>CP034372.1:2400000-3000000 GCA_003955835.1 Exophiala lecanii-corni | reverse complement strand
TTCATATGTCTCATGGAGATCTTGGTCATCAATGGCTTTTTGGTGGCTCCACCAAACAAAGCCTTGACTCCAGTATTGCGGCCAAGTTTTTCACAAACATGGTCCATGACCGCCATGATAGAATCTTGATTCCACCAAGCAGGATCTTGAATACTTTCTACTTCACCCCGTAGAACAATAATCTGTCCAGCAGGGATAAGCTTGCCACCACCATAGGCAGATTTGAGATGTGATGGGACACCTGTGATTTCGACATCTGTGTTCAAGGCCTGGGTCAGACGAGTGATCATCTTGGTGCGTTGACCTGGGGTTAAGATATTGGGAGGATGATCAGTGATGACAAGGTTACGGTCCAAATCTACCAACAAAGCATCCTTTGGTGGTTGGAAGAGTGAGCGACATTCTGTTGTGATACCAAGGATATATGGACCAGGCTCTTGAACCATCTCGCTGACATTTCGAGCATGAACCACTGGGACATAGAGACCACTCCATTCATAGACGCGCACACAGAATCTGATGGTTTCAGCGGCAATGGTAAGCATAGCTGGGTGATGACTGGTGAGGATGATACGGCGGGTTGGGGAAACGGCTGCTTCGATCAAGCCGACAATGTTGGGGATAGTCAAGCAGTTGAACAAAGGCCACATGGCAAAGTTTTGGAAGCCCGTTGGCGAGGATGGGAATTGATAGCACAGAGCGTAATCCTTCATGTCAATGCGTACCAAGTCATTGAGTCGAGGTGCTGGGAAACTGAGGATTCTGGACACTTCCTCAGCGTGGAAGAGGTTTGTGGCCTTGTTCCAATGGATCCACATGCCTCGCAAATAATCGCCGAGCAGGTTGTAAAGAGGATATCTGGAGAGGAAGCTCAAGCAATATGGGATCCAATATGTCTCTTCGGCAGAATCACGATAATCTGGTTCAGTCTTTCGTCGAAGTTCACGAATGGTTTCGGCGCGCTTTTCGTCGGCCCTTGACCAAACCCTGAGGGCAATACCGTACAAAGTGTGCTGGGAGTCTTGTTGTAGGACGAATGAATGGTGGACGCAGTGCGGCTGACTCCGACCAGTGCAAATTTCGACATCGTGAGGGAAACATGCCTGTAAGTGAAGTCAGCAAGAAGTCAGTCCGGACCAGGTTGTTGAACACTCACCCTCATGGCACTATGCAAAGCTCTGGCGATCTCATTGTCTGTCTCGAGCCTAGGACTGCTACCGAGAATTTCAGGAAGCCAGAATTGGCCAACGGCTCCTTTCATGTGTTGAATCTTTCCATGAGGTGGTGGAGGGGCTTTGACCCATTGCGATGGTTCTCTTCCAACACCACATACCATATAGGCGTGGGTCAGAGTCTTGGGAGTTGGTCTGTTGTTGACTTTGGCCAAAGTTTGAGGCAGAGGTTGAGTGATTCTGGAATGGAGTGAAGAGGTTCTGCTTGGAATGATGCCATTGTCGACCTGTTCGCGAGTGGCAGGACGATTGGTGTCACGGGTTTGCGGACGTGGTGCCATTGAAGTCATGGAAGTGTGACCTCTGAGTGAAGGGCCCATTGCGCAGGGACAGCACAGAGGGCAGGGTCTGGACTCTGGAGGGAGGAAAGAGAAGATGGTCTCAGCTTTTGCGGGAAGCCGTGGTCAAATATGTCAAACGGCCGTCGAACAGCTGGCCAATGCACCTCGACTTTTTCTTGACCTGCAGGAAGACACGCTATGGACCACGACGTGTTTCTGTAGGTTTTGAGTTTCCCTGATGGACTTTTATGATGGGTATTCAACACCAAGCGGCATCGAACCTCTGAGAAGTTGAACACAACTGAGAGAAGAGGATGGAGAACGATCGGTCGAAACGGGGAGGCAACAAGAAGAGGGGAGGGGAGGTTGAAAGGATAAACAACCAACCCGAGAGGTGGTGGCCGTGGGCCGTCAGAGAGGCAGAGTGACAGTAGCAAGCAGGACTCAGGACTCAGGACTCTGGGCTCAGGAAATTGATGGTGGAATTCAGGAGACGGGTTTTGATAGAGAAAGGCTCCGGAGCTGTAGCAGGAGGTCTAAACATGGGGGAGGTACAGAAGCGAGTCTGCAAGTGGGATCGCTGGCCGTCAACGGCAGCAAGGATAGGCCAAGAAAGGTACCAAGAGTGACGGGTGCCGATGGCTTGTTCAATGGGGCGACGTACCATGGACGGAAAAGGTATAGAGGTTCAGCTAAGGGAAGGAGGCTTGCAGGGGCTTGCAGGGGCGTGCAGGGGTCCACCGCGACCCACCAAAGACCACCAGAGTCAAGGCCCAAAAAGCCTAGAGTACGGAGTAAGTTAGTAACAGAGTCATGGACTCATGGGCCTGAGAAGGACTCGAACAAGCATTAACGACACCCCTGTTGAATTGGATTGGATTGGGGATGACACGGAACGGATTCGCGGAAGAGAAGACGATCAGAGATTCAGAGGCCATAGGCTAGAGAAGGGTGAATGGTGAATGGTCCAGGGCTAATGATCACGGGTCAAGCCAGCCAGGCGTTGAGACCGATTTCGTAACCAGCAGAACTGCTCTGTACTCCGTAGGTGACTATGCGTACATAGGTAGTTAGTCAGGAGCCCTTTAGAGGCTAGAGCCGAGCTTAGAGGAGCGACCCGTTAAATTGCCAATAGGCCTACTGCCACCGAAGATTGGTTAGAAGCTATACTAGGTATCTAGTGAAATTATAGTAAGTATTGTGTCTTGCTACTTTACTTTGTGACTACGTGACTGCCTGCTGGCACCTAACTGGAATGGCCATGTCAGATTGAGTTCCGATGGGGAAGCTCTGGCTCAAAAAGATTGGTCACTTGGCGTTGTCAGGCACACATCATTGGGCTCTGGAGATACTAAAGTTGAACCTTGAGTCAAGTCAGGAAATGCCTGGAATCATGTTCAAGTTTTTGATATGATAGCGGGAAAAGTTCAAGCTCGGGCTTTTCCCTTGGGCTGGTCGTGGCCCCGTGGACTAGTGGTCCGTGGGTGATCCGTGGGTTCTTTGGGTTCCCTGGGTGGGCAATGCAGGTGGTCATGGTCATGGCCCGGTAAAGTGACAAGTCCAACCCAAATTCTATGTACATAACTGGACAGGAACGGCTAGGGGTCATCGACCTAACTACTCCAGGCACCTACCAGGCCAACAGAGACCAACCAGCACAAGTTTAGGCTTGCAAGCTAAGTACTGTAACTAATTCCCTAGGCGTTGGTTCCTGGATTGATCTGGCCTTGGATTGAACTAATTTCCTTAGCTTCCACAAACCCTGGTCGTCCTTTTTCTCCGGCGGGGCTTCTCATTTTGGTTGCTTCAAGATTCAATATTCTGAACACACCAAGACCCAAAGGTAGGGGAGAGACCGAGGGCCTTGAGTATTAGGCCTTGGTCACTTGTGTCCTGAATCCTGAGTCCTGACTTCATCGTCTCCATACCTTGAATTCATCACATTCATCACTCTGCTGTAACTCGGATCGGCCACCTTCATCACAGGCTGACAACAAGCCTGTCCGTGCCCTGCTTTTCTCGACCATTCAGGGATCCTCGGTATAGTCCGCGGTCGCTCGGAAAGGCCTTAGCCATGGATCAAGATCACGTTCAATGCTCAAGACTCAACGGTCAAGACTCAGACCTCAATCGTCAACGGCTTTTGCCCTTGGTGGCGGGTGGTGCTTCATTGCTTCTGCATTATTCAGGGGTTGTATTTTGACCATTTTGAGAATGGTTCGCGTTTCTCCGTCTTCGGTTCTGCCATGTTGTGAGACACTCTTTCGTACACCACTTAGGTGCCACTTAGACAGTCTCCCATTTCCCTGCTCTAGATTTGCCATGGCAATACAAGTCCAAGGACCATTAACCACCTCGCTTATGAATGTTTTGGACGTCGATCGTCGTCATCGGAGCTTCGGGGTATGTGATATGATTCCGTATGATTCCGTGGTCAAAACATGAAAACTGCTCTTGCGGGCATTTCGGGGATTACTTCTGGTCGTGAAGCGAACTCTAGGTTGTAGCGACGACCCGCGTTCCTTGCGATCCAGACCAATGCGAGTAGGTGCATAATTCCGAACAGTGTTTCATGTGCAAACCTTGATTGCTATACAGTACGGATTAGATGACCAGCACATGCCGTGCCTGTACCGTACTGCTTCGACGCGGGATCAGAATCGTTCGGAGCCAGCAAGTTGTTCGCCTGAGACTGTTAACGAGGTAGCATGGCACTGAACTGTACCGTGCTGGCGAGCTTGTTGCCCCACCGTTCACAGGCCCAACTTGACCAGGCCAAAGGCCGAATCGATGGCACTTTTGAAGCTGTCATGACATTTCCATGAAGAAAGATCCATCGACCCAAGAAAGACGATGTCTGCAGATGACAAGAATGACAGGGCCAAATTGAGTTGGCTTGCATGACTCTTGCTTCCTGCTTTTCAGGGGATCCCTCCAAATCGGGACTTGACTGATGAATTGCGGCAATTGTGTACTCCGTAGACAAGTTGCTGTCAAAGGCTGCATGTCAGTACGTACACGTGGAGTAAAGAGCTCGCAAGTCGGCGGTCGCTCGCTGTCAAATGCAGGGCAAGAGCGGGGCAAAATCAGCTGCACCTCCTTCCCAAAGAATCTGAGTTACTGCACTGATTCTGCAGGTGCGGGAAGGTGCACGCTGACAGCTTAGCCGTCCTTAGGAGCCTACAAGATACATACCTCCCCAAGGACACGATGCTTCATGCACAATCTTTCCTGGATTGTCGTGGTCTGGACTACAGAGCGTGCTACAGTAAAAGCGCTAAAGTCTAGGCACACCACCTCATTTCATGATTCATGAACTTGATGCACCACGCACCAAAATTAAGCCTGTGAGTGCATCTTTTGGCCAAATTCGAAATAAAGTAGATATTCTTGATTGTGAGGTTTTCCTCTATCGACTAGTGTAGATTTGATATAGAAATGAGGCTCTCAAAACGGTGTATACCAGCCTTTAGCGGTATGGACCCGATTTATCCTCTCATCCATGCTCTTGATGCAATTATCGATAATCTCTTGTTCTAGGTTATCCCATTCATGAATGATTGCTGTTTTGAGTGCTTCATAGGCCTCTCTATCCCTACTAGTAGTGAGGAGGTGAGGCCATCGCTCTATGAGGCGAGATTTCAGGATTGCCCAGACGTTCTCGATCGGGTTGAGATCCGGCGAATAGGGTGGCCATTCAAGGCGAGGTATCGAGTGATCTGTGAACTAATCCTCGATAACTTTAGTACGATGAATTAGTGCATTATCCTGCATAAATAGCATCCTAGGTTGCTAGCATTTAGGGATCTGATCGTCGAGAACCTGGAGATATGAGCGCGCAGAGAAGCCCTTTTTAGGAGAGTCCTCATCACGAGTCATAACAACCAAATCCGACCTCCCACCGATCCAAATTGCGCCCCAAATCATGATAGAGATATCTCTTCCTTTGATGAGAGGTTGTATCATCTCTTTATCCCACTTCTGTTGCGGCGTTCGAAACACCCAAGTTGGCCGCTTACCGGCGCCTCTTTCGAGAGAGCATTCATCGCTAAATATCACGAGAGACCAAAGGTCTGTCGTCCAATCTTTACGATCGTCTGCCCAGCGATATCGAGTAGAAGCGTTTTCAGGTGTTAAAAGAGGCCTTTTCTTAGCAACCCAGTTCTTAATTCCATACTTTTTCAAGAGCCTAGTAAATGTTGAGCGACAAAACTTTAAGCCTGACTCCTGGGCTAGCTGTCGATAAGTGATCTTTGGGTTTTGTCGGACGATGCGGAGGATGAGTCGCTCATCACGAGGATCATAGATATTAGGCCTGCCGATGCGTGGTTGTGTTGCACCTTCGTAACGAGTAGAGGCTTGCGAAATCGTATTGCGAACTGTTCGGAGTGGAATATGTAAGGCTTCAGTAATCTGCCGCCAGGAGCCGCCAATAGTGCGTGCACCCTCGATTTTTCCGCGTTTATATGGAGTTAACTCCCTTCTCGATAATATATTTGGGTTTAGAGACTGTAGAGGCCTCCGTTGTGAAGCCATTGCTGTCAAAAGAGAGTGTGCAATATCATGAGTAGAACGCGTCGCGACTTTTGACGCGTGGTGTGCCTAGACTTTAGCGCACCCACTGTAACTTAGTTACTGCATCAAGTACACCATACCTTAGGCGACGACGATGAGATTGGCGATATGTATCATGCATGTCTCTTTCCCTCGCCGACTCCCATCGAGTCATGGACATGGCTTCGAGAATATGGGGTCATTCCATGCAAAGCCACATCTACGGTGGGCATAAAGTATCAACGCCATGTACCAAACACATGAAATCATTTTTGATCATGATCTCAACATGTCGCGCAGATGATAACAGTGGCACTCGTCAATCATGATTAACTTTTTACTTTCAGAGTTTGAGCGGCTGAAACTCATGGCTGGCTGGGAAGTGAAAAAGGCCCATGTTCCAGGCATTCTCCAGGCACATCAAGGTCGCTATCTCCGAGCCACCAGTGCCACCAAAACCTAGAGTGACCACGAGTGACCTACGAAGGAGGTCCTTAGTAAAGTACTCCTTGGGTGCTCCCAGACTTTGATTTCTGAGCCGAGGAGCCTTAGCCCCTCTTTCGGAGTGTTTTAGAGTTGTCCAGGTAGGTCTTTAGGGTCTGTTCGTACCGCTCGGTCCTCCTCCGGGCCTGGAGAAGCCCTAACAGGCAGATCCCTACTGCGAAAACCCATAGCCGCCAAAATCAATGGATTACCCCAAATCTTTGGGGCTAGACTTTCCGTAACCCCCTTCCCGATCGACTAACTGTTAGGTGCCGTGGTGCCTATAAGTGGCATCCATAAAGTGCTTCTGCGCCTGGGTACCAAAAGTAATAGGCGTTATTGACCACCTAGTTAATTAACTAACGAGGACTCCTCCTTATCCGTACTACCAGGCCCCGGAGCAGCCCACTTAAACCCCAATGCGGCGATTTTGCCGCCTCCCGCATTCTATCTCTGCGTCACTCATCATGGTCTCCAATTTTTTCCCATAATATTTTCTCTGGAGAGACTTCAACGCCATGCTGCAAAACATTGATTCCACATTCCATATGGATTCCTGTCGGATTCCATCATCCTAGTCTATCATGCAGGACACTGGAGGAGATGTTCCCTTAACTGACCTGTGTACCATATGGTACGTTTTCAACCTCCTCTCCCTACCATAACACCTACTGATTCTTTAGTCACGCCAATCCCATCAAATACACATGTCCGAGATGTGGTGTACACACATGCTCTCTCCCCTGCGTCAAGCGTCACAAGTCATGGGCTCAATGCTCAGGTGTTCGGAATCCTGCTGCGTACAGACCTCGATCTGAATTAGCCACTCCATCATCGGTCGATCAAGATTTCAATTTCATATCATCCCTCGAAAGATCCTTGTCCAGAGCCGATGATTTGGTCACTGACAGAGGTATCATCTTGGCTCCAAGCGGTACCAAACATCAAGATTTCAAGCGGAAATTGGATATTGAAATACAAGAGAGACAAATCTCTGTCATCAAGGCACCTCAAGGCCTGTCTCGGTCCAAACAGAACAAATCCCATTGGGCTGGACAACATGGCTGTATCATGTGGACGACCGAATGGTTATGCTACAATGGGGCAACAAGGATAGTCAATGTATTGGAGTCAAAGACGATCGGAGATATCTTTACCATGCAATTCGGTCGAAAGCTGGCTCAGCGTAAACGGAAAAGAAGTGATGCCCAGAAAAAGGAGCAGAATTTTGAAACGAATAATGTACCGACCACACAAAACGACAGCACCGAAGGAGCGATAGATCTTATCCAGCAACAAAGAATGACGAAGCCAGTCCACTTCGTCCGTCAAGAAAATCGCTTCCAATCTCTGCCGCCAACGGGACGAAACTCGAAAACGAAACGTCGCACGATCTCATACCCGACACGGCAAATACCATCGACAACCAATCTGCGACACCTCGAAACACTAATGAACCCATAGACCTCGATCCCGACCTCCACTTCTACATACTCAAACCCAACACACCCGCAAAGTACAAATGCCTCATTCCAATTTCCACCTCGAGCACCTTAGGCGACATTCTAAGAGGTAAAATTATCCTAGAATTTCCCACTTTCTATGTCAAAAGGGAATCTCCCGACGAACTACCCGCCCCATTCATCACCGAACAACAATACACCGAAATCCACGACTCGGAAGTCCCAGTCGTCATTGATACCCTGCCTGTATACCACAATCAACAACAACTTCACACAGATGGGAAACACCCTCCCTCTGCGCTCGACGACGTCGACGAGCGAAAGGTCCTGGAAGTGCTCCAGAAGGATCTCACGAATTGATGGCTTTTGTTCAAATTGTCTGTTCTGCTCATGAATGAGCTTCGAGTATGAGGCTCGGACAAAAAGATCGCGAGAACACAAATATTTTTTAATGATAATATTATACTACTCCTCCCATAGGAACCACCCTCTTTTCCAACCATGTCTCTACGCGCAATCCTGCCACATTCATGACAGTAAACCTCGTTCAAACCTCTTCCAAATCTCGACCTCATTTCCCCTTGATAGCTGCTCCGTCTCCTGCTCGATAACACATAACACATAGCACATAACACACCACGTAACCACTATCCCCAGACAGTCCAACTGCACCCGTCGAGACATGAAACCCCGTTGCTCTGTAGTACAACCACACACGAAGAGAGTGCAGACGGGACGAGTTGCGTCACGACAAGACAGGACACGAACAGGACAACTCCGGATGAGACGGGACCGGACAGACAAGCGATAGGAATCGAGGTCAACGTGGCCGGACGTGATGTAACATCATAAGGGATAAAGTGAATATTACAGTCAAGAGACGATCACCATTTAATCCCAATTTTCATTTTGTCTTGGACTTTTTGTAGTCGGCAGATTCCTCGACTTGGGAATTATGGCTACCGGCCTTGTTGTGATATCTCAGATGGTCCGGCTGGCTTTTAACGTAGACAGACAGACACAGACACACATTTATATAGGTAGGTAGGTAGCGTGATGATGGCCCGCTTACTTACTTACATACATACATCCAGTGCTACACTCCGTGTATAGGATTGCCATGTTGGCAAGCGTTTGAGGTTCTCTCTTAGATAATCTTCGCTACCTCTGTTGGTTGTTCTGTCCATTTCTTCTGCTGGTGTCCTGTTCTGCATTGCGTTGCACCAGTCGCGCCGTCAGAGGTCAGAGGTCAGAGGTCAGAGGTCAGAGGTCAGAGGTCAGAGGTCAGAGGTCAGAAGTTGAAATTGAAGATCTCCCATCATCGTCACTGTCCATTCCACCGACCACCCATCCATCTATCCATCCATTAATTACACTCATTCATCCCACATTTTATGCCAATTTCCCCGGTACGGTAGGATGACCGGCACTCAAGCCGCCGCAAACCGCCCAGGCCTGACCATTGACGTAGCTGGCCTCATCACTGCCCAAGAACAGTGCAACCCTGGCCACCTCGTCTGGCACGGCGCCTCTCTGTAAGGGATTCAACTGGCCGATTTTCCGCTCCGTGCCTCGGTTGCGGGCGTTGTCGTACATGGGTTTCGTCATGCCGGTCTCGATGACACCGGGACAGATGGCGTTGACGCGGATGCCTGTGCCCGCGAGTTGGTAGCTCAGTGTTTGCGCCATGCTGACCACGGCGGCTTTGCTGGCCGAGTAGTCGGTGCCGCCGGCGTTGGAGCGGAGGCCCGCTACTGAGGCCGTGCCGATGATGCTGCCGCCGGGAATTGTTTCTGCTTGGTTGTGGTGCGCATTGCGATTGCCGCGTGCTTGAAGCAGAGAAATACCCGAGTGCGTTGACCCGCATCGTGTTCATATATGCCTCGGGCGTGATGTGTTCGAATGTGTTGGGCACGCCGACGATTCCTGCATTGGCAAACATGACGTCCAACCGGCCGTATGTCTTCATAGCATCGTCCACAACAGCTTTTACCTGCTGTTCGTCGCCGACGTCGACCTTGACCGCATGCACCTTGACATTTGGGTACAGTTCTGCCAGCTCACGCTTATGCCGCTCTAAATGGCTATCATCGAAGTCGCAGATATATACAGCCAGAGCACCATTCTCGGCAAATTGGTGAGCCGATGCCCGTCCAATTCCAATGGGACTATTGGCGCCTGTCACGATCACGACTTTTCCTACGGCTCTCTGCGCCGCTGACGGGCCTGCAACATGTCGGATCTTGGGGATAGTTTCGAATGTGCCTTCTGAGGGAATCCCCTTAACAAGTTGTTCTGAGAGAGCCTCGAGGCGTCGTTTGGGAACGGCTGTCATGATGATAGTAAGGGTATTGAAGGAAACGGTCGATAGAGTGTGGTGATGGAGTAAAGGTGTATAGACTCCTCAGTGAGAGATGGGTACGATGTATACGGAGGAAGGTAAGTCGGCGGGTAGGTAATAAGGTCGGTGTTCGATCAGTTGTGATTCCTCTGAGGCAGCCTGATTTCGCGTGATATTCCAGAATCCTCACAGGAATTCCTTTCGAAAAGAGTACCGCAGTATGACAAGTCGTCGACTCCTCTTCTGTAGCGGGACCTGAATTGTAGAAGTGTGAGGCCGTCGTCCCCAGCAAAAGCCTTGGACTAAGTAGATCTCTGTAGGATCCAGGATATCATTAGCCGTGGAATACCGAAGGGCAGCTCAAGCCTGTACTGATCGTAGAAACCGAGTGTGTCCGAGAATGTGTAGGTGATGCAAAAGTTCGTTGGAGGTTCCCCGGGTGTCTGGCTTTGGTTGTAATCCTCTCTGTGGGGAAACAGCCGAGGCATCTGCTTCCGCATTGGGATTTGTTCCTGGTCCGGGAACTTCTCACCAATCACGGATTCTTGAGTGATGCCGTGGAATGGTAGGCCGTGGAAGGAATCGTGCCCATCAGCCTAATGGGTAGACAGGAAAGAGACGTGCTGTTGGTTGGACGAGCATGACCAAGCATACTCTTGGTCATACATGTCTGCTCTAACGTGTGAATGTGTGCTTGATTGTGGGATGATTTACAGCGTAGCATTTCGTGTGTGATGTGCAATTCTCGGGAGTAACCAAGAGTCACTAACAAGAGAGACCGTAAATTGTCGCCGTCGTTGAACAAGCTCCAGCTTATAAAAGAGTACATCAACGATTGAGCGTTTCATCAGACTAATCAGAAGGTATCGATCAACATTGAACAAATCTCAGCCACCTCCTCCTCCTCCACACCCACCACCACCACCACCGCATCCACCTCCACCTCCACCACAACCACCGCTCCCACCGCATCCTCCTCCACACCCAGCAGAACAACCTCCACAATTCCCTCCAGCATCTGCTCCCGCATCAGCTGAACAATCACCGGGATTATCAACCGACGAATCTGCACAGAAACCCAAGCCCGAGTCACCTGATGTGGCATCAGCGCCTACAAAAACACCGATCCCGATCATACCACCGAAGGCAGCGCCATATACACCACCATGTCGCATAGTCTCCATCTCGCGCTCCTGTCGAGCCTTTTCTGTCTCATTCACTAGTCGTCGACCAGGGACATCCTTAAGTCGCACACGTCCGTCTCGTAGTTCTTCATATCGCTTCCTGCGGACGTCCGGCTCGTAGATGGCCCATTCGGCGATAAAGTATTGATGGTAGAGGCCTTCGTCGAATGTGTGAGAGAAAGGTTGTGCGCGATGAATGCCACCAAGTTTCAATCTGTCGACTTTCGGATCACTTGCACTGTGAAGCCATTTGGTGGCATCGATGAATGCACCCGTGCGATGCATGGCGGCTCCAACCCGAAGGAGTAGGTTTTGTGAGTGCAGAAGTGTAAGACGATTGATGAACCATTCCGAGTCGGACATTACTTGCTTAGAGCCATTAGTGGGTGCATACAAGTACCGATCTCTTCCTAAATGTAAAGAGATGATGCTCCAAGAGTCAAAGGGGAATGCCCAGAGATGTTTTGCTAGATTGCAATCACCGCATCGTGTGGGATATCTGCCAAAGGCCTCGGTGCAATCCCATGGGAACAGTGCTTGATTCTCATAGAGGTGACCGCCGAATGCCCCAAAATCGTACCACCACTCATGCAGAGTGTCGATTATGTCAGACTCTTCGTGACGACCATAACGGAATTTCAGCAGATACTCCTCGGTAAGACCACTGGGTACATCATACTTGTTCTTGACCTTGTTTCGCTGGTATGATGTCGACCTTGTGACGAAGGACATAAGATAAAGGGGGTGAACAGGGCCCTGAGATGGTTTGACTGTCTTCGGAATCGCCTTTGGACTTTTGAAAGGTATAAATTGGCCGAAAATTTCCCAGTCAAGGATGGCATCGCAGAATGACTGGCAATTGTTTGTGGTGGCACTCCAGCGTAATTTGATGGTTGGATCGGCTAGTTTTGCGCTGATGGAGTAGAGATATACATCAATACGATCCTCAAGATATACTTTCACTTTGTCAAGGATATCTTTCAAGATTCTTTTGACGAGTCCATCCCTGTCTGATCGTGATAGACCAGGGTCATCAAAAGGTAATCGGCATGCCGAAACGAGGGACTGAATAATAGAATTCTCGAGATCTTGTAGGTAGATACCGGTGAATGGAACCCCAACAATCTGCTTCATGATTGCCTTGTATCGCTTTCGAGCTCGCTGGCGTTTGCTTTGCGACCACAGAGTACGATCGGGATCTTCGGAAATGGTGTAGGCAGAGTGATGTTCAGAGTCTAAACTAGGGGAGTTTCCTGATGGTGACAATATCGAGGGTTCGCGAAGGGTTGCAAGAGCTCCTCCCTTGGTACTGTTTATGTTAGCTTAGTCTCTCACTGATCAGAGCAATGCCAAAAGGTCAAACATACTGTGCTACACCATTTTCAATAATCAAAGGTCCAACCCGAAGTGCCATATGGACATTCCCGAACGGATACCTGTCCACATAACGCTTCATGAAGAAGGGGATATCCTCGTCTGCTTCGGCTTCTTTCACTTCTGCTGACTTTCCCTCAGTGCCAACCCTGTCAGTCTCATCCACAAGACTGGGTATCACGCCGGTCTGCAATTTAGCCTCCTTTTTCGCCTCCTTTCTTTGGCCTTTTTGGTATTTTGCAAGTTCATCGGGGCTCATGGCTGCAATTCTTTTCTCATCACTGAGGGGTATTCTTCTTCTGAGCAGAGTCTGCATCGAATCATATTTGGACTCAGCCACCATGTCACCCATTGACATCAAAGGACATTGCAGACCACCTTTACTTGTCGAGATTCGATGGTTGTCAGACTCAGCCACAGGAAACAACGTGCGATATCTTCCTGATTGATCCGAATGCAGGACGCGATCGCAACGGCACATTCTGCGTCCAGCGGCAGAAGTGATTGAATCATCCAAGATGCAATGTTTGTGCACTTTGTAGATGTTGGAGTCGCCATAGAAGCGTTCGAAATAGCATGATTCACAAATGGTCCAGTCTTCGTCAGCCTTTTCATCCGATTGAGATGATGCACGAAACATCGAACCTCGAATCGCGGACATACATGCTGAACAATGGTGACTCCCAAATACTGGCACATGATCCTGGGTGAAATGCGCAACAGTTACTGTAGATGAATTTTCAGCATTGGAAAAAAAGAGAGGACATCAACTAACATACATTGAGGGACTCCAGGTCTTCTCCAGAAGGACCATCCGTCCAATGGCGGCCGATGTTCGATCAATTTCTCAATGTCCAGAAAACCTATGAATTATCAGCGTTATCCTAGCACGGCGCTTGTTGGTGACTGTACCAGCGCTTTGTAACAACAATTTGGCCCTTTGTTCCAGAAGAGGTTCCGACGATGCTTGATTGCTGACTATTGAACATGAGCTACAATCTCACAGACCCAATTCTTCCTGAGTGGCATACGTTTTACCTCTTCTCGCAGCAAAAGCTTCAACCTGGCACTTGATTGGTCGATGAGTAAGTCAGTGGCTCGTTGTTTCAGTGCATCGTTGTAGACGGCAGCATGTTGCCATTGTTTGCGAGCAGAGATGGCTTGCTTCTGAGATTCTGCCTTGCGTCAGTGGTGATGTACTCAGCGATCGTGTGGCCTTTGAGGAAAGCAAGGGGAGGTATTTATGTCGACAGTAACCGTGCAGGCTTACCGTATCTGCTTGCAAACTTGCGAGCACCTTGACTGACTTGATCGACAAAGGTGTCGAAGCCATGAACAAAGTCTTCTTCTGTCTCAATCGCCTCTGCATCAGCATATTCGGGAAGTTGCCATTCCTTCAAAGCGAACAAGATATTCTCAAGTTCCGCTCGAACACCAACCCAGTAGAGCTCTTTGAGCTTGACGAAGAGGTGCTCCTTGGCTGGTCCAACTTGCACCCAAGGCTGATCTGCTGCGGAGGTGATGTTGCTACTGGTCGTCGAAGGTTGAGATTGTGGTACATTCTGTGAAGTCTGCTTGCGTAGTCTGCGTGCTGCAACCACAGCAGAAACAGTCTTCAGAATTGCAGGAGCCATTATTTCTTGGTGGATTGGTCAGGCAAGAGATTCCTTGTTCTGGGTATCAATACCCAGAACGTCGCTCAACGCATTCGTAACTTGAGATTCGAGAAGTCGAAGAATTTGGCTGCTTCATTCAACACAGCGATTTTGAGGGCCTCTTGAAGCGAGATACATCATGTTTCTTCGTATCTCCATGCTCAATTCCTCCATTCGCCTTTCCTGGGGTGGAAGAGCTAGACATGCATCTCGAAGCATGATGGTATCCATTCCGTTCCATTATAGGGAAAGTCATGGTTGCATGATCAGGCATCAGGACTAGATATTTTGGGACCAACAGTTGTGTCTGACCAGCCAATTTTGAGAAAAGCAGGTTGACAGACACTTGTTTTTTTAATGGCCGCGAGTGCCGCGAGCGTGCGCGAGCTTCTGAGAAGCCTGGAAAGCCCCGACTGACAGTACATTTCTCGCTTTATCGCAATGTGTTTCCTCAGACAAAGTCAGTCACGACTTCCTCTCGTTACACGCTAAGAAACCCCACTGCTGAAAGGTGCCCCTCCAGCGAGGCTGATTCGCCTAAAGACGGTTGCCGTCGTTGCATCCAAGAGTACTTTGCAGAGCCTGCACAGCCCCAGGCAGATCGGAGCAACTTGAACTCAATCATGTCGAAGCTTGATTCATCCAGTGCTTACAATGCTCTTCCCCTGTAATTTTACTCCCTGTCGATTTTAAGTGGACTCTTGCTACTCTTATTGACGATTCAGAGTCCGCCAAGGCTATCAAGGCTAAGATGCTTGACTTATTTTTAGTTGACTCTGAGAACGGGATGCATTGAAGCGAGGCTGGCATCACCAGATGCAAACATGTCCATCCCTCCTTTTACATTGCTGCCTGGCATCTCTTTGATCAGATGATAGATTGACCTTCAAATTTTGAGATGCGGTCTGAATCGATGTCCTTGATGCAGTTACAGTGGAAAGGTATCATGTCTTGAGCAAAAGGCGTCGACAAGGCTGAAAAGACCTATGATCAATCGAACCCACTGCTATATTGTCTCGAGCCTGGTATCACTCCAGCCTTTGCTCATCACAAATCATCTACGTGATCATGTCTCTTTCCATAGGTTACTTTCAGCAATCGCTGCACCAATGCAGTCAAACGCGGATTCGCGCGCTTCAACAACAAGTTGGTGTCCGCACCGGAGCAAGTCCTCATGCTCGTACCGCCACGAAGACAACTACTTCCAATAAGAACCAATCCATTCCCAACCCTGCTCTCTTCAGTGGGTTGACCAGCAATTACGATTCCCTGGAGAGCACCGGCGAAACGAATATTGATGCCGACGCTGCCACAGATAGCCTGTCGTCGCCTTCCTCGTCGAAGACAGCGCGACAGGAATCACCTGCCATCACCAGCCTGGACCTTGGAATTGACATCCCAACCATCCCGGAGTGTGCCGTTCACTTGGAACTTCTGTTATGCTTCGAAGCACTGCACCGGCACGTTGACAACTCAGCGTCCCTGGACAAGGCATTTAGCATTATTGCACGCCCAAAAATCGTGAGGCGTTACCGTGGTCCGGACAAGAAGGTCAAGGATCCGACGTTCGACACTCGTCGGAAACTGAAATGGCCTGCTGTTTTAAATATTGCTGTCCGAAGGTTTCTCATCTGGATTGAGAAGATCAATGCGGCGTTGGACGGGGTACCGAGGAAGGAGTGGCATACTTTCTTCCCACCTCCTATAGGTATGGATATCCTTTTCTTAATTTCACACTGGGTTCTTTCATGTTGCTTCGACCTAATGTTTGAACGTGTAGATGTCCTTATGGTCTGGCATGCAGTTCTTCTCAATCCAAGCTACTACAAACGTTTGACCAAAGATCTTAAGCAGATCAGTGGAGTGGGCTTTCCATGGGCCGAAATTGTGAGTTTCACAGGTGATAGATGAAGCCGTCAGAAAGAACAGCACACTGACATGGTCTCCTCAACAACAGTATGCCGCCATAGACACTGAAAATCAACATTTCAACCTATCAACCTCAGCGAAGACCAACTTTCAAAAAATGACGGGGCTCGACCCTGACATCTTCGAAGACATCAAACGCCACAGCACATATAAACCAGTGGCACTGAGACTAGCCAGAACGATCGAACCCAAATTGACTACACCCGAGATCGTCAAACTCGATAACATCACCAACACAGAAGAGCCATTTCCCGATGGTCCACTTTCTGCATTATACGACAGTCCCTCACCCGAAGTCACCGAAGCAGCCAGCGCTGTCACACGGCAGTACGCGTTCTGTCAGAAAATGGTTCTGCAACTATGGCTACGTAGCCCCGTTGCGCTCGACATCGTGACGCGCTCTCGCATCCGATACGCACGCTTCTTAAAACTGTTCAAACTATACCCTAAAACCATGCTCGTTCCGACACTGGACATCGACCTTGTCTGGCACACGCACCAGCTCTCACACCAACGCTATGTGACAGCCATGAAAGCCGTGACAGGCACATTCATCGACCACGACGACAAGATCGAGAAACCAACGCTGACAGACGGGATGCAACGCACTGCAGATCTGTATCAGATCCGCTTCGGAGCCGTGTACCAGGCCTGCAATTGTTGGGAATGCGAGACGCTGACTTCGGCGTTGGAGAAGGCCACTCTTGCCGCGAAAGGGGCGAGATCAATGAGGCCGCGATACAGGCCAAGGTCATAGAGGACGTGGATCATTATCGTCTAGTCGAGTTGTCGAGGAGAGCAGGCAAGCCTGCGCCAGCGAGAAAGTAGACAGTTGCCAACACAGCTCGAAGGTAGTCACTTCTGAAATTCAGCCAGTATGTCTCAATTATCAATATAGCCAGGACATCTCGTATCAATACATTGTGCACTTGAGTACATATGAAGTCATCCCAAGACGCATCCATCATTCCCAACCTCCACGCCCATTGAATCTCCCCGCAAGGAGAAGTCCGATTCTAACGTCATACTCCTTGCGACGATGCACTTCAATCCTGCAGAACAGCATCCTGGCGAGATCGCGCGGATGTATCGACAGCGATCGCAGCGTGACGCGGTCGTCTTCGAGCTTCTTGGATAGCAGCATCAGCGCGCCGACATGGTGGTACTCTGGCGGCGGCAGGGTCCATTCGTGGTCGCTGAAGCGGATCTCGTTTGACGACTCGCCTGGGGTGTTTTCATGTGTCGTTATTGTTGTTGATGGTGTTGATGATGTTGACGTGGTTTGGTGCGTGGTGTCAGGCTCTTCTGCAAGTGGTGGGAGGTGGTAGATGGATCGGAACAGTTGTGCGATGGACCTGATGTACGACGTGTCCGAGCGCGTGACGAGGTCGTATTCGTTGATGATGGATAGACACAGGCCGGTGCTCGAGGAGGTGTCGACGATTAGCGGTCGGGGTCTGACGACTGGGGGCTGCCGAATGTGATGCATGAGAATGTAAAGTGTGGCCCTGTCTGTTGATCAATACTGTGTCTATCTGTGCGCTCGTTCGACATGAGTTCAGGAAAAGGGGCGGAAAGCCCTGTGGAACTCACATGGCTGCTTGGCTTCGGAGAGCAGTTTTACGTAGAGCAGTGAGGCGATTGCACCGCCTGCCGAATGGCCTGTGAGTATAACATGTGCGTTGGGACTGGCCAGGCAGATTTGGTCCAGTTCGGCATTGATTTTCGGTAGTAATGCTTCTGCTCCATTGAGGAAGCCTGCGTGGGCTTCCAATTGCTCAAATGCTGAGTCTGCCTCTCTGTGACTCTGCCTTGTCGTTGTCGCGGGAGAAGGGGAGTCGTTACCTCCAGGCTTACGAATGTAGAAAGGTTTCGGCTGACCGTTTAGATTCACCATGTGAGCGACCAATTTCTCTGTCCCTCGAACCGCGATGACGAAGATTGGCAATAAAGGCGTAATCCCATCTTTGGGCCTCACTCTAGTGATGGAAGCGGCTTTTGTCGATCCACCTGTCGACGGACGGATGAATTGAATCTCCTCGAGGACGGTCGCTTGGTAAGCAAGATAAGTCTGCCTTTCAGTCTCGTAGATATTGGCAGCGCATTTCCAAGCTAGAGACACGAGTTCAATCTCGTCAATGGTGCTTTTCTTTTTGTGAGGACCAGAAACGTTTGGTTTGAGCGGCTTGTCGAGAGGGGTACTCACGGGTCCCAAGGAGGTAAGTTGGTGTCGAGTGGTATGCCCGAGTTTGCATATTTGGATGCCTCTTCGTCGAGGCTTTCAAGATGTTTCTTCAATGCATCACGAAGGTTGCCTGCCAGATTGCCAGATTTGGCGTCAGCGATGAGGCGGACGTCGGAGAATGTCGGCAAAGCATCTTGAGCGTACCTTGAAGATCCGCCTGTTCAATGGCATCGTCGAGAACGCCGGACAACTCGCTGATAGCAGCAGATGCGCCTTGGGAATTATCGATGAAAGTCAACCCCGACGTATTCGGGATATTCGAGGCTGAGTCGAGGGACGATTGTGACGAGCTGCGGACCTGTTTACGCTTGAGGCCATGTTTGAAGAATGCCATGAATCGCTGGCACGGGAAGTAAGGAAAGGCATACAGAGGATGAGCCTTGAAGCAAGAAGGCTATGGTATAAAGTTTACTTAGGATCGGCAGGTGGGTAAAGTATTTCATCAATGCAACCAACAGAAGTTGTGGCAGTGCTGGCATGCATGGGGTGCGTGAGGTGAATGTGGTTGATTGGGGCGAGGAGAACTTGAGCACGGAATGTCGGAAGGGAACAACCACCTCCGAAGCCATTCATGGGCAAACATCGTTAGGACAATATTACACTATGAGACTGCAGATACTCGGACTATCTACTTCGCGGGCTTGACTTTCTCCTTTTGCTCTCTGGCAAGTTCGAGCCTCCGTATTGATTCCTCAAGGCTATCGTAGTCGTCATTCGTAAGCTTCGAAGTTTCAGTGTCGTAGTAACCATGAGCGATTGGACCTTGGCGCTCAGGTCGATCTTGGCCGGACTTCTCATCAGTCTCTGCTTCTTGCAAAAATTTCCATTCCCAACCCTCCAGTTGTAGCGAAACAAGAGTTGGTGGTGGTTGAGTGAAGTATAACGCACCCCGACTTTCCACAGTTTCTCGCAACTGCAACGAACCTTTGGCAGTGGGGTGCATAAAGTCGAGAACATCGATTGCGTGGTATCTTGCAGCCCAGACCAACCACTCACTCGTCGAAAGACTGGCCCTCGACGAGTTGGAATGTTCCATCTCGATGGAAGGGCCTATTGGAGGGCCACCTACCGCAGCCACGATCGCTGGATTCACTGAAGCATTTGCACCCGTGGAGTTCACTGTGCTTGATATGACTGACGCGCCTTTGAGTAAGTATACGCCAGAAAGAAACCAGATCTTCGGTTTGTTCCAAGGCATTACTCTGTAAATGAAAGGGTAATTTTGTGCTGCCGCAACCCACAATGTGAGGACATCTTGGGCTTTCTTGCTGGTGAGAACCTGCTCATGAAAGAACGATTCGGGACTGCAGGGAGGTGAGCCAGTTTTCTGGAGCACAAAGAAGATTTCATTTCTCACTCTTTCAAAACCAAACGCTTGCCCTCTTTTCCTCGCACAATTTTTTCTCTCGTCTTGTCGATTGAAACACCGAAATCGACACAATCTGCGATCCCAAGTCCAGGTTTAAATTTGGTGCCTGAAATGGAGCTGAATTCGAGATCGCCCTGTAAATCTGTCGAGATGGCGAACTGGGCTTTCTCGTCGTCACTATCATCGTTAGATACGATCTACATCTCGGCAGAATCATACTCACGTCAATTTTGGATGTGCATAGTGTCGTGCTGTGGTAGGGTTGGCGTAGTCTTTCAAGACAAGACTCCCAAGAGATATTTCATTCTCGCTCTTGCCCATGCCATAGAGGTAGAACGGTCGCTTTTCTTCCGATGGCATCCTTATATGAGGGTTTGAATTTGTTCAAGATGAATTCACGTAAATTACCAGAAACTGACTTACATCCGACAAATTGTTGTGGTTCTCAAAGCCACGAAAGGAGCATATTAATACCGCAGACTTCAGTCTGCTGGCAACGCTTCGAACAAGACAGATGAGATACGGAGTGCTCGGCTGGTGATTTGGTTCGAAGCCTGCGCAACCCATTTGCCAAGGCCAGGCAGGCAAGGCAGGCGTTGTCTTTCTCGCATTTCTAATGGCAAGAACGATGTGAGTACGAGGAAGGCGCGAGGCAGGTTCGGGTAATGCTCGGCATAAACTTCGCAAGGAAGGAACCTTGAGCGCAAGAGTCGTCTATGTCTTAGAATGTGAGAAAAAGATCTTGGGCTTCTGTGACAATGTTAAAAGACAATAAACTGTAAGGACAAATATCCACTGAGCCGGCAGATCAACGCCCCACCAGTGACATCTAGCTCGAAAGTCGCTTATCGATAACCATACATCCCCGGTAATCCAAGTACCCGAGCGACCGATGACTTTCCGTGCTTGGAAGGTTTACCAAAGTCATGGCAAAGACCGAGACTCCTGTTGTTTGTGTGGCCATCAATGAACTTGAAAAGAAGCTACTTTTTGCTCTTACGACCTCGCACTCGTTTCAGACAAAAGACAGTGAGAACGGCCAGAGGTTGACTCATAAGGTGGGGGAAGAGAAGCTATGAAGTGTCCTCGACCATGCACAGCCACGATGGCGCCGCGCTCCTTTGCTCAAATGTGAGAGTAAACTCTTTGAGATTGTCATGGCCAATGTGATGTTTCAATGCTCAAACGCACGTAAATCATTAAACAAGGTATCTCGTCCAGTATATCCTTCCTTGGTGCTGCTGAATCTACCACCATCATCGCTCCTCAGATAATCAACGAACATCCTTCCTCTTGGTCCAGTGTAGATGTCTGTGATCTCTACACTCCCTATCGCACAAGGTACAAATCCACCAACGAGGCCCATGGCCTAGCCTTGCCGAGCATTTCCCACAAGACTGTACCTGCCGAGACAAGAACGCCAGCTCCGCCTCAGTCTTCTTCTCTCTCCTGGCTCGTAGTTCCTGGGATGGCAAGGCGTTGCAAGCACGACATATCAGCCGTTTCGTCCCGCTGTCTGTGCCATCTTCAAATAGTTCTCTCTCATGATAACTCCATCTTTGACGCCTTTCAACATAGCAATAGCATGGCGCACGGCCGTCATAGGTGGTGGGTTTTCTAAGTCGTTGCGCGTAGTAGCATGAAGAGCAGGCTGCAACGCAACGCTTGGTATGTGCGAGAGCGGAACTCGAAATATTGGCGTGTTCAATTTGGCAGTTCTGTGATTATGTCAGCGTCCTTGAGTCTCGTAACGAAGGTAGAATCGTTGTTTCAAACCTTGCAAACCTGATTCACACATGTCCAACAAGTGACTTTGGAACCTTGATCACAGCTCTGGATCCGAAGCTCCTCATATATCTCACTCCCTCGTCCAGTAGCTATCAGGGACCGATGCACAGTCTTACAGGTCAAGTTCAGATTCACAATATCAATGTAATGCAGATCCGAAGCAATCCTTTTCTTGATCACATCTTCTCCCAGGAGTCGACACAACAGTTCCGCCGATTTTGTTTGTGGCTTATGTTTCTCGTTGAATACCTTGAGCTCGCTATCGGTGCTGGAGGTCTTGTGGCCTCTCCAGAATTTGAAAGTATAACGTTTGGCATATCTCGTTTTCAAAATCGTCCATACTGGACCTTTCCAGAAGATAAAAGCTGGCGGTGCGCAGAACACATAGAAACAGATTCTCTCGCAGAGGTTCCTCTTGGGCTTCGGCGAAACCCAACGGTCCCTGTCCGTACGCCGGTAGCGTCTTTCCTGAGTGAAGCCACAGGTTCCGAAACCTATGTTGAAAATTGCCGAAATCATATAAAGTATGCTGATCAAGTCAGGCCTAGATCACATTGATTTAGAAATATGACAAACCCACCTCACTGCAATCTCAATACTCCATACAATGACGGTTCCCTCACAATTCGAGCGCCATTCGACCAATGTATCGTTCTTGGCCCCAACAACGATAAAGAAACTTGGAGCCGTCGAATTTGGAGGATGTGACATAATAAAATCGGTGCAGCCTGATTTGTTATGAGGTAAATTTTGACCTTGCAAAGCGGCAGCCACTGCCAAAGAGATTGCAATGACGAGATCAATTAATCCAAAAAAATATAGGAATGGTCCTGCCGCTATAGCGGTTGGAATCCACATGGCGAAATTCCAGGCAAAAGCAAAGACCCCCTGAGAAGGATTTAGTCCAAAACCATTATGTATTCATGACATATCGAAGAACCTACCATGCCACCGGCGAGATGCCATGCCGGAACCAGACTCGAATTATAAGGGGCATGATGGAGGATAGGGTACTTGCTGATCGTTTTCCAGTCAGAGAGATTGCCAAACCCAACGATCCCCAAGGGAATGTGGCATGCAAAGCGAATAATGGCGGATGGGATGCCGGTCATCGCGACGGTCAATATCAATATCACAATTCATCATGAGTGATTTGAGCTTGAGAAACGAAGTGGTTTGAGACGGGTAGAAGTAGCTACAGTTCGTCAGGCTGAGCACGTTGACCCTGGTGATTTTAGATTTGGTTATAGCCAGGGGAGCCCAGATGGGCGAAAGACCTTGCTTGCCCAGCGTGTGTCTTGACAAGGTGAGTTTGGCTGTGTGCCAACAAGATTCTGGCCCCCAATGGTTTGCCTAACCGAGAAAGTCCTAGGCGAGGCTTTCTTCTGATGCTAGCAAGGTTTGGGGTGTCATCGTAGGGCGTTGACACCGGGCAGCGGGCATCGCCATAGGCACAGTGGTTGACCAACTTTGGGTCTGAGGTCAACCTTGGACCGTCGAGATTTTGAATGCTACCGCGGCATGGAAAGGCATGACTAGAGTAGTTGCCTGCGTGCCAACCAGGTTGCATCTCGACGGCAATGCTGTATGAGTCATGCTGCCATTCTGAAACCCAAAGCGTAAGATACCATCGGATACAGTGTAGACAGTATTTTACAGACGTGGCCAGATCCAAAATACAAGGCTGATCACGGCCATCAAGAGCATGTCGACAACATCTTGGATTGCTGCATTTGCATGCACGTCCTGCGCCGCGGGGACAGGTTCTTGATGGCCCACAATGAATCTACCATCACGTGACGATAAGACTTCCTTATCGAGAAAAAATTATTTTGTTTGGAGTGCGGAGGAGAAGATTGATCAATTGGAAGAAGCACACACCTTGACAACACCCAACCTATACGAAAAATCTACAACCAACGTCACACACAATGTCGAAACGAACAGCCGATGATGACGAGTCTCTTGATGCGCTCAAAAGCGGGCAACGTCCAGACGGCGGAGCCAATGGCGAGCCAATGCTCGACTTCGAAGACGAATTCGAGGATGAGTACGAATCTGAAGACGAAGTGATGGAAGCCGGTGTGGATGGGCGGCCAGACGCAGAAAGAGAAGCAGAACAATCCAGAGACGCCATGGACATTGATTCCAACAACCAGACATTTATACCCGGTCGGTCAATACTGCAACCCGGCATGTCATTGACGCCCGACCCTTCCACGTACGAGATGTTGCACACAATGTCGACGACCTGGCCGTGTTTGTCCTTCGATGTTGTGCGTGACAATCTGGGAGATGAGAGAAAGCAATACCCTCGAACATTATATGCCGTTGCGGGAACACAGGCTGAATCTACACGTGCGAAAGAGAACGAGCTATACGTGCTCCGACTGAGCAGTCTTTCCAGAATGGACAGAGGCGAACAATCAGACTCAGACAGCGACGACGACGACGATGATGACGCTTCAGACCCGGTCTTGGAATCAAGATCGATCCCACTACCGAGCACGACGAACAGAATCCGAGCATTTCAACCTACATCTCCATCACCCGACCTGAGCCAAATATCCCAAACACTCACAGCCACGTGGTTGGAAAACGGCCAAGTGCTAATCCACGACGTATCCCCATACCTCCAATCGCTCTCCACCCCCGGTTACACACTCCCAACCAACGCCTCCAAACCCCTCAGCACGCTCCGCGCACACAAGACCGAAGGCTACGCCCTCGACTGGGCGCCTGCCTCATCACACCCCAACGGCCGTCTCCTCACTGGCGACAACGACGGCGTTATCTACAGCACTCAACGGACCGAAGGCGGCGGATGGGTGACAGACACACGGCCGTTCGTTGGACACAGCGACGCGGTCGAGGAACTCCAATGGTCGCCGAACGAGAAATTCGTCTTCTCATCAGCCAGCTCCGACGGCACCGTCAAAGTCTGGGACGTGCGTAGCAAGAGCCGCAAACCCGCCGTCGACATCAAGATCAGCAACACCGACGTCAACGTCATGTCATGGTCTCGGCAGACATTCCACCTCCTCGCCACTGGTGCCGACGACGGACAATGGGCCGTATGGGATCTACGACAGTGGAAGCCGCAAGCTGCTGGAACGCCACAACCCCGCCCCACGCCCGTAGCCGATTTCAACTTCCACAAGAAACCCATCACGTCGATCGAATGGCACCCGACCGACGACAGCGTGGTGGCCGTAGCTAGCGCCGACAATACAACCACACTGTGGGATTTGGCGGTCGAGCTCGATGACGAGGAATACGGTAAGGAGGCTGGCTTGGGACTCGGCGAGGGCGCAGAGAAGGTCCCGCCGCAATTGCTCTTCATCCACCATGTCGAGGACGGCAAGGAGTTGCATTGGCACCCGCAAATGCCCGGCACTATCATGGTGACCGGCGGGACTGGGTTTGGCGTGTTCAAGACCATTAGTGTTTAGAGAGAGAAAAATTCTTGTCTATGAGGGTGTTCTCCATAATGAGAAAGAATTCTTCGATATGCGACGTTTTTTTTGGAGAGCAGTAGTCTAGAACCGGTGCAAATAGTTCTACCCAATGCCTTGAACTTATTCCGTGAACGAGCAGCTTCGGGCTTGCACTATTTGAGGTTCCACATCCACTCAAGCCCAACTCGCTGTGCTCTAACAAATGAAGTCGTTCCTTTAAATTTATCGGCGTGTATGGGAATCCGTAGACAGCTGTACTGGTTTCACGACCAGAGCGGAATTATATGTAGGTTTTTCTTACGTGTCACTACCGGGAACGCAACGGCTTTGGAACCACATGTTGAAGAGCTGTGACTCAATGCTCTGTACTTATGAGTCTTGGTAAAAGCTGCCCAGTGGATGGAATTAATGCATGAATGGGATTACCATGCGGGAGCAGCATCAGCCTCATGTTTATGGTCTATTTCGACGAGAGTGCACATGTTGATCGGAGCAGAATGTCGTTGCTATTTTAGCTCCTGGCATTTATCGCGTGACATCCTAGGCTGGCTATCATCCTTCACACCTATCTTTTGGACAAGGACGTCTCCGGTTTGTTTGATGGTGGCGTCTTGTGCGTGTTCTGCGAATGAGAGATACTTTGTCACCAAGAGGAACGAGTGTCTCAGATGGCCACTAACCAGTGACACAAACTCGATTTAATCCTTGAGGTTTTGTTTGTCTTTTCGCACAAGGTGTTGAATGGGCACCGTGGTCCATAACACATTGAAAATGTGTCATCATCTCGACGAATTGAGGATTTACTCGATTCGTAAGTCGTGCGTACCAATGTTAAGCATTCGCTTCTAAAGTTATGCTCGGAACATCCTTCAGTCGCGGTGCAGATCGGGTTTCAAATCAGCCTCAGAAGTTCTCTGGAACGACTCCTACAGCCACCTCCAGATCTTCGACACCACGACTTAGGTATACCGACGTCCTCGTGAAACCAATCTTCCGAGTCGGTACAACTCGACTTTTACATACAAACAACCCATCCACCGCACGTTCAAACAGCTAACGTTCCCCTGTTTGCCAATGAAGGGTCTATTAAGCACGGCATTTCTGTCAACCCCTTCTAGATAGTACCCGCCATTGCCCCGAACTCTCAATCTTGCATAATTATATCTCATATCCATCATCGACACCTCGTGTTGAGTTCGTGCGTTCTGCTATTGTAAGACAAAAGGCACCATGCATGGGACGACTCAGACCTTATCCGCAATCACTCCTCCTTCACTCCGAGTAAGTCCGAGGAAGAATCGACAAGCAAAGGAGTTAAAACAAGTCCGAAGGAAAACGTCCAAAGGATACTTGAAAAGTCTCGAATTTGGAGGACATGATTTGGATCTTAGTCTTTCTTTCGCCGATAAATACAATTCTCAATTTGGAACTGCTATGACGGCTACCAACAATACCGAGATGAACCCTGTCAAGCGTCGACAGGAGGTAAATGATGGTATAACTTCAACGTCGGGGGAGGACATCACCGATGAAGCGTCGAAATCCATAATGTCGCCTCATGCTCGCAATCGACTCATTAAGAACGCGAAACGAAGACGCTGCTTTCTAGGCCGAACCCGGAGTGGTCGGAAAGAAACAAAGCTTCTTGACAGATCAGCGTATGATCACCCCGCCACAGAGCCGCATGTGTCTACTACCGAGACTGCGCGGGCACAGGTAACCGAAGGGCTTCTGCCGGTCACGTCGTTCTCGCAGACACTGAGTGCGCGAGACAGCCAAGATATAAGTCGCGAGACAGTCGGCAGCAGTGAGGTTAATGCGTTTGGGAACGAGAGTCAGTTCGGCCAAAACGCGGTCACTCCATTGACCTCAGATATTGATGTCCTTGTTAAGTCATCAACATCAGCTCATGAACCTCATGAATCTCAAGATGGAGTAACAGCCCTTCCACTAACGCATGCGAAGACGCGGTCCAGGTCATGGTTGAAAAGTATGTTCACCACGAGAAAGGCGCAGGGTCAGCACCAACATGTCCCAGACGAAGTCTGTAATTGTGAAGAATACCAGGTCAAAGACGAAGCTCTCGATTATCCTGCGATCCCCAGTGGCCAGGTCACCTCAGCAGACGCCTTTTCAGACATCCCAGTGCCGCCACCGGCATCATTCGGAGAACCTAGGATATCCGGCAGACATCAAATCAGTGCATCGACATCGTCGACAATTTCCATGATGTCCAAAGATCGTGGAGGACGCAACTCATCTACCCCACTGAGCAACGGATCGATCAGACCTGTCAAGGCGCCAAATTTCTCTCGCAAGATTGGGGGTAACTCTATCGATTCACGAATTTCTCCCGGATTTCTAAGCGATGAACTGTTGGAGCACAACGGATCTCGATTCGCAGATGGAGTCAGTTATCGAACGATAAAGGACAGAGATCGCCAAAGTGATATGAAACCGATGGGATTCGGAGGCAGTGCTGACTTTTCAAGGCATGGAACTCGTCCAAGCATGTGATTGAGAGATCTGCAGCTTGATTTCACCAACAATACAGAGACATGATACACTGCAACTTAGGACTGAGGTGCGGTCGGCACGATAGAAGGCAATTTTGGTGTTTGGTGGCGATAAAATTGTTGATAGAGGGGAAGGGATGCCGAGCGCTGAGAAGAGATGCCGCCGGCGCATCGGACCTGTGTAAAAGATACCCCTGGTGGTTTTAGGCTGGCGAGAGATTAGAACGCTTCAGAGTATCCAACTTCTAGACTTCCTATATTTTCTTCGGCATTTTGCCAACCTTGGTACTGATAACAGTGCTATTGCCAATCAAGTTATCTTCCTGCGCAACTTCACGAGAAAGATGGCGAAAAACTGCTGGATGGAAAGGTACTAGGAGATAGTCCTTCAGAAGTTGACATGTCGCTGAACAAATCGAGGCCCCCACTTGAGGGGTCAGTATCGTGAGCTGATTGCAATAGTTGAGCTTCCCACCAAAACCTTGCACCCGGCTCATCGAAGACATAATCCCACCATAGGAATGTTGCCATAATCTCGCTAAAGGTGGTCCATGAAATCGGACTCGGCAGTCTGGAGATGTGGTCTGCCAGTCTTCGCGTATACCAACTTCGATCGGAACTGAAAGTCGATGCAAGACCACCTAGCATCAAAGCCCATAAAATGAGTTTATCGAGATTTTCAGAGCTTGAGGTACGCTGCATCAGTGGTAATTCTTCCGAAGCCGACACCACCTCGAACTTGTCGAGTGCATCTCGAAGACTGCCTGCTAGTCGCGGTTTGATCTCCGTACTGGCTGGCAGAGGGAATAAAACCATGTCGTTGTAGATGAGAGCGGCTAGACGGCAAATATTCTGTAGAACGTCGAAGCGACTCACAGTGGAGAATTTTGTGGTATCGATACTCATTAACCGATGGTGCGTCTCATCTGCTGCTTGGGTGATGTCGGACAGCTTTGGGGCTTCAAGGCCGCCATTCCGGTATCTTTCGAGCGTAGTGGTGATTTCTGCTGCCGATTTCAGGATTGACTTCAATTCAGCATCAAGCGGTAGAGTCTCTATCTCAAATCCTGATCCAGGCCCCACGGCTGGTCTGATTGTTTCTCCATCGAAGGATTGAAGAGCACATGATGGAGCAAAGGATGGAGACTCATGGACCCACGGAAAGGATGGTGCAACGCCGACTCGGGTGGCAAATTGCAAGTCTGCTCTGTTTGCTATTGTCAACAATGGTGAAATTGTACAGAAAACGCGGAGATTGCTCACATTTGCAGAACTGACGACATACCGTACTGTTTGATAGTATGGATGCCTCCACGTTGATTGACCATGTCGACGAGCACATACATGGTGGCCGGGATGATACCCAGCCTCCCGTAGATGTGCATATTCGAGGCTCTAGCCAAAGGGGACGCGCGGAATATCTCGGGAATCTGGGAAGATGTGGGATCTGTAAGCATGCCTGCCATGACCATAGCCATCAACAAGCCATCAGAAGGAAGTGCGTTCAGCGAGTGAAGTTCCTTCATCACAAGGCTCAGTCCGAGGTTCTGGTGTTTGAGCCTCAAGATCTCCACGTGAGTGGGCAAACTTTCAACTTTGGTCTCGGCTCGAATGATATTGGCTGCACCTGCCACCTGTAGATGGTACATGAGGGGCCATTCCAAGCCAAGTCTTCGCCAGGAATAAGTGACCGCGGTGCGTTGTGATTTTGTTGTGGCAAAGATTAGAGCTGGATGGACAGAATCATAGGCTGGAAGTCATTCATCAGTGTCAGAAGAGTTGGATGGTTATGGACAATCTAAAGAAACAGACCATATTCCAAACATTGTCGTAGATATCTTGGCAACTTTTCAAATTGATACGAATTGAAGGGATCGCTCTTTTCCTGTGAGAGGAGAGACCAGGGACTCGGTTTTATCTTGAGTTGAGACCTTCCAGAGGGTGAATTCTTGGGTGTGGTGGTTTTAGTGGTAGAGACGACAACGTTTTTGGCAACCCATCTAATCTCGGGCTTTGGCTCTGCTTGCTTGGCCTTTTTCCGACGCAAATGCGAGATCCTCGCGGCATGCGATCGAGCAAGTGATAGTTCTGTCTCGATATTCTCCTGATTCTTGTCATGTGGTTCTTGAAATGCCACAAAGTGATAAACAGGCTCTGACACGGGATCATCCATTCTTGAAGGTGCAAAGAAGTCAACAACGTCAACGTCCCATCGTTGCGGAAATACCAACGGTTAGTAAGCGAGCACGAGCACGGCGTTAGCCTGACGGTTGGAGGCCGAATTCAGGCACTTTGTCAAGATCTCCCGGTGAACAGAATTAGGAAACATTGCGCGACCTACCAAGTAACTAACTAGCGTAATGATCGGTGCATGACTAAGTACTCGTTTGGTACTAGATCACCAGAATGATGAGCCTGTGAGGGACCTGTGGTCTCGTTAGTGGATGAAGCTCAACAAGCTCTGTAAGTCTGATGATGATGATTTTGGATGTTTGACGTTAGAAGTTAGATACTGCTTCTGTCTTGATGTTGTGAGGCAGGAACGATGACTAATCATCCATCTGCATGAGTGGCGCTTGCCGCAAAACAAACTACCTCAACGTCTTCAATGTACAGAGTAGATGCTTTCAACTTTCATCTCCTGACTAGCCATCTTACACTATCATCTGCAATTTTGATGGGGTCGCTGTGAGGCCAACTCTCTGGCTAACCGGTAAATCATTACCATAGATCTTTCATGTCAAGCCAGAAATCACCACCGAGCTGGCAGAGTGGATTGCCATGATATTGACTTCATACCAACGCTTCCCGTCAGAATGATGGCTTTCAGCAATCATACAAACGGAGTACGCTGGAGGTCCAAATTGTCGAAAGTCAAGACCAGCCGTCAGTGATCCATCGATCGAGGTGACGAGGTCGTCGCCCAAAGCTTGTGCAGAGGAGAATGCGGGAGACGCCAATCCGAATTTGGCCCCAGGGCCGAAGCTATTGATTTGAAGTCTGGACTTCGAAAATGTGCCCCGGACCACAACAAAATCCGCGATTGCACATGCTACCAGCTCTCACCCTGCACTACATTGACTGAGGTCTCCACGCGGCCGAGCTCTATACTTGAGAGAAAGGGACAGCCCTACAAGGCAGTCATCTTATCATATTATGTCAAGTCATGATCTCGAACCCAGCGTATCTGTTACCTTTCGTGTTGGCAATCAGGCGGGATCTACCCTGATACGCGATACGACGAAACGCGTCACGTCACACGTGGGTGAAAGTCTTGTTGCTCTCGGTGTTGAAAATAGACCGAGGCTCACGTTGAACTCTCATTGATCAAGCAAAACCAAGGCCCTGACTGGTCATTCTGCTTTCATTGGTTCTCGACAATTCAAAGCCTTCTCATCTCAATCTCATACCTTGCATTCAATCGCAAACCCTCGCTTGTTGACAAGCCTGGGCTTGGGGAACGGACCGGCTCTTCAACTTACCCCTGCATTGCTCAATCTTGATTCTTGTTGGTCAGGCACTAGGGATCGTCACTTTCATTGATTGCATCCCGGCTTGTATATGCTCGGCGCTGTTTAGCGATACACATTCAAGGTTTGCATATTGTTGATTGTGCATCTGACTCGGGTACGGATGTGGTGGCGCGTGACTTTGGTCAAACAACTTGTGCAAGTCACTATGTCGTTAAGCGAAGACTACGGAGTACATGCCTGTAAGGTGTTCTGGTCGATTGCGGGGGAATGCGAGATATTGCGGGAAGATCCATGCTTGCCATCTAACCCTAGCCTTAATATGGACTGCAATCCGTGGTCATGAAGCCTTGAAGTATTTGAAGAGAGAGGTTCCCGACGTCCATGTTCAACCTCTTCTCAAAATCTTCAAGCTGAATCCCAGTCACTCCTTCAATTCCTGTGTCGTCAAGTCTTTCTTTAAGTGTCTGATCCTGCTCAGACGTCCATTCTTTACAGTCACTCCTTTGAACATCACAGCCCAACAACAGCAAGTCATTTACTCTCAGCAATATCAAGATGAGATACTACTCTACGCTTCTCGCTCTTCTGCCGGCCATTCTTCCCTCGGTCACAGCTCTTCCGTTCAGCGTTGAGTCAAGAGGTATGCTCACATCCAGCCATGTCAGATCTTATGCTAACAAACCTCCCATTCAGCCGTATCCTCGGACCTTCTCAATAAGCTGTCGTTCTTCGAACAGTATTCAGCAGCAGCATACTGCACAGCAAACAACCAGCCAGGTTCGAATACAACGATAGAATGCGAATCTGGCAATTGTCCCCTCGTACAGGCAGCCGGTGCACAGTCCCTGCTTGAGTTTCAAGAGTACTTTCTCTCCCCTCGCTAGGGATCACCTTCATCCATTCTCGATCAGCTAACAGTTCGTATAGCATTGGGATCTCCGACGCTACAGGGTTCGTGTCGCTCGACCACACCAACCAGCTGATCGTGGTGTCGTTCCGAGGCTCTCGATCCATTCGCAATTTCCTCGCCGACGCCAATTTCATCATGGTTCCGTGGTCCATTTGCACCGGCTGTACCGCCCACAAGGGATTCCTCGAATCCTGGAACAGCGTCAAATCCCAAGTCGTGTCCACGATCAGCAGTGCAAAAACCTCTTATCCGACCTACAGTGTAATCTCGACCGGTCACTCCCTGGGCGGCGCCCTTGCGACCATTGCCGGCGCTGACCTCCGCAAATCCGGGTATACTGTAGACTTGGTACGTTTCGGTCATTTCTCTCCATCATGATCCTGTCCCACAGATGATTCATCTCATTTGATGCTAACCATCGCCCTTCAAACCACAGTACACGTATGGTTCACCAATGGTGGGCAATGTCTTGCTCGCACAATACATTACTGGACAGAGCAGTGCCAACTTCCGAGTGACACACGCAGAAGACGTCGTGCCCAAGCTGCCTGGTTATGGCTTCGGCTACGCGCACGTCTCGCCCGAGTACTGGATCACATCAGCCTCTGGCTCGCCCGTCGGCGTCAACGACATTCAGGTTGCGACCGGAGTCATCACTTTCAAGGGTAACAGCGGCACTCTCGGCAATAGTGTTGACGACCATTTATGGTATTTCAACAGCATCGCCGGATGTGGGCCGGTCACCTTGGAGTTCAAGGTTTAGAAAGAGGGATTACGTGGTGTCGAATCAAAACTGGCGACTCATTGGTATGAGGGAGCGGGAGCATGAGGAGCCGAGAGCATGACCATTGTGAACGCGCCTCCCCGAAAGAGGTGTTCTCAGATATAATGTGTATTTACTCGTAATTTTTCACATGTACATAATTATTAATTTCTTTTCCCTTCGTTCATCCATCACCATTTCATACGAGTATAGGCAGATTAGGCCGTGTGAATCCAGTTTGGTTTCATGAGCCTGAGGCCAGCCTTTGTGCCATGTCCATGCCAGAGCCTCAGCAGAAGCAAGACCAAGAGCAAGGATGTCATGCTTCATTGCTAACCTCCAGTAGCAAGAGTCGTTGATATGAGACCTTCGGTGGCGTCGAGACTCGAATGTAACTTTCCGCCATGCTAGAATTTCACATGTCAGATTCGCATTTGAGACCTGCAGCATCAATGCCATTTTGGAAACATTAAAAACGGTGGCTGAGGTACCGGTTAACCTTCAGCACCCATAGCTCGCTTCCCCCTTCGATGATAATTGTCAGAACGCCCTCCGACGTATACCGTATTCACGTAAGTATAGATATCAATCAAACAATCTCCTCATACTTTCCCACCGCCAGCGGTGGAGCAACCTTCAGCCTCGCCAGGTCCGTGAGACAGTGAAAAGCGCTCTCGTACGAATCGGTGGTTCCCAGGAATCTGAATTTCCTGGCTTTACGTGTACTCAGGGATAACGCCCATCCGCCGATCACCGCGCTATCAGTCATGCCGAAAATCTGGGCTCGGTCTTTGAATGGGTCGAGTAGTAGGCCATGTTTTTGCGCTAGTGAATTCCATGCGTCCACGACTTGTGGCGATGATGACCATTCGAGGAGTGAGAATGTTGACCGTGTCGTCCCTGGTGGGCCGTACCTGCGGATTGTAATGTTAGCCAAAAGGCGTGCGCAAGATTGTGTTGCAGTAACTAGTGGGTGGACACATACCCGCGAGGATTCTGGTCATGTCGGGAGGTGTTCTCCCGATATCTGGACGAGTCGATTTCCGGAGGCGCAAATGTCGTGCCATACCATTTTGCTAGGTACGGCCAGAACCTCCCCCATGTGAACGGAGTTCCGTCTTGAGCATTGAAAGCTTCGTTACCGGTGTTCGGGTTTAACACGGCCCACTCCTCTAGATATGCATTGAGCAAAGCCGTGCTTTGGCAATATTCCCTATCCCAAGCCACGTAATCACCAGGAAATGGGATCGGTTGGCCTAAATGTGCTTGGACCGAAGCAAAGACGGCGATGCCAACCATGTGGTTCAGCAGGTTATCTCGCACGGCACCAATAATGTATGATGGACGTACGACGTTCCATTCGGCGCCGTTGCGTTTGCAGTAGTCGAAGAGCATGTCTTCCTGCGGATAGTAGAAGTTGTTTTCAAGCGTTACTCGGGCGTCAGTCTCAAATGAGGGACTTGTGGCAGGGCCCATGTGAAAGCCGTAGTGTTTTGCGCCTGTCTGCAACAGCACCCTCCTGGGCTTGAGTGAGGCGATCTCCAGGGCATCAAGAAAGTTGCGAAGAAGGGATGCTGGACAGACCACGTCAGTAGGTTCGCAAAAAAGAATGGTCAAGCTATTGTCGGTATCATACAGTTGACTTCGGCAAGGGCGTCTGCATTCGACCACATTCCAAGGATACTGCCCTCTTGCCTTGGCTGCATATATGAAAAGAAAAAAGCATAATCACTGAAGTTGCCGTCGTCAGCACATCACGTGGGGCATGTGGTTGATCAAATGCCAATATCGACTTACACCTTTGAAATATGCTTCAACGTCTTTGCAATATCTGCAGGCTCGGACAAGAAATCGGCACATAAATGCTCGACACGACTTGCACCATCACCAAGATCCAAGAAGAAATAATCTGGAGGCGGTCGCCTCGACAAGCAGTAGATCTTCTCCCAGCGCTCTGGAGCAGCAGCGAGGACTTTCAACATGTGATAGCCAGAAATGCCATTTGCACCGGTAATGATGGCAGTGAGGCCAGCAAGCTCTGGGGTTTGTGGGAAAGTTGGCAAACCTTGGAAAATACCTTTGGAGACGACGATTTGTGTGGATTCGGACATCACGGGGTCCGCAAGGCTATCCAGGTCAGGGGCTAAAGGTATCGTGCACGATGACAACAGAGACGATGATTCTAGAGTACTCAAGGCTGGAAGAGTTTGATACGAATGATTCGAGTTGACAAACTTTCCAATTCAAGATCAAACCCTCTTGGACTCTTTCCCAATGAACTACCCCTCGTGCTAAGCCATGGCTCGACGAAGTGACGATCTCGGAGTTCTGATGTGGGAGGAGTGGAAGTCAGAATGCGGGGAAACCACATGTTGCGTTCAAGGTGCATGATAAAGGGCTCCTCCACAACGCGTCATGTTCTGCCTTGATGCATCAGGATAACCCTGCAACAGGATGTTCAGTCAGTTGTCACTGAGAGACAGATATCCTCGTTGGCAGTCGGTACTTGTGAAACTTACAAATCAAGACTGGAGGCCGATTTATTCTGTTCAGGAAATCAGATTCCAAAATCAGTTCGGTTTGCCATATGATCACCAAGACAGCGACTTTGAAAGTCCGCCTGTCTGACATATTGCACGGCGCCGAACGGCCGTAGCTCGGCGTGATGTTCAACGGATATATCGTACTGGTAGCAGCAGGAAAACTCGGCAAGCTTCTTCCCGCGGATTAGGCTCGGATGGCCGAAGCATAGATGGAGGCACTTCTCCAAACGCGGGGTGATTTGCTGGATCTGTATCCGTGTTGAATACGAGGACGAAGTTGAACCTGCGTAAGCTCATAGCGAGGCTTACCTGCTGAGGGTGACATTCAACAAGCAAGAAGGGGCAGGTTGGTGATTAGAGAAGTCCCACAGGCAAAGACAACCTGGTCTCGAGATTCGTCACAGTCGTTAGTCTGTTTGCTGGCCTCACGTCTCTGGAATGATCTTCGATGTCGGAATTACCTGATAATGGTAGATTATTTTGGTCGCTTGTACGAAGGCTAAGTTCGAGATAATGATTGCAAATATTGAACAAACCCCACCCAGTGACCCAGGCTCATTGCATCATTGCACCGTTGATGAGCCATTCCAGACTAATCTTTCGGTTCCAAGGAACTTTCGGATCGCGCCAATGGGTATTGGAAGTTAACTGGATCCTATTTTCATCCTCTCATGTCTGGTCTTGCCCCTGGGAGGCATGGAGGCACGTCGCCATTTCTCAATATGGCCTGTTTTGATCCTGTCCCCCTCATACCCCGCCTCAGTGCACCTTTTGTTCGCCCTGAAAGTAATGCTGCCGCACTTTCACCGGCCTTTAGGCCGCGCATCTCCCGCGGAAGAGCGATTGACTACGGACGTGTAGAATTGGCTGTTCAAGTCACTGTTGCAATAGTGGAGATATGCTTGGACGAGACTCCTCCTTGACCCTCCTCACCCACCTCGACTGGTCCACAGTGTCTACTAGATTGTTGCTTTATTAATCCATCTTTGGCAGAAGTGATAAGATCATTGTCGACCCCTTTTAGAGCTTCACAACCTTCGTCCTGTGACTTTGACAAATTGCTTCTTCAATATCAAACAAGATGGCTTCCTCATCCGACGTATCCGCACTCTTTGCCAGCGCCGGCGTGCCTGCATTCAAGTGCCCAGCCGGTACGAAAATGCACTTGCTGGACTTAGGAGTGCTGGAAGCAGATGAAGGATGGTATGTCCATTGATTGTCATGATTCGAGACTCTTCCTTGCATTGCCCCATCTTTTTTGTATCCGATATGCATCTTTGTCAGCATTTCATGTCGTATTTGCACCGCAACAACAATCTTTGGCTAGCACGGTCCCTAACCCCTGTACACTTCATAGGCTCCTTCGTGCTAGCAACACGAGCACAGAGAGCAACAAGAATCCCGAGAACAAGCGTCGCGAGCTGATTGTACTGGCTGCTTTGATCGAGTACCCCGGCGTGGGCCTGATTCTTTACGAGACGGGCTGTGCGGAGGATCTCCAAGTCGTAAGTCAACCTGGGAATGATCAGTCGTTGGCCCATATTCAATGGCTAGAGAGTTTAGAGATACTCACATGTCTAATCTAGGCTTGGCCGGCGCCTCTGACTGATGTCTTCCCGCGTACTGTGTACTCGGAAGAACAGAAGCTCCCGGCAGCGATCAAGGCCACTGGCAACGACATCAAGGACGTCAAGGCTGTCATTATTGGACATCTCCACCTAGACCATGCAGGCGGCCTGGAACACTTCATGGGAACTGACGTTCCTATCTATGTCCACGAGGAAGAATTCAAGCACGCATGTTGGGCGGTTGCCACAGAGGCTGATCTTGGAGTCTACCTGCCAGGCTATTTGAGCCTCGACAAGTTGAAGTGGAAGACCTTTACCGAAGAACACTTGGATCTGTTCCAGGGCATCAGCTTGCACCATAGCCCGGGTCACACCCCTGGACTGGTTATTATGCAAGTCAACCTCGAGCAGTCGGGAACGTGGATCTGGACGACAGATCAATTCCATATTGCAGAGAACTATGAATTGAGTCATCCACATGGTTGGTTAGCTAGAGATCACAATGCTTGGATCAAGAGTTTGAAGATGATTCAACGCCTGCAAAGGCTTTTCAATGCCAAGTTGATCTTTGGTCATGATAAGGAGGTTGCCGCCAAATATCTTGGGAAGAGTTATCAATGAGCTTCAACGATGATTGCAGTGTCTGTTGTTCTGTGCCAATGAAGCTTTGACAAATACTGGCCTTGTACCTTTTCCAATTAGCTTGAAGTAGTCTTCATTTGAGAAAGTCAAAACCAGCATCCTCTCATTCCTCTATTCTTAGCTGACTCGTTCATCACCGTCGAGTGACAAGGCTGAGAGTTAGCCTCGTGTAAAGAAAATCTCATCACGTGACATAAGTGCCCCAACATCTCATGATATTTTGCCCGCAACTCAAGCCGCATTTGTTACTTGCGCCGCAAGTCACCTAATGTTGAGCGGGATTTGAATACAGTCTGGACACGCATTTCCACTCTCCATAGAGGCAATGAACAATGTTTCAACGGTAGCCCTGCGCTCAGCAAGCAATTGCTTGCCTTCAACGCTATGCTCACTTACATATCGTAACACTCCCTCACCTTTCACTGCAGCGACAACGTTGTCATATATTCGACGATTTCTCGGACCTTGCAGACCTGAACATTCACCCAGACCCTCTCTATTCCAGAGACGTACCTTTACCAATTCTGTACAACGGTATTTTCGGCCCTCAGCTGCTGTCAGAATACTGAAGCCATATGAATACGATGGACGACCAGAGAGAGGGCTGAAATTTGACAATAATGATCTGAGCAAGTCCCGCTTGATAGAGATTTTTGGTCGGAGCCATCCTCCCTCGCAGTATGCCAACCGACTTCTGCGGCTCCTGCATGCCCGAAGAGTGGACGGCACACTAGACGTCCCGCTACCTGAAGAGGTCGAGGAAGAGTTGACGAAATATCCAAACGCGGTCGAAGATGGATTACAGTGGTTGCGGAAAGCGTACCCCGTCGATGAAGATGCAGCTATAATGGCGCGGATAGACAGAGAGGAAGACCGAGTCCTCAAGGATAATCCTTCTGAATTGGTACAACGAGGTCAAGATCTTGGACTGTACAAGGGGCCGCAGAGCGGATACTATGACGCCGAGCTGAGCGAAAAGGAGGGTGACGTCTACGGACGCAGTGAAATCGACAGGATACGGGCTGAACATGTGGCTGAAATTGAGAGGGAAGAACGGGAGTTACAGGAACAGGTGGAAGCGGCGCAGGCAAAGGCCAAGGAACAAGAAATCAAGGCTTTGGCTGAACGACCTGAGCAAGGTCTTGAGTCCGCGCAAGAGATCAGACCGCCCAACTCTTTTGAGAAGTGGGTGTTGAAAGCCAGAAACCGAGCGACGACCAAGTTGACCGAAGATGCACCAGAAATCGCGCAGAGATCTCTTCTGAGCCGCCTGCTGCCCTCATTCTTGTTTGTGTCAATATTGACAGCTGGGTGTTATCTCATGTCACAATACTGGACACGACCAAAGCAATCGGAGCGTTTATGGCCTAATTTATCATTAGCCTGGGCCACGATTGCTGGACTTCTCACGATCAACCTTGCAGTCTTTTTTGCCTGGAGGGTACCCGGTGCTTGGAAGTGGCTCAACAAGTATTTCCTCACCGTGACAGCAACCCCATATCCCCAAGCATGCTGGGATCAATGTTCAGTCATCAGAATTTTGGGCATCTGGCACGAAACATGCTTACTCTTGTCATTTTTGGCATTCCTCTACACGAAGAGATTGGTCGAGGTAACTTCCTACCTATCTATCTCGCTTCTGGTCTTGTTGCTGGGTTTGCGGGTTTGGCACGATACTCAATCCAAAGACAATTTGTCACGACAACCCTTGGAGCCAGTGGAGGCGGATTCGGGCTCATAGCTGCTTACCTGACATTACATTACGAGTGAGTTCTAACATATCAATTCCCCATACAATGATCATTGGCTAACGCGTTGATCAGTTCTCGGTTCTCTATCATCTTCCTTCCTAAGGAATGGGCGGATAACCTCAACCTCGAAGGTGGACTGCTGCTCGGAGCTCTGGCCTTCTTTCAGCTTGTAGGACTTGTGCGAGGTCACAAGGACGTCGCATATCTCGATCACTTGGTCGGCATGTTAGTCGGAGCTGGTAGTGGATGGTGGCTGAGGCAGAAGCGTGAAATGGAGGAACAGAGAAGGAAACAATCAGGATCAGCCAAGGCCTTTTGGCAATCTTTGACCGGGTCCAGGTCATGACGGCAAGGTACTTAGAACCTGTCGGCGGATCTCTTTTCGACACCAGCGTATAGATTCTGTGCTGGCGTTACGTGCCATCCCAGGACGCTTTGGTGGACTTGCCCTATTAAAGATCACACATTTGTACAATTATAATCTCCCAAGATTTTCACATCGAGCATAGGTTACCTCGGCGAGTACGATGTTCTTGCAATAGAAAGTAATACTTCCGAATGAAAGAGATTATAAAAGGACTCCCCTCAAGGGGATAAATTTGTTTAGACCATATATGAGGCCCCCAAAAGTCTCGCCCAATCGGGCCCCGCAGACGTCACTCTTCAACAGAGGCAGAAATTCATTTCCGAGCCTTCACAACTTTTGCAGCTCGCGAGGCTACAGCTCAATCTACCAGGACCAAGGCTCTTCTCCATTTGTTAATGTCATGATACATTGTTGAACACATCGGTATCCTAACTCAAGCTTGTGCTTTCAATCTGGGCCAAATGCCGCCATACCCATAGGTAGACCGCCGCCTCCACCATCGACCACCCCACCAAGCAAAAAATCAGTGCCGGAATTCATACCGTTTCCTTTTTTCCCTCTTGAATCTCTTTCCTACATTTCATCTCGCTCTTTTCAGTCAAAACACAACCTGTACCAGCTCCAGGACATGTCTTCAACTCCCAGTGTAGCTGATTCCTCCACCCCGCCGCTCACACACCTTCAAACCCTATCCCCACCGATATCCGGACCGACACGATCATGGCAATCACGACCGCACCCAGACCCATCCACCCCATTACTCGCAACCGCATCCGCCGATAAGACGGTGCATGTATGGAGTCTGCGCGACTTCTCGCTTGTCTCGACTATCAGTGGTGGCCATAAGCGGAGTGTGCGAGCGGTTGAATGGAAGGACTTTGGCGGGCGGAAAAGGAGCCGAAAAGGATTGACAGGCGCAAATGAGCAAATGCAGGGCAGTGCGGCGGCCAACAAGGGCACCAAAGAACAACGGAAACCCGTGGTTCTCGCCACGGGCAGCTTTGATGCGAACGTGGGCATTTGGGTGTGGAATGACGATCGAAGGACTGCTAGGTTTCGGGACGATGGCGAGGATGCACCACAGAGACAGAATACCGGGAACGTGGCAGGGGCATCTGAATCCGCTAACGGCGTCGCTTCTGGAGGAGGGGATTGTGGCGACAGCACGATGACAGACACGTTACATGACCACCCTCCTCCGCCTACGTCTAATGCCTCAGAAGCCGACGAGGAAGAGGAGGAAGAATGGCATTTCTCCACTCTCCTTACCGGACCGGACTCTGAGATCAAATCTATCGCGTTTTCTCCGCCTCACTATCCGACTAATCTCCTAGCAACGAGTTCACGTGACAAGTCGGTCTGGATATGGGAGGAAGTGGAGCCGGAGGAATGGGAGACCATCGCCGTACTTAGCGAACATACAGGAGATGTCAAGTGTGTGAGTTGGTGTGCAGGCGCCAGGAAGGGGAGAGGAATAGCAAAAAGAGGACGAGTTGTCAATGCCAATGGCAAGGCCGGGGATGGAGATGTAGAAATGGGCGAGGAGCAGCCATCGAATAGCGAGGGCAATGGCGATACAACACAAGAGACGGGCGAGGAAGATGACGAAGACGAAGATACCATTCTCGGCTCCCGTGACATTCTCGCCAGCGGGTCCTACGACGATACGATCAGATTATGGCGCGAAGTCGAAGAAGAAGGCGACTGGATCTGCGTGGCCGTCATCGACTCCCACGAGGGCACGGTGTGGGATGTGAAATGGGAACCACACATAAATTACGACTCACTGGACCTCTCGACAACCCCTCAGCCATCCTCATCACCGCAATCAACACCCGCAACAGCCAGTCCCAACGCACAAATCTCATCCTTCGAGAACGACTGGGAACCACGCATCCTCTCATGCAGCGATGACCTGAGCGTGCGGGTCTTCCGACGCGAGCTCAGTGAGAGCGAAAAGGCCAAGAAACGCGAGCGCGCCAACGAGTCCAAAGTTGGCACGCCCATGGGATTCGCGAGCTCAAGACTGCCCAGCGTCATTCGCCCGCCCAGCAGTCTCGAGACGTGGAAGCAGGAATCCGTCTTGCCGCAGGTCCATGTGCGCAGTGTGTATGCAGTGGACTGGTCGAGAAACACCGGTCTGGTCGTCTCGTGTGGTGGAGACGGCGCCATTGCTGTGTACAAGGAGGTACCGGCCACGGCCGCCGGAGGTGATGTGGATATGAATGGCGCCAACGCTGGCGCCGGGGTGACCGATCTGGGCCAGAAGGAGAGGTTGGCGAGGATGACGGCTCAGCGGAGTACAGACTGCACAAGATGCAGTGGGTGCTTGTGGCATTGATGGAGGCTTCACATGATGAGTATGAGGTCAATCATGTCTGCTGGGCAGAGCGGAGGGATAGAGATAGGAGATTCGACGGCGAGGAAGTCATCGTGTCTACAGGCGATGAAGGCGACGTGAGGATTTGGACCTTGCCTGACCATTTGATTTCGGACCAGACATCTTAGTACTTGACAGCACTGCATGATTAGTAGTGGAAGGATTAGATGAGGATCGAGTATAGACTATAGTTTCGATTCAAACATATAAATCACAACACTTGGACAAGAAGAATGAAATGCAGAGCGATGATCAGGGCTGTGCGCCAGAAGGGGGAAGGGGTGTAAGGCGTAGAAATCTTTTCTCGTCTCTTTGGAAAAGTCACTGAGGTGCGTCATGCTTTATTATCCTTTAATTCCCCAAATTCATGCCTGCTACAGATGGATAGTTAGGTAGATTAAATATATACAAATAAATGTACAATATTCGTACAATCGGGCCAAGACTAGGTGCAACACCATACAGTCCTTGGGATACTGAACGACGGCCAACGCACCAGTGTATTATGCTCCACGAGCTTGCCAAGTACCGTGCCCCAGGCAGTCTATCGGAGAGCACCGATGGTTGCAGTGTGCGACGAAGCAAAGCACGATGCTTGCACGCACAGCCTCGTTCAACGTCAGGAGTCAGGGAAAAGGCGGTCAACCCCGGATTTCTCTTGCGAAATATAATGTATGATACCATTTCTGGAACGAGACAACAGATAGCTCCAATGGACGACGAGCCTGTAGCGTTGGTCGGGTGTGACGGTGGGCAAGGCTAGTGGGTTAGACAGTGAGACGGTCTGAAGGGTCACAGATTGGGGTGCAACAGGACGCTGCTCGGGGCGCCGTCATACTGTACGCTCTTATGCATAACAGATCAGGCATCGTGCAGCGGTCGCGTTGGTTTGAGAAACATGTTGTGATAGGTTTTCCTGTTTGGTTTCCGAGCAAAATTCAACTCAGCTTCTGTCCAGGTAGGCATCCTTTCGTGATTGTTTTGCTGCTTTCCGTGCTTGATTCATACTACCACCCAAAAGCTGCAGCTGTTCGGCCCGCTCAAACAAAGCCGTTTCTGTCACTTCATCCAAGATGAAATGACCCATCTCGCCACTTCGCCATTTCTGCACGAATTGAATGGCAGAGGCTTCGAAGTCGGGAACTCCACCCTTCTTGAGGCGACCCTGTTTTCGAGCAAGTTTATCAAGAACCGCAAAGATGTCGTTTGTAGGTTCCGAGAATGTAGCGTACAATTCGGGATTCTTCAAGTTGAGGTGGTAGAGTAGGTAATCGGCGATAGTGGTCGGAGGAATGATGGTGTCTTTGACGTTTCCACACAGGGCCAGTTTGAGCATACTTTCAGCATCCGGCACATATGGAACAAAAACACCTGGAGTGTCAAGCATATAAACCCCCTCTCGACCATCTTCGCCATCTATAATTTTGACTCCTGTGCTGATTTTCCTGGTGACCCCAGGCTGGTCGCCTGTCCTTGCGGCCTTCTTTTTCCCCAAGCTGACATTCCGCAAAGCGTTGAGAAGAGACGATTTGCCGACGTTAGGCATTCCAACTACCATTAGACGTGTACCGAAGAGAGACGTAGAGGCAGCCGAATGAGCGCGTGCGAAGTCAAGGACTTTTGATATCGTTCCTCTCGCTTTAATGTCTGTGAACAAGGAACTCGATGGGGCGTCCCATTTCCGAATAGTAGCCTCTCTCTGGTCGGAATGTTAGCAAACAGCTTTCGTATCTCATGCGCAACCATCATACCTCTCGATCCTCGGCAGAATATGTGCTTCCCAGATCCTGCTTTGTGTAGACTATCAATCGAGGTCGCTCACCCAGGTTGACTTCAAAGAGTGGATTTCTCGAGACTATGGGAGTTCGATAGTCTCTGCATTCAATGACAAGATCGATTGATGCAACCATGGATTTCATTTTGGATAGACCTGCGGCATGATGGCCTAGGTAGTATGATCTCGGAATGGAAGACAGGTGAGGATAGACCTGCCGTGGCATGAAGGACGCCATAGTGAGTAATTGTTAAGTTGTTCTCTTTTTTTATAAGAAAGCATCATGTCGGCCACTCCACTACTTTGACATCGACAATGACCTGTTCTTGTAGTCGCAGAAGGCATAAATTGTGGATTGTCGCTTTCTGTGTCGCTTTCTGAGTGATGCGATCGCAGTCAAAATTATGCAGAATATTGTACGGTCGAGTTTTACGTGAAAGTGCGCCATTACGGCGGGTCTCCTCTACAGAAAGTGCTCTGAATTTGTGAAAAACGTGCAATCAACCTTCGACAACAATCATCTTATTCTTCTGACTTGGAGTTGTAACACCACCGATGACCTGACTCTGGTTCATTCGAATCCTATGCAGATCTACGACAATTCTTCACTTTGACAATTACATCTGAGTAGCAGCCGACAGGGCAGAATTTGCGATTTCGTTGCAAGCCAGACGACCTCAAGGACATACGTCTTACGATAGACAGCTTACACTTTCATGATTCAAGGCGGGGACGGATTCTGAAATTCTCTTCTGTGGTTATGCACTGTCTACCTGATTCTCAACCATTCTCAGGACTTTAAAATCGTCGTCGTTCTTGACCCCGTCCAATGGGACAAATACGTGAGGTGGAAACCCCCGGTAGATGCGGTTTCGAGCCACGTCTCTCTCTAACCGTGCTGTTGTTGTATCTTGAAGCACATCAAAAACATGTGTGACGGTGTTCATGGCATGCTTGTGTTGCAAGCTCATCAGTTGTGCACTACCACTCAGAAGTCCGTTGAAGTCTGCTCTCAATCGATCCCAATATAGCCTCCTCCGAACAATCCTTCCGATATTTTCCAATATTTTGTGACCACGGCTTGGCACCTTCCACTCAGTTATTCCTGCCATGAAACCCACTCAGTGTTGTTGGGTGGCATTCAAGCTGCACGTTTGATATGGTTCCGCACGGGTATTCCTTGGACCACCTCTAGAACCATCCTCAGCTTGGACGAAAGGCTTGCTGCTATATGCGCAGCTATATGGTCAAGGAGATGACTGTTCCGGTGCCGCAAAACCGTAGTTCCGTCACAAGCTGAGGACGAAAAGGTAAGCGGGCATTTAACTTGGTGATGGGGAGAGTCAACGACACGTCTTCCTTGCTGATCATTGTTTTTGATTTTGAAATCGCCACCAGCATGTTCTCTTGTCCACCGCATTTCTTACCACCTCTGTGAATTCAGCAGATCATTTGGATATGCTGTCCCCAAACTTGACGGCTTATTGTCACTGATGTCCCGCACAACTGTATCATGCTACAGCTGAGTTCACCGCCTGGCCTTGTTAACGATGGCGACCGAGTGATTCCTCGACCGTATCTCCAAATCCTACCAACAAGAACTGCAATCCACGACACACAGCATGATTGAGGTCAATTCAAAAATGCAGAACGGCATTTCACCCACACATCCTTGGGGCACATTCCGTCGCGCCCGATATCGGTGACACAAATACTAGGGCTCAAGCCTCAAGAAACGAAAATACTGGTAATCCAACTTTCGATGACTGCTGACAAGGACCGCGGGCTATTCCGGTTGAGGAACTACTCGATCCAATGGGCATCTGCCGAAGGCTCGTGAGAAGTTTCAGCCGAATTTGACCCAGTTGGATGCATTTGTTTCGCAGGCATAAAACAGAAACTGCATCCAATTATAGAGATGGGCACTAAGACGATACAGGATTGTCGATGGCCATACTAACCGCAATTGACCGAGATGGTGAACTGTCGTTCTATGCTGAGGTTGAACAAATGTCAGATATTTAAGGATTCTCGGTCATTGGAGGCTCATTCACAACAGGATTGTGTTCAGCATTGTGCACTTTGGGGCTCGTTGTAGTCTCCCAGCTATTACACAAGCTTCTAATAAGTCTAGGAGTTTCATCCAATAGGTATGTGCGCGACAAAGGAGTGGAGAAAGTTGCACAGGGTAGAGACGTAGCTAGCCGTGCTGCCATCCCCGCGTGTACACTGACCTCTGCAACAATCGATCTTCTCCTATCGTTCAAAATGTAACATGTTGCTGGTGGCAGAGCAGTACACAGACGCGCTATGTGTTTGCCATCCTCGTTGTTCGGACTAGGTACCTGTCGAGGTGGTCTTCGAAGTACTACATAGAGTTCCAAAGTCAGATCGTAGCACTGATTTCTCCACGTCTTGTCTCTGGACGTGCCGTAGGTCAGACTCTCATAAACTCATGAGACTCTTGTTGCTGTACATAGGTCTCTGGATAGATTTACCTATTTCAGCGTGATGTGAAAGACTGACGAATCATATCAGTAATTCATGGCAGCCAATCAAGATCTCGAAAAGGGGAGAACAGCTTTATCTTCGATCTAAACCATATTGGGTAAGCCAATCCCGCGATAATCAGAACGACTCTGTGTCCCTCGTCGTCCGCTCACGATCTTTGTACCCGTTCTGAGATCCAGACTGCCAGACGGACACCATGGAACAATCTCAAGCATGTTCCTATTGGCCTCGGCTTTCTGGATATCTCCCCAAAGCTTTCTTCTTATCCTCCCGAAGAACCTTGGATTCGACGTACGAGTGTCACCACTGCCACCTCGAGATCCCCATCCCCCATTCCACCATTCTACCTCGTGCCCAGATGGTTGTACATGTCTCGGTTAGACAGCTGGACCTTTGCCCAATCCAATAGGCACCCCTCGGTTTTCTGATATCAATCACTGCGGGGAATCGCCCAAAAACGAAACCTACAAACGGGTTCTACACCATTTTGAGCTCATATGTCCCATCATTCCTTGACTGTCTCGCGGTGCGATGCTTTTTAGCTCCTTGCACCAAAGATACATATCCCAGTAACACTCCTATCAGTCTCAGTTATCTTAGATATATCTGATTCGGAGCATCACCGCTTTGTGGCCTGATCTGTTTTGTGCTTCACGACTCGGTGGATCTTGAAACCTCTAAGACCTGTTTTCACTTGACATACTATATATCTGGATCATTAATATATAGTGAGAGTCACAGGTGGCTGTTGCTGACATTTGATAGCTTGAGAGTCATTGCTTCTGAGCTGAAATCCGACTTATGCGAAATTGATAAACTGGTCTTCTTTCTCCATTCCGATCTTATCTCTTTTGTTTTACTATACCTCTTCCAACAACCACAACCTCGTTGATCACAATGTCAATCTTGGATGAAAGAACCCTGCTCTACGTGGCGCTTGCCATCTGTGCTGGCGCCATCACATATTTGAGTCTCAGCCAGAAACAGAAAGACTTAGTCTTCAGGAGGCTCAACATTAGAGGTCGACGCACTTCAACTGCCAACACTCCACCTCGGTCCCTGTCACCGGACAAGAAGGAACCACGAAACTCACCGCCAACATCTGCCGAATATGTTACGGCATTTCCACCTTTAAACAGGGAGGCTCTTGAGACCGTTATTGCTGCTCTTCCAGAAGAACAACGTAAAGCTGCCGGCGACTTGAACTTTGACGAGAGAACATGGTCCAACAATGTTATGACCTTCGAAGAAGATTTCCGAACCTGTGATCCAGATAAATATGTATTCACTGGCCACAAGGTCAGGGAGATCCGCGCCCTAGGCGACTTTCCCGACTACTCTACCTTAAGCGGCGTACCTCTCCCAGAACCATATCTTGAACATGATATCACAAAGGCCCTTCCAAGACCATACCGACCATTCCGTTGGGCGTATCATCAAACCATGTGTAAGTCTTGAAGCCCAAAGCAACAAATAACTATAATCTGATCCGGATCTGTTTTGCAGCCCTCACCAAGATGGAAACAAATTGGTGGATTGAACTAGAAAATACCTACGTCAAACGTATTGCCCAACGCAAGAAATTATATGCTGAACATGGAGAATCCGTGTGTGGTTGGCTTCCGGGTTCTGAGCTCGTCTGCAAGGAATTGATGGAGATGGTTCTACAATTTCTATGCGCCCGTTACCCACAGTATTTCACCTTGCATTCTGACAAGAAGACTTTCGAAAACAAGATCCTAGGCACCAAGCAAGATGTCTCTGCTAAACATCCTCTCCTAGTCTTGTTGGACAATGTACCAGAAGATTTCGGAATCATGCTACGTAACCCTGAGACAGGCTACTATCACCTACGCGCGGGTCTGATCTGCTCAGCATTAGGATGGAATGTCGGCACTAAGATCGGAATGCAACTGCATCAGATCCATGCAACGATTCCGGACTACAAGGAGAAAATGCAATTCAGCATGGACCGGTGAGTTTATACTGACTGTTCCCACACAACCACAATTGGAGTCAACTAATAGCTGATTCCAATCAGGTTCTTCACCAAGATGCCCGCTCAAAAACCCATCCAACGCGGCTCATGGGGACTTGAAGTCGACCAACCCCTCTACATGCCACCTGGTGACCCGCACGAAAAGTACCGAGACTTTCAATCACCAGACCTCGACCTTTCGCGAATTCATTTGCGCGTCGACTGGCAGACATTACGCCGCCTCCCACTCTCCGGAGGAATCGTGTTCAACTTTAAAGCTCTATTCACGCCACTGGCAGAATTTAGAGACGAAGCATACATTCCCACCCTTATCCTCAAGGTCCTCAATGAAGGCAAGGAGAACCTGATGAAATACAAGAACACGTGGCATGTTGAGCACGTAGTCAAACCGGCGCTGGAGGAATACGAGAGAGAACAGATAGAAAAGGGTACGATCGAGAAAGATTGGAAGGTTCAGACCCTGGATGAGTCGCCGTATTTCCCCAATTGGCAGGAGAAGTGGATCAGACAGCAGGGCTTCACACCAAGTGAGAAGTGGAGCCTTTGAGTCGGAGGTTCTGCTTCTCCGGGACGTGCCCACGAATTGAACGACTGTTAGGACTTACCCCAGAACACGACGCAGCCAAATCATGCTGGCCAACCCTCAAGCAGAGATATCTACTCCGTACAGCTGGAGGATATGTTGTACACAGCCACAAATACACATGAAGCCATCACTTAAGCGGCGATAGGATCATCATGATCACCTTCAATGACACTATCTCAAGAACATCTTCTTCCCTACCATTCAACCTAGATTCAACCCACACAGCACAGCTCACTTACGATCACCCTGCGAGTCCGCATTCCACTTTCTGCCGAAGCACACGCCCAACCCACCTCTCATCACCAGCGTTGTCAAATCCCAAATTTTCTCTTTCACCACTTTCATACATAGCGACGGTAGACGATCCTCATAGTCTGGTTCTGTAAATAGGCACAATCAGGACGATGGGATTGGCCTCGGCCTCGGCCTCGATCGGCTAGATATATGGTCTGACGGCTTCTTTTCCCACGAGGCATGGCATCCAAGGACGTACCCAGATGACTTTACATATCATATCATATCATGCATACATATACATAACACAGGGTCTCGAGAATATACATAATTTCACCTATCCACTTCAAGTGCCCTTGCACAGACCAAGCCGCGAAGCCTGACACATACTCCTCAGCTCTGGTATCCGAAGAGCGTCAGAAATCGATGCCAGACAGAACTGCAGACCTTGTCCCATAGCACTCACATGACTATAATGTTCACAATGGCTCAAAAAATCTCGCCTTTACACGGGGGGACGAAAGGGTACTACCCTTTGTCACGTGACGCCTCGCCCGCCTCAACATGTTTCACACATGAATTTCATCCCATCCATCTCCCCTTTATCGTCTCGCCCGGGTCAGTAAATGATAGATAATAGATCAAGAATCGGAGGCAAAAGTTCTACCAACAAAGGAGATGTGACAATTCCCATCGTTGGTAATAGATATCCTTCACTCATGCACAGCGATCGATAAGGCGAATACACACACATGTAAATCTTTCCTTCCAGATAAAATCCCCACCCCTGGTCTGCGAATCGATATCGATTCTCCTGTCATGTCATGTCATGTCATATCGTACGCAGGGCAAGCCATCATCATACTCTCCCACCAACCACCCTTGTTACTCATGTCAGGTTTTTGGTAAATCCCCACGTCACTCTCTTTTCTGTTAGCCCTGTTTCCCACCCCCAATTCATTACTCCTCTCTCGTGATCTCTTGGATTCGCACCACTTTTCCATCTGGGGTTTTGATATCGGGTTGGCATGTGATAGAGAACGCAGGAGAATTGTAGGGATTTGCATGTCAAGAATCCAACCAGAGACCGGGGACTGATAGTGTCATCGCCCAATATTACCGTTTCCGAGATTGATAAGTTGTTTAAGTGTTTATTTGATAGTACTGTTCTGCTGCCGATATTTGCTACTTAGTCTCTACGAAGATATAGGCTGTTGATCATTGAGTTGTACGCTTTTCATCATCGATTCGAACCTCTTTGTAATTTAATCATTTGAACCGTGGAAGTCTTTGCAATTTCTTGGACAGCTGTGTCTTTTCACTTCTGGTGGGACAAGGCATTTACATTACGTCTCTTTCCCTTGTTTCAGAGACAGTGGGCACGATTACCTCTACTCAAATTCCATAAGACTTGATAAGGGTCGGGTACAAGATAAGACCAACGATGGCTACATCAGCATTCGAGACCACGCATCCCTCAACAACATCGCTACTCAGATCCGATGATTTCCTCTCCCTGCCCAAGAAGTACGACGTCACGAACGCAGACGTAGTCGAGTTATCTAGCGGGGCGAGGGCATAGAAGCTGGTAGGGTCGGGGCCGGAACAGTATTGGTTGCCAAGATCTGTGATGCGCTCGTCAATGCTCATGGATATGACGAGACGGTTGCGCAGAAGGTCGGGCGTCTTGTCGCTACAAATACTATGACCGTCGACTCTGCTCAGGTTGAGTCAGAGGAGGATACCAACGAGGATGACAAGAACGAAGTCGAGACATCTACTTCGCAGATCGCAAACGTCGTGGCCAGGATTCTGGATCGAATCTTGGACAAACAAGTCTTGCGGTCAAGGACTGTTCATTTCAATTCCAATGAGCCGGTGTTGCTTGTCAATGGTGGAGAGCACATCTCATTGACCAGCTTGCATCATGTTGTCGATGAAACCAGGACGCAATTACAGCATAATCGACATATTTGGCCGGTTCGAGTATATGCTGGCAAGTTTTGGCCAGTGGACGGTCAAGGATTTTCAATCTCGTTGCTGAACGTGGTGAACACGGATATTGGTGGACCAAGTATGGTTCAACTTCTGGATGCGAAATGTGATGCGCTGGAATGGAGTCGTTACGCTAGACGTGAGGTTTGGCGTGAGAGAGATCTGATAATTCGAGAGGATGGCGATTTCGCAGATGAAGATAATGCAGCTCTTGTGGAAGACGATCGGTCGGAACGATCGGTGCATAGCAAACACACAACATCAACTAGTGACGACTTGCATCCAGAAGAACTCGACTCTTTTCTCCAAAGGCAAAGCCAGGTTGTGGCAGACAGATTTCCCGAGGCGGAGGCTCGCTCCAACGATGATATTGCATTCGCCGCAACACCCGAAGGTGGGTCATCTGCTCAAGGACTGCCTGATGACTCAGAGGAGATATTCGCTTTCGACGCTCCAGATGTCGAAGAGCAGCCGGAGTATTCCCCAGCGCCGGAACGCAAAATTTCTTATCCAACGTGGGATCGTAGTCACGATGGCATCTCCTTGATTGATCTTATCCGGTCACAGGCTCTAGATACTAGTCCTTTGGAGACGCAGGACTGGGTGAAGGCGGTAGATCAGGACGAAGCTGTGGCCGAGCCTTTACCACCTGCATCCGAGTCGAAGGCTGATGATGAATTCGTGTTGTTGTAAAATTGCAGCTTTGGCCGTGCCTTCCAAATCTTGATATCTTCAAGAATTATGTCTTCCTCATTCATAGAAACGCATTATTCAGTCACTGACTGACCTGCTTCGACTCCGACTTCGACTGTGACCTGATGACCTTCTGCTTCTCGGACTGCCACCATTCTCACTAGCTGTACCATTCCGGTCAGCATCCTCCATAAGCTCATCCCGATCACCAGTATTCTCTTCCTCCTCTTCCATAGCATCTAATTCAGCCTGCAATGGGCTAACCCTTTCCTCCAACTGATCCAAATCCTCTAGAACCTGTCTCGCGGGCAATTTCCACAAGCTCGTCCCACAAACCCTATCCTTGGTGAGAAGACTGTCAATAAACTCATCCACATGCGTCAACACATAAGCCTCTTTCCTCCTCTGCCTCAATTTCCTGGGATCCTCCAGAAACGGTTCCAAGGTCTTGTACACATCCGCTGGATTGAACGTCAAACGTACGTAAAATGCCGCAAGCGCACGCAGATATTTCCATTCATCACCACCATAATTCAGGTATTCGAGGATAATCTCTTTGTCCGGCACCAAAGTGAGGAGTTTAAAGGCGAGACAGATGAAAGGCGATGGCTTCATGGCCACGCCGTACGTGCCGCCGATGTAGGTGAGTTCGACGGCGCGATCGCACAATGTGGCGGCGTTGAGTCCAAAGCATTGTTCTTTCCAGTACAATGAGTCGGTGATTCGGTCGCGCATCGCAGTCTCGAGGAGGAGCGCAGGGTTCTGGCCCCGGATGAGGGGGCCTGAGTAACCGCGGTTGTCGAGCGTGTTGGACGCATCGGCACGGTGGGACATTGTAGATGATCTCGGAGGACGGGAGAGTTTGTAGGGAAGGTCCAGGCAATTTTCAGAGCCTGTCGGTCGACATTCACGAGATGCGACTACGGTTTGTCAAGAATAATTCATCTCGACATGTGCCCCCATGATTTTTCGTGATCTGATCCGCTGGCGGCGCGACGTCATTGTGCCAAGAAGTACCGTTGCCCCTCGTAACCTGGGGTAAACAACGGCTTCCCATAATGCGTCTAGGGATTTCTATCTTGACCGTTTCACGACCTGCATCAAATCTGCATACACAAGCACCTGCACGAGCCTTCATGTTATAGCTTCCACGAATATTCCTGGATGAAACAAAATCTTATGCTTATACATTAAGTCGGCTTCCTCGAATTTCAGAGTTTAACTCAGTTTTGATATCACCCTTCGAGGACGGGCGCATCATTCCAGGCCACAGACTGGTCTTTGCACACTTTAGGGCCATTTACCATGGTCTTGCTCACGTCCGGAGCAGTATCCGTCATCCTTTCCAGCGCAGTTGTCTGCACATTCACATTTCTGTTATTCTTATCCGGATATGTACTGCAACAACAAACAGTGAGATCATTACAAGAAGCGATCCGACAACCACCAGAAAGACGGCCAGTCCCAACATTACCGGCGAAATTTAGAGTTCAGGAAACAGAGTCGTTTGAAACACTTGTCAAAGATAACCTCGATGGTTCTGTGGAATCCATAGTGGTCGGAGCGACTGTTGAGGGTGGTGGATCACTCTCGCGTGGTGCGGGTCAAGTTCTTCTCGAAGACGATCAAACGATAGAGCAGGCTTTGAATGAGATCGAAGCAGAGCAGGGTCTACGGAGGTTGACGGGATCCACAGAGTCAAGGACCGACTCATCATATGAGCAACTCGCATACTTTTTCGCACTACATGAACCATCAGATCTCTGTTCTGCTCTTCAATTCGCCGCGGCGCAGAGAAATTCCACTAATCTCTCAATACCACCATCAATTGTCCTTCTTTATCCTTCGACGTGGGAATCTTCGGCAACAGATAGCCATACTTCTGTTCTCACGTTCATGAGAAATATTCAAGATTCGTATGGGCTGGTTTATCATCCAGTACCCATCAATGAAAAACTCGGCCTGACAGCTCAATTGCTGGGAGAATTGCAATGGACAAGATGGAGTTACGATAGAGGGATGTATCTTCGCTTGCCTGGCATTGCGACCGATACTCAGCTTCTTGATGATGCTCTACGACAATCGAGTTGGAGGAAGTCATGGGGACCTGTTAGTGCAGGGGCTAGAGCCGATCCAGAGATCATGCTGTACACCCCTCAAGGCCTCCAGATTCCGCGAAAGGGCATGCGACAACTTGCAGCGTCGTTGAAAGTGATGGAGACTTTTGAGGATCAAGTGTACTTTGAATCACATGTAAGGACTGCCGGATATGTTCTTCTCGATGAAGAAACACCAACAGGTCTTGGAGATCAAGATCCTTGGCTCCATAATGTGCTGGAAGACTTTGAACGTGGTCGGAGTGGTGTTTGTGCTGGAAGCAATCTAATGACCGGAAGTGTTTGATATGAACTGAGGACATTTTGTAGAACATATTTGGATAGAAAGCTGTCTTTGGCGCGTAACGATATGAATGAAAGACCATGTATCCTGCCCACAAACATTTGATGCTGGTCGTCTCAAGGATCAACTCCCCATCGGAATAATAGCTGTTGGACGAAATTGTTCTTTGGATTTGAGTCTTGCCTCTCGGTCTTGATGCCTGATTCGACACCGGACAGCTGGTCAGAAACCCACCTCTGTACCAGCCACACCAGGGACTGCCAAATGATCGGCATGAGAATCAAAACGCCGATTTGGAGCCACCCGTGATTGAAAACCGCTTTTTGATACGGGAAATCTGTTGCAAGAATGCTGCTACACTGCTCAAGATTGGCTTCGTAATGCTTGAAGGCAGAATTTTTGCAAGAGTCGTAGTCACGGGAGAGTTGTTCCCGAGGATATCGTAAGGAGGGAACAATGAAGTAGGAGAAAACGACAAGAGAGACAAATTGGACAATGCCGGTCAGGGCGGCACGAATGAGCCATCTGCTCCAGGTTGCGCCATCGTGTCCTAAGGATTGAGCCTGCCGTGGTGTAGAAAGAGTAACTGGTTTCGTCTGCAGATTGTTAATAGCTTATCCCCATGCTCTTCTTGTTGACCCAAATACCGCGTGGTTCTCAATATCGATGTCCTCTTCAGAAGAGCGAGCCTCAACTGCTGAGGGTCGGTGTTGAAGACCATGGAGGACGTCGCAGCTTTCAGCCTCGTTAGGTGATTTCATGGCTAGTGAGGAGGATAAGGGAGTTTCTGGGTGTACATTGACTGATACGAGGATGCGCATCTGTAAAGATAAGAAAGTGAGGAACAGGTGGTCAAGGTATGAGGATCATTGATGACCAGATAGCGTTTCATTTCTCTAGATTTACAATGGTCATCCTGCGAGGGAATCGGAATCTGAGAAAGTGGAAGTTTCCCATCTGGGGCGGCTCCTTCCTAGGAAGAGTCAGGATATGTGCACCTGCCTTCCTCTTGAACGAAAACACCAGTCGTGACTGCCACCAACAGCGAACCAGGTATAGCACTCGTACCTACCCTAATCTGTACAACCATCGCTGTTCTTACTCCGAAGCAAAGCTATTGCAATGCTGATGATCGCTTCATGTTTGATCTCGTCATTCAGGAAACGCTGTTAGTTGTGCCACAATCAGAAGCAGTGGCCTTCGCTTTGTTGTGGACTACTACGTCCGTTTTGAGCAATCGCACAAATTCCGCGCCCACACTTATGAAGGGCCGTGGCCGCCGCAACTCCTAGGCCAGTTGTACGTGATTTGAAGAATTCCAAATCCTTCACGGTTTACCGAGGATGAGATTACCGATAAGAGTGGATTAGGAGGGACCATTTCGGACAATCAGCAAAAACCCGATTGTCGCAGGAGCAAGGCCCCGTTAGAAATGCCACATTGTCTCGGACGAAGACTAATACTCGATGTTCAGAGCCGGCCTACGTCGAATCCTAAGATTGCGAATCGGGCGTCACGTCGCTATTGTATAAGTTTTCCAAATCATGGGCTTGGTGGTAAAGTGGCAGAGGGTTTTCAAGTTGGCATTTTTGCTCCATACGGCCGTGAACTTTGGCGCTGCTTACATGAGTGAAAACGGGCGTCTCGGGCGTATCACATCAACACTGGGCGCACTGGTGTCATCAAGTCACGAGTAGCCATTTCGACTGGTTCGTCCTGAGCAAGTACCCTTTGAGGAGTGAAGCTAATCGATTTGGGATAGGGTACAGGTTTAAGGCATTCGTACAGAGAGACGATGACTAACATGCAATGCAAGCCCGTTTCACTTTTTGGGACCCACGTCGACTCGGTGGCATGGAAGGATGCTGAGTCAGGTTGAACGAGGGCATGATGGGAATTGCTAGTCTGCTACCAAGCAGACCAGATTCAGTACTTGCTGTCACCCCTGATTCTTGGATCCAACGGGATACAGGCCAGTGGTCGGTGGAGGCCATAATTATGGCGATATCCGGAGAACCAACATACTAGTTAGTCTGTTTGTTAGCGAGTTTCAGGGATGATGACAGATTATTCAGACTGACAATATGCCCAGAAGCCAGTCAGTGGTAATCATTGGTCAGAGAGCTTGATGGCTTTCAAAGTGTTGACTTATGTAACTTCAGTAAGAGGTACGGGCAGAGGCCGAGGGGAGAGTCCACATAGTATTCCAGATCCTCTTACCCTTGACCTGCCACGCCTGCATGTGATTTGGCATTCGCGACTTATGCACAATGACCCATGACGTCTGCGCTCGATCATTTTTGGATGGTGAAATCTTATGCAACCTTCGTATCTCCATTAACGCGAACCGAACTTGAGATGAATGTTGACTAACCTCTCGTATTGAAATACTATATTATCTCCTCTCCTGCTTCTGCTCATGATCATCTCGTTTTCCTCGATCCCATCAGCCTACATTCGAACGATTCTACTGACAACCCGGTCGTCCTTTATCGCACCTCGCTTTTTCTACCATCTGCCGCAACCCACCAGAATTACCAGAATTACCAGGACATTCACCATGTCTACCTCCAAATCTTCTGCCTCCTTGATCCCCAAAGACCCTGCAAAGGTCATGGTCATTCGGGACGTCACGCCCAACATCACCACCCTCAGCGTTCCTTTCCTACGATTCGGTCACATCAAGGTCGGTGGTCGAGGAACACTTGTGAAACTGCAGACCGGAAATGTCGCAGTTTTCTCTCCGGTCGCATTTACCCCAGATGTCAAGGCCAAAGTCCAATCATTAGGACCCGTCAAGTACATCGTTGCACCGGATATTGAACATCACATCTTTATCTCTACCTGGGCCAAGGAGTTCCCAGACGCCGAGATCATCGGACCTGAAGGTCTACCAGAGAAAAGAGAAGGTGATCCGGCCACAAAAGGCACCAAGTTTGCCCACGTCTTCTCGGCCAAGAACAAGCTCGACATCAAGATCTCACCTGAATTCGACCAAGAATTCTCCTATGAATTCTTCCATTCCCACGTCAACAAAGAACTCGTCTTCCTCCACAAGCCCAGCAAGACCTTGATCGAGGCCGACCTTCTCTTCAATCTTCCCGCCACCGAACAATATTCCAAGACAGGTCAAGATCCTCGCTCTGGGTTATTGACCAAGCTCTTTGCGGGAATTCAGAACACAAAGGGTACCATGGTTTGGCAAAAGAGATTCCTCTGGTACGCCGCGGGTGGTAAAGACAGAGTTGGCTTCGCCGAGTCCGCAAAGAGAATCAAGGCCTGGGATTACGACCGAATCATCCCTTGTCACGGAGATGTGATTGAAACTGGTGGCAAGGCCAAGTTGGACACTGCGACCGAATGGTTTACCAAGTTGTAAATATGGAATGCGATATGACTGAGCTCGGTGCTTGATGCGTGGTGCGTGGTGCGTGGTGTTTTTGAGACGGAAATGACACAAAGTTGAGAGATACCCCTTCAGATCAAAAGTGGATGTTGATAGAGGCGTTGGTTTTCAATGGGATTGAAACATAATATTGAGTCTATGGTTGTTAGCCATCTACCACGTAATAGTCAAGCAGTACTTTTGTATAAAATGAAAATTTTGAACATGGGACAGCTCCACTACACGTACGTTTGCAGCGGGAGCAGCACCTTTTGAGGCTTAACAGCCGCTACTAGACAATATATTTTCTATCGAGACGAGGATTCTTCCTCCAAAGATTGTCGATCGTGTCACTCCAGGTATTATTCCCCTGAAGATCATTGTATGTGGCCTGGCTTGGCAACATGGCATGACGAGGAGAAACGGGACACACAACTCAAGATTCCCAGTGGTCAAGTCAAGACTCTGCACCAAAGGTTGACCCTAGTCACCCCAGCCAAATATTTATGAAACAAAAAGGGATTGCTTCACCTACAAGCATCACCTACAATTCGAAAATCCGTCAAATATCTTGTTTTGCCTCTTGTCGGAGGGGTTTCCACAGCTTCGTGCCACTGACAAACCTTGAATTTCTTGACAAACTCGACAAACAACGCTCACCGCCAACCTCTGATTCGCCATGCCTCTCTCAAAACCTACACCAAAAGAACGCTACGAACTTGCAGCAGACCATGCTGTGCTCTTGCGCGCACTCTACAATCATCCTCAAACCGTTGTCGACAAAACTCAACGAGGCCTGGCTGATCGATCGCGAATGCCCGTCACGCTATGGAATGTGATTGACTTCCACTACTCAACATGGACCAAATATATTCTTCCATTGCTTCCCAAAGATGCACCCAAGAACAGTCGTGCCCTGGCCGATGCCTGGGACTACGCTGATCCGAGTTTCACAGAGAATCTCGAATTAGTCGCCGACGAACACTATCCCGAGGTCAAAAGCGCCGACCTTGTTGAGAAGTGGCAAGACTCGATTGGCAGAGGAGTAATGATTTCGACCATTATCACGAACAAGAGTCAGCATATTATGATGGGTGGTCCGGTTGAGTTTGGGAATGAAGTCGAAGAAGCTGCACGGAAGCTCTTGAGCGGCATTTGATCCATTCACATGTAGACCAGGCGAGGTTGCGTAACACCTCATGTGGATGCACGCATCAAGAATGCATCTTGTGTTCACTGTTCAGGATCATAGCTCCGAAACGGGACAGATGGTACTTGTGTTAGAACGTGGAAGAGGACAGACTGAAAAGTGTAGAATTGCTAGAAACAATCATGCGATTTTTGAAGAGTCAATTTACAAATACCGTCATTGGATCCACAGTTCTGTCCTGGAAGAATGTTCAGCCCATGCTTTGATCATTAATGAGGCTCATCAACGCCTATAGATGTGGACAGTAGGTGGGGAGCCGTCGACGAGGTTGGACTCTGGACCATGTCACACGTCTTCAAGCCTTCAGCCTCTTTCAGCCTCGTCGACAACCAATGCGTTACGTCACACCGCGCGGACAAAGGCACGGCAAGGCAGGCACGGGTGGCACGGCCAGGAAGGAGCAAGGAGCGAGGAGCCACACTCGCTTATAGCCAAGTTTTCCACTCTTCCTCTCGTCGTCCCTCTTTCAGATCCTCCCTGTCCCACTCTCCACGTTTCATTTCTCCGCTCATCTCAATTTCCACTTTGCCAGGATTTCAATCATGAATCAATTCAACTGCATCGGCCCCAAGGTGGCCCCCATCAAGAACGAAAAATCTTGTTTGGGCACTATGTTTTCTTTTCCAACATCTTAGCCTCGTACCAATGACGTTATGCCATGTCTTTTCAACTCTCACCCGGTTGGCCATGCGTTGGGTCGTCACGCGCCACCATGTTTGAATGTCAACGAATAGTAACTGTTTGAGGCAATGATCGGGGCTGTCCCTCACCTAGTTGGTGACGCGACGACCAAAATCAAGGTAAGACCAACAGACTATCACTTGTAGGGCGGCGACCAGCGTCAGTGATGCCATACTCAGAATTGGGGAAAAGACACGAATCACGATTCATTGGCCTTGTTTTCCTTGTTTGCTACCTGGGAGTACGATTGATTGCCTGGTCACTCAACCCGGTGACTGCTCGCGCCCGACCAGCCGTATGTTCGTGTCGAGGGTACGGCATGGTCATGGACCTTGATCATAGCCAGCGTCATCTGTCTTTCTTGTCTACATATATGAACGACATTCCCAACCTGGATTTCGACCAGAGTTCCAGCCATCCTCGAGGCAACCATTCGTCTTCTTCCATCAGCCTTATTTGACCTTCCATCACTTTCTCTTCATCCCCAGGTATCCTCGACAGGACTATCATCAACATGCCAATCATCTCACGACTTGTATCTCCCGTCCTGAGGGTCGCGGAGTTGGTGTTCGCCGGCGTAAGTCCTCTTCGCCAGTCAGAACTATTCAATCGGCGACTACTAATGTTGAAGACAGATTGTAGCTGGCCTAGTCGGCGTTTATCTACACGACTACACACGAGCTAGCGGTCTACCTCTAGCGCGATTCATCTATACTGAAGTCGTCGCGGGTATCTCCCTGCTACTCGGACTGCTATGGCTCCTCCCATTTGCTAGTAGCTTCACGCATTGGCCGGTTGACTTACTGGTATCATTTGCATGGTTCGCCGTCTTCGGAGTATTGGTTCACTGGATGACGACTGCGTCCGGCTGCAGTGGTGACACTTTTGCATGGAATCAAATCAGCTTGAGCAGGGGTAATACTTGTGGCCGCTGGCGTGCAACCGAAGCCTTCTCCTTCCTCTCTGCTATCTTTTGGTTGTTGAGTGCCTTAGTCGGATTGTGGTTTATTCACCGTGAGAGACGCAAGGCTACTGTTGTACATGATGGAGCGTAAGTTTCTTCCTTTGTCTTTTTGTTCCTATTTCAGAACTCTACTGCTACCATTTGACTCTGCATGTGCTCATATCTCTCGCTCTTACAGTTACTCAAGACGTCCCTGGTACCGCGGTCGTCGCTCCAGAGTCTAGAAGCCTGTAATGGCTATTGACTCGAACGAACTCAATCCACTATCCGATGTATGATCTTAGAGAGGATCATTCACATCCGCTGCCACTGTACGGAGGAATATAGTTAGGAATTTTCGCCCATGCAATGGCTTTCACCTCCCACATACCTTATGTGGACTTATCAAATACGACCCCTATCAGGTCCATACCTGATATACGACGCTTCTCCTAGTCATGTCTTTTATAGTAATCTCCAACCAGTTTCATTATACCGAAGATACCCTCTGGCGATCATATGTACCGTGCTTGGGAATGCAACGTCAAGTTTTTACGGAAGCGCACGGAGTTCTCAACTGTCGGTTTAGTTTACAGCGTACGTATCACACATATCTAATATGACATGAAATTCACAACAATGAAAAACCCATCTGCCATTGTCGTTGTCTGCAAGCTCCCTATTTCTGGTCATTGAACGAACTTCTCGCTTTCAAAATGTCTTTCTCGTTAGTCCTATCACGTAAGAGGATCAAAGCCCACGATCCTCGCGGCAGCCGGTACTTCCTCTCACCCACATGGAAACTCTATCGCCAGTATTCCTGGCCATAGCAGGCTCTCCACCATCAGTCTGTAGCTCTCTCTCCCCATCAGTCTGTAACTCTCTCCCCCCATCACATCTAATGCTCAGATTCGTCTCCGGCCTCATACCATCGCCTGAACTCCCCTCACCGGCCCCGGAACCTTCACCTCTTCTCACCTTCCAACATGTGTCGCATGTACAATCCCCTCTCTCCTACCACCTCATTCCACCCCATTCCATTCTGTCCCATCCCATCCGAATTTACCCTCCCTTCCGCTCCAGCGTCCGATCCAAACTCCCACCGACAAACCCCCCCCCCTTTTTTTTTCCAAAAAAAAAAGAGTCCCGCCCGGACAACCCAACCTCCCCTCCAGGAGTCTATCTTATTCCATCACGTGAGATTCCTCTTCGTAGTCAAACAGCAGTCTCGGAATTTCATAGACCCTCCCAAAAGGAAAGGAAAAAAAAAAACCGAGTCAACGGAGCACGTAACGCACCCACCCCTGTGTTATCGTCCCCGCTGGACCTTGCTTGCTATTAGGTAGTTCTAGTTGTAATTATGATTTAGATCGGCCTTAATCCCTGTTGCTTGTGGTGTGGAATCGATGGGCTCTAGCTCGGGACTTCTTCCATGTGTATGTGTACAGGTAGAGGAGTTGTGGCGTTGGGGTTTGCTGGGGGGGGGGGGGGTGGGTTGGTGTGATATGCTTTCACAATCTGAGATTATTGGCTTTTTCCGATGTTGGCTTGGGGGGATGGATGGATGGGTTGGTTTCTGAACAAAGAAGGTGAATTGTAGTGTTAGTATTAGTATTAGTGTTGTCGTAGTGCTAGTTGTAAGAGTAGTTGTAGTTATAAGAGTAGTTATAGGAGTAGTTGTAAGAGAGAGAAGTTGTAGTTTTAATTGTAGTTTCAATTATAGTTATATTTGTACATATTTATATACACCCATTCCTTGATCCAAACAGCCAAGCTGTAGGAATATGTCTGTCCCTGATAGAAATACTATTCCGACGCCCGAAATACCGCGCAAAATGCTAAGAAAACAAATATAAGGAACCACAACTCATGCGTTCATCGTGTACATACACACACATGCGCGCATGCACCTGGTATGTTCTCGACAGCCAACCATGTGATGGCAAGGTGGGTGGATGGCTGGGTGATTGAACCAAATCAAAAAACAAACATGATCGTCATCGTAATCATCGCTCACTGATCATACATCATCTCTCGCTCGTCCATGCGTCGGTTGGCAACTCCGTCTGACCGACATGATGAATCTGTCTCTGTCTCTGGCGAGAGAACATCGATCGACCAAGACCCGATATCCCACTCCGATAGGACACGGTTGTCGATCTGACGCGACGAGGAGCCTCTACCTTGGCAGATTAGCACCGCCGTCCTCCACCCATATGCATGCCTCCTCCGCCCATGCGTGGACCGCCGCCCATATGTCGACCACCGCCCATCATGCCGCCTCCTCCGCCCATGTGTCGACCGCCGCCCATCATTCCCATGCCGCCCATGCCGCCACCGCCCATACGTCCGGGGCCGCCGTGGTGGTGATGTTGGACGACTACGGGGCCGCGTGATGGGCGTGGGCCGTAGCCGTATCCGCCGCCGCCGTAGCCCATTTGATTGCGCCGTGAGGATCCGAAACACATGTTTGTTGGTTTGGTGGGGAGGGAGAAGTAGTATTGATGGTGGTGTGAAAGTGAGAGTGGGATTGGGAATGAGGGTAAGATCGAGGTCGAGGTTTGGAGAACCTTGTGGATGCTTTTGTCCTGAGGGTATATGGTTGATAGATGTGGTAGTTTTTATATGTTGTTATTTCGAAATTATTGTTTGATGTGATGTTGACAGTTAAGTTGGAAGTTCAGTCGCAAGGATGCTGAATGTCTTGTACTTGCTGGGGAGATTGTGTTGAGGAAATCTGATCTTGTGAGGGGTGGATATGAAATTGTCTCTCTTTACCAATATCACAGTCGGGAGAAAATCATAGCATATAAGTACAGCTCATCAACAGAGTCCTTGCCTTACGTTGTACTTCGCACATGGGAGGAGACGACTCGGGCCGACATGACCATGACCACACTTACCGTCACCACCGTCACCCGAGCTACAACACCCAGTGACGCAGATACCTACGTAGTGTTTCCTTACGCTCCTCCACATCCAAAACCAAGAGACCCCATTCCCTACGACCAATCCGCCACAAGATTCCAAGGCTACTCGGAACATTGGCATCGTCTTGACCGACTCCGCACAAGGGCAAAATCGGTGGCGTAAAAGCCCGTTTCCCAATCGTTGAGAGGTGGCTAGGACGAATGAAAGGTCTCTGATCAGTTCACAAGCCACACTTGGCTCAGATGCCGACCGCCCGATCCGCGTGGGCTGCCCTCGACACGCGCGCCGTAATGCAGAGAGTTTCAAAGTATGACGTGCGAAAACGATACCTGTCACCTGTACGTGATTGTGGATGGGTGAAGGTGGTAGGGTAGGGTTCTCTCGATCGGTGTTGGTCTGCGCCAGGCGGAGCCTTATTTTGCGTCGTGGCATAGGGCTGGGCAGTCGGCAATCGGCAGCCATGGCTGTTGGGAGAAGTGGGTGCGAGGCTGAAGAACTAGTGGGTACTTATTGACCCCGTAGGGGAGAGGAACCATTGAGGGAAGGCAACGTTGGTGCCAAGTGGCGAATCGACGGAGTTTGTTTCCTCTGTAGACTTTTTACCTGAGGGGTGGTCGCTGGTGGTCACTGGTCACTCGTTATGGTGGTGGTGGTAGTGGTGTTGATGGAGAGTTTGTCAAACGTCTTGGCATTACATCATTCTCGCAAAGCCCGAACCCCGTTTTGCTTGGGCAAGTGGAGGACGACGCCTCAGCCTTACGTAGGCTGGCCCCCACTGCCCAGGTACTCCTGTCACGTCCTGTTCACCTGGCAGGCTTGCCTCAGAGCGTGATGGAGCCACTCGGCCCTCGACTCTATCGGTGGATTCCGCTGGTGGGAGAACAATCGGGAGGATACTGGCTGGGGAATCGCGCCTAGTCGGCTAGTTAGAGTTCGAGTTGCGCAATCTCTCTCTCTCTGTCTCTGCTCGCGTGGCTTGTCGGCCGAGGATCGCCTGATGGCGCATTTGACTTGCCCGTGCCAGCAGACAGCAGACAACAGACAGCAGAGCCGCTTAAACGATTTCAACGGCGTGTTCTTGCATAGATAAGGTAGGTAGGGTTGGTGACTGGAAGGGAAGTTTGATAGGACGTCGGAGTTCTGGTGTTGGAAACACGAATCTGGTAGTCTGATTGAACCACGCAAGTCGTCCTGATGATTATGGCATGACTCGAATCTTCCAGTCCCCGGACGTTATCGTATTGTCGATGACCGAGGTCGCTAGGGATATGAGAATGGCTTGTGAGTCTCGGGGTTGAAGACGTCGGAAGGACCTTTGACTTGAAACTTGTGCTCCTCAGCCTTCGGCCGATCAGTTAATCCTCTAAAGATTTTCAATTTTAGCTTCCATGTAGTCTGGAGCATTTCCAGTGCCATGTTGACTTCCGAAAAATCTACCTCTTAATGTAATATATCATGCAATTGTTCTGTCAAATGATCCATTATATCTAATGTATTGGTACAAATGTAAAAACCTAAACCAAACCCAATCATGAAACAATTCTTGGTTTCGCATCAATTCTGAACGATGCCCGTATTGTCATATCATCTTCTTCATTAGAGCTCGACCGACCAAACCTGGGCATCCTGATCTTCCGCACAGACTCAACCGGCTCTTGAGCCCCATTCCAGTATCCCATTTTGAACATCTCACCTTGTAATATGCCAGTCTTCTCCCATTGGTCATCACTCCAGAATTCCGAACCTTTGGGTATCAATCCTGAATCCTCACTAACCAACCTGCTACCAGCCAATAGACTTGCCACAGAGGCTATACTGCCGACTGGTTTGGGTAGGACATGCCGCATATCAACAGTGATGAAGATTACTACAGCGCAAATGAGAAGGGCCACCAAGAATCCAACAAGTAAGTGAGTTGACAATGGCGACTGGATTAGCCTGAAATCATTGGATTCACTGAGAGTTGCCCTGAGTGGATCGCGCACCGCTTCGGTCTCATTGTCCGGTAATGAAAAGGTGCCAGCACGAAACCAAAAATTCATCTCTTGGGCAACATACTGGCGATAGAGGTGAGTATAACCTTCAATCAACCTATCAACGTCAAGTAATTCTGATTGAGGTACTCCATCTCGACCGTAGACAACAGCGTTGAATGTGGTATCGAATGTGTCGTTCGTGCCTGTGATATTCACTTCCAATAACTCAGGAAATGAGACGTACCAGTTCGAGAATCTGACTGCCGAGTTGGGATAGACGTCTGGTGGACTGAGTATTGCATAATCAGGATATGTAAGTGTAAGATTGGTCTGGACCTGCTCCACAAATTGTGAACATGTGACTGCCTGAAAATTATCCAGGTGGTTGTCTGTGACATGTCCATAGTACAGAGCGATAGTCGGGCAATTATCCTCGAAACCAAGCGTTAAAGTTGAACCGAAATAGCCAGTTTCATTGACTGGAACGGTGGGACTATTTGTGAGCCAATTCATAGGTTGGTCAATCATCCCCGAATTGCCGCAACCGTCGGGCATGGAAATGTTGGTTTGAAGATGAGATCCGGAGATGGTTGCATTTAGAATTCGAGATTCCGGTATAGGGGTACAAACAACACCTGCCCTGACAGCTGGGGAGTCGACGGAGATCGACCCCGTACCATTGGCGGTTTGTACCTTGTCAAACACAGGGAATGCAAGCTCATCATAGGTCGCGTCAGGATACGACATATTGCCTTGAATGATGAGTGAAGGTATCACAAAGGCTTCAGTGGTGCCTTCTCCTGATGCATTGAACCAAAGAAGCACGTTAAGATCGATCGGAGTCGTGGTGAGGGTTGACCGTGTGAAGAATAGACCAGCGACCACAATGGTGAGAAATGGTGCAAACACGGCCGAGGCAGATGCGGCTGTCAGGGCAAACCGGCTATGTTTCAACCCGTTCCAGGTTGCATGAAGAGAAACATGTTTGAGAGGATACCAGAGCATACTCGAACGAGCATCACAAAACCCTTTGGCAAGGGCATGATATGACTCGGTGAATTCAATCTCAAAATCCATGATGTTGAACAGGGTTCCCAGCAACAAAAATACAATCATCGGAACATAGAGCCAACTGTATCTGGTAGCAGCATTGTCTCCAACAGTGGCCAAACCATTGTTTGCTTGTGATCTCGATAGTAGAACTTCAAGCGCGATGATAGCGGCGATTGAAATTAATATTGTGCCCAAGATTGCAACCCGCCGAAGAACAAATGGTTGGATCCATTTGATGTTGTGATAGTTTGAGTTTCTCGAGATAGAGTTGGTCCTCAGGGAAGATTCGGATCTTGAGGACAGCTGAATGGAGAATGAACGAACACCGCCCACATGTTCAATATGTGTCCAAAAGCTATAAGGCGCGAGGATTGTCCTCAATTCGTCTATAGACATGTAACCGGTGTCTCTGAGTTCTTCCTCGAGTTGCTTGCTTCGGGCCAGAATGGCTGCTATAGCTACTATGGAATCAATGGATCGTGGAACCACACCTCTAGGTGTGGTGAAAATCATGAGTAAAGACAGGACGAGCATTGCTGCGGAGGCTCCCTGCATGACTCTGACGGGTATAGGTTGCACCAGAAGTCTGTTGACATCCTTGGAGATACTTCCGAGAACTGTTTGTTGGGACCCTGTCTCAGTTGGCAAGAGCAAGTACCTACTTGCGACCTGGGCTGCAATTTTGGTGAAAATGCGACTTGCTGTGGTGTTCAGATACTGTGTGTCAAGGAGGCTACTGTTCTCAAAATTTGTTGTGTCCTCTTGCATTAGGGCAAAAAAATTGTCTAGCACGAGGTCAGGATCATTCGTGATGAGACTACCTGTCTGTTGAAGTGACTGATAGACACCTAGGCCAATGTCATTGCCACTGATCCCTTCAATCTGACGGAGGACATTTGAAGGAACAACGGACCGAACTCCACCATTCGTGTCCAGACTGACAGCAGCAGATTGGATCGAGTAGTTAGGGATGCAGACTATATTGGAAGAGTTCAGAATGGTATTGTTATTCTGGCCTTTTCCCTCAGAGTAGGCCGCAGCGATGAGATAGCGATATCTGGTAGGGTCGTCCTCGGGTAGATTTCGACATGTGGCGTTTTGAAATCTGGCTCGATAACCAAAACGATGGGTGGTATCATTTGTTGAGTAGAACCAATCTGGGGCATCGAGATAAGCATTGGATATTTCGCAATCGGGAAGGGTGACTGATGTGTTGTAGTACATGGAGATTGGTGCGTTGGAAGCCGGATCGCGAGAGGTATTGTATGTCAGAATGCCAGTTTCGCATTGAAACGTAGCACTGAAGACGTCGACTGTGGCATTATATCCAAGAGAACCATTTCTCCATTCACCCTGTGGAGCGAATGACTGAACGGCATACTGATCAGTAGTACCGAAGGGTAGGCTGTTGTTGTAGGCTCGGTGACCCCAGACAGTGGACGCAGGCCTCGCATCAACTGAAGATCCATGATCATAGAGGGAAGCATCAAAAGTATTATTCAACGCCATGACTGTTGAGATGTCTGAATCGGCAATTGATCGAAGGCTGAAGATACCGGTCGATGCGACAGTCATGACTTTAATGAGTACAAAGACGACAATGGTAGACGACACATTGAAGTGTCCATGTCGAAGAGATCTCCAGAAGGCAACGATTTGCAAGGGTGTCACATAGTCAAGAAGAAGACTGTTGGAGGCGGGTTGAGGACCCTTGGCCATCTCGGCCCATGGTTGAATAGACTTTGCTGCATAATCGACTTGTCGCCAAAGAACAGTCACCAGGACAAACAATGCGGTTGGACCGTACGTCCATAAGTAGTGCTTGCCTCCATCGGTGGTTGCTATCCCATCATTGCGAAGACTGAAGCTATACAAGATCTGCAAGGCGACAATGACGGCGGCGAAGAAGATGGCAAAAGCGAGCAAGACCCATTTTCGAAGGAATAACGGATTCCAATTTGTGTTTAATGGCGAGGATGGAACTTTGGGGCCTGAAGGCAAGTCGTTGACAAAGCGAAATTCCTGATTCAAAGGCAACTCCGGTTGGGAAAGACTTGCTGGATCATATGCTGTGTTCAACTCGAAATCGCCAGTTTGGGGTAGCTTTCGAACGGGTTGATTGTTTCTTCTCAGTGGTGCGTAGCCCCTGATGCGTTGAAAGACCATCATCTCTGGCCCAGCACGAGTCTTGAGTGTGGAGATAGTGTCATGACAACTGAGAAAAGCGATATATCCAAGCTGAAATGCAAATTCAAACCAACATGATAAAGATTGTGATGTTGCGACGTGAAGGAATTCTGATTAGATTGTGTGATGTCCAGAGTAGATTGATTGTAGTAAGCAAAAAGTCCAGATGAGTGGATCGACAACGGGCTTGCCCATAAATACTTTTAAAGTTTGCAAGGTTTGCAAGGCTTGAAAGATTGGCGTGTTTCTTGTTTCTTGTTTCGTGCTGCTTGTCTCAAGTCTCTGAGATCGGCGAGCTTGTGGGCGATGGATGTGAAAGACAGTGAGATGCTCCGGTTGAGAAAGGATAAAGACAGTTTTAATTCGTTCAGGTGGCCGTGTAAGTGTAACGTGGCGCAGGTTATAAAAGAGGCAAGAGGAGGAGGAGAATCGAGGAAGCTACCCAAAATATAGGTACGTACGAAGGCAGGTGCCACCGGTGTGAGGTTTGAGGTGTTTGGTGAGGTGACTGTTGTTTCGTCTTGGCATGCACGGTCTGCGCCATAATGCCTAAGTTATCACGGCTCAAGGGGCAGGCGACTGGGGCGAAACAACTGCAACTAACTAACTACCTAGGTACCTTGGTAGTTAACATAACTACTCGCTTACAGCTAATTCCTTTAGGTACTACTTTAAATAAGCATTACCCACTAAACACTATGCACCAAGAACCCGTGTATTCCATACATCAGCAATGAGAATGGATGTACTGTTTGACTACCTAGTAACTACCATTAGTACCCAGGTAGTACCTGCTCCGTATCTGCAGTCCCTCGCCAGGCTAGCTACCTAATCACCTCACTAGTTAGGTAGATGCATCTAACCAACCAACCAACTAACTAGTTAACTAGTCGCGTGGTCAACGTGCTCACCAGGGAGACTTCACTACCTAGATAGGTACGTAGTCAACATATGACAACTATGTCCACCCTTGAACCAGACACAACCCTCCCTCCCTAACGTAGATGTAGATGGGTATTCCAAACCACCTGGTCGACATGATCGAAACCATTCCGCAAAGCGCCAATGGCAAGCAAGGCGTGCCATGACCTTCCCGGACATCTGACAAGCCCCCACCGCCAACCGGGCCCATCCTGAACGAAAGTACAACTCAGCCTTGCCTTGCCGATATATACCTAGGTATGTGTACTGTACTGCAAAGGCCTCCCATGCACTGCGAATCAGCCCGAGTGTATCAACTAACTATTATCATTACGAATTAAAATACCAGGACCAAGTCAGCCCAGCGTTTCAAGGCCCCGTGGGCCCAGTACTCTGAGAGCATCGCATGACGATCGATTGACCAACGGTCGCACTACTAACTAAACGAGGCTGGAAAAGTACAGTGTTGCATCGCTACTTATTGGCTTGTGCGGGTTTCGCTTGCGGTCTTGGTAAGGGCAGCTGCCTGCCTGCCTATGCCAGTCAGTGGGCTTGTGAATGAAGCCCACCCTTTGCTCCAATCATGGTATTCAGAATGTTTTCTATATTGACTGGGCGGCGCAACTGGGCCAAGTACTGAAACCACAGGGAACATTGGCTTGTGTATCTGCGGACCACGATAAATTTTGACCACAATTCGAATGAACCCAGGTACATACTGTAACTCTTGATTCTTGACGACCTGGTTCTTGGACATACAAACAATACATATGTGAAAGATGGTCTCTGCCCTTCGGACTACATCAGTTTACTGCTAACTAGTCACTACTGCGAGCCTTGTTCAGCCCCAGAGGTGCTGTACGCCCCATTTGCCAAATATCTCGCTTAGCCACCTAATCGCCTCTCAATGTCAAAGGGTTTAATTCTCTCCTCAATCGAATCGGTAATCACGGTCCTGACGATCTTTCTTATTGCCACCGTGGCCACCATCGCGTCCATGTCCACGTTCACGTTCACGTTCGCGCTCATGTGTTCGTGCTCGTTCTCGTGCTCGCTCACGTTCACGTTCACGTTCACGTTCACGTTCACGCTCTCGCGCTCGTTCTCGCTCTCGTGCTCGCTCCCGCTCTCGCTCCTGGTCAGAACTCCGACGACGAACCGTAGGTCTCTGTTGCCTTCCGACAATGTTCCATTCGCATCCTGGTCTCAGTCTGTCCAATTCATTGACGATCCTTCTCAGACCCGCTGCCGCTGAGTCATCACGTCTATGACCATGACCATGACCATCCCCATCCTGTCGCTGATGCTGGTGCTGATGATCCTGAACTCGCTTCCCCTTCTCCGCGTCTTTCTTCTTTTCCTGACCATTCTCACGACGTTGGTCAGATCTCTTCTTCTCATCGGCGCGTGGTGCTGGCTGTCTATGAGCATTGCCATTGCCATTGCCATTGCCATTGCCTTCTCCTTTACCCTCACCTTTACCTTTACCTTTACCTTTACGCTTCGTCGCTCCACCATTATCGCCTCCTGCAGCAACAGCAGCTGCAGCTGCTCGTGCGTCTTTACCAACCCGACCACGATCGCGATGCGCAGAGTTGTCCTCCCGACACCTGGCACATACAGTGGTGTTCTGCTCCGTACGTTCGTGCTCAGGGAGCTTCCGCTCGTATCGAGTGCAGCAGAATTGTGACGTCGGGCAGATCCGCTTCCTCAGCTGTTTGTCGCCAGTTCGTTGGCCGCATTGAGGGCAGTAATACCGGGTGATGATGTTGTGGCACATGGTTTGGAATCGTCAACTGAAATATTCTTGGTCGAGGTGCGAAACTTTGTAAGTGTTAGGCTCTGAGTAAAGGAGTGGAGTTGCTCAGATGCTGAGATGCTGAGACTGAGGTTCTGAGGGTTGCTGTTATTGTGAAGCTGTGATGTATCTTGTTGGAGACTCTCGTGTCCAAGTCTGTGCTGATGTAGGAAGATGCAGGTTCCAATCGTCTTGCTGGCACATATTGTACTATATCAAGTGATCCCACTGCCTTCCCCCTGAAGTGAGGAATAGCATCCATTCTTTATGTCTCATCCAAGCAAGGTCAAACCAGGTCTCACTGGCAAACAGAATCAAAGACAACGACAGAAGAGCGAAAACCTCAGAAGAACAAAGAACAATGCAATAAAAGTGCAACTGGGCGATTGCGGTTCTGGAGAATAGTGAATAAACCCAACAAGACGAATGCTTCATACTCATCTCCCATTGTTCGAATGAATCTAAACAGAAGCTAGTTCCCTAGGATAAGCTCCATACGGTACCAATGGCGTTAGGTGCACAAAGAAATGCCAGGTTTGCCTGATCAGCCAGAGCAAGCATGGTCATACCATGCAAACCTCCCCGACTACTTGGCCTGCCTACTTTGGATCTAATTTTGGATACTCAAACCCAGCCGGTGGTTGAGGCAGTCTTCCTTCCGAATCTCGTCTGAAAACTTCCCGCACGGTATATCTGGGATGGTTGCCAGATCCATCGTCATGGTCATCATCGTCTCGAATTGCTACATACTCCCTTCCATCATCTGCACGATATGTGGACCTTGTCCCAGAGCGACGACGGCTGGACTCTGCAGGCTCCTGCTGAGTCAGCGAATCCCGAGATGTTTCAGCTCTTGCAATAACGCGGTCACGGTAGGTCGAGCGAGCTTGACGGCCGGAGCTCCGTGGGGAATTGTCTGACGTTGACAGCCGAGATGAGTCTTGGGAGCTGGGTGATCCATGAGTTTCGTGCCTATGTGACCGCGTTCGAGAACTAGAACAGCTATTATGAGCGGGAATACTCAAGGAGTCTTCCGAAAGATCTAGCGACCTTTGGGGTTTCTGCTCACAGTCTTCAGCAAACCTCACTTGTCGAGAATGAGCATACCTCTGCGACGATTGCGATGAAGTACCGCTCACTCTGGAAGATGCACCCTATCTTGAATCATGAGTCGGACTAAATGCGCTGCCTCCTCTATCATGAAAGTGGATGGACCTGGTCGAGTTGCGATCAACCGCAGTACATCCCCTGCACAATCTCTGCTCGTGCCAGTAGTACATGCGTGTCGAGAGTTCTGCGTCGGCTGTACGATGCCATTGACAACGCTCGCTCATGAGACATCGCACAGGCTCGTAGTATACCACCTCCTCGTTGTGGCAGGAGGGACACTCTCGCGAGGAGCCTGGAATGTAGCACATGGCTTCTTGCTTTGGCACAGTTGATTGCAATCGGAAGTCTGTGAAGGATCAGTGATCTCAACGACTAGGTTAGTGTTACGCAGAATAAATCGGTTTGGGAAGGGCTATGTCAATGTTACAATTGCAAAATATAGATAAAGATCTGGAAAATCTATATGTTCAATCGAAGTATCGCTAGTGTGTAACAAGGCTGGTCATATCAGAAGTGTCGAATAACAGTCCAGATACTTGTCATAGACCTGCAGACGTGACTGGGACAGAGACTTGAGGTAATGAAAAAACCCAGACCCTCTACTCCAGTGTCCATAGTCGCAAGTAGCTCGATCCGCTAGCTACCTCTCAATAGCTTGTTACATGCATTTCGAAAGTGTTGATGGACAGCGTAGCCTAGCTCTAAAGCACACATGGTCGCCCATCAAGAGAATGGAAGTCTGACTATTGAGAACTATTGCTGAGGCATAGAGCGAAGTCATAGAGGTAGCCTGAATGCACATAATCCACATCGAGAAGATCAGGTGCTTATGACAATGTGATTTCACAACTTCCCTCTCGCAACGAATCGTGTCGGTACGTCGACATATCTAGACCTGAGGAATTCTGCACAATTCTTGCCTAAGAAATCGACACCTGAAGTACTTGTAGCACCTCGATCTAGGAGGTTTCTGAATAGGAAATGCACCGCTCTTAGATTGGGGAGCTCGAATCTTTCAATCTCGATCTTTGGTGTCCTTGATGTGTCATATTCCTTTCCTAGAAGTGTTTTGATGGTTTCGGTCGACAGGAGATTTTTGAGCCAGACATATTCGTCTTGGTTGCGGACCCAGAATCCGCAATTGCAGTCCGATCCTTTATCGCCAGAGCGGGCATTCACGATGGTGCCTAGAGGGAGTCGTTCCGTGGGGCCGAAACGGTCGAGATCGACTTGCAGGGTGGCGCTGGGTTGGTTGGGTTGTCGTTCAGGGAAGGTCTTGGTGACTGTGGGAGGGTCAATCGTGGTGTCCTTGCCATTATAGTGCACGACGTGCTGCACCTTGGACTGATCCAGAAGGGTCACGTAGTATTCGTAGTAAGGCTTGGGTATACCCTGTCTGAAATCGAGATGGAACGTGCCACCAGGGTAACTCTGCATGATGTTATCAATGACTGGCCTTAAAAATTTCTGTGGAGCGATATCTTCTGCTGTACGAGCTTGTGCAAAGATCCTGAAGATCGCGGTTGCCGCGTTCTGGTTGTCTGCATCGGGAGTAGCAGACCCTAGAATGCTGAACGAAAGAGAGGTAAATTTATCCGAATATGGCTGTAGGCCTTTGCGAAGCTGGGCTTCTGTCATTCTTGCTTTTTCTGGAACATCGAGGCCTGTCATGAAGTACCATGCTTCTGCTTGGAATCCGCCGCGAGCTGTCAGCCCAACTTTGGTGGTAGGAGGAGGTGGTAAGGACTTGACACCGCGAACGGCTACGCGGTCAGTGCCGAGTTGTTCGAACCATATCTGATCCAACACAGCCGTAACATCACTGTTGTAATACCAAGGACCCTGAATCTCATAGACCAGTTGAGAAGAACAAGTATGAATGGTGACAGCACCACCAGAATTCTTCTGCTTTGTGATGACAACAGACCCGTCCTTTGCAATTTCTGCAATAGGGTAACCGATATCAACCCACCCCCCGGGTGATTTTTCAAGACTTTTGAAACCGGAGAAGTTTCCGCCAACAACATAGTTGCTGCATTCGATAAGATGGCCAGCGACAAAGGCATTTGCAAGTTCATCGAGTTGGGATCTTTGCCAATTGTGAAACCAATATGCAGCGCCGATCACAGGTGACGCATCGGCCACACGGCCACAGATAACAATCTGCGCACCTTGCGAGAACGCTTCCGCAATCCCTAATCCTCCAAGGTATGCATACGCATGAATGGGTTGAAATTTCCAAGATGAGAGGATCTCGCCAGTATAGATGTTTTTGAACGTGGACGTCCCATCCTTCAAACCCTTGTTGATAGCTGGTAGAACCTCGTCGCCGGAAATCCAAGCCACATTGATCTTGAGTCCTTTCTTTGCGATCATGTCCACGACAATCTTGTACAAAGCCTCGGTATCTGCATTCCCAGCGTTTACGGCGACCTTGATACCGTACTTGGCGAGATCTGCAAGAGCTGGTTCCAGCGCTTCAAGAAAAGAAGCCTCAAATGCAGGGCCAGCACCGATAAAAGCATTCCCTTGGTCTGGCGTCAAAGACGATGCATCAACTCGTCGAGCGGCACCAATAGTCATGTTGACTTCCGACATGTAGTCGCTGATAATTACGTCGACTGGATCTGTCGGATAGGCCTTGGCGAAAGCAGCCATTGCATGACGGCGGTCAGATGCAGACCCAGAGGCGCCTTTGTAAAATCAGTTAAGATGATATGAAAAGCCACAACGGTGACAGTCATACCTGCGATACGTATTGGTCTGGATGCCATGGTGGACCGTGATTCTGGTTCGGGTTCTGTCCAACTGCTTTGACCGAGACAATGTACCTAGTCAAGACTGTATGGGTCGAGTCGACAATAGGATGAATGGCGAAGCAACCAAGGCTTCGTCAAAGAGAAACACTACATCTTTCAAGTGCGGGACTCAACCTGTGACCCGCGACGATCATTAACAATATCTGGCATGAGTTTGTACCGAGCGTGACCGAGCAGCTTTTTGGAGAAGTCGATCAACATTCCGAGGTTGATGATTTCTTGGCGCGCGGAGGAGAATGCAGCACGCTGTGAGGCCTTGGCAAGCACGACCCACTTCTCTTCGCCTTTTCTATCTCTTCCTTTCCATAGCCGATACTTACTAGTTACACACCACTCATCATACAAGTCATTACATCTCATCTCTCTCTCTCCTAGCCTACAACGCATAAGGACGTCAGGCAGGCACGCAGGTCATTAGATCTGGGGTACAACGCCAGGCAGGCCGTGGCAGACCTCGTGGGCCTGGGTTCCTGAATGATCTACCTTCTTTGCCACACCCCTCACGCTATAATGCACGACATTTTAGTTAAACGAAGACAGCTCGAAATGATAAGACCAGGATTTTATTTAGAAGCTCATATCATCTTGGCAAAGAAAGGGACAGTTGCAAGTTCGGTCATCATGGTTTGTGGTTCATTCCAGGCATTGTGGAAAGAACATGTGACATTACTGGATGCTCATTTCAACTTTCATAGTAGCACTGTCATGTATCGTATGCTTGATGCCAGACTCCTTTTTGGGGGAGATCAGGATAACCTCTTGGTATCCTTTCTTCTGGCTTTCGAGGCCAAAAGGACGTTTTCGTCAACGTGAATAATGAAGCAAAAAGGGAAAAAAAAGAAATCTTCTCGGCCAAGTTTGGGTCGTCAACACACACTCACACCCATTTTCAACGCTCGCTTGTCCATGCTCCTATTGCCTTGCCGTTACCGTTTTCCAGCACATGCTCATGTTCATTGGTATCATCGTGATTTACTAGAACTCGAATGCCATGTTGTTGTTGTTGTTGGTACACACAGCCAATTGACCATCGGGAAATTTGTGATGGCAAGGGGTTTATCAAAATGAAACGAAGAAACTTTTGTTTGACAAACCACCTCCCATCCAACGATGACGCTAAAACCTCGATTGCGCTGCTTCAGTGACATAAGAAAAATGTGGTGTTTGTCACAACAGAAAATGGGATGACAATGGACTAACGCCTGCTGCGCCGACATTTATGTGATCACTGAAGAACAGTCATGTTAGCACCGAGTATGGGTTGATTCTGTAGGATTCGACTTACCTTCATTGGCGCATAATTGCCGTATGAGTGTGCAGGAGGCATTCCGCCCATAGAAGGATAGATTGGTGGAGGAGGGGCAGGACGATAGGGTGTTCCAGCTGGACCAGAATTGTTTTGGCTGCGTCCCCAACTGAGGCGTACTCGAGAATTTCCGATGGGATAGCCTTGCATTTGATTGATGGCCATCTCAGCAGCATGGCGTTGAACAAACTGTACAAAACCACATCCTTTGCCAGGAGGAATTTTGACATAGGTGATTTCTCCGAAACCTTGGAAGAAAGAGCGCAGCTCATCCTCAGTGACATAACCGGAGAGACCACCTACAAAGACGGTTGTATTGTTAGGATCGGTGAACTGGTTCATTGGCTGCGGTTGTTGAGCCTGTTGTTGGCCATAGTATCCCAAGGGTGGACCACCCATGGGAGGATAGCCCAAAGGACCGCCAGCACCAGGGATGTTCATGCCAGGGTTCAACCCGCCACCCAGTGGGCCGCCCTTGTTCTTGGGTGTGGCTGTGGAGATGCGCATTGGTCGATTGCCGCAATAAACACCTTGCATCTCACTAAGAGCACGCTGTTGATCACTCTCATCGGAAAATCGGACGAATCCATAGCCTCGAGACATACCGGACAATGGATCTGTCATGATTTTGGCGGATTTGCAAGAAGGGAATCGACTCTGGAAGAGAGAAACAAGCACGTATTCGTTAACCTCGGGACCAAGATCTCCCACAAAGATGGAGTATTCTGGGCCACGATCATCTCTGCGATCGGCAAGACCGCCACCGGATGCCCAGTTGAGTTTGAAAGGACGACTGGAGTTTGGCATTGGTGAACCACTGAGCTGGAGGGCTTTTGCAGCAGCTTGAGGAGAAGAAAAGTCGACGAAACAATATCCGGCATTACTACTAACATCAGTTCAGAAAGGAGTATTTGCCGTTACGGCGGGCATTGTTGGAAACCTACCCAGAGAACTTGTCTCGGATCATCTTGACACTGACTTGCTCGCCCATCTGAAACCAGAGATTGCGAACAAAGTTTTCATCGATCCATGGCTCGAGTTCACCCATCCTGATGAAGCATTAGAGGCTGGGCGTAGTAATTTGCGACTTTATTGCTCACCAGAGGGTAGTCTTGCCTTCACCACCAGCGCCGCCCTGTGGGGGAGCGCTTCCGTCAGAGGATTGGAATTGAAGGGGTTGTTGGCCCGAAGGATCTTGTCCCTGGCCCGGTGCAGCTCCATCCTGAGGAGAGGGGCCTTGACCCGGTGCACCATCTTGCTGGGCGTTGGGGAATTGACCGTATTCGAAAGACATTTTGAGATTGAAATAATAAAGACGGTCCTACATGTAGATTGTTAGTCGTTTCTGTATTGGTTGGTGCCATTGCCCCGAGGAGCAAAGATTGGCATGGCAAGAAATGCGCAATGCTCGAAACTCACCGGAAATGATGATGTCTCAAAAAAGCTGTCGTGTATTGGCTTGCGAAGATTATGGATGAACACTTAAAAAAGCGAAACCGTTGGCCCACTCTTATCGCAAAACAATAACCCGAACGGCTGATCCAAAGGTCGCAAGCTGCAAGGCGGTACGGAAGGTTATGTGAGGGAACTGAATTTGGATTGCTTCTAAAGGATGAAGATTGTCAGCGCAGTTTCTTGCCATGAGTCTTGTGACGTTAATTTCAGGTCACACCAGTGACTGCAGTCGCGTGAATGTCTGTGCCCTGTCACAAAGAAAAGGCGATTACTCGAGGTCAATTGCCCAGTATGAGCTTTTCGCGTGGCTCCCCAAGCGACGAGAGAGCTCGGTGGTCGAATTTCAGTTGTCGTGGACTTGCGCTTGGTAGAGATGCGCCCGATTTGACGAAATGATGCCGAGTTAGATCGCGCCAGATGCCACCAGCCAGTTTTTCGTCGATGGGATTTGGAACGAGAGGTGACGATGGGGAAAACGGCGAGAATTCACATACCGGATCAAATGCGCAATGATTTAGATGGGGGCTAAATGGGATACAGCCAAAAGCCACAGATCAAGGCACGAACTCGAGAAACTCCGAGAAGAGCAGGCGACAAAGAGGAGCAGAAAGCAAGTAGCACTGCAAAACTAAGAGGACGCGCAGACAAGAAGATGGGTAGAAGAGGAAGCAAAAAGGACAGATAGATTGGGGTGGAGAGGTGGAAGGAAAAGAAAGAGAAGCAACAGAGAGCGGCGGAGGGAAGAGGGTAGAAGAGAAAAAGGCTATCGAGTTTGGGTGCAGTTTTAAGGTTGGGTGTGAGGTAAGGTTGTGGGTTAAAATGGGAACTTGGAGATGGAGTTTAGTTTTGGGAGGGATCTTGGAGGGATTGTGACGCCTGAGGGGCAAGGCACCAGGGGGGTTAAGGGAGGGAGTTGAGGGAGGGGGGGGGAATACCATAGAGGGATTCATTCCTTAGAGGTGGGCTTGGTTAGCATCACTTGGGCTCCAACAGGCCTCAGGCTTCTTTAAGCTGCTAACAAACCAACTAAGTTGTTAACTAACTGGTTAGTGGAGGGATGATCAGGCTCTAACTACCTAGTAGCTGCCTAGTTACTCATAGCAGAACAAGGCAAAGACAGAGACAGCTATCCGCCTGGTATCCGCCAGCTATCCGCCAGATGCCCGCCAGGTGCCCGCCACGGCTGCAGTTGAGCTAGTCAAGTCAGCACAACCAACCATGGATCAAGCCGAACCCATCAACGAAGAGTAGACGGCATGTTGAAGGATGTCTGATGGCAACGGTCTGTCCTACTATTTAGTTGGGACATTGCATCTCAACAACCCATGTGCCACTCTTTGCGACACATCGGGTAGCTCGGGGCTGTTGGCATATTCTATGATCCATGGAAGATCTTATTATCTTGCTTAGGTGGTGGAAGAACTGACTTGACAACATATCTGACTGGAGCGGCACCGCAATTGTTAGGCTGGATGATGGCAGGTTGAAAGACCGAGTTAGGCACTTGGACCGCCACGACGCCCACGCACATGCCCACGCCTACGCCTACGCCTACGCCCGAGGGGCTTATGCCTGTCGCACGGGATGTTCCAGCGTTGGGGCTAGGGTGTTACGGATATTTAGTCCAAGGACAGCTTCAGGCATTCGTAGAAAACAGTAGCTCTCAAGTAACCCTACTAACTTAACTAGTCAGGTGGCCACCTAAGTGGCTGCTAGGTGCCCAGGGATCCAGGTACCCAGAGAGTGTCAAGTGCAGCAGCCTTCTCCTGCACGTCAGTCTTGTCCTAACCAACCCTACCTAGTACGCACGCACATCTATGTCCCTGTAAGTGATGATGGGATTTGGCATTGGCCTATGGAGGCGAAGTTGCACCTGCAGAAGCCACCGCCTGGTCATGGTGAGAGTCGGCGGAAGGGCAATCTTTAGCTTAACAAAGTACTCCGTACGTAGGTTTGTAGGCTGTAGGTGATTAACTAGTTAGTTGGCTAGTTAGGCCGAGATGCCGTGCAGGCAGCCACTTGACCAAGTTATAGTGGCACGCGTGGTCAGGTAGTTCGCTAAGTTAGTGCCTAGGCAGACGCTGTCGGTACGAATTAGATACAGGTGAACGAACTTGGCACTTGTTCCATTTATACTTTGAGGGTCCCACCCTACCTACGGAGCTACATGTAGGTACTGTACCTACTCTACTCCAGAAGGTGCCAGAGGTAAGTACGGAGTAGGTACGGAGTAGGTAAGGAGCATCTGGGTGGGTAGTGAACCTTGGAACCTACTCCGTACATGATCATCGACTCCTTTCCCTCTACTCCGTCCAGATTTCCGAGTGCCCAGTGACAATCCAGAGCATGCGAGTCGGACCAAGCGAATAGCCATGTCCTCTGATTGCCTTTCCATGTGTTTCATCCGAACCCGAAGCCATGCAAGATAACACAAAGCCTAACCATAAGAGTCCACCAACAGCAATACTAGCATACTCACCAAGGCGCAGATCCTCATGTGGCCCTATATCTTCAGTCGTGTTCCTGTACAGTATCACAATGGTCATTTTTCGTACTATAAACCAATAAACCAATAAACCAATAAATGAATGGGAATATGGGAAATATATGGAACGCCACCCAGGCTACTCGAACCCAATAACCTCCTGTAGCCAACCAGTGTATTACGCACAATCAGAAATCCTGTTATTCCGAGAGTAGAAAGTGTTGTGACCTACCAAGCTAACTACAGTCTCTTCTCTTACTTACATACCCAGGCAGCCAGGGGAGGTACAGTAACTGCCAAGGTACCCGGTAGATAGTTACGTAGTTAGTCACTTGACAGTTGATAGTCTCAGTTGATAGTCTCAGACGGTTAGGCGCAAGACTGCCTTTTCCCAGTTGGTTATCCTGGCACGCTGGGCAGCTGCTGGGCATCCTTATCCCCCAGTCCAAGTGGGTAGGCGCCTAAGAAGTATGTACATGCCTGAACTTATTAACCAACTACTATGCACCCACTATGTGTAACTAGTTGGCATCTGTCCCCGCCTGACACCTTCCCCATAGGCTCCTAGTTAGCTGTCACTGTCATGTTTCTGTCCAAGCACTCAAAGATTGTCCAACTATAATCACGCTTCCGAACATACTCGGTATTAGTTAGATTCAGAAGCGCAAAAGGTGTGGCCTCTGTGGCCTCTGGTCTAGGCCAATCAATCATCCCAACTACTTTTTGGCTCCCACTTTGGGCGATGACCTGCATATCCGAACCATCGCGCTGGCCCAAATCGTCCAGGTACCGGCACTTGGCTACTCTGATCGTCCTCTTGACCCTTCTCGCCTATCTGCGCCTCTAGCGATCCTCTTTCGCCATCGCCATGGGGTTACCCCTGGGCCATGCCATCTTAGGGCTAAGGAGGCCCTAGGCCCTAGTTAACCCGTAGCTTCACCTGTCCTATCAACCCTGGATTCAGATGTACCGAGTACGTCCAAGTCCCTTCCTCGGAACTTCGGAAGACCATTCTTCGCACTGCTGGCCTTTGCTCCGCCTGACATCACGTGCGCACAAACGCACAATAAGACAAAAGATGGCAAAATGATCACCATCTACTGTTCCATCCTCGATCCCTCCAAGCATCTTATTTCTTCCCGCCCATACCAATTGTTCAACCAGTGGGGTGGGTGGTTTTCTGACACTACCCTGCTAGGCAAGTAGCAACTAGCACCGGAAAAGGACAGCAGCCCATGAAATCATCCGGAAATCGTAACCGATTGGCTATTCCAGCATCTTGATTGGCTTATGTGCCAGAGAACATGGGTTGAGTTCAGCTCAAATCCAAGTTTTTCTCGTGGGTCACCTCGCTTGGATTAGGGTAAGATCATGCTGAGCATTTTGGGCGACTCTTGATGACTCTCTTTTTTTTACGTACCACCGAGACCGAGCGGGACGAGGGGCAACTTGTTCCCTTTCTTTCCCGTTGGCCCAAACCAACTGCGATTTATCAACCAATAATCATCGGGCAACGCCTTGGGCTTTTGCCAACCAATGGACACTCAACGAGGACGCGACCTGCCGGCATTCACCTCCCCCTCCATCCTTCCATCTTCCTACCCCACCAAGCACCTGTCATCCACCAGCCGATACGAGGACACCATGGTCAAAAGATCATCACAACGCGGCTCAAAAGGCCACGTTAGACAATAATGACAATTGGAGTACTAGCAAAGGAAAACAAGGCATGGAATGGAAGAAACTCATGTGGGCCTCGGGCTCCATAATGACGCCCTGCCTGCCCCCCTAGCTTCTCGGCCTGCTGTGGAAAGTGATACCAAAGCGACACACAGGCCCTCCAAGTTCACTGTCTGTTTGTTTACCTCTTGGAAACAACAAAAGCCACTGCCCGAACCCATCACAAACACCAACTACTGCGCCCGTGTGTGCATGTGTACGCGTACGGTGTGCTGTGTGCTTGTCCCAAGATCCAACACAATCAGGCACTCGTTGAACTGAAGCCCAACTCTCTTCCAACTCAAGCCCTCCACATGTGACTCTTAGCGTGGTGCCCAATAGCCAACCTTTCCAATCTGTCATCTCCCTCGTGACCAGGTCGCGGAACCATGCTCGGTTGACCATCACAATCGAGCGTGTCGATCCTTGGTTCTCCGAGTCTCGAGTCTCGAAGGTGACCACTTCCGAGTCATGGTCATGGCAAGGATCATCCGACAATTCGGTACTTTTCCCACAGACAAACACATACATACACATGCCGAAAAACCCAAGTTACATACCGGAATGAGAAGAGACAGGGAGTAGCATACATTTATGACTACCAATCCATCCACCTGCCTACATAGACATCTAGGATCCGACATTAAAACGATCAACAGCCACGCCGATCCACCAGACTCTAGCCAGGGAGCAACGGGAGGTTTGATAGTACCACTTACTCACTACATTAAAACACACAAAATTGTTATCTATCTATCCCTCGATCGTCTCCCATCATAGACTCCCGCCCCTTTCTCAAGTTTGCCCGATCATTTCCAACTGTCAGCGAGCCTAACCCTCTAGCCAACAGTCTCCAATCGACATGTTGAAAAATAACATGTTAGCTCGGACTCGCGGAGCGGAGACGCGCCCCAATCTGACTTCCAATTCCAATTTCCAAATGACTCGCAGCCAAAACGCGGTCTGCTAACTACCTATATAACTATTTACCTAGGTAGTTAAACCACGGAGTACAAATGGAGATCCCATCATCCGGGACTTATCGGATCTCTACTCCGTACTTTAGGAATAACTAATTAATCACACGCAGTCCTGAATAGCTGTGCAGTTAGAACATGCTCGGAGATATCATTGCTATAGGTACAGGTAGGTAGCTACTCAGAAACCTGTCCCGTTTTGCTTGCGCTGACTAGGGATAATGGTGATGCGGTGGCGGTGGAGTTTCATCACACAGACAGACAGACAGAGAGAGAGAGAGAGAGAGAGAGAGAGAGAGAGAGAGAGAGAGAGGCAGAGAGGGGGAATGTGGATTTAGTCTATCCATCTATCTATCAACCATCTATCTATCTATCGAATCAACTGATTTGATTTTCAACTCATCCACGGGTAAGGGTACGGGTATCTCCCCGATCTATCATTCGCATTCGCAGGCAATAAATGGAGGGAGCGAACGGCGAGGAAGAAGAGAAGCTGACAGACCCTGAGAAACACGGTGCTCGTGCTGGTGCTAGAGGAAGGACTCGGCCATTGTCCCTTTCTTTATCCCTAGATGCTTTTGCTGTTGACTGTTGTTCCTCCAGCTATCGCTATCGCAGTCCAGTTCCGCCGGTTTCTCTCTCCTTCAGATATCTCTTTGCAATTTGGGTGTTGAGACAGTTTGCGGAAGGGGTGTGTGTATGGGTTGGGTGGGTGAGCATGTGCTATATCACAACCCTTCCGTTTCAGACTGTGGTTTCCATTCGCGCCTCGCTTGGCATATCGCACTATCGTCCGTCCCGCGTCGCGTTGACCACTCCGTCGTGTTGCCTCCGACTGTAGCTTTGTTTCCCCCCAATAGTTAGTCGTCGTGTCAAGCGCCTGTCGAATCCATTGCTTTGATGGCATTACAATCAAATGCGAAAGATGTTTTCCCTCCGATCCCGTTTTCCCATATCTCCGGCTTTGTGCGGAGAAACTCATTTTTGAAGAAATCATAGTTGCGAGTTTCGGCATGAATAACAATGATAGGATGAAAAGAGAAAAACAGCACCCGGCTGTTGGTGCAAAAATAAACTTCAATTTGCACTGTTGAATTGTTTCGACGCCTCGACTTCGCCGGAGAAATTCAATTCTCCATGTCGCAGAGGTTTAAAATTCCCTCTTGAGGCTTGCATTCCGGAAGTCATTGTAATCGTCAATCATCAGGATGCCCGATAAGCAATCAATGCCGATGAATTCAAGGGTCATCATCATGTCGATGTGAAGAACAAACTGGCATTCAATCATCAAAATCGTGATCCTCTTCGGCAAAATTGGGGAGTGCTCCGTCGACAGGAGCCCAGTACGTCTTACGAGTCATGTATCTCAGATCCAAGAAGCGTCGGTTCTTGGTACCCATCTCTTTGATGCATGCCTCCTCGGAGAAGCCGAAACTTTCGAGCCAGGTCTTCAACCATACTTGGTAATCGTCTTCGCGGTCATCGAATTTGGCGGTTTTGCTGCTGAAATCTGGCTTGATGGCCAGTCTGTCGCTGTTGACTTTGACGCCTGCTGTGTAGCCGCCGCCGGTGAATGCGCTGTCGACGGTATAGTTGTGACGGCGCCATTGAGCTTCAAGTGATAGTGGATTGGTGTAGGATCGGATTTGGAAGATGATCTTGTTCAAGTCGCGTTTGCCACCACAACTGTAGTGCGACACCAGGTCTTGAGCCACGTGAAAGCTATAACCTCCGACTTTAGTATAGCCACGGTCCGTTGCGTCAAGTAGTGCATCGAGTAGACAGCGGCCGACCCCTTTGCGGCGGAAGTCGTGGGCAACGTAGCATTCGAGATCGGCGGTGATGCATTCGACGTAGTCGGTGGCTGACCAATCGGTTGCGGAAGCCCAGCCTACAATGTGCTCATCCTTGACAACACCACTGTATGCCGGATCGATATTTTGAATTGGATGTGATGGGTTGGTGGAGCGAACGATAGTCTTCTTGCGTGCGTTTCCTCGACCACGTTCGATTGCCACGATAAATGGAAGCATTGAGTCTTGGACCATGGTCAGCCGTCTTCGCATGTCTTCATCACTCACAGGATTGAGCTCCGATGTTCGAGGTCCATTTGCAATATGCCAGTTTAAGATTGCTGCCATTCCCGGTACGTCTGAACGGACGGCGGGTCGGAGGTAAAAATTGGCTTTGGGACGTCGTGGCTCTGTGGGAGGAGTATTGGTGCTAGTTTTCACTTTGGCCAACTCTCTTGTAGCTTTCCGAAGCTCTTGGGCTGCTTCTTGACGCTCATTATCTCTACAGATTGCGGCGGTCTTGGTCTTGATGAACATGTTGGAAGTCTCGTCTTTGATGAGCGCATTTTGAGGAATGGACATGTCCATGGAGCAATCAGCATCGAAATCGGCCACAGATGTGGGGTCAATGTGGAAGTCATCGCTCTTGAAATCGTAGCCGTAACGATCTGCATTTGTGGAGTTGATCTTTTGATCACGCGCAACAAATCCTATACCGTCGGCATGGTTATTCAAGTTGAGAAGAGTTTCCTTGGATTGAACTTTGAAATCGAATTTGGGTACTTGATGGTTGGCGACGTGCAACTGTAAAGTTGAGCCAAGCCATGTGCGAAAGGAATTTTTGAACTCAACATCCTCTGTATCGGCCTGAAATCGTGGTCGCTGGTCCCAATCAACTGGTGGCGGTTGAAACTGTCCATCCCAGCCTGCGAGTGGGGAAGTGAGGATATTTGGTTTGGGCTTGTGGATAAGCCGTCCAAACTCGGCACCCATTGGTCCAACCGAATCAAAATCGGTTTCGGAGCGTTCTGCATTGCTGTCGGTACTCCAGGCTGGAGCTTTGATCTCAGCCTGAGTTACCCAATTGAAGCGCTGTAGTTGATGGGTGTTGTCACCAGTATGTGGAAAGCCGTTGGGATCAAGGTTGCTTGATCTATGGTCATCGTGGAGGTGGTTCGAGCTATCCTGCCGATATTCTCTGGAACCCAGGCCTTGAGAAGACTGCCGAGTGTCATGCTGTAAAACCGTGGATGAAGAGATATTTCCTTGATTAGGGCTCGTATTAGGACCCAAAGTTGCTCGTGGCATATGTGAAGAGACTTTATCAGGGTTGTAGATTCGATCGGCCAATGACGATTTGATATCAGTGGTGGACCCTTCTGAGTCAAGTTTGTTTTCGATCCGAAGTGCTTTGAGCTCAGCAAGATTAGTCGTTTCGATGCCATGTCTGTCGTTCGCTTTCATTGCAGCAATGGAGATTTTCTGAATGTTCTGCATTTGCAGACGCTGGAGAGTCTGCTCTCTTGTTTCCCCATCTAGTTTCAACGACTGATAATTAGCTTTCGCCGCTGACTTGGTCTCACTATTGTCGTCGATATTCTTAGTTGACCGTGTTGCTGGTGTCGAAATCACACCCCGAGATGCAGAATGTGTTTGAGATCGACGAGCGGGGTGACCGTAGGCGTATGGATCAAACCCTGGGATTCTGAGACCAGTCGCATTGTTGCTCGGGTTAGGAGGGTTGGTCATTTTTTCAAGTTTTGGCACTGATGTCGATGTCGTGTCAGGATGATCACGATTCAGTGCGGGACTATGGCGAGGATCAGTGTGAACGACGCCTTCTTTGGGCAGGTTGTGTTCGTTGAAACCCCAAGTCATTTTAGCCAGAGTCGTTGTCGCGGTCTAACATTCAGATTGGAAATTCCTCTGGGTTCGCAATTGCCAGTCGTCAGTTAGGGTCAGGGCTTGATTGTGATACGGTGTGGGATATGGTGTGTCAAAGAAACTTGGGGCTCAGAAGAGAAACGAAAGTGAAATTTGACGCAGATGGCAAGTTAAACCGCGAAGAAATCCGAACTTTTAGGTGAGATCAAGTGAATCAAGGCACTGGATGTGAAGGAAATGAATGAAGTTCTGCGAGAATCCTGTCTTTTCAGGACCGAAGGACTCACTGTCATGCTGTAACGTAAACTGAATCACTGGCAGATGTTGTAGGCTTAACCTCTGGGACATCTCGGGATGTGAAGGTAAAGTTACCGGACTTGCTCAGCGACAGAGAAGAAGAGCACGAGGAGGTCTGCAAGACGATCCATTGAGGAAACAAAAGGGATCAGAGTAACTTCAAGTGCGTCGATCTCACTAGAGTCTAGTTGAATGAAGACAGGATTGAGACAAGATTTATGTTGATGTCTTGATGTCTCGATGTCTCGATGTCTCGGCACTCACGCGCGCAACGGGCCGCTATCCAAATAATCGTGAAATTCAACCTTCACTAACCACTTCTGTGCACGTGCATCAAGTGGACACATAACAATGTCAAACGACTAAAACTAGTTACAGTGCTCACATGTGACATTGATCAGTCGTTTTGTTATTCAAGTCTGGTGTATAGTCACCCATGTGAAACTCAATGCTATCCATACTGCGAAAGGCTCGGCTGAAGGACAAGGAGATGCGGGTCTTGATGCTGTGAGAATCCAATCATCAAAGACACTTAAACTAGACTGATGGCAGGTTTCAGTGGTCTTGACAATGCGGGCAAGACAACCATCGTCAAGAGAGTCATGGGCGAGGATGTCACCACGGTCAGCCCGACATTAGGCTTTAATATCAAGACGATTGATTTTCAAGGGTGGGCATGAAACATCAAGCCGAAGACAAAGACACACATCTCCCTGGACTGACACACTATAGGTACAAACTGAACATTTGGGATGTCGGAGGTCAGAAAACCATCCGGTCGTATTGGAAGAACTACTTTGAAAAGACTGATGCCTTGATTTGGGTGGTCGATGCAACCGATCGTCTACGGATTGAGGACTGCCGGACGGAATTGAAAGGCTTATTGTTGGAAGAGGTCAGTGTCATCATCTTCTGTTGCTCTACCGTGATGGCAGACTGGAGTCTGACTTGTGTGCATAGAGGTTAGCTGGTGCCAGTTTGCTTGTGTTTCTCAATAAGACAGACGTGTCTGGTTGCATGACAGAAGAAGAGGTCAAATTGGCACTGGACTTGAACAGGATCGTCACACATCGCTGGATGATTGTTCCATGTAGTGCGATTACAGGGGAAAATCTGGTCAAAGGGTTGGAGTGGGTTGTACAGGATGCTCGAGATCGATTGTTCTTGTACTGAACAAGCACGACAAGATATGGCCTCAATTTCGAGGCACCATAGATGAACAAAGTTGAAAATGATGAAACATAGGCTGCATATTGGCCACATGGAACATCCTGACACCCTAAATTAAGACCCAAAGACCCTGGGGAGCGGGCAGGGCACGGGGTGGCCAAAGCACGGGTCACGATATGGTCAAAGACAGCTAACCCACAGCCTTGGGTATAATTTATGTGTCGCAGCGAACCTGATGCAAATCATCATGCTTACTTTGACGAGATACAAAGAAAAGAACAATAAAAGGTTTGGTTGCACTTTACGACCTGTACGACTTTGACCAAGGATGTACGTAGTACGTAGTTGTACGTACTAACTATGGAGTACTATGGAGTACTAGAGTACTACGGAGTAACTCTTGCCATCTTAGTTAACCAACCACGGCCAACTAACCACTGAATACGTGCCTTCCTCGGACTTTCTTCTCCAGCTTGTTGTTCTCAAGCCTCAAAAGTGCAGGTGCGGAGAAAAACACACACGCGCGCTCTCTGCGCTACTCCTTCCCCCTTCCTCTCTCGCAATAATCAACAACCACATTGTAAACCAAACCCACTTCACACGATTCAATGCTCACCCAACTTTCAATCTCTTCCCATAGTCCTGTCATCTTCCCGCCTTAGTCAACAAATCACAGCTTTCTCCGACAACATATGTACTTGTAATTGACCATTCGGCGCCGATCCCTAGATTATGACATTATCCTAATTCACCTTTACCTCATCCTCGTCTCTCGCACCGCACATACATACTATTCCCTCTATCCATCGCGATGGACGCGTCCAACGATGGCTCCGAGTCTGTCGATCAGTTTCTGGCTCGTATTGCGAGCCTCAGCCTCAAGGAAGATCAACAAGAGGCTGAAAAATCAAGGAGGTTTGAGGAAGAAATGTTACAGGCTCGCAAAGAGCGACAGGCCAGAAGAGCAGGTATACCATTAAGATCCTCCTGAGTATGTTGATTCGAGCTGATCCCAGTCTAGAGCGGGTAAGGTCTCTGTCCCCATCCAAGACCGGCCCAACTCCCTCGACGAAACCTGTTGGTGATACCACCCCCCTCCGCAGTCGAGGCATTGAACCTCCCGTCACTCTAACTCCGCCACTGCGTCCTCAAACTTTGGGTCGCTCCGGTTCCATTACTTCCGGGACCGAACGTACATCGGTCGCTTCCCTCGACTTCACCCGTCCTCTTCCACCTCAGACTATCGAAACACAACCTTCAGTCCCAAGCCCTCCTCCAAGTGCAACTTCCCTGTCTCGGAGCGGAACTCTTTCATGGAATCAACGACCACTGTCAAGGAATACTGGCATTGGCTCTGTTCGATCAAGACCGCAATCCGTGGCATCCATTCCAGATGCTTTGTCCCTACGAAGTCCGTCGCCAACAAAGGATGTCCCCGAATTGTCGAGGAAAGAAATTGCCGCCTCACTTGGAGCAAGGGACCCTTCTTGGTTTCGTCAGACCTCAGACCGTGGGCTCAACTCGGCTGCGTACAGAAAAAACGAGTCTGATCTCGAAGGCACAACTTCTACAACAACCCGAAGCATGAGACTACCGGGAATGGCAACGGAGAAAACTCACTTCTCTGATAGGTCCTCTGAGACTTTTCAGAAGTCATCAAGCCCTTCCTCACCACAGACTGTACCTCAAGAACCCTCACCACAATCCCGACAGGCTTCTTTGCCAGAAAGAGCCGCCCACACACGGCCAGTCTCCATGTTTTCAGTCTCCCCTTCAAAGTCGCCTGCTCTAGATCCCCCATCCTTGAAATCACCCGATAGCATGGGACATTCGGATGTAGATGGATATGGTCTTGCGAGAACATCCAGTATTCTTTCTTCTGCAGGTCGGCCACCTTCACCCACCAAGGGACTAGGCGGTTTTGTGCAGAGTGCTATGATGAAGCGTTCAGACAGTGTCAGCAAGAGATGGAGTGTACAGGCCGGTACAGGTCTGAAGCGAGGGGACTCAGTTGCAACATCAAGACCTGCACACCTATCTAATATGACGGGTTTCAATCCAGGTCACAGTAGAGGTTCTTCAAGAGATATACGTCCCGCCAGAGATGGAGAATCGTCACCTTTGTCCACCTCCAGGCCTGTATCGAGCCACGGAACTGAACCAGTTCCTCTGAGTAAAAGCCATAGCACTCCCCGGTCTGATGACTCAGCAATTGTGGCCAAGCCCAATCTGCTAAGCGAAGATGACACTCAGGACCCCATCACGTCTCATGTTCAACAAACTGATCGTCCTCATACGCCTCCACCATCGGAGACTCTTTTATCACGAAGTCCGTCCAAAACTCTCGACACACGCCGATGGAGCCCGACCAAAGCAAGTTGGCTTGAAAGTGCCCTCAATAAACCAGATACGCCGAAATTTATACCTGCGAAGCTGGAGACACCGGCCTGGAAATTGGATATGCAGCGTTCCAAAGAGCAGCAAGAGAGGTTGTCAGCTACCGGCTCAGGTTCGAAAATAAAATCTTTGGATGCAGCTCCATCCGATAGTTCGACTTCCGAGCGGCCTTCGAGCATCTCCAAGGCCCAGTCAAATGCTGTACCTATTCCGAGTCAGAAGCCGCCTGAATTACAGGCCAGTGTCCAGAGCAAGGACTCCCAGCCGGTCACCATTGAAGATCACGCAGACATAAAGAAGGACGTTAAGCCACTCGTGCCTTCCAAGCGAAACATCACACCTGCTAAAGTTGCAGCTGAAGGGTACGAAATCAATCTAAACCAACCTACCAGCATCAAGAAAGATGCCGTTACTGTGTTCGATCAGGCCAAAATTGACACCAAGTCTCCTATCAGCAAACCAAAGCCACAAACACCACCAAAGACTGATTTCAGAGCTGGGCTCAAATCTCGACAAGCTACGACGAGTGAGAACAACGGTGCCGAACCTGAATTTAAGGCAGTCTTCGGTAAGCTGAAGCGGACACAAACTCAGAATTATGTCGCTCCAGACGTTCTAAAGGACAACATCACCAGAGGAAAGGCAGCTCTCAGTGTTACCGGTGGTCCCCAGCCTTCTAAGAGGGTGGATGAGTTTAAAGAGAGCATTTTGCAGAAAAAAGAGGCCATGAAGGCAGCCGCTGGAGCAGCAACCAAGCGCCCAGAACCGATTGATACCCTGAAGGATGGCAAACCACAGCTTCCTGAGGCCCTGGCCAAGCGCAATGCTCTGCAAAAGACTGGGTCTTCACAGGATACAGACGTCAAAGCAACTTCTGGTGCATCGGCGAGTCTCGCTATGCCTTTGGCTACAAAACTCAACAGGGCTTCCACCACGCAAGTAGAGCCGACACCACCAAAGACTGCTGCTTGGAAGGATGTATCCCTTGGGGTCTCCAAAGTCCCTAATGTCTCACCAAAGCCACTCTTGAAGGAGAAATCCTTGTCAGAACCCTCCCCGAGAATGACTGTTGAGAAAAAGCCCGCTATAAATATTCGTGAAGGTGGTCTGACGGAACAGTCGTCATCTTTAACCAAGGACACAGAATCCCAAGAACACATTCCTCGAAGCCAGACACCGATTCTATCAGAGAAAAGTAAGCTCGCAGCTCGTCTGAACCCTGCCTTGGCCGGCATGTTGTCTCGGAGTGGAAGTCCTCAACTCCCAGGCGATCGGACTAGTCAACCTGGACAGCTCAGCTCTCAAACTTCGGCGTCTGGAAAGTCAATGGTCTCAGAATCAACGCCCGCCGAACTGACGCACATGACCAAGGCTAGAGCAAAAGGACCCAAGAGGAGAGCTCCAAAGGACAAACCTGCTCCTCAAGCTACCAGATCAGTCTCTACCTCATCTAAACCTGAACCCACCATAGAATCGTCCAAGCCAGCTCCATTGGCAATATCAAGTGCTAAAGCTGTGGAAAGTCCCTCCTTGAAACCAGTAACGCTCAAACCGACACCACGAAAGCCGAGTGCTAACATCGAGATTTCGAAAGTGGCTGTAGATTCGAAGCTAGTGTCACCAGCGAATAAGCCAGAGCCGATCAAGAGTCCTGCAGACGAGATTCTTGTAACGAAAAAGGATCAAGTTGTTACTCAAGCGCTCCCGACTGATTCTTCATCCAAGCCAAAACCACTGGTGGCTGAGAAATCCGACGTACTGAGAAAGGTCTCGAGCCCGGATCTACAAGATGGGAAGCAAACTGGCCCTCCTGCCAAACCTGCAACACCGAAGAAGTTCTCTGTTTTATCAGATCGAATTTCTCTCGCCCCTTCCTCAGAGAAGGCTGAAAAACCATCGGTTACTGGACCTACCAATACAATTTCCATGCCTTTGACTCCAAGCAGGTCCAAGTTGAACACGCCAAAGCCGAAAATAGATAGCGATAGCTCCCCCAAACCACCTTTGTCATCAACTGAAACTTTTGGTGGCCTTGGCTTGAGATTGGATTCATCCTCGAAGAAGCCCGTCTCGACTCCAGAGCTAACACCTCCACCCGAGCCCGATACAATCTCCCTTCGAGCAAAGCCCCTTCCAAGCAAACCGTTGCCAAGTAAGCCGCTGCCCAGCAAACCAGCCTCGCTTAAAAGGCCGGCTTCTGGGGCAAAAGCACACCTTGAAACGCTCTTTGGGGTGCTTCCCTACCCGACTGATCAAGCCGAATTTGATACTCACTCTTTCTTGTCCTCCAAAACAGCTCCTCCTGAGAAGTCCAAAACCCTGAGTCATCAGATTTGGGAGGTGGGATCTGGTGGGAAGCGATCCCCATTGCCACCTCAACAAGAGCACATTTTATTCGAGGACAGCATGTATCTCAGTGTACATGTCATGCAAACTTCCAGTGGTTCGCAAGCCTCTGAAGCCTACCTTTGGTGTGGGGATGAAGTACCTGAAGCGGCCATTGAGGATGCTCAGCTGTTCTGTAGAAAAGCTGCTCGTGAAAGCGGTGCAAGGCTAGAAGTCATCAGGCAAGGGAAAGAAAAATCCGAATTCTTTCAAGCACTTGGTGGCATCGTCATCATTCGCAGAAACAAGTCATCGGCACTATACATGCTGCGTGGGAAACGACACCTCGGGCACGTGGCCTTCGACGAGGTTGACTTCGTCCCGTCCAGTCTTTCTTCCGGGGTTCCTTTCCTGCTCTCGGCAAAGTTTGGTAAGCTCTTTCTTTGGAAAGGCAATGATAGTGACCCGGAAGATGTCGGATGTGCAAGACTGATTGGTATGGATTTGGGATTGACCGGGGAGATTGAAGAAATAACAGAAGGTCATGAACCATCGAGCTTTTGGGAATCCTTTCCTTACACCACTGAAAAGCGAACAGTCACAACTCGTCAATCCGAGACGGATAAACACCGCGGCCACAGAATTGGCTTATATCGAGTAGAGCTTGACAGACCTAAATCATCTGGTGGGTTTTGGGGATTGCGAGCAGCATCACCACCGAAACAATCCAACAAAGCATTGGTCGAAGAGATCTGTCCTTTCATCCAGCAGGATTTGGATCCAAATTGTATACACATCCTTGATATCTACAGCGACATTTATGTGTAAGTGTCTTGTTCGGTGCAGCTTGATTCCTACTGACTTCAATGATAGCATTGTGGGATCATCGGCCAAGAAACCAGCAGAGTTCATCACAGCAGTACATGTGGCACAAGAAATGGCAGTCCTTTCCCCATCTTTACAGGACAGGCCTCTGCTACCAACTTGCCACGTTCTATTGGGTGAGCTGCCAGATGATGTCAAAAGCGTCTTTCGTAAATGGACACCATCCAGATCTCCTGTGCAACAACAAACGGTCTTGGCACCCGCTGAAGAAGTCATGCAGGAATTGGGTATTGCATTATAGCATTCAATAGGCTGACAGCTGTTTCGGACATGAAATGGCGTCAGAGTCTTGACATTTATTCATTATGTAGCTTTGGCTACACTTTTGGCTCGTTACAAAGGTCGATGTGGTATGACTGAAACGACATAATACATGAGACGGAGTTTGTAGCAGTACTAGGGCAGAATGCCCTTTGTACTTGGACTTTGGCATGATAGACATGGATGATGTGGAGATGGCGGTGTAAGATGAATAACACAGTCATGCACAATATCATACGACATCTGAGTTCCACAATCAACATTCATCCGAGATTTCCCCATTTGCAGGTTTCTCGTCCAAGAATCTAGAACGTTTTCAAGTGGGAACGTCGACGTTGATTGAGAGCCAATGAAGAAGCTGCTGACCTAATGACTCCTCGGCTAACAATCATGATGCTTCGATTTCTCGGAAACCCAAATTCTTCCAAGACCGCCAGATTCACCAAATTTCCCTTTCGCCCGCCTCAACGAGAACTTCATTCACCAGCATGCATTGATCCATCACACACAGCCCCAGGTCTATTTCCTGTGCAGAGACAAAAAACTCCGCCAACATGGATTGGGCAGCACCAAACTTGCCTACGACAAAACCCAATGAATCTCGGGATTCTCCGGACGCCGCCGCCCACGTGTACCTCGAGCCCAAACTTCGACGAGAGCTCGCACGTCTCGACGCATCCATCCCTTTCAACCCAAAACTACGCTATCTGCACCACACGTGGGCGCAGACGTTCTTCTCGCGCCCAGAACTGTATTTCCAGCCATGGTCGGTCGCCGAGTTGCAGAAGATCGTCACCGCTGCGCGTCGCACCAGGAAACGTCTGTGTGTGACTGGGTTTGGCCATTCGCCTTCTGATCTGACTTGTACGTCGTCGTGGTTGATCAACTTGGACAATTTGTCGCAGATCCTCGAGACCAATGTGGATGGGAATCCCGGTCGTGTTCGCTTTCAGGCTGGCATCTCACTGCATAATCTCAATCTCGAGCTGGCTAAGGATGGGTTTACGCTGCCGAATCTGGGGTCGATTGATGTTCAGTCGATCGCGGGAGTTATTTCCACTGGTACGCATGGCTCGAGTTTGAGACATGGATTGATCTCTCAGAATATCACTTCTTTGACGATTCTTTTGTCGAATTCTCAACTGGTGACTTGCTCGGCGACGAAGAATGAAGACCTCTTCCGCGCCGCTCTGCTTTCTTTAGGGTCTTTGGGAATCATTGTGGAGATCACCATACAAGCTGTGCCAGATTTCAACATTGCCTGGTCACAATCACTGCATACCTTGGACTCGGTCATTGATCTTTGGGAGAAAGATCTGTGGAAAAAAGAAGAATTTACTCGCGTCTGGTGGCTTCCATATATGAAACAGGCCGTCATTTGGAGGGGTGCTAAGACCGACAAAGCCCTTCAACCACCTAACACAACTTTTTACGGTGGGAAAGTAGGCTACTACGTCTACCATAACCTGCTCTGGCTTTCCAACACATTTCCACGTATTCTCCCTTGGGTCGAATGGTTCGTATTTGGCATGCAGTATGGATTCAAACCAGGCTCATTCGTCATGTCTGCGGTCCAACCTGCACGCGAAGGTCTTCTCATGGATTGCTTGTACAGTCAATTCGTCAACGAATGGGCTCTGCCACTTTCCAAAGGTCCCGAGGCCATTGAGCGCCTGGGTGCCTGGATCAATCGCGATGACGCCAAATCACGCATTCCAATCTCCAGCAAGGGCGTCTGGGTCCACTGCCCCATCGAAGTCCGGGTGACCGACACTAATTTCCAAGTCGCTGGCAAGTCCAACGTGCGGCCTTATCTCGATCCTACAGATGCTCACGGTCCAACACTCTATCTGAACGCCACGCTATATCGTCCCTATGGTCGTGACCCGCCGTGCCACGAAACATACTATCGCGCTTTCGAGTGGCTGATGCGCGATCTCGGCGGTCGACCGCACTGGGCCAAGAACTTCGCATACACGACGAAAGACGAAATCGAAGCCATGTACGGATCAGACATGAAAGAGTTCATGCGGGTCAGGAACGAGAGTGATCCTGAGGGGATGTTCCTCGGCGCATGGCATCAGAGGACCCTTCCGATCAACGAGCTGAGCGTGCAAGGTGCCAAAGGCGGATTGAGCTTGATGGAGGAAGAGGTCGGCCGGACCAAGAAGGGACTCGGATGGGGTTTCGGCGATGGCCTTCTGTGGGAGGGGAGACGAGTCGGTGGAGAGAGAGTCGAACTTGAAGACGATGATGAGAGTGATCTCGATGAAGCCGGCGGGACGAGACGCCTAGCCCGCCAGCGACTACAACGAGCGATGAGAGTTTCGATTACATGGCGAAAGGGGAAGCGAGTGTTTATGCTGAGCGTGGCGAGTGACGATGGAATTTCGAAGAGTTCATTGCACAGAGCATGGTCTGGTTCGTTGCTATACAGGCAGACGCCAATATCAAAGCTAGTCTTTTCCCAATAATATCTCACCTTGACCATCCCGTCGTATCTCATCTTTTGGCCTTTCACAGCAACACAACAGCGTCCATTCAGTGACCCTAAGTCTCGCCACGCAGTATGAGAGTTTTGTTGCGCACCTCAGCAACAAAGAATATGACTGCTAGTGGGCAGTGGCCCTGTGCGGCTAGCTGTAGTCAGTCGATTACCACGAAGCGACCATGGAGATCGGCTGAGCCCTCATAAAAGTCTCGATTCGTCCGTGGAGTGCAAGACCAGCGAGCGCCAGGATCATTCAAACGGGAATCACGTTTAATCATCCTCCACGCCATGGAAGTCGCACTGTTCAAGTCGTTGAGGTTGAGTACGAGAAGGCCACGCGATCGTTCAAGTGCAATCAAGCACAACACGCTCTACGCTGATGTGTTTTTGTTGTCACGTTCGTGGAGAGTCGATTTATGTTTTGGCATGCAAAGAGCGGAGCGGCAGCACGGTGGAATCGTTCGAACATCTGGTTTGAAGTCGTCACAAACGATGAGGTCCAAAAATTGCAAGCAATATGCACGGAGCCCTTATATTCATAACCACAGGTGGATCTTTACAACTTATGCACTTATATACATTCGTCTTTTCCTAAGCTAGCGTATTTATTGTGGCAGACTATTGACTGCCTCGACATCGGTTTGCGCAGGCAAAGCGGTTGGCGCCACATATCTTTGCGAGTCAGATGGCTGGATCACTTGCGGATTGTTCAATGCCCTCGTCATTCAGTTGGCAGACTACCTGTCTTACCAACCGTAGGACACCTTCGGCTCCTGGTGTTCAGGTCGTAAAGACTCAGTTTCTGCTCAGAATTTAGTGGGTCAACATAGATGGGTATTTAGAGGCAAACTCACCCAGCCGTCATTCAACAATCGTCGAAGTTCACTTCGAATGGCCTCTTCTTGTGGGCCATTCAGGAGGCGTTGCTTTTTTTCTAAGGCTCTGACCAACTTTGTGATCAGCGGCCATCATCGTCTGGATCGATCTTCTGTTTTTCTTCTCCAAGAAGCGATCCGATTCTCGCAGCGCCTTTGTCCTGATACTATCTCGTTGCCTTGAAATCGATGAGATTGACCGAAGTCGTTCTCTAATTAGGCAAAGAATCAATGAAGTCAACAATGTTTGTGGGTCCTAGAGGGCATGGATGGGAAGAGGGCACTTCACGAAATTCACCAGAGCCTGATGTGCTTTCGTCTTCACCACTTCACCAATGGCTTGGCATATTTTACACCGCCAGGCCCACAGCATCCTTCACTGCTGTTCACCTTTTCCTGATACGGTCTTTGACTTGAAATATCTTCTTGCTGGCTTGTTCCTCTCAATTTTTGTTGTTCGATAAATATTCTTCGTTTGTGGATTTGACTTCGGTCAATCTAATTAAGATTGTACTCTTCGACTATTGCAACCGTTCCTTTGTGGCATCGTGTCTTGGAAGCAGACTCCGGTCTCTTCCATCCGCTCACCACGTCCCCTGCAAGTCGAATCTGGTTTCTTCACCCCTCGTTTCCGAATTTGACTGCGGTCAATTCGTTCAACATCAACTTCCTCAATCCGTTCAACATCATCTTCCTCAATCCGTTCAACATCATCTTCCTCAATCCGTTCAACATCATCTTCCTCAATCATTGCAGTTGTTTCCTCCCTGAGGGATCGCGCTTGGAAGCAGACTCCGGTCTCTTCCATTACACCTCACTACACCCCCATCTCCAAGTTGAAGCTGGTCTCCTCTAAGCCCTCACCAGAGAAAATTCCTCAAAGCCAGCAACAATATCCTCTCGAACTCCTGTGTTCATTACAGCCATGGAGGAAATCACAGTAAGATTGGACTCCTGCACAGCTTGGTGCGGCCCAGGCTACTCAGTGAAAGAGTTCAAAGGCTCTGCAAACTCAATTTTGTCATTTTCCCTCCGTCACCAGGCTGGAAACAGACCTGGCAGCATGGAATTCAAGGTCTCTATGCCCGGAAATCCTTCTCTGGTATCCTTGTTCTTCCCAAACAGATTGCATGCTGTTTCGATTTGGGCTCAACCGGAAGTTCGCGCTATTACAGTGAGACTTTCCAACAAAGCGGCTGGCAATGAAACAGTCCGGCAGTTTCATTTTGCTTTCGCTGGAGAAGAGGAGGCTCCCGGAGTCCGTTCTTTGTTCAAGCGTCTTGCAATGACAATTGAGGTAGGGCAACCTTAGGTTGAAGCAAAACTCTAACCAGCACTTGCGTTAACAATCCCCACAGAATTCTATGTTTGCCGGGCTTGAATATCACTGCAGCTCCAATCTGCGGCCCACCGCGCAATCCACTGTCACACACAATTTTCGTGATCGTGCTCGACGCCAGCCTCTACCTGAAGAACGACCCGTTGTTCTCATTGACCTCCCGAACACGATCAAGGAAACCTGGAAATTTGATGGATATCTTGCGCACCCAGATGTCCAAAAATGTTTCGCAAAGTACAGTGGTGCAGCATGGCCTACTGAAACTCCCGTCGCCGAGCCTCAGTCAGAGAAGAACTGGAGTACCTGTGCTACCTGCCTTGAAGGGCAAGCACCGACTTCAAAAGCGCAGATCACAACACTGACGGCAAGATCTTGGGTTGGGTGTCAAAGTCGTCTCGAGGTGCGTGCGCTTGGTTTCTGCTCGTTAACTTTATTTTCTAACTATACCACGCAGTGCAAATCGAGAAGTTATTGGTTCCATAGGCGAATCAACACATGCTTGGAAGGTTTGCGTGTGGGAGAGGCCCCAGTGGCGGCAGTCCCTCAAAGCTTTCCGAAAGGGATGAAGTGGTACTGCCCACTGTGTCGTGTGGACAAAGAGGGTGTAGACCTCACCGGTGTTGTAGCATAGAATTAATGAAATGTCGTGCAAACAAGCGTTTGTTGATTTGCGTGATAGTGTCGTTATTGGCTAGACTCAAGCCCCCACCTTGCCCAAATGTCCGCGGGCGGGTACATCTCGATTAATTGCCAGGCAGTGCCTCACCGATGACGTGCCTACCTATTCAAGTGTCCAAATGATTAGTTACCAAGCTGTATGTATTGCCTACCTAGGTACCTAGTACCTAAGGTAAATATGCAGATGGGACGAAATTCTGCCAAGACTGCGATGCTAGACATGAACCACAAACAAATTCGAATTGGAATTTGACTTGTACCATCAACTAATCAGCTGTTACCTTTTCTCTTTACATTTCATCTGCAATTGTTCTGATTTGGCGAGACTCCGGTCGACCCTCATCCATTTTACCTCTCAGCTACTGTTCTCTGCTTTGGTGAGACTCCGGTCGATCCTTTCTACATTCCTCGAGTACCGCAGTACAAGGAAGACTTCGGTCGACCTTTTTCATCCAACTCCCGTTCCACGTTCATTTGCGCCCCTTTCCGATCAAACTTCTTTCCTTTCTTCACTGGTTCTCGCCCCGAGTTTCAAGATGAGCGTAGGTCTTCTGTTTGTCAATAGGCTGAAGTACCGGTTGCACTAACCTCCATAGGCTCACGACATCAGCAAGGAGCTTGAAGAGTGGAGTACTAAAATGAGAGAGCGTTTTGCCTTCCCACCTGGTCCAGTAACTGTATACACGGCCGACGACGATTTGACCGAGTGGTACAGTAAGTAGAAATCTGCGGTGAAAACTAGGACTGCGGCTTTAGTCTAACAGAGTCACAGGAGATCAAGAAGCTGCCGAGAAGGCAGACGCTGAGGCCCTGGAGGCTTTGAAGTTGGCCGAAGCTCAGGAGACCGGTTCCTCCCAGCAAGAAACTGGCGGAGGATCCGTCAGCCATCCCAAATCAGACGGGCGCAAGGAGGAAGACGACACCACCACCACCACCAACAACAACGAAGAAGAAGACAGAAGAACAGAAGCAGAAGACGCTTCAATGTCCTCGCCCAACGTCGCCTCCTCGCCGACCATTGACTCGGCCACAGAGGCAGCAGAAACGGAAGAGGGGCAGCCTGAGCCGCAATCATGAATCAAACTTCTTGATGTGTTTCGAGTCTCGGTGGCAGTGGAGAAGACATTTTCGAGCCCTGATCCTGTTAACGGGCAGTATCAGTGGGGATGGATTGGCACCAAGGGCAGGCGTAATAATGGCGCCGTTGTGGACAACGCCAAGTGGCAAGGTTACTCTTGCGATGAGATGACTTGGGAGCCAACAAGGAACATTCCCAAGCCGATCCTGGACGCACTACCCGCGTTGCAGGCTACAGAAGGGCCCAAAACGAAGGGCAAGAAGCGCAAATCCAGCGATGGTGGCAATGGTGGCCGGAACAAGACCCACCAAGTAGTTAGTCAGAAGCAGGCAAAATGTGGGCAGAAATCGTAGCCTCAAGGTTGAGCTTTGCACGTCCAATAGAATATGCTAAACGCTATTGCATATGCGTAATTATCTCTTCTAAGCTCAGTGTGCGCACATGGGAGTGAACAATAAAGTAGGGTTCTGACCATCGAGGTTTCCGGATATTGCTGTCAGCTAAAAGTGAACATGCTTGTTGGGAGTCTGTTGTTTGTCTTGGTGATGTCCAGCCTGCGAACCGCTAATGCAGGTACCCGCAGACGCAAGCTCGTGGAGGCCGGCTTGGACCAATCTCTGTACGGGTTTACAAATCGATAAGCAACTATGTTTGTGACGAATTGTGGCGCTCGCTGTGGTAGCATGGTTGGATGATAGGCATGATTTTGACAAGGAGACGGTTTCTGTACTTTAGAGTCTCCCTTCATCTACCACATTTTCAGCAATTTTATCGAGCCTGTGCAAGTTATCGTCAATCGTAGATCTCGAAAATGCGTCTTCCACTGTCGGATTATGTCTCATTTGTTCGCTGTGGTACGTCCGGAATAGCATCCATTCTTTCTTGACCGTCACAATCTTTTGCATAAACTTCTCATACCAGCTCCTATCTTCTCCCCCTCTCACAGTCGTTCCGCTCACATCGAGAAATGCCGACCGTTTCCTTGCGGCTTGGAGAACTGCCCAAGTCCTGTTTAGATTGCGGCCAAGGGCGTCAGGCGTAGTGTCGATATTGTTGGGACTTAGGAGATCGTCCTGAAAAGGTCGTAGCACTTCTGCGACGTAGTCGTATTTGACCCACTGTGTTAGGTTAGAGTTGACAGCACATCTTAAGCATCAGTAGTCCCTCTCACCTTGTCGAGAAATTCACTCAACATAGTTATCTGGTAAAGATATTCCTTTTGCTGCTCCTCGTTTTGTGATGCCGTCAGGCAATCGGACAGAAAACTTTGGTAACATTCCGATCCAATCATCACCAGCAAGCAGATACGTCGCCAAACTTTGCCTCGCAATTTTTTCTCCCATTTCTCGCCGAGTTTCGTTGGCTCCGCAGCAAATTCTTGCCGGCGTGTACGAATGATATCAAATTCGTCGAGAAGTTCGATAACATAGTTGCCGGTCTCAATGGCTTGAGGATTTTCTAGGATGGACTGAAACACGCCCTTCAAGAAGCCAATCTCCAGGTCGGTCGGGACAACGGCTGTTGGGTCAGGGACTTGGGTACTCATGTCTGTTAGGAAAACTGAAATGAAGAAAATGGGAAGGCGAAGATTGATTAGGACACTTTGACTTCAGTTTGTTGATGGGTAAGGTTGTAGTTTGTGGCGAGAGAATCGATGGTACAGGAGTGACCGAAGCCAACACCACAACCGATACACGAGGAGAATCAAGTTCTTAATAAGACTGGAAGCGGCCGAAGTCGACTTCCGTCCAGACAGACGAGTTGGCGATTCCTCAACTGTTCGATAAAAGGCCCTGTGGTATCAGCGGTGAAAAGAGAGGTCGAGAATTGATGGTGAAAGTTTAGATTGTCCGACTTACGAAGGAGGAAGATCACATATCCCGGTGGACTCAATCGACCTATTGTGGATGGCAGACCTATCCTTGGGTGCCTTCTAGCTACCTACCCTAGAGCTAGTTAGAATAGTTGATTCTAGAAGGACAAGGATCATTCATACGGACTACAAGAACTTAATTTACTCTATATATCTACATATCGACCAAATGTTCGACAGCAAAAATACGATGGGGGATGGCAGAGTGGTAATGCCTTACGTTGTTGCTTTAACAACAATAGTATTCTAGTTCCCATGTTCGATTCACGGTCACCTCCATTTCTTTTTTGCTCAGATTTGATCGGTCGTTCTCGCGCGATACTTGGCCTCAGAAAATGGTACATGTCCTGGATACACGAACAAAACGGGTAGTGGAACTTGGAGCTCGAGCCCTACAAAGCGAAGTGCCATAATTGCATTCGTCGAGGACAAAACTGCAAATATGAAGAAGGCGGGCCAAAGGGTGTATATAAAGACTATCGTTGGCAGTGCAAAAGAATTCTACTGAATGCAAGAGAGGCTTCTCCACAGGTCCGTGGCAGAATGTGTCAAAATCGACGACGAGCGAAAGCTGCCACTGGGAAACAGATTTTATGTGCTTTGCCGCAGGGAGAAATTGAGATGAAGTGCTTTCATATCATTCAAGACACGCTTAGCTGACGTGCAAGGAGTGGGCTGGCTTGTGTGCAAGAACAGCGCCAATGCCAATGGGACAGGACATAGGGCCGCATGTGTAATGTGCCTTGGAATGAGCAAAAAAGGCCAGCGTGGATAATCTGTGCGCTCGCTGTGAGGAAAGATGAAGATACGAAGTCCATACAAAGATAAATGGACGATGGACACCGGATTTCCACCCTTACTGGACATGAGGTCATCGGCTGCGATCTGTGACAATCAACGGAAGGTGCGACGGCCAAAGAACTTGGGATGGGCACGACTTCAGAATCAATACATTGAGCATATGGGTGCCTTCCTCCTTAGGAACCTAGCTAGTTATTCACGAGAAAAAACTTCTTGGCCACATTGACTCTCTCACACCCTCTCTCTTACGGTGCTTTTTTTCTCTCGACATACCGTGTCAAAACTGCTATTTGAACGTGACTGCTCGCTGAAGTGGCTTCGGTCATCTTCAATTCGTTTGCTCAAATTGACTCGTTGTACACGACGTCCTTCGTTGTCGGAAGTTGACTTCGGTCACTTCCTTACCATCTGAGGCTTGCTCCAGGTCGGTTGGATCTCCTGACTCTGTTTCCTTTCCTGGTCGTCGACTTCGGTCGCTTCCTTTCAACAGATTCAAGTTCTGGTCGCCAATCCCAGAAGAATCACCTTCATTTTACCTCCCAAACCCGACAAATCATTCAGGACCAGACTTCGGTCGACTCCATTCAATCAGAATCGCCACCCCTTCCCGGTTTACCACCTCACGAGCAAGCACTGATTGCCCTTCCCTCTGACCACTACCAACATGAGTGGCACCAAAAGATCGATCGAGCACGAGGGTTTGTCGACAAGCCAAGCAAAGAAGGCACGTGCTCGAGGTAATGACATCTCTTTCAGCCATGGTGTAGACTTGTCGAGTCTCCGACCAGAGGCACTTGACGCCCACGTCGAAGGGGTGGATATCAAAGAGAGGAAAATAGCGGAGGCATACGCATTCTTTCCCAGGATGCACGATGAAATTTTCACCGTGCAATATCAGTACCGCGTGGCTATGGAAAAACGGCAGAAAGAATTGTCCGAACTCAGGGAGAAGTATAATGGAATGGCCCCACATTACAAGCGAGCTCGGAAGGTGTGCCAATTCTTCCTCGATGCCCTCAAGCGGCCTGAAATCGCCGCGAACCCGAACCTCAAAGATGCAATATCCCACAGGATAGCATATTGGTTCGCTGTGATGTTGATCAATCAAGACCTGCCCAGTGTTCGGGTACGGGCCCGTGAAAATCTCGGCGTGCAGAACTTCGACGCATGGTACACAGAGATTCTCGAAGGGGCTGTTCGGCACTTGGATGTCAACCAAGGTTCTGTGGTCTCCGATTCCGCGTCTCCCTCTCAACAAGTCCCCGCTCCAACATTGAGCGTTGTCACTGGGGTCAATTCAGATCAGCCGAGTCAACCATCTTCGCGCGATGTGGTTAAACGTGCCGATAGTCACGATAAGCTTGGAATGGCCACTAAATTGTGTAAGGCGAACCAGACGAGATATTTTTAGAATGAAATGACATGCTTTGAACTATATTATCGTTCGACTGTGCTTTGTTACTGCTCATTGACAAATACGCTTCATAATGTTTTCCGCTCATATCCGCTTCGATCAGGTAATTTATCCGTATGAGCCAGAAAGGACGTAATTCAAGTTATCGTAAAAATCAGCACGTTCGTTGAGATCCCTCATACCATCATCAAACCTCATGTTGTCCCCAAAAACATCACCGGGCAGAGATGGAAGCGGGGAGTGTATGAATGAGAAAGGAAGATCCATGCGTTGCTGAAACGGGGCTTGTAGCCTGTTGTTGTTGTTGTTGTTGCTGTTGTCAACAGTTATCATATTTGCGTCTTCTTGCTCGGTACCAAGGCGGGCGCCAGAGGATAGATCTTGCATCGGCGCCTGTTGGACCAACGATTGCGGCTCTTGTTGATTTTGGTGCGCTGCCGACTGTTGGCGACTTTGCGGTCTTTGTTGATTTTTGGCCGAAGAAGCATGGCCATTAAGAGTTGTTGAACGATCCGAAGGCACCGCTTGTTCAGGCGCTGATAGGAAGTCGGCGTCAGTGGCTGTTGTGGAAAGTTGAATATTCGATGACCACATACCTGGAGACGTAACATGCTCAGAGGGGCCTCGTTGAGCAGGGCGGGAGTCTTGAGAGCCACGAGCTGACAAGCCTGATGGACTAGAGACCGCGCGTCTAGCGGCATTTCGAGACGCTGACTGGGAGTCGAAAGACAACCGTCGTTCGACTGTCATTTCCTTACCAACTGTCTGCAGAGTCTTGAGCTCCTCCTCTAGCGTATCGAGATTGCTTTGCAAGGTGTCCGACATATCCCAATACCTCACAAATTGGCCGTATGTCATGCAAAGAAGCTCAAAGTTGGACGATATCAAGACCTTATCCGTGCAATGAGGTGGAATGAGCTCTCGGTGGAGCAATTGTACCGCAGCCGCAAGCCAAATGGTGTTTGCGATAAAAGGGTTGACGTACTTGTAGTGCGATCCGCTCGTGCGCTGTACAATTTCCACTACGTTGTCTGACGCCGAGATGTACAGAGTAAGTGCTTGGCGGGTCGCGTTCGTAGGTACGAGACTTCCAAGCTGTCGTTCGGGCATTGTGCCTCTGCTGGTATGTTCTTTCATGGTGGCAAGCTCCTTTTGAAGTTGAGGCCATCGTAGACGCATTCGGAAGACATAAAACTTGTAAGTCATCATGCGCGCTAGCTGTATCATAAGATGTATGCTGTAGATTGCAGCATCCCGTGCTCTTCGAAAAGGGGCTTCTGCCGAGTCAACGTCCTTCCCACCAAAGTTCAGAAACTGGTTCTCATATCTCAAATGGTATGGAAGCATTTCAGTTGTACAATGGAGGACGTTGTGCATTGCCATTAATTGATTGAAGGTGTCCCGATCCTCCTCGCCTGTCGGGACCGAGTCGTGGGCCATGGGGCTGGACAGTAACTGCGCGTCTTTCATTAATGAGTTGATGACAATGAACCAAGCTTTGTGGGATTTATTCTTTGTTTTTTCAAGGTTTTTCCAACGATCCACGTAACTAGGTGACAGAAAACAACTTTGTTGTGGCTCAGACTTGTCCCAGTTCTCATCCTCTGCAGGCAGGAGCGTTTGGTTTTGTGCCCAGCTAATGGCCATTGGCCGTCGACGGATGACACTTGCAAAGACGTCCATTTCCCAAAGGGCCCACCACGCGCGCCGCTTTTCCTCGTCCAGAGCCCAACGCTCGGGTGATTCGAGGAGGTGACTATTAGGGCCTTTGCCGCGGTCTATGGTATGGAGATTCAGATCATAAGCGCTTCTCACTGCAAGCCCTAGATATCTCCAGGCGCGCCCATGTGCTGATTTCGATAACAGCCAGTGACTGATGAGGACCAATGCCTGGATCAAGTTCAGGGGCAACTGCTCCTCTTTTTCATCGCATTCGGCTATTGCGTGGTCGGTATACTGAATTGCGAGGTCGCAAAAAGTCTCTGAGCTGTTGGAACTTTGAGGGCCACCGTCCGAAACAGCAGTTGGACTGGAGTTCCGACTCCGCACAGAAAACATGAATATAGATGCCAAGAGGGCCTGGACTTGCGAAGGGCTGCTGATGTGATGAAGCTTAGGAAAGAAAGACGCGCGCCTGAAGAGTTGAAAGGAGGTAAAGGTATCGAAGAACTCATCTACTCTATATAAAGTAAGTAAAGAGGCTAAAGGAAGAATAAAAGGGAGCATAGGTCAAGCGTCGTTGAGGCTTTAGAACGTACAATTGATTCATCTCGGTAACACCAACTCCGAGTACACAGCAGGCTGAGGTTATGACGGAGTCATTGTCTCTGGTGGAGTCCATATCGACAACGACATCGCTCTGAGGATCGTGTTCGCGAGGTTCGAGAGAAGGGTGCAGTATGAAGGATAAAGAGGTAATATCACGAGACGGATGAGAAGCGGTGGTTGAGTGAGTGGAGGCCGACGGTGACAAGGGTTGCTGGACGATGTTGGGACAAACTGAAGGCTGTGGTAGCTGCTGTACATTGGAAGAGACGCTGGATGGTGCTGCTGTCACCGACACGACTGTAGCCCTTTTGGCTGGCTCTGCGTCTTGTAAGACTTCGCTGGTGCGCTTACGCGAGTTCTGAGTGCTGCCGATTTTGGGACCAGGACGCGTTACACGCGTGGGATAGGTGCATGTCTGTTGAGTTTGTGTACAATTTGAGCATTCTGGATAGATGCGATTGCATTTGATTTTTCTTTTGCGACACATGTAGCAAGCAATCATGGTAACAGCGTCCCCAGTGGTTTCATCGACCATTGTGGGAGGCCGTAGATCGGCCGCCTGGTCGTGGTCTAGAGCCATGGACCAACTGGCTAGATGATAGTATCTTTGTGAAGGCGATGTAAACAGGAATTGTCAAGTAACGTAGCTGTCGGCTACCTAGGTGCCTGAGATAAGAAAAATCAAAGGAAGATTGGATTAGAATGACATTGATGGAAGTTGTTTGCGGGGAATGAAATTCTGGATTCTGGCGGGGCATCCTGGACATCCTGGACAATCCTGGACAACCTTGGATACCCATGTGCAGAAAAGTAATCAACGAAAGGATTGGATGGAATGAGGCATGGAGCGTATTGAGCTGAGTTGGGTCACGAAGCTGGGACACTCGAGTTGCCGAGTGCCTCGTGCCATAGGGCTCCGGGGGGAAGTTCGCCTCTCCATGATCACGGGGTCAAGCGTCAAGTGTCAAGCGTCAAAATGGGCAGGAACCAGGAACATGGGGTCTCCAAACGCCAAGAAGACGTCAAAGGCTTCGTCACACGCAGGTTCACACGCAGGCACACACACCTCTTCGGCTCGCTATTTACATTCCTGGATCTTTGACACCTTTACCCATTCCTTATTCAACTTCAACGACCATGCTCGACAAATTCTCTCCTTTCGATCCTCTTCCATATTCCCTCTGTCAGCCCTTGATCTAGAGTCCCTGCATGTCTCTTTCGTACCTTACTCTCCCCATCACCACAACTCCACCATGCTTCGGCAACTGGGTCCTCGAAAAAGCCAGAACGAGTCAGGTTAGACCTAAAGTGACCTAACTACCCCAGTCGAGTTCCACCCACCCAACGCTAAAACTCGGGGTCGAGTTCACCCCGTAATCAGCCCGCGGAGAATCTATCTATCCTTCGGCATTCGTGCAAGTATGATAGGCCACCTTTTGCAAGCGAATGAGGGGAGTGGAGGAAACGCAGGGGCATTTTCCGGGGGCTTGTCCAAAGTCGGTAACCAGACTAATAGTAGCTGCCAGATGGGGACCCGCCAAGCAAGCATTCAGTCGAGTCATATCTTGCGGTCTCACCTTCATCCTGCACCTCACTCTCAACCGATTCGAGCAGCGCGCAGCCAGATCCCAGTTGACTTCAAAATCGTTGGTGTCGTCTTCCTCCTATATATCCTTTCAGCCTACCTTGAGGGTAGCGTCTAGATGATACTTTGGGACAACTGCAGATCGTTTCAGTCTTCCGAGGGTCGGACTTCGGGATTGAGGTCTGCTGGCACAGGCCCGACTTTATTTCCGGGGTTTCAACTTCCATCTTGATGGTATGTCTAGCATGTCCTACCAAAAGCTCACTCAAAAGCGAATTTGGATCAAATTGAAGGATCGTCACCTATTTTGAACTCGTGCAAGTTCAACCGAAAACGCGCGGGAACACACCTGGTTCTAGAATGGTGCAGTTGGAGACAGCGGTTGAAACAGAGAGGAATCACTCGCGGCTTTTCACGTATTGGTAATTTTGATAGAGACCAGGTACGCTTGTCGAAGGTCTGGAGGTTGCCGAGGTTATCAAAGTCTGGCACAGTATCATATCCTCTCTGAGCAAGTAACGTTACAATTCAGCCAACTAGTCATACCCCTTATCTCGCTTACTCGCGGAAAATGACAGGGAGCAAAAACTTCAGCAGATCACTGACCAATGTGTATTGATCTACCTGCTCTAAATACTCAAAGTAATGCTCGCTTATCTATTTGCTTTGATTCGCAATCCCGAAATCAGGAATATCCTCCATTTCGCGCCCGTACGCCTGTCTTATCACATACTTGACATGATCCAACGTGCTGTTAGCAAGATACGGCGTATCATCCTTACCCATGACTTTGTCGAATTGCTTCAAAAACCCCTCTGGCGTTTCCGACATGGCACCTGGAAACGTCGCGATGGCCTCTCGCGCGGCTCGGTTGGCGCTCGACGAGAAAGCTTCGCCGGAAATCGGGCATTCGTCCGAACACAGGACGAGAACGAAGGGGACGACACCCTGGAGGAAAAATACGACAAAAGTCTCGAGTTAGGCCAAATAGGAACGGATGTAGAAAATTTGATAGCGACTTCAAAAAGGAAAGAACCAAAAGAAATAATGAAAAATCATCGAAAAAAAATCTCATACCTCTGCGGGGAAATACGTCTCTGCCAACTTCTTCGTCCCCTCTGAGACTTCAGTCATGCGCGACGCAGCCGAGGGCAGGATGGCGTTGATTTTGATGCCGTCTCGCTCCGACCAACGGCCGAGTTCTCGCGTGATGGCAAAGGTCGCGCCCTTGGATGCTCCATACGCACAATCACCGCCAGCGCCGAAGCCGTAGATTGCATTCGAGGAGATGTTGACAATCCGCCCGTATTTCTGCTTCGCCATGATCCCGTACGCGGCACTAGTGACCAAGGTCGTGCCTAGGGCCGAGATCTCAATGACGCGCATGAACGCCGCGGCGTCGACGTCGTCATGCGGGCTCACTTTGCCGGTGATGCCGGCGTTGTTGATGAGGATGTGCACTGTGCCGAAGGTCTTGACGGCCGTTTCGACAATCGCTTTGGCGCCCGCTCGGTCTGAGACGTCGTGGTTGTCGGCGACGGCAGATCCGCCGGCCGCCGTGATCTCGTCGACCACTAACTGCGCGCGTGTCGCGCTTCCGGGTTTGCCATCCAGGCTGCCGCCGTAATCGTTGACGACGACTTTCGCGCCACGTTTGGCTAGGGCCAGCGCGTACAGTCTGCCGAGTCCGAGTCCTCCTCCTGTGACGATGGCGACGCGGTCTTTGACAGACATTTTTCTGAGAATTGATATGGCTGATTCTTGGAATTGATGCGAATATATTTCCTATTCAGTCACTTATTATTGTTTTATATCAATCTGGATCAAGCGGGACATTTTGGCGGGGAGATCTCTGTTTCTAGTGCTCAGGGCTTTTGGTCCATCTTGGTCATCACAAAGGATCCGAAATTGGTCCGCTGAATACGTAGACTATCTCTAAGGTTCAACGAGTAGGTCACGGGGAATTATGTAATAATTTTTGTGCTCAGCATGTCTTGATTCTTATTAATGTTGGTACATATTGTTATACTGTACGCTTCGTCCTGTGAGTTGTGTATGCTGGGATGATTCGACTGCTCGAAGGGGAACTCGTCACTTGGGACCATCTGCAGTCTTGCAGATCAAGCCAAGCGAGTCTTGACGGTCAGTTGAGTGATTTTCTCAACTGATCTGACTTTCTTGTTCATCATCCAAACACTCCGAGGAATGTCTGCAAATCCTCGCTCACCCATTTCAAGACGAGAGTTGTCGTTGAATTCGAGGATGTACGTTGTAGCACAATCAAGCTCCTGTTTGCCATTAGACTGCTCATCTAACTTGAATTCATCCTGGAGATTCTTCAACATACCTTCCGTATCACCACTAATGATCTTGTCCTGGAGATCGAACGAGTTGTTGACCTCCTTTTGGAGTGAATGCCATTCGCACGAGAGGGTGTCCTGAAGTTCAGCATAGAGCTCTTGCTGCTTGATACATTTGAGGACCTTGGTCTCAAGTGCATTGTACTTGAGCCAACACGCTTTCTTTAAATCGTCTGTCAGTGGCAACTGTTGGATAGATGAAAGGCACTGAGACCGCTCACCTTCCGAAAGAACGACCGCGCTGCCGTTGTGAAGCTGCTCGAAGAAAGTCTCTGCATCAGATGGACCCTTGCTGAGATCACTGTTCACATAGGTTTGTTGACTGTCACCATCGAGATCTGAGTTTTGGACAAGCTTAGAGAGTCTGCTCATCGGTGAAGTGTCTTCTTCATTCGAGGAATACACAGAGGCTGGCTCTTGAGTCAAAGTAATACCCTCCAAGGACGCGGCGCCGCTGTTATCATATGGCACAGGAGCCTGAGGCTGTTCGTAAACCTGGTTGGCGACACTTGTATCAATTCGCAGCACTGGCCGAAGGGCTCGCCTCGCGGCATCCTTCATCTTCTGCTGGCAGGTGTTGTTGCATTGCATAACGATTCTGGAGCGGCTATTTTCCACCCAAACTCGCTTTGTCTTGATACAATTGCGAGGGCAAGGTTTCGCATAATTCTTGTGCATAATCTTGCGACTGCACACCGAACAGTGGACATGCTCTCGTCGGATAAAGCACATGATGATGGTGGTAAGTTCTGAGGATGAGACTTGGGGCGACAAGTCTGGATTTTTGTTTGATCGATCTGGAGAGTGGCAAGGAAGATGTGATACTTCTGGTCGTGTTGAAATCAAAGTCTTCTTTGCAAACTCTGTGATGATTCGATGATGAGAGTAAAATCAAGTCACTAAGGAAAGAAGTCGTTATTTATTCTCTTGCGACATCGGCTCGATATGACAGTGCACTTGTCGCAGAAGACAAAGAAGAGATATCTTGGACAAGTTGCTCCAAGAAACCTTTGATTGTGAAATGACATTGTCTTTGAGAAGTGCTTTGTGTTCCAGAGACTACCTTTGTATTCGAGTCTCAAAGCATTGTGGTATGATGAGGGTGGTAACTGACGTTGAGATATCAGGCTTTGATATCACATCGAGACTTTGATGTACGGAACTTGGGGAACTGACGCTTCCAAAGACGCACCAAGTTGTGCAGCTTCCAATTGTAGTAGGGGCTCATGACTATATCGACAAATATGGACCAGAAAACTTGTGGTAGGCTTTGTGTAGCTGAGCGTCGAGGTACACGACAGGAGTTTCAGCAAGACTGCAGGCAGAGGCTCACGTGAACATCTCGTGCACTTTCCAAATGATCGCGTAGCAATAGCTATCAAAAAGGAAAGAACGGCAGGAGCGCAAATTCAATTTCTTCCAATGATGCAGGAAGTGAAGAATTCCACCAACACATCTCCGTCCACCCCACTCTAAGCTGTCGACATTCAGCATTTAAGAGTTGGCCAGACACCACTCCCTTCTGATCTTCAAGCGACCAGCTCGTCACAAGTACACCAACCCACCCTCACTCCTTACCCTGATAACCACTGGGGTCCATCCAGGTCACCTCCCAAATATGCCCGTCCAGATCAGCGAATGACCGCCCGTACATCCATCCATGATCCTGAACCTTTCTCACGTCGATTTCGGCACCTAAGTCCTTTGCCTTTTCCAAGAACGCGTCCAACTTTTCTCTCGAGGCGATACTGAAGCACAGCAGCACCTGACTCGTCTTCCTCGGATTCGCAAGTTCTCGGTCGTCGGGCACAAAGCCCTTATAAAAAGGTTGACTCAAGAGCATGACTTTAAGTGGGGATTTGTGTGCAGCTGAGCTGTCAGGTTCGCTCTTGTGCAAATCAAGAGGAATCGAAACCATTGTGGCATTCTCGTCGGAAAAAGTCTTGTTTTGAACGAATCCCAATGCAGTATAGAACTTGGTGGCTGCAGGAAGGTCTGACACTGGAAGGTTCAAGAAAAAGGTGGTTTGATAATCTGCTGGAATAGACATTGTTGCGGTGCTTGTGAAGTGTGAGCCAACATTGAGACGTTGACGTCTATGGCCTGGTTATTTATCCTCTCCCAACACCTGTCGATCATTGAAGGTCGGGACAACTTTATGGTGGAAACGACGTATTCTAGACTTTCTCAGGATCCCCGCTTTTGAATCCGCCCTCTCAATTGGTCCAATGCTCCGTGCTGCCTGGCGTGAAAAGCTTCCTTGCAGCCTCCTTTCGACGTACGAATCAACCGCGAGGCTGCCTAGCGCCAAGTATGGTGGCGTGCCTGCGATGATCGTCGGAGAATGTTTGGACTATGTCTGCTCGAAATGAAGCAGTTCAGCAGGTGTAGGGAAGTGCTGTTGACAACTTCAAATGGGTGCGAGGACATGAAGCGGTTGAGTTCTAATGAAGTCACGATAGAATGGGAATGAATTTCAGCGATTGGCAGATTAATATATATGTTTTCGACAAGGGGAACTCTAACAGAAGGTGTGATCTGGTCGTTAAAGATTGAGGAAACTGCGAAGCCGCCAACAGATTCCAAGATTGACTAATTGTAAAATACCTTAGTCGTGCTTCTGTGCTGGCACAGTATATTCAAAGAATCGGCACTTAGGCTAAACATTGGTACTCTGCCCATTATCACAGGATGCTGGACGTGTATGGGGAGCAAAGCATTGAGTGGCCTGGGAACTTTTGGTCCCAACCAACCAACTCGCAAGACACTCCAAGAAAAAGCCAATCGATAGAACTAGCTACTAAGCCATCTTTTCAATTAAAACAAAGGACAGTATGAGGATCTGACTGGTGAGTCCCGCTGTTTCCAAGCGTTAAAGCACCAGAATGACTTTTACTCGACCAAATAGCGGCTGATAGCACGAACAATATAGTACTTTCTGAGACGTCTTGGTCAGGATGATCAAACAAAGAGGATCTTCCCGTTTCCGACCAAACAAGAAGCCAGTGCGGCCAGGCAAATTGCTGACTTTTCCGTTGGAACCATGCAAAGGACAAAGCGTATTGATCAATGTGAGAAGGGCAATCAGGTGATCTAATGAAGAAGGAGTGGATGGGAAATTGCAGTACGTCTGCAACATGGGGTGCCACAGTCGTCGGACCTGGTTTCAAGGGATCAAACTGGAGTGTTTCTGAAATCGAAAGTCTTCAAGCCACCGAGTAGCCTCCACAGACTGGTAGAGTTATACCAGTGACATAAGAAGCCGCATCAGAAGCCAACCACAAGGAGGCCTGAGCGACCTCATGCGGCGCCGCCCATCGCTTCAAGAAAGCTACATCGACAAAATCCTCGTGAGACTTGCCGATGGCAATTAACGCCGTCTGCGACATTTCGGTCATAATAGCTCCTGGAGCAATTGTGTTCACGCGGATATTATGCGGTCCGTTCTCGAGGGCAGCCGATTTCGTCAGGCCGAGGACCGCGTGCTTGGCCATGGTATAGGCAGGCATATTGTATTGCGGCTTGATGGCATTGATGGATGCAATGTTGATGATGGATCCGCCGTGACCTTGCTTGATCATCTGCTAAAGTTCCCATTTGACGCACAAGGCTGGCCCCTTGACATTGATTGCGATGATGCGGTCGAAGTATTCCTCGTCGATGTCTGCGCAGGGTGTCTTGTCCGGCGTCAAAGCAGCGTTGTTGACCGCCACGTCGAGTTTGCCAAACGTCGCGACTGTCTTGGAAACGAGGTCCCGCACCTGGTCTGACTTCGAAATGTCTGCCCTCACGAAGATAGATTGTCCACCGCTCTGCTGAATCTCGTCGGCCACTGCTTGCCCACCTTGTTCATTGATGTCGGCGACAACGACTTTTGCTCCGGCTTTGGCAAATACCTGAGACGCCCACGATTAAGTCCGTGAAAGAAGGATGTCAGTCATTGCTAAAGATTGTTTGCACGCACCAGAGCTGTGGCTTTACCCATGCCACTTGCGCCACCGGTGATGATGGCGACTTTGCCGGGCAAGCACGGGAAGGTTTGGGCCTCAGGAACGTTGATTTCGGGGACCACTATCTTCGACGTTGCCATTGCCGCTTGTTTGATGTACTTGTGGAATACTGTTGTAGGCTTCTTCTCGCGCAATGAATGATCTTTATTCGCAAGGTTCGCAAATGCTAGGTCTGGTCAAGAAACTTGAAGCCCTCAACTCACTGTCTCAGCGTGTACTTGTGGCCTAGGCCTCGGATTAGGTTTTCAGTTAGACCCTAGTTAGTATACCTGAAGGCGGAACGTCTTCGGTCACATTGTCATTTAGAACCGACCTAATGAAGGAACCTTCGATGCCCAGAAGGACATCTCCCAAGCCACGAGGTTCCCCGTACCGAGGATAGAGAGTACCCCCTCTTTAATCAAAGTATCGTGCCCTTACCTGGACTCGACCTTGTGACGAACTCGATGATCATGTCACCATGGCACAGCTCCGCAGTCTGTCTGGTAAATTGAGTATTGTCACCGGAGCCGCACGCGGTAAGCGAAGACACGGCGAACATCTTCTATGAGAAGCTGAGGAAACTGATCATGAGAAATAGGGATTGGAAGTGCAATTGCAGAGAATCTTGCTAGTAAAGGCAGCTCAGTCATCTTGGGGTACAGGAGCAAATCCTCTGATGATCGTGCTCGGGAATTGTGCGCCAAGTTCGAGGGAGAATATGGCGTAAAAGCCATACCGGCCTGCGCAGATGTGGGCACGGAAAGCGGGTGTGCATCTGTGATTCAACTTGCAAAACAACACTTTGCAGAAGGAGGCAATAAGGATTTGCGAATAGACATTGTCGTCAACAATGCGGGCATTGCACCGTTGAAAGCCCTGGGCGAGATCACAGAGCAGGATTTCTTGGACGTGTACCATACCAATGTCCTCGGGCCCATTCACATGGTGCAGGCATGTCTGCCGCATCTTCCGTGGGACAGATCTGGTCGGATAGTCAATGTTTCCAGTGTGGGAAGCAGTCTAGGCCTACCGCTGCAGACTGTCTACGCTGGGTCAAAGGGTGCACTGGAAGCCATGACGCGAGTTTGGGCTCGAGAGCTCAACAAGAGAGCCACAGTGAACGCAATCAACCCCGGCCCTGTACTATCAGACATCTACCACGGGATTCCTGAGTCCGTGCGTGCAGATTTAGGAAAGTGGAATCGGATTTCACCTTTGGCTCAGAATTTCACGGCACAGGAAGAAAAAGAACAGCCGTGGATTAAGTACGGCGGTCGACCTGCTTATGCTGCTGAGGTAGCTGGTGTCGTGGCGATGCTATGTAGTGAAGATGCCGGCTGGACTACCGGTAGCCTTATAAGCGCCAATGGGGGAATGCGTATGTCTGTTTGAAACCTCGATGCACAGCCTGTACTCTGTATCTTTGATTTGAGACGCTCAGTAAATGAACCGTATCTAAGTTGGGCAGTAGCTCAACCACATAGAAGAGAATTCTGCCGCACCGAAATTTGTCCTGTCATTTTCCATGTCTTCTCTATTCATTGGGAGGACTGCATGCTGAATTGGCCACTCGCACGAGGCCTCAGTCTTGGTTGAAACACAGTGGCACATGCACTGATAGGTCTTCGCTGTTGCCCCATTGCTGCTTGTCTTATTTTCACATCTCATCCTCAGAGGAACGAATAGCAAGGCATGCCTTCTCCTATCCCGGGACTTTTATACGTGCCCCTACACCAAGGGTCCCTGACCGACGCCGAGTTGAACCATTGGTACAACAACCAACACACACCGGTGCGCATGCGATATCCCTTTTTCGTCAACGGCCAGAGATACAAGCGAATCCCCGATGTCCAGGATGTGCCCGCCGGTGATAACCCATCGGATCACGTACCGAATTGGCTGGCCATATACGATATCTCGGATATGCATCAGTTGGAACGACAACCGTACACAACACTTCTGACTCCCAGCATTCAAAGTCGACAAGATCAAGATTATATCGCCCGAGTGACGGCGTCAAGAAAGTATTTCGACCATGTTGCTACATATTCCGCCCCAAACTACCTTGAGCAAGAGCTACTCCTTAGAACAACGAAGGGCCGTCCAGAGCCCGGAATCCTAATCGTCGTCCACGTCAAATTATCCTCAGATCAATTAGAAGCAGAGGCCGAGTGGGACCGCTGGTATGAGGAAGACCATTTGCCGCCTCTGAGAAAGGTGCCTGGTTGGATGCGGACGAGAAGATTCCGCTCCTCAGTGCTAGAGTCAAGATCAGGTCAAGCTACCGAGTACATTACACTGAACGAATTCGCAGACCCTGCAGCTGTAGGCGGGCCAGAGCACCTCATAGCCATCAAGACCGAGTCAAAAACAAACGTCGTCGCAGCCAAGAGAAGAGAATGCTGGAGGCTAGACTATGTGCTGGGTAAAGGTCCCAAGGACTTGAGCGCTCTTACTCTCCTAGATGACAAAAAGACGGGCGGTTACATCAGTCCAGACGGCATGACACGCACGAGTTTCGATCAGTGGCCCGTTATCGAGAGTTATATATTCACGGAAAGCACAGGCGTCGTAGGATACCGACTAGAAGGGCGAGGCGATGAGTTCTCGGACATTTTGGTCGTGGGAACGGTGTGTGGTCTGGACTGGAAGATTTGGGATCCGTTAGTGTCCGCAGTTCTCAAGCGTCGGATGGATATAAGGATACTCAGAGTCAAGTTGAGCGCCAGGCCGCTGCTAGCTGACTTGCCTGTCGCGTCAGGGGCTGCTTTGGTCGAGTTGAAGACTGCCATTGACACTGTTTCGGCACAATTGGTACTACCGCCTGCGCCGTGTGTCATGGGAATGGCTTTGGCAGGTGAAACGGTAGAACAGAGGTTCGACCCATACTCTGTGCGTACCTGGACTGAACTTGAACATCACACCTTGACGACAGCTCAAGGGGTTCCTCGGGCTGGACTTGCAATCACGGCTAGAACTCGAGCAGACCTTGAAATCGCAGTCATGCGATTCATGGCCCGATTTGAAGAGTCAGAAACAGTAACTGAATGGATACGGAATATATTTTAGTATCGCTCGCTACGTTACCACCGTATTTACTGACAGTATGAGGACATGACAAAGACATCTCATTTTTATTACCCCTTCACCTCCACAATCTCTCGAAAACTGCTCGTTAAAATCTCTATGACATTTCCCCAAGGATCCATCAAATAAAGTGCTCTGTCATTTCCAAGTTCAACAGTTTCCCCGATCTTTCTGCCTCCAGCACCTATAGCTATTTCACATAGGGCATCAATGTCGTGAGCAGTGAAGGCGATATGGAAAAAGCCGCCATTTACATAATTTCTGGATGTAAAGGTTGGATGTCCTTCTTCCTCTGAAGCAGACCGAGGACCTTCGTACGGGGGATCTATGAACTCAAACAACTCAAGGCCCACGCCTTCTCCATTCAGGAGGTATGCCACCTTGACGACTTGCAGGGAAGGAGGGTAGACTGAGCCAACGTCAGTTATTATTAGCAATCAACAATGTCCTTAGCTGAGGCTGAAGGCCTCCCAAGCGCTCTTTTGATTCTTACTCTTGAATATGATGTTGTCGGGGTCCTCCTTCCTGCTAAACACGGCATCGTCTCGTAGCCGATTGAACCCGAAGACTCTCGCATACCACTCAGCAGCTATGGCTGTTGACGGAACAGACAAAGCGACATGATTCAACGGATGTCGAGACTTGGCCAACATTGACGGCTATCCACGGAGACTGAAAAGGGGAGTACAGGGGGGGATTTCCCGACGTATTGACAATAAGCACACGTTGATTTGATATCTTCTCGATCAGGGGGATGAGACCAGTCATGAAGGGCGAGGGCGGCTTAGGCTATTGAAGATAGATTAGTCGAGAGTGGACCGGTTCTGGAGAAGCTGACCTGCATGGGTTCGGTCGAATTTGTGACCCCGGAGTAGAAGCAACGAATCCGGGCGAAGACTAGCGAAACAGTCATTGTCAACGACGATCCATCAAGGGCCTGATGGCCGCGTCTGCCGTGAGAACTAATTGTGACCACCAACATTGCGTATGCTTTGTGGGACCATTTGTCTCGGAGTCTTGTACTCGTCCGGCTGCCAATGCGATCGATGGTCGTGTATCTTTTCCTGCATTGGTTGACACGGTGACTACATCCCGTCGCAGGCAAGGCGGGACGCCAATTGCGTATAATGAGACCTCTTTGGTGGTCGTTTTCGCTTGTCACGCCGGACATTCCGGTTCAAGCTGGGAGCAAATGAGGAAAGAGCAAAGGGTGATTTCATCTGCCACTGCCAACATCAACTCTGGGAGCCTCGCGCGCAGCCTTGCGCTTATTCGTGTAAGAAGGATATCTATCAGTGACGCCAGCACTTGTATAGTTCTACTGCTTTCACTACTTTCACTACTTCCAGTGCATTCGTCAGTGTCTTTGGGTGACATAATGTTCAAGATGTCAGACCGTAATGTTCAATCCATCTAGATACGCAGAAACTATTCGGACAGGAGAAGATCAAGTTCGGGCAACGGCGGCTATGTGTGACCGTTCCAGTGGGACGATTCCCGAAGCCGAAACTCTCATCTTGCATAACCCATATCACGACTTGATAGTATTGTCTTGGGATGAAAGTCATCGGCTCTCCATCGCCCAAAGTTGTACGTGCAAATCTGTGGGGCGTGAATGACGACTCTGTGCTCCTGTTCGCTCGATGAGCCTTTCTGCATGATGATCCACCTTCCATTGTGCTTACATGATTAGGTACTCAAACAAATCAAGATTAGTTCATACGTACCTCACCTGCTCAGGCATCCACCCAGGATTGGATGTTTGCAAGGAGGAGATGTGTCCAGGGTCCGTCATCGTCGCTATGAGTGTCACGTGCAGCGCTAGTCGAAATTGGCAGTCCCGAATGGCTCAAAGCGTGAGCGCTAACCCTCTTTTTTTCTATCTCTCTCCCATCACAAGCTCCACATCCCGACATCTGCCCCGACCCAATAATCTGGGGGCCACTGCTGCAGAAACACGAACCGGCCAAGCGCCGGGGCCTCCACGACACTCCGTTTCGAGGCACCGGCGGATCTTCGCTATCCTGATTGCAGGCTTTGATACGCAGAGCTTTCAAGTCGGCCACACATCGGCACCCCCGCAAAAGCTTTCCCCATGGGTTAGACCAGGCCATGCTGCAGGGGAAGGCTGCCACACTGAATGAGTGAGTAAACACATCAACACACAGCTTCAAGCTCGAGTCGAAGCTGACTTATATAAAGACCCACCAGGCACTACCAGGTACATGGTCCATCTAGCAATCTTCACAAGGCTTGCCCATCACGAGCACCCACGACCTCTTTGAAAAAATTCAACAAGTCCAAATCAACTCGCCACTCGCCTCTCGCCTCTCGCGTCAAGGGTTTAAGAGCACCACAATGGCGGTCGAAGCATTGGCGGTCAAAGGCCACACGAGCTTTGTCAATGTCATTGTCAGTTATACTCCAATATGATCGTGCCCGACTCCCACTGACCAGAGACAGCTTATCTGCGCAGCCGCATTGGCAAGCTTCAACTATGGTTATTCAAACAATGTCATTGCTGGCACTCTTGCTCAGACTACATTCGGAATCAAATTCCTCAGTGGCAGCAATGCCCTTCCTTTAATTGATGGTATCATTTCCGGGTAAGAACACTCCATCGACAATTCTAGCACTATCAGTCACTGACCTTCAATGCGATAGTTTCTTTGGTGCTGCCCTCCTTGGCGCTGTTGGTCAATCATGGATTTCCAACAAATGGGGTCGAAAAGCTGCTACTCGCGTTGCAGCCGTCCTGCTGACCGTGGGTAACGCCTTCCAGGCAGGAGCACCTCATATTGCCATGTTTCTCGTCGGTCGCTATCTTGCAGGATTCGGCGCCGGAATGGTCATCACAAATACTCCTGTCTACCTGAGTGAAATCTCTCCCGCTCACAGTCGAGGTCTCCTCGTGGGTCTCCAAGGCAACTTCATCGTATTTGGCTACATTCTGTCCTCCTGCGCAGCTCTCGGCTTCCACTTCGTCACCGCGTCCTATCAATGGCGGCTGAACTACTGCATTGCCACCTTCTTCGGAGTTGCTCTTTTCCTTTCGCTGCTCGCACTCCCAGAGTCTCCAAGATGGCTCGTCGAACACGGCCGAGCTCAAGAGGCAGGAGAGATTTTGCACAGAATCCACAAAACAAAGGCCGACCCCAATGGAAGAGTGGCACAGGCTGAATTGGCCCAGATCGTGGCTCAAGTCGACCACGATGCTTCCCAACCACGTAGCTGGGCGTTCATCTTCAAGACTCCTTCAATGCGCAAGAGGCTCGTGTGCACTCTCCTCGTGTGGACCATGGCTCAATCCACAGGTATCACCGTCCTCGCCAATCTTACTCCCAGACTATTTGGTGCTCTCGGCTACGGTACTGTCTTGCAATTGGCATTAGCACTTATCTGGACAGTCGCCTTGTTTGCTGGATGCTTTGTGAATATCTACCTCATTGACAGAATTGGACGCGTAAAGTTGATTGGTAAGTTCCTCCCTCCTCTTTTTTCGTTTTCACTAACAAGTGATACAGTGGCTGGTGGTTGGGGTATGGCAATCCTCCTTGCGATTGAGTGTGCTCTCCAAGCCAATTACCTAGACGGTTCCAATCTCGCTGGTGTTCGAGCTGCTGTGGCCATCTACTTCATTATTGCATTCTACTTCTGCTGCACCTTGGAGTGCGTCGGTTACGTCTATGGCTGTGAGATTTGGCCAACTCATCTACGCAGCAAAGGTTCTGCAATCTCATACTTTGGCTTCTACGTCTTCTCAATCTGGTCGACGGCTCCTGCTGCCCAGGCTTTCAACTCCATTGGGTGGAAGTACTATTTGGTTTTCATTTGCGTCACCATTGCTCTAACCATCCCATGCCACTTTTTACCTGAGGTAAGGATTACTTCGATTACCGTACCCTAAGCTTTTGATACTGATTTCCTACCTAGACTGCAGGAATCTCATTGGAGGAACTTGGTGCCAAATTTGGCGATGAAGTGGCTCTTGATTTCGAACATGCCTTGGAAGTCAAGACAGCAGACCATATTGACGACAACAAGCAGCAGGCACTAGAGGTTGAACACGAAGCCAAGAAATAAGGGTTTAAACCCCTGATTTCTCCGGAATATTGATTCCTTGGGGTTGAAGATTGCTTAAAAGAACAATAATATTCCTACGTCATTTTTGATTACTTCTCGACCTATGTAATGGACAACCCACCATCAACAGGCAACGTCAGGCCAGTGAGATGCGTGGCAAGACCACTGGCCAAAAAGCAAATCGTATCCGCAACCTCCTCAGAACTCGCCAGTCGACCCTGTGGAATCCGATCAATCGTCACTTTCAGCGCCTTTCTCGTCTCCTCCAGCAACAGCGGGGTGTCAATAAATCCCGGCGCCACCGCATTGATCCTGATCCCTCGCTTGGCATAGTCAATGGCGTCTGTCCTGGTCAACCCCAAGATGGCGTGTTTGCTTGAATTGTAGATTCCCAAGTGCGGCATGGCCATGAAGCCCAGCACGGACGAGACGTTGATGATAGACCCCTTTTCCAGGATGGCCTTGTTGATCGAATGCACCGGTCGGCCGTCCTGGCTCTGCATCTGCAGCAGCTCGTACTTCTCGCACAGCCACAGCCCGCGGAAGTTGATGGCCATGACGCGGTCGAAGTCTGCGATGGCCGTGTCGCCTGACGGCGCCAGTGGCTGGCCCACGCCGGCGTTGTTGACCGCATAGTCGATCCGTCCAAAGGCGCTGGCTGTCTGTGATATGGCTTGCTCGACGGCCTTTTCGTCGTTCAGATCAGCCGTGAGACTGAGGAACTCTACGCCCGGGTATGCCTCGAGCACGGCGGCTTTCGTCTCGTCGAGTGCTTTTGCTTGCACGTCCAATCCCGCGATCTTGGTCACGCCATGACGAGCGAAACCGAGCGCGACTGCTCGTCCGACTGCGCCGCCAGCACCTGTGATGAAGGCTGATCTGTTGATCGACGATGATAAGTCCAGTCAGCAGGATCTCTATACAATGTACGGCAGGGGTGTAGTGCTACGCGGCCAGCAAGAGGCAGCACCGCCTTAGAGATCGTCCAAGCTTACCCTGTAAGAGCGAGAAAAGCCATTGTCTCTTTCGACACACCTGCACTGTTCTCAAGAAGTGCCCTGTTTCAATTCAGAACTGACACAGCCAGCACGACTTCAGCGATCGCTTCTACACCTTGTAAACCGAACGCCCACGAATCACCTTCGTTTTTGAATGATCGCATTCCGATTGGGTCGAAGCAATGTTCTCCGCAATCTCCGCGTCGGGGCGAGGGTTAAGACTCCAGGAAGAATGAAAGCAACGCTACCCTCCACCCATGTTTCGGTGTGGAGGATTACACCGAGTCTCGATCGGTCCGCGACGGGCATATGCATCAGCTCGACCGACACGTAGTCAAGCGGTCGGATTGCGGCAATCCGCAGATAATGGCGTGGCTCACCGAGGCCAAGGTTCGGCCCCCGGTTATCGGTATTAATTAGGCTGGTGGGTGGAGTCAAGACGACCTTGCCACAAGCGGAATACTCCAGACTCTAGCTTAACCTCGACGTGGGGTCAAAGGGGGTGAGGAGCTGACTCGGTGGATCAGGTGTCGACGTGGAGATCCCTAGACTTGTTACTCTGTTGGGGACCAGCGCTTTCAACTATCCATGACGGCTGAAGGCGTGTTCAGATTTCTTATTGTCCTGCTCTTCCATACAGCTGGTTATTGGCTGGAATTCTGATAAAAGTAAAAGAGCTTCGTATTCCTTTCGTCTACCTAGAATGCTGCGTCTCCTCAACACTATAGAACTAGTCATCAAATTGCTTCAAGAAGTCGTGGGCCGCTTCTAGTTCCTTGCGAATGACCTGTAGATGTTTCTGACTCCTTAACTTGAACTCGACGGGGAATTCCTTGGGAGTATGACTGATACCCTCATGATAATCGTTGACATCAATGGGAATGAGATTACCACTCGCATCTTTCTTCTGAACAATATCAAAAGCCCACAACAACCGCGATGTCATTCTGAACTGTGTTCTTTCAGCGAGATGGATACCAGGGCAGATTCTTCGGCCAGCTCCGTAGGTGTAGTGGTCACGGTTCTGATAGTCTGGAGAACCCGCATAAGCGTCGGCAAGACGTGGCCATGCAAGGAATCGATCTGGGTTATAACGCGTAGGATCCTCATAGCCTGTCATTTCAGACATGTGCATGCCCCAAATTGGAATGATCACAGTGGCGTCTTTAGGAATGAGCATGCCCTCGTACCAGTCATCCTGGTTGACGCGATGTGGAACACCCATGGGAAGCACTGGATGAATTCTCAGGGCTTCCTTGATGATGCAGTTGATATATGGAAGCTGCGCAAAATCCGACCACATAGGCAACCTGTTTCCAATGTCAGTCTACTATCACCCATGCGATGCATCATATTTCATCTTACCGCTCAGTTCCGCACACTGCATCGAGTTCCTTCCGAGCCTTTGCCTGGATTTCGGGATGAAGAGCGAGGTGCATGATGGATGTCAAAGTAGCCGAAGCAGTGGTGTCTGCGCCTCCCTCAACCAGTACGCCTAGGAAATGGTTCATCTGCTTATCCGTGACGTTCAAATCACTATGCTTTTCTTGGTCCAAAATCGAATCGATGATCGACGGACGCTTAATGCCTTTGGCACGTCGTGCCTCCACAAGACGTCGTGCCTCGCTCCAGGTGTCGTCCATACATTTATAGGAGCCCTTAGCACGACGTTTCCAGTACGCAAATCGCTCAGGGATATACTTCAAGAATGGAAACTCATCGACTGGTGGATTTGCGCCTGCCTCGAGTGATTCTGAATAGTTGCTCATCGCGTCGTAGACAGCCTGCGAAGTTGGTTAGCACGAATTGGGAGAAGCACAGGTCCGGCACTTACGCGTCCCCAGAAGCTCTCGTAGACCGGGCCTCTATGACCCCATACGACCGCATTGGCGACAGAAGACGTCATCCGCTTAAAGCTCTTGTAGTAGCCTTCGGGGTGGGTGGCGATTTCGTTCAGGAAGACCACGGATCTAAGCATGTTAAGAGACAAATTCCTTTACAGCTGTCGAAGAAAAATACTTACTCGGCATCCTGAATGAATCCAACCTTTTCATCTAGATTACGGGGCTAGGAGATCGTTCAGTACAGGTCAAGGTAATTCAAATCAGGGAATTCATACTGATAGATTGTGTGCAGCAACCTTTCTTTCGGATCGCCAAAGTGGTGTGCTGTCCATGAACGCGAAGCTGTCGCCTCCAGTCACCAGATGGGGCACGTAGTTGTGAGGCCTTTCGGAATAGATTGTGCCCTTCTTGTCGAGTAGATGGTGCACTGCCTTACGGTCGAACAGGATGATGGCAGTTCCAGGTCCGAATTTGAGGGAATAAACACCACCATATTGCTGACCCCACTCTTTCAATCTTCAGATATTGTCAGTACTTTTGGGGGTTCGTTATAACAGACTTTGGGATGCCACATACTTCAAGCCTAATCCACTTTTGGGAATCAGATGCAAATTGCCCAAGATTGGAATCGTTGGAGGACCAGGTGGCAGACGTTTGTCCCGGCTGCCGACCCTGAGTAGTTTGTAGAGCCCGACAATCAGTATGATGGCTCCAGCAATAAGACTAATAGGCGGTGCAGCGCCATCGCGTTTGAGTAGATCGAGAGCCATTGTGTTCATGGATTGATCACAAATATGCGCAAGCTGGTTGCAGGCGGAAAAGGGCCGTGGAAGGCTACAAGTATAATTTGTATTCGACGAATGGAAAAGCCCACAATAGATGTTGTATGATCCAGAAACATGATATCAGCAACTCCGAAGACGTTCCTTGAGAACACAATTCTGGAGCCCCAGCATAGCACTCGGTAATCTTCGGACAGGAGCCTTTGTGGATCCGATGTCACTTCTCTGACAGGTTTTGGAGAACTCGGGGACCCCAAACGGCCAATATCCTTCGCGTTCTTCGGCAGCGGAATGGGCACGGATGGGCAATGTCAGAATCAACTTGACTTGTTTCCTTTCGCGAAGGACTAACTGACAATTCTCGCAAGACGAGGCACCTATGGAGGCAAGTGTCAAATTCTTGCCTCGCCAAGTCACATGATATCGCCCTTGCTTGATCATATGGTACGAACTCACCTTGGTTTTGCACCGTCCCAAGTTTGGTACCAGATCATCTTGTACTTGAAAAGATTGTCGAGCCACCTTCTCGTAAATCCCCAAGTAGAGAGCAACTGATCTACGACAGCAAACAAAACGTGAACCATAATGTCCATGCCACATTTCTTCGTACTTGCTAGGGTTGTAGGGTCGGATGGCGCATTTCCCAAGGTACTCTCAATACAAATCGGATGCATGACATCGAACTGATGTTTGTCATATCAATAGTGGCAGGAAAGACTTGTACCGTTGTGCGAAGCCACGAAGAACGAACCGTATTCAACTTCTTACTATTGGTGCCGGGATGTCGACGGTGAGCCAGACACACTCTGGGTCTGGAAGGTTATGCCCACCCCATTGGCTTCTTCGTTGGTCATACAAATACCGAGGTCTTCAAGAGGGAAATGAAATTGGTCGAGGAACAGAAACTTCTCCGTAATGTTCAGGGCTTGGGAGTCCTGATTATGATATCCATTATTTTGACATGTTTGGTGGCTTCTTGAGTAGAAAAGACGACAGGGAACGCGATGCGAAGGACAGCTTTGTGGTTGTCGTACATTTTTGGGCCCATGATGGAAAACGGAAACAGTTACTTCGATCTCTGACAGACTTCGCTGATCGCATCCGGGAGAGAGAGGAGGGTGGTGGTGCAATCAAGGTACAGAGCTTCGCTGTATTTCGAGAGTCCCTGGAGGTCGACATTGCAAGTCTGTATATCAGGTACGTAAATGTCTCATACCTGGCGAGGCTTTTCATGTTAGCCTACTTTTCGATGAACTGACATTCTTAGAACACGGGCGAGACAGGACTGGGAGAGTCTCGAAGACTCAGAGGGCTTCAGAAATCTTGTCAAGGATGCTGGTAACTTGACGACCAGAAGAGAATTTCATAGATCTCAAGCCTTCAACGGCCATATTGATCAAACACCGCAACAGTCGATAGACACATGAAATCGAGCGATGCAACCAGCAGACAGTTGATGGCAACCTTGATATCAAAGGTGCCAAGACTTGTGCACATTTCGAGTCACTCGGATTATCTACTCAAGGAAGGCGCCTGAGAATGAATGCGGAAATCATGATTCATATACGTGCCTGCATTCTTTCTGGAGTTCCAAAATACTTGAGGCCGCTTCTACCTCCTCGCTGTAGTAGTATCACTCTTTATCCGCACATTTCATCTTGGTAACCACGACTCTGCAATGCCCATACCAGCGAACCGGAGACCACACTCCCCGTGACTGTCCCCATCAGATCCGACCCTCCCTATACTTTCCATCCCCAAGAATCGGCTTGAGTCAAAGAAATGGATGAGAGCAAGTACGTGATTTGGCTGAAAGATGACAATTCCACAATGCATGTCCCTCCTAGGAGGTCTGTGAAAGGCTGAAAGCAGCGTATTCCAAGAGACCTGGTCTTGGTCACCTTCGAACAACACAGATGAAAGAGTTGCAACGTACAGAGGATGGCAAAGTGAGAACCGAGATTCCCCTCCGCTTCTCATCAATCCGCCAAGATTTACGGCAATGACATCAACCTTTGCGGTAGCTTTCGAACCGATGTAACGATCTTTGGTCTTCGCCAGGTGTGATGCTCAAATAATGGTGATAATCTGAATTCATGGTCGGGCCGTGTATCATGATTCTACGGCTCCGTAAATTGGGAGGGGATCTACTTCGGACACCCAAGGGACGGGCTCCACCTAAATGGTAAACGTGTACGGTTGAATTCCGGAACTCAGAGGTCAGATCCCACATCCTTTCGCCAAACTCGGGTCGGCGCACCCATTACGCAGAGCCTAGCAAAATGCAATAATTGATATCTTAAGACAAGTCACGCCTGGAGCTTCATATTGACAGAGCAACAACGGCGGGACAGATTCGGGCCTTCTCGCTTACCCCAGACCGCAATAGTCTTAGCTAGAGGACATTCAATAAAGCAAGAATATCACAACGATTGGCAAATTAGTCAGAACAGAACCATTCATCAGATCAACTTTCCCGATTTCACGATACACGACAGATTTTGTTGAGGAATCATCATGGCTCAAAAACAGAAGACCATGCGTGCCTTTCGCTTGCTTGAATGGGGAAAGCCTGGACAGTACTGCGATGTGCCTATTCCAGTACCCTCTAGGGGACAGGTTCTGATCCGAATGAAAGCTGCAGGACTGTGTCGCTCGGATCTCGATATGGTGGACTCACTTCCTGGATCGGATCCATATGCATCAGCGATCGACGTGCCCTATACTCTAGGTCACGAGAATGCAGGTGTGATTGAGGAACTCGGAGAAGGTGTCACTGATCTGAAGATTGGCGAAGGAGTGGCGGTTCGTCATATGCCACATTGTACACACTGCGAGTATTGTATTCGTGGTGTATCTCAACATTGTCTGACCTACAGACGTGGCGCGATCGAGATCACTCGAGGTACCGGTTGGGATGGTGGATTGGCAGAGTTCATGCTCTGTCCGCGAGATGAGCTTGTTTCGATTGGAAATGAAGATCCTCTCAAATATGCTCCTCTTACTGATGCTGGCGTGACTGCATATGGTGCCGTTGGCACGGTAAGGGCCCGCCTACGACCAGGGACATCAGCGATTGTCCTAGGAGCTGGAGGTCTTGGTGCTTATGCAATTCAATTTCTTAAATTGATCGCTGGGGTAAAAGTCTATGCCGTGGACAAGAACCCAACACGGATTCAGATTGCGAAGGAACTCGGAGTAGACAGAGTGTTCGAGGCAGGTCCGGATACAGCCAAGGAAATATTCGAAGAAACTAACGGCAAAGGAGTGGATGGAATCTTTGACTTTGTGGGCTCGAACAATACTCTGAAACTCGCCTGCGATATTTCCCGTCCAGGAGGCAGGATTGTTCTCGTAGGCATGGACATGGGAACGGTCGAAGTCGGTTGGAATAAGATTGCTACGAGCTGTGAGTTTGCCATTTCTCTGGGGTCTACAAGACAGGATTTGGAGGAGGTCTGTCTACTTGCACGCGAAGGAAAATTGAGAATCGACATGGACACATTCCCCTTCGACAAAGTACCGGAGGCGTATGAAGCACTTCGCGCCGGGAAGCTGACTGGGCGAGCTGTGATTACATTTGACTAGCCTTTAGCCTCTCATTAATTCATGAATGAAGACTTCGGATCTTGCATCAACTTGAGGTCTGTGTATTCAGATTTTCTTCGAAACTTAGATATAAGAATCTAGTCTTCGCCAGGTGTCAAGACTAGTATCACTCCCAGGCTTCGGATATGAATCCCACAACATCCACAGTCCAAAATTTGGTGGCAAAGCAAAGTTTCGGCGCATTCCCGGACCAAAGATCAGAACTTCTCTGTGCAAAGGGCGCGCCCAAGCCTATCAACTTGGTGCAGTGGTAAATAGCTCATTACATACAGAATGCTTATTTATAAATCAGCCTTTCGCAGGCACTTCATCGTGCAAGGCGAAGCAAACTCACTATCGTCTCGAAAATCGCCTTAAAGAAATTCAAAGCCTCCCAGGTGCCTGAAGAATGGCTAGTCTCACGCTCCAACTCATCATCGTGCCCCATCGGCCAGTCCACACAAAGGTCGAAATCGACAAGGATCTTGCAAAGGCATTTGAAATCCTCAAGAAGTAAGTCCACACCGATCGATCACGCTGAGAATGTTGGCTAAGGACATGACAGTGCGAAAGGACTCAAAGCACTATGGCGAGGCCGGAAACACGAGGAGCTTCACACACAAATCGCATTCGTGCTGTGGGAGAGTCTCGACGCCAGCCGCAGATTCTTCACGAGCCAACAGTATTCTGAATTCAACAAGGTGATCCAGCCTGCGATGAACGGTCGCAGGATCGAATGGCAGAATCACGCCATCTTGCAGACGACGGGTCTCGACGATGTCAACCACTTGTCCGGTGTTCTGAGCAGCCCGGCCATCGAAGTGGCATTGACTAAAGTCGTCGAAGGCGGCGTGAATGGGTATTATAGCCAGTTCCACAAGATCGTCGTTCCAATTCTCGACAATGATCCTGGCTGCGATGGTCATTTCATCAGTCCGCTTCTTGAGAATCCGCAGGACCAGTTGTTGTTGATTAATTGGAAATCCGTTGATGTGAGTATAAGACTCTGGTAGAGGTCGGAAGCAGCGTTGGATCTGTTGCTAATGATGATATCTTTAGGCCCATCACGAAGATTTTGAGAAGAGATCTACGTTCAAACAGTGCATCGATGGACTCAAGGATTATTATGCGGTTTTTGTTGTCCCATGGCATATTGTGGATTTGCAGCTTGTTGCTGGGGAGCTCTAGCTAAATCAAGTAGATGTGTCATTGCATAGAATCATCACAGAATAGTCACAGAATAGTCACAGAATAGTCACAGAATAGTCACAGAATAGTCATAGAATAGTCATAGAGTTTATAGAAAGATAGAGTCTAGAGCAGCTGGATAGTTTGTCTTGACAAAGGGATGCGTGGCTTCCAGATCGTGGAACATTCACTATACCGAAATCCCTCTTTCTCTCTCCCAAACTCCTACCAACTCTTCTTATCCTGCTCGGTAGAAACCACACGCCGAATATCCCCCATCTACGGTCCAACGTGCTAAAAATTCTCAGCATTGCAGTGTCGATCTTACGAAGGGGAGTGTTCAACTTACCTCCAGTGACATATGACGAGTCATCACTCAACAGAAAGACGACTACCTTAGCCACTTCTTCTGCCTTGCCCATTCGACCCATCAAGGTACCTGCAGATACGACATCTGAACTGAAGATTCCTTTCTCTTCACCCTCACGGAAGATCTTGGTGTCGATCGGGCCCCTGCAGACAATGAGCGACGCAGCCTAACGTGTACGAACCGGAGAATCTCGACTTACGGTAGCACTGCATTGATTCTTACGCCCTTTTTGGCATATTCTGCGGCCGCAGACTCGGTCAACCCAATGACGCCGAATTTACTCGACGCGTAAGCACCGTTATTCGCAAGTCCACGCAACCCCGACGTGCTAGATATGTTCACGATGGCTCCTCCGGGTTTGCTGATGTTGCGGAGTTGGGCACGCAGTGCGTTCATGACTCCCGTTAGGTTCACAGCAATCATTTTGTCCCACTCGCCTTGTTTCTTCTTATTGTTAGTTCAGGGGTCAAAACGAGCACAAGCTGCTCCTCTTCTTACCGTGCCCTCGGTTGGCTGTCCATCTCCCAGAGCAATGCCAGCAATATTTGCAGCACCATCGAGTCGACCGAAATGTCCAACGGCGTCATTAATCCATGTGTCTACCTGCTCCACGTTGCTCACGTCTGTACGATGTGTCGTTATGTCCGAAGTCGCAGAACCTGTTCTCTCTCTCAGTCATGAACGACAATTCCTTCAGATGATACCTTACACAACTTCTTGGTTTCTTCCAGGCCTTTGGTATCAACATCACTGAGAGCGAGGCCCTTGGCGCCAAGCTCTGACAGTCTGATCGCGGTAGCACGTCCGATACCTGACGCAGCACCACTGATCGCAAAGATCTTGCCTCGTATATCTGTCTGAGCCATTCTGACGTATCTCCTTCAATGAAAGTTGATATCTCGATATCTCATCAACGGCTCCAAACATCGTGCCTCAAGGTATCGAGCACCAGCTAAATGCAGCAAGGCCCCGAGTCCTCATGACGCCAAGTCTCACAAGCACACGTTGTCGGTCGGACTGATTCCAGGAGATTTCTCGTATGAAGCTAGTGGCTAAGTCCCCCGGACACACTGCATTTGTCACCTTCTCCACACGACCGAACCCCGGGTATCCACAGAATTTCGCAAAGAGACCCCAACGACATGTACAGTAGAAGCGGCATTAATGGCATTTCGCGGCGACCGATTCGGTCAAACTTGTGATTTGATCATAAGATGCAAATGTTCTCGCCGATAGTAAAGCGGGCAACTTCCTGGAAAACAACCTCGAAACGGTCGCCAATATAACTGAATCTTTTCAAGCACGGCATTCATTTTCGGCCAAACATGGCAGACCAAGCAAAATACATCGAGAAACTCGAAAAGCGTCTGCAGATTCTTGAGGACAAAGATCAGCTAGCCTCTTTGCTCAACCGTTATTGCTACATTGCGGATGCACGGGATTGGAAAGGATATTCCGAGACGTTCATAGAGGATGGATCGATGAATTACGAGAGTTGGCCATCAGTACGAGGTCGCGAGGCGATTGCAAAGGCCGCGAGTGCCGAGGATATCTTCGAAGGTCTTCAACACAGCATGACAAATATGCAATTCGAAGTGGATGGATCTGACAAAGCCACTGGTCGCGCGTATCTGTGGTTTGCAGCAACACCGAAGACGTCGAAGCCCGAGGATAACTATGCCTTTGGAGGGCCATATCATTTTCAGTTCGTGCGTACATCTGAAGGTTGGAAAATCTCGAGAATGCAACTGCAGAAGGTCTGGTCAATTGGCCATGATTCCTTGAAAGTCTTTGGTTGATGTAAAGGAGAATACGCCACAAGAACTGGGAGGATGGCATCATGACTACGTATTCAACTTTGAAAGTATAGAGTTGATTTCAGGAAGTTCAGACTAGCAGAGAAGCATTTGGCTCTGACGGAAGTTCTACCGACTTCAATTGCAGGTTCCCCAGATAAACCTTGATCGTAGTACTTCTTACAATGCCTTCACCGCGTATAGCCGATCAAATCCAAAATCGGGTAGAATTCTTCGAATTTGGTATCTACGTGTGGTTACATATAATTGAATCAAAGCTTCGAAATGTCGCAATATTCGAAAAAGGACGGCATCGAACGGCAAGGCAACAGCGATCGGTTCTTACCAAAGATGTACCCGGGAGTGGTGACGACCTCATAGTACCAAGTATGCAAAATCTAGCCCAAATGAAGATGTATCATAGGACAAAATACTGCCGTAGGTACAGTACGTATCCATCGTCGGATTATGGGTGATGTCAAACCTCAGCAAATCGGCCTGAGCAATCTGGCATTCCTTGGAGTCCATCCGAGGTAAGTCCAGTGGTCACGCCGAGAATCCTAAGGCTTCGACCACCTGTCCACGGAGTGGGTAGGTAGGTGGGATTATGACCAGCTATAGCGGTAGGGGCATACATATGCTTGTAGTCATCGTCAAAGACGGGAACGAAACACGATAAACATTCGACAGCAGTGTCTCAACATCATCGTCATCATCCACTCCCAGTCACACACTCAACGGCTCCGCAAGAATGGCAATCACAAACGGCACCACCTCACCCAGCCAGCACCAGCTAAGTGGAAAAGTCGGCATCGTCACAGGAGCCGGCACACCGCACGGGATCGGGCGTGAACTCGTCAAGAAGCTAGCTGCAGCAGGCGCTCTCGCCGTGTACGCGTGCGATTTGCACCTCGGCGCCATCCCGTCACTGCAAGAGGAGATCAAAAAGGCAGGCTACGCCACGATTGTCGAGGGTCGCAAGCTGGATGTCTCGGACGAGTTGCAAACGCAGGCGATTGTCAAGGAAGTCACCAAGACTCACGGGCGGTTCGACTTTTACTTTGCAAATGCGGGTTTTGCCAATTACAGGTGAGTTCGTCGTGCCGTGTCTCGTCCTTTTGCGGGAGAGTGTGGCTAAGAGATCTGTGTTTTCAAAGGGACTTGAATGATACCGAGGTCTCGCATTATGACAGGCAGGTGAACGTTATGACCAGAGGGGCTTTTTTGGCGATCAAGTTCGGCAGTCAGGCTATGATGGTGACTTCAGAGAGCAAGCCAGTTCCAGGGGCACGTTCGTCGTTACCGGCTCCTGTGCATCATATTTGGGCTCATATTCAGATCTACCGTACGGTATGTGGTGGGCATTCCCCAAGCGTTCTGGATCATACTGACATTCGGAAAGCCGTTGCTAAAACTGCCCTTCACGGCTTGATATCGTCGGCCTCCGTACAGCTCTCTGCTAGCAACATTCGAGTCAACGGCGTAGCGCCGGGGTTCACTGAAAGCAGTATTCTGAGCGTCTCTCAGAGTGCAGAAAAGGGAGAATACTCGAATAGTTCGGATCAAGCAACTATGAAGCAGAATCACCAATGGTTTTTTGAGAGGGCTGGACTATTATCCTCGCCACAGTATTACTACAACCGAGTTCAGGATCCATCAGAGATCGCCAATGTCCAGCTCTTCCTTGCCTCTGATGCTGCAGCTTGTATCAACGGCCAGATGATCCTCTGCGACAGTGGCAAGACAGCAGCTGCTACCGGAGAGGCTTGTACGGGACCAATACGGCCTATAAACACGCTTGACCTTGCCTCTTGAGTCGTGGCAAAATGATATTTAGTTAACTGACAGAATGAGACTCATTGTATGATTGCACAGCTGTAACTTTCATGATCCGATGCTCCTTGATCCCGTGTATGGTGTCCTAAACGATCGCCGAGTCACCACACAGTTTCTCGGCCTGCGCGGCCATTTCTTCTGCTCCAGAAAGCAAAACTGGCCCAGATCCACTTCCTCGTGGAATAGCAGAGTCCCAAAAGTGTAGGCCAATCAATTCATGATCAATGTCACGCGATCCGCTCCAACGTCGGAGACATCAGCCATTACCGGTTCGCTGGTCACAGTAGTGTCTGAGCATCAGTTCAGCCGAAGACGATCCGCCTTCTTCCCCACAAAATGTGTAAAGGTCAACGACATACACATATTACCAACGATGAAAACCCAAAATTCATGCAACATGAGTCAAAGCGAGTGTAGTTCTTGATAACTTACCATCAAAATGCTCATCGTTGCAACCGCTATTGTTGGCAGCCTACTGGGGCTCATCTGGCTCCTGCGCATTGGCAGAAGAGATCCACGACTACCGCCAGGACCACCAACGGTGCCTGTGCTGGGGAATGCTCACCAGATCCCCTCACTGGTCTGGGGAAAAAGTACGCCTGCCCTTCAATAAGACATACAAGACTCTAACCACTTAGGTTCAACCAATGGGCGGTACAATATGGTTCCATATTCTCACTCAAGGTCTTCAATGACACGATGATTGTGATCGCCGACCGTAAAGCCTGCTATGAACTCCTGGATAAGAAGGGCAGCATTTATTCAGATAGACCTCATTTGGCCGTCCCTCTTTTCATGAGTCGTGGCTGCCATATGACTTTTGAACAAGCTACAACTTCATGGAGAGAGAAGCGCTCGGTAGTGACTCGAAATCTCAATCCCAAGAATCTTGATGAGAAACATTTCAGAGTCCAAGAGGCTGAGTATGGCGGTCATCATGATGATATCGTGTGAACTTTCTGACAAATCCAGGTCGGTCGTGTTTCTGAATCGTGTCCTTCAACACCCAGATCAGATTTATGATTATGCACGACTATACGCCTCATCTGTTGCCGCCGTGTTGGCCTGGGGATTCCGTGCCAAGGACTTTGAATCGTTCTTCTACAAGAACTTCTATGACTTTGTTGATCAGGTATGTCCAATTCTTGGTGAAGTTTTCGCAGTGCTGATAGAAGAAAAGTGGCTCGAAGCGATCGAGCCTGGAGCAAATCCCCCAGTAGACCAAGCGCCATGGCTTTGGTATATTCCTGGTGCTTGGAAAAAGAGAGCATATAGAGTACGTGGCCTCATGGACAGTACTTGGTCCACTGCCCGGGCCATGGTCGACAAGAGGAGAGAGGACGGTGACATTCGTGAGTCGATCATTGATATGAAGTTGGCGGAATATGAGAAGGATGGCTGGCCAATGAGTCAATATGCCTTCAACAATCTCTTTGGCGAGCTACTGGAGGCAGGCGCGGACAGTAAGTTGCTCCTTCAGTGTACGAAAATCTTTCCTCTGACGTTGCAGCCACCGCCAATATGTTGTTGACCATCATCCTCGCAATCACAAAGTACCCCGAGGTACAGAAGAAGGCTCGCAAAGAATTGGACGAAGTGTGTGGTCAAGATCGAACGCCATTGTTCTCTGACTTTGACCGCCTTCCGTACATAAACTGCATTATCAAAGAAGCGTTGAGATGGCGGCCCACGTGAGTTATCGTAGTTGACAGGGGTTGCAGTGAAGTGAAGTCTGACCAAAAACAGATCTGACCTTGGAATTCCACACAGAGTTGCCAAAGGTTGTTGAAATTCTCACTTTCATCCGTCTTCATTTCACTGACTCTGACCAGACGATTGGTACAACGGAATGTTCTTCCCTAAGGACAGCACCATCTGGCTTGCCGCCTACGCCATTCACCAGAATGAGACCCTATATCCTGATCCCGACACCTTTAACCCCGACCGCTTTGTTAATCATAAAAAACTCGCAAATGACTACGCCGTTGGCGCCGATTGGCAGAACCGAGATAAGTGACACTTGAATACGCTAGATACTTCAAAAGACTGACCTTTTCATACATCATTACGGCTACGGAGCCGGTCGAAGAATGTGCCCTGGAATTCACCTTGCTGAGCGGAGCATGTGGCGTGTTACAGCAAAGTTGCTGTGGGCCTTCGAGTTTGCAGAGATCAAAGACAAGCCTCTGGACGTCAATGCCTTCACATCCTCCAATTTGATGCGGCCTCTACCATACCAGGTCACGGTCAAGGTGAGGAGCGAGAGGCACCACGAGGTCTTACGTCAGGAGCTGAAGGGAGCATTGGAGTTCCTTGCCCAGTATGAATAGCTTTGGGATGTTGGGGGCATGAATGAATGACGATTACGGCCTCTACTGAATAGTTGGCCGATGATGCTACGACTAGCTTCGAGCTCCGGCCCAAGGCTGTGGACATGTCATCATCTTTTGAAGAGGCTGAGGGACATATTTTCCTTAGACAACGAATTGATGGTGCTGCATCTACAAGATAGATCTAGCCAGGGAAAGCCATATATCTGTTTACAAGAACATTCACAAACAAAAGCCTATCAAAGAGTGAGAAATTATCAACCTGAGCTGGCTCTGTACAAAATACCAAGTTAGCTACCCATTAAACACTTGCTCCAATCGCCAGTCGTTCTGAGTGACACTGAGAGCGACACAGATCCGGACGTACCTGGCGCGTGATAAATTCTACCACTAGATCCCGGTGAGGTGATAACCGGCATGGCACGAGTGGGGTTTTCTTGTTGAGACCTCTAGCCGTAGGAGAACGACATACGTCTTTCTGGTTTGTTCCGTCGTTTGAGAAATTCGTAAGTTGTGACACGTTTCAATGGTACCTAAAGATGTTTGAGTTGTCTTCTTCCACGACAATGACACAGGATTAGAAGTGCCAGGGACTGATTTCTTGAAAAGCAATGTTGTGATCTTAGGAGGGGAAGACAAGAATTCCTGATATGGTGAGCTGATCCAAAAACAGGGTGGAAATCCCAAGAGCGGTTCAGGGTCTCTTGCGTCCCGGGCTGAGAAACATATCACTACACGTGATTTACATGGCACGACAACGACCCCAAGCACTGCCTTTGACTCGGTGAAGACCTAGCAGATACAGGAACCCGAGACATCACTGGACTGTGGTCCCGTCTGCTTTCTTTCAGCAGATGCTCTGCGCCGAGAGAGACTCGAAGCTTGTCACAAAGAAAACCAAGCATGGTTGAAAGGATGCTTTGCAGGTTTGAAGGTCGAGCAACAATCAGAATGAAGCGCAATAAAGCTATACACGGTCGCCCTTTGTTCTCTTCGACAAACAAAAGAGCAGTTGGTGAAGCTTCTACTGATTATAAAATCAAGCTCAAGGAAAGATGGCGATTTTCAATTTCGTTCCAATAAAACCATCTCATCATCCCGCAGGAAACTGAAGCTAGACATTCGAGATTTTCCTGCTGCGACACAAAACTCATTGCACACATTACTGGAAGTCAACCTAAGTCATCTCTGAAAGATGTGTTTCATTTCGATCACCCATTGGCGATGCCCTCGTTGTGGTAAAAAGAGCAAAGACCGCACAACTAGACTTGTGAAGTGTGCAACAGGCCCGCATGAGACTCAGGACGATGGAGAGCCTCTCTGGGTCAACGAGACCGGTAAAGACGACCTGCGACAGTGCGAGAATTGCGGCCGTGAGGATATGGGTCAACCCAAGCTCCCGGTGTGGCTGTCAGAGGAGGACCTTTGTCCAGAATCTTTACGTTGGCTGGGTGATCCCATGAGGTATCCATCACCTCCTAGAGCAGCCTTTCCTGCAGATACTCCGACCACCACCACAGGAAGTCGGTTGAACGCTTCATCAAATTATGAGGACAAGGTGAAACATCTTATACTGGAAACTCGCAAACTGATGGTGCGAGAAGATTCCACTTATGTACACCATTTCTCGTCACTCATTGATGTAGAACCGTGGATGAGCCAGCGCAACCGAGAGCTTGAGACAGCGTCCGAGGCCTTGACCAATTTCCAATTGATCAACCATCCCAGTGAAGCGATCTCCCACCTGATCGAAGAGTATGATGCCTTTCTTCTCGATCATCGCTTCTCCACAGCTTCAGGGAGTCGTGTTGTACTGATCTGTCATGCACAGGGAAGCGTCACTCTTTTCAAGAATCTCGACCCTCAACAGGTCTACGAAAAGATCCAAGCCGCTCAAGCCAGTGATGTCCACTGGATTCAGTGGGGCACGAAGCGTTTCACACCAGTCGAAGTTTGCGCTCCATTCATCAAAAAGGATACTCAAGCAGATGCTTGACCTGGTAAGTAGCAAACAGCCCGACGTGACAACAGCATCACCAACCTTAGATATTAACACCGAGCCAGTTCCATGAGCCAGCTAACTCATCCAGTACAACCCCCGAACCAATTCAGGCTACGAACACGGAGCCAAGAACTCATGACGCTCAGTAGAAGAAAATAGTAATCATTGAAAGTCAAATCGCCTAAATGAACAAGTGAAAAGTGTCGAGAGTGCCTCGCGCGGAAAGCTGAACTTTGTATGCTCGTAAAATGCCTTCGAATCTCGACAGTTGTGATGAGCTGATGAATCACGGGTCCCCACGTTCTGGAGTCAGCTGTGTAGCATCACTGGTTGATAGCATTTTGTAGCGGTAGATTTGATGAGTCGAAAGTAGAAGCAGGACTCGAAGAATGAAAGATCTTACAAAGCCTCGGCACAGAAGTGCTTGCATTGCCGTCTAACCGGATTCGCTTTGGTAAACACGCCAACGCGTCAAGAGACGCGACGGTTTTCATCAAGACCTCATCAAGAATTCATCCATCCTGGCATTTCTTTACCACACCCACCATTCCAGTCAGAACAGCTTGGACTTCAGCAAATTCGGTTCCCTACACCATGACCTCCTTGTCGAACATCAATTACCACAATCCGGCATATTCGACTTTTTTCCGAGCAGTCTTTCAGAAGCAACATCTCCCTCGACGACACTTTGTCCACCACCCTCTCACCCACTTGTACAGTCCAGTCTCCCATCAGTTTCCCGTTGGCGGATCGAGCTCATTGAGCCATTTCTGTCCGAATTTTCTCACCGCTGGAGCCTCGTAGCATGGTCTCAATTCAAGGCAACACGAGACTTTTCAAAGCAGTTTTTGGATCTGTCAACGGAACGTAACCCTAAGATTGTTATCGGTTCAAAGTTTCGCGGGCAAGTTGTCGAATTCTGATTAGCTGCGTCTACATGCCTATGTCTACTATTGGCTCCGGTCGAGAATGACAAGTTGGACTGGACAAGGTCAAAGGAAAATATACCGACGTTCAGAGTTTCTTCAAGAAACACCAAAAGACGGTCTCGCCATGCGTCAGGTCTGGTAAGGGCTCGCGAAGAGTCACGCGTCGGCGGTCCAATGCTGAACATTATACGTGATCGTTTATGGGATGTTTCGATCGATATGAGCGTAAGACGGGATCGGAGAGAGCGGATATGGTTGTCGATCTCGAGAAGCACTTTTGAGCCTGCCTAGAACGCAAATATGGTTCACACGTAAAATCTGCTGGAAGTCGTTGTTTGAACTGAAGAGATCCACTGGTCGGAAATGAGCTTGATGTTGCTTATAGCCAGGTCTCCAACGTAATCTCACGGCTTCATATCAATGGATTTCACCACTTGCCAGTCTGCCAGTTCCAGCCGGCTGTTCGACGCACACTCGCAAATCGGCTCCGTACGCAAATCCTCTCCAATTCTCACCCGTACCTACACCTGCAGACAAAAGGCAGCTCAATCGTCAAACGCGCATCGCAGTACCAGCTAAGAGATGTGTACTTCCTCCAAGAAGATCCCGATCAACCGCGTCAATCATCCGCATCATGTCTGAGCATGTTTGAAAAGGAGAGCGCCGATCAGTGTTCCCTAGATCTTCGGATCCCTGAGAACATGATGACCCCCATTTCGGTTGGGAAGAGGGCGATTTTTTAAGATGTTCTTTGTGCGCCCTAGCCTGAAATACTGGTGAATGCTCTTCGACTCTGCTTTGCGGCAAAACGGAAGAGAAATCAAAATCATAGTCTCCGAGATTACTGTACTACACATGAGAGAGGCATATTTCCTGCTTTAGCGGGGCATGGACTTCGGGTCTGTTGGTGGAAGCTGATGAGAGAAAGGAAGAATAAGAGACGAATTTACCGAGGGTCATGGGTACGACGTGGAAGGATGACTGATGTTTTGGAACAAGAATTGTTCGTCTTGCTGCGTCATGGGATTCTGGAAAACAAGTAAGTCCTTTGCCCTGATTGCCAACACAGTACAATGTGACATCTTTCGGGCTTTCGGCGCGATCGACTCTCTCAACCGATCTAGGGACAAAATTGTCGCAGAAAGTACGAAAAGTCTAGTCGATTTCCCATGCCAGACGTTTCTGCATGCCATCAACATCTCAGGCAGGAGGCTCTCTTTGGACTCTTGACGCAGGGGCTGTAATGATCACGTAGATCGACATGTTGGAACCATCAAGTGCTTGGGTCAGGACCTCTCTCGTGTGAGGATCAAAGCTTTGGCTTGTCTGCTCTCATCATTTGCCACCATTGAGATTCTTCTAGTGGTTGTGAAGACTTTGCGAACCGAGTTCCCTGGAAGTTCTGCGATTGATTGCCATGGTGAAATGATTCTGCTGGAACTTGACGAGGATGGCTATTTGAGTATCTTGAAGTGACAGGTCGGCTGTGGGATTCATTCTTAGCATCGAAGCCTCGAATGAGAGTCTAGCAACGCACGTGTAGAAGTGCAAGGAGGACATTTGGCCATCAGTCGTGCATATGTCTTTGGATGCTGCCATGGTCCACGGGCAATGCACGACAACTTTTTTTTGATAAGTTCTCCCATCTTTCCTGAATACTCTGAGAAGTTCTAACGAGATACTAGGGAATCTTGTGTCTGATGGATACAGTCTTGGGATGTAGGAACTGCTTCAAAAGGCTCGAAATGGGCATTGATCGATCTAGACAACATAGACGCAACAGGCATTATAGACACTAGAAATCAGCGAAACATGTACCAGATTGTAATGAACCTTAATCCTGTCGTGCGAGAAAAGTAATATCATTTGCGTCGTCCAGTGTTTGGGTGAGGACCTCGCGGGCCGTCCTGGAGAACGTCGCAGTCACTCCAGAGCCCACCCTCCCTCCTGCCCTCGTCCTTCTTTCCTCCTGTTTACTGTTGTGTCATCTCGCTTCCTGCAGTCCTTTCCTCTCTCATTGTTGCTTATCTTACAAGACTAGAGACGAGAAAGTCGATGAGATCGAAAGCCTGTTCATACAGATCGAACATCAACATCTCGTGCACAACAACGACAGATCCAAGATCTCTGGTTTTGGCTTTCAGACGCCATAACGTCCAACAGATACACGATTGACTGTCAACCGAGCCCGCCAGGTTCAACACAAGTCATTGCTAGTATAAGCCACGGTTAGACGGCACAGTCGTCCAGCATCTCCTTCTACTGACCCCAATCAGCACTCCTCGACAACAACCATGACAGACAAAACCATCACGTACAGCATCTCCACTGCCTCACTACACTGGCAAACCGCCTCAATCATGAAAGACATTTATAAACACACCCCCGCAACGACGACGAGCTCATCGATCACGCTGATCAAAACCATCGAGTCCGTAGGTCAGTTGAACCTTACGCTCCACAACCACAGCACGGCCTTCATGCATGGGTACACGGTGGAAATGACGGTCGAGCGCAGTGAACACGTCCGAGACCTATTGCTCAAAACAGTCGTGGGCATGATCGTCAAGGCGGACTGGCAGGTGCAGGAAGAGATCGCGTTGGCGGAAGGAGTGTTTGGTAAGGAGGAGGCCGTCGAAGACTCGGAGGAGGATGATGGTGAGGAGAATCTGGATTCCGATGGCGAGGAAGATGAAGATGAAGATCTGGATCCTGATTTGTGGAATTGGAAGGAGAGATGTGCTCAAGTGCTAGAAGCTTTGGTCGACAGAATGCCATGATCTCGGGAGTGGTAACAGTCGCTCATACTGGCGTTGGGACACCTGCGATTTGTATATTAGTTGCTTTATCAATTTCCTGGGTAAGCATGGTGTTTCGTTCATTCCATGTTGCTCGACGCTTATGAGCCCTGCGTCAACTGCAAATGTATTAGGTCTTTCAACTAGGAGCTCGAAAGTAAAGTTGTGCGGTTTTCGTCACTCCCATGCCCTGAAAAAGCCGTTAATCCAAGATATGAATCTCACTCTGTGCCTTTGTTGAACTCCTCTTCATCCAACTCTGCCTGCATCAAGACTGGCTCTGTATTTGTTAATAGCTAAACCACTAATCCAGCTTCCCAAATAACAGAAGCCTGCGCAGAAGCTAGATAAATCATCCCTAGAATACAGGACCCACAGTCTTTAGGCGACTCAGATGTATAAGATGGAGTACAGCATGTAAACAGTCATGCGTCAGTCCAACCACGAGGAATGACATTCTTTGATCCACCTGGCATTTTTCGCGGTCAGCCAATAAGCTTTCAGGGATGACTTTTCGCAAGGAGTCATATCCCGCCTACTAGGCAAGATGTGCACATACCAGAGAAAGTCTAAAAAAATGTCGTTTCGAGAACAACCGCGCATGGCTTTGCTGGAGAGCCGTTGTCATGTGGCTCCTAAGGTGGCATTTCACTGTTCTTGGGTAAATCAAGAGGGTCCATTTGGACTGGTGAGGGATAAGGCGCATGTTGTTGGACAGAATACTACATATGACTTGGTCCCAGGGCTCGAGAGACCAGGATGCCATGATCGCCAGTACCCAACATGCTGTTCGAGGCCGGGGCTATTGTAGCTGGTGCGGAATTCTGTAGAAGATGGGCTGATCCCACCCGCGCGGTGGAAGCAACGTGTGGGTTCAAGCGAAGCCATGGGCGAGCTGGTTGCAAGGCCCGGTCTTGCGAGGCTCACGATGAAGCATGCCGCATTGCTGGAGAATACAGCTAACAATCGTGATAACTCTGCTGGGCTTGGTGAGCCTATGGCTGACGAGACAGGATCATATCCAGACTCCAGCGATAGGCTTGAGGACCTATTGTCATGCCATCGACATCGATGTTTTGCCGCAGCAAAAGCCCAAAAAATGTAGACAGTGGATGGGGCATCATGTAAAAAACTCAATTTGTAGGTCCTCGTGTACCATGGATCCGTCGGATTGAGGTCCTCATGGAGACCTTTGCAGTCGAGACGGGACATCTTCATAAAGTCGGCGTGCTTTGTGTTCATGTAGTTGTTCTTCCCGATACGCAAACACACCCTTGATTGTCTTCAGTAAAGCGACCGCCATTTGAAAGCAGAGTCCAGCCATAGACATCTGATATCAACACCGACAAAACCAACAGCACATTTTCAACGACCACGTACATCTTATCGACAACAAACCAAGACAGGATAGCGATGGCGTCCTCCCGATCTCTGTCACCCTCTTCCGCCACCTCAAGCACGGCATTTTTGCCATCAGTCTTTATCCTCGACCATGCCGAAGACTTTGTCCAAGTCTCCACCCGGCCCATCGAAGACCGGCTCTGGGTGTCAGGCACCCATTTCCTCGACTCGCCCGATCAAGACAACGAGACTCGTTCGCGTGGTGGGCGCGGCACCAGAAGCCGCAACAAGGGCCGGCCACAATACGTCTGGAAGCCCACCAAAGCATGCCTCAGCTACTACGAGGACAAAACTGCCCCGGCTTCGGATAAGCAAGTCCAAGACGATTTGGTAGCCATCTTTGGCAAAGATGAAGCGTCAAGTGCATTGACGAGTGTTGGCGTTGCAGCCAAAAAGGGATCGAAGAAGGCAAAGGCCTCTCCGAAAAAATCGGATAAGAGGCCTGTTGGGAGTGATCAGTTGAGCCCACCGAAGAGGGCGTCAGCGAGAAAGGCAAAGAAGCAACAAGCTCCGGAACTGCGGCCAGGGTCATTGTCATCGGCAACTATATCACCAATAACGAGTGAACTCGATACAATCGCGAAGCCTGCTGGACACCACAGTACTTCGAACCCAAACAAGCATCATCAGTCATTGGAGACTCCGGCGAGGAGAGGTCGTCAGGCAAAGAGAGTGACTTTGAAATTCACTTTCAACAGAAGAGCCGTAGCGGTTGCTTAGGCGGCAGATGAACAGTTTTGTATAGCGATTGTTGGAGTACGGTATCGGATTCAGACTCACAATTCGAGCCATGATCGTGGGTTGTTGATTTGAACATCCCTGAATAGGGGAGAATTTTTGTATCATACAGGGGTATAATCACCTATAGTAGGTTATGCAGAGGGTCACCTATCGACCAAAGTTATTTGTCTTCAACACGTCCATATACCCACCTCACCATTTCTTCTACCTTCAACAAGATAACCATCTCGAATCCGGACTTTCTCTATTATGCTTGTAGTTGCGCCAGCCATGTGATCTTCCACTGTTGTATTGACTCCCACCCCACAATCCCATTGTCGTCCATCGGCTTTATCGTATATTTTCACGACATCTTCACCCGCAGCACTGACAATATGCCGTGCATCAAACATCATGCTTGTGATCGGACTGTCGTATGCATATGCGTCTGCAATTGTACCTGTGCGAAGATCCCATATCTGATTTGGCATTGTTAGTACAATTCTTGCGTCCATAAGGTTGAATGCTCAGACTTACCCGAATACTTCTATCCGCGCTTCCTGTCACGAGATGTGTCTCATCGAACTGTAGACATGTAACCGGTCCAGTATGACCCACCAGGCTTCGATGAACTTGTCCTGACCTTAGGTCCCACAATCGGACCATCCCATCAGCCGTTCCGCAAGCCAAGGCGGCATCGAAACATTGTACAGCACCCACAAAATCAGCGTTCATATCTGGGGTGCGACCTGTGGGTCGCCATTGTGATTCTACACTGTTGATGGTACTTGAAGCTTGTGCAGCGGCCCAGAGGACATCCAATGTTTGTACACATCTTCCTTTGACAAGATCCCACTGTCGAAGAGTTTTATCAGCACTCCCTGAGACAAGTGTATCACCTCGAATATGTAATGCAGTGACTTCGTCGACGTGTGCTTCCAGCGTGAAGATAGGGCAATCTTCCATGGCATCTGGCGGAGGTGGAGGAGGGAGATCCTCATTGTCATTTCCAAACCCTAGTCCATCATCATCATCATTATCATCATCTCCGTTGGAGATTTTGTGCTCGTACGGCTCATATCTCGCCCGTGACAAATCCCATAAACGGATGGTGGCGTCTAGTGATCCAGTGGCAACGATATTATCCTCGACTTGAAGACAACGAACGCTTGCAGTATGACCCTCGAGAAATCCCATACATCTACCCAGATTAAGGTCCCACACGCGTACGGTGTCATCCAAGGCAGAAGTTACCATGATTCCAAAAGGCTGGTCGAAGTCAAGGGCTGTTATGGTGTCGTTATGAGCAGGAATAGTCTTGATATGCGAGCCAGGCTCGAGATGTTCGTGTAAGACAGGCATAGATTTCCGCTTGGTATACTTAGGACGTCGCTTGGACTTGGGTGACACGGAGGAGGGTAATTTTTCATATATGGACTGAGACATGAAAGATGCGTCCATGGCTTCTGATTCAGGAGTTGCCGCACGTGGTGGTGGGTTAAGAGTATCTGTAGAATTTTCAAGAAGTCCTTGTTCATCCAGTTCTTCTTGCAATTCCTCGACCTTGTTGTCAAGCTCAAGAAGGGAATGCTCCATTTCGGCTTCATCGTTTTCAAGAGCAGCCAACCGATCGAGAACAATCTTGCGAGCATTCTGTAAATTGGCGATTTTATGATCAATATCGCGAATCTCTGTGGTTGCCATGTTCTTGCGGATGGCCATCATCTCGAGTTTGTGATTGACGCTATTGCGCTTCTTCTTGACGTTGGCCAATGTAGGAGGTCCATCTTCCTCTACATCTCCGGCGGAGAGGAGACGATGCTGTTTCGAGCCCCGCCGGCGGTGTCCTTTGCGATGCTCATTATCACCTTCGGGTAGAGAAGCTTGAAAGCCTTGGAAAAGAGAGTATGAGTTGTCGTCTTCAGGAATGTTTTGCAGTTGATCATCGGGGATATAGGTAAGTGCTCGATGAGCGATCTCGCTCGTCGATAGCTTTGCACGCACGAGTTCTGAAGGAGCTTGTTGGGAGAAAGAGAAGACCGCTCTCTGTAGTCCTGGCCGCCGCATCTGTCGTTGAAGTGTGTTCATTGCCGAAGGGTATGGCGTGGAAGAGGTTTCCCCGATGAGGTGGGAAGCGGTTGCTGTGACTTTGCGGCCGAATGCCTCCAATTGACGCGTCTATATACATTGTTAGGCTTGTTTGTGTTGCTGGAGAGAGGAGATATTCACGTCAAGGACAGCTCCAAGCACAGATTCATCGCCATCTCCGGCTGCGGAGCGTGTCTGGGAGACATTCCGACTATGGGGCCTGGAGCCGGCCATGCGACCTAAAAGTTGAGGTGGTCAAGTCGACGCAAGACTGGCCACAGAGGTTCGAGTGGCTCTGAGGAGTCTGCTTGGGGTCAGTTAAATATCTGAATGCTGCCACAGGGTTGGAAAGATAAATTGAAAGGAGATGGGACATGCGACCAATATGCATACCCATTCGGGCAAGCTGCCATGAAAAAAGCCGACAGCAACGCAGATGGAAATGGTGGAGAAGCTGAAGCGAGAAGCGGGTTCTACCAAACTGACGTCGTCAGCCTCCAAGTAGTTCCTGGCTTCGAGCTTCCTGGGCCTGATGCCAAATAGCAACATCTCCTTACTAGATGCTTATGCAGAGGTTGTTTTCAGTTTGTCAGACTTCTTGATCACACTCTCGTTCAACACACATGAAATCACATAAAGTGAGTCTGAGTGGTCCAAGTTCGTCCTAAACATGGCTTTCTCTTGAAATTTGTCGAAATCGCCGATATTTCTTACCCCGCCTCTCGCACTTTTCAATCCGTCAAAATCCATCTGATGCACATTTCCGACATGGATACAGCAATAGATCTATCTGATGCCTCGAAAGCATTAGATCTAGCCAACATTCGATTCCAGCTAATGTATGTAAAAACACATTTACAAGTGTTCCTGGAAGGAGCTGACATGCCATAGCCGACTCGAAGACACCATTACTTTCCATCTCATTGAACGCGTTCAATTTCCTCTCAATGCCACCATTTATGATGTTGGAGCTCTTCCTATACCTCAAACCGATCGACATTTACCACCTGCGCTCTCATTGGCAGATTATCTTCTAGCAGAGACCGAGCGCATTCATTCCTTGGTGCGAAGATATGATGCGCCTGACGAGTATCCTTTTTTCCCCGAGGTTTTGCAGAGGCCTCGTCTTCAACCTATAGACTACCCCAAGATCCTACATGACAACGATGTCAACGTAAATGACATCATCAAAGATAAATATATTCATCAAGTCTTACCCGAAGCCTGTCGAAAATTTGGTCGAGAAGATCGAGGAGAGACAAAGGAGAACTATGGTAGTGCAGCAACCTGCGACGTTGCATGCTTGCAAGCTCTGAGTCGAAGAATCCACTTTGGCAAATTCGTCGCGGAAAGCAAATTCCAAGCCGAGACTGATCGTTTTGTGAAGCTCATCAAGGCCGAAGACCGCGAGGGTATCGATGCTGCCATTACCAACGCGAAAGTGGAGCAACAGGTACTTGAACGGTTACGACTGAAGGCAAAAACATATGGAAAGGATCCATCTCTGAACACAACAAGTGCTGGCGGTGAAGAAAAGATCAATGTCGAAGCCGTGGTTGCCATGTATGCCCAAGTGGTCATTCCTCTCACGAAGGTGGTTGAGGTCGAATATCTGATGCAGCGGCTGAAGGGTACCCCTTGGGAGTGATTTCGTTGAATTCAGACTCACGCTTGGGGTTTTAGATATTCTGAAATGTTTTGGACGGCAGTTTTGAAGCTGTCTTTGGAAATCAAAATAGCATGTCCTTGTGGTCGAATGCCCAATTCTTGAAATGCTCTCTTCGAGTCAGAGTGTCCCTCGTCTTGCTTGATCGAGTATTCGAAGCCACCATGGCAAATCGCATGTCGTTGCAATACTTCATCCTCTGGATGGAAATACATGGTCTCAAATACTCCACCAGCCGCCTTCTTTTTCTTCTTAGGCCGATCGTCTTCAGCGTCAAGTTTCGACGGAATCTCGGTGTAGGTTTTGGAGAGGATCAAATAGTGGGAGAATTCGTAAGGCTCTTTGTCTTGGACTGCCCACTCCATCTCCTCAAGCAGCATTGTGTACATCGGAGGGACGGTTTCAGAGGGAACGTTGATCAGTCGGTCCGTCAATATCAAGCCAATTGAGGGGATATCAGACTGCCCGACGAGTTCAGCAAGGGGGCTAGCTGAGGATTGGACTTCGCTTTGGAATGGATGTATTGAATGAGTTTGGCGATGTATGGTTTTCCCTAGATAAGTCTGAGTGAGGATAAACAGATGTGTAAAGTTGACTCCATTTACCTTGTGCTCTTGAAGGTTTAGAATCGACAAAAAGGCATAAGGGTCCGTCTCGTTGCCATCAACCTTGACTGTGGAACCTAGGGTTGGCTGAGAAAGGATCAAGTCGGTCAACGCTGACAGTTCGAATAGTTGAGCATCGGAATCGAATAGTTGCTGTAACAGACTCTTGATCCCATGATAGTCGACGTCAGGTTGGGGATCAAACCATTCAAATTCCACGTCAAGCATATCAAAGTCCTATACCAGTAAGTAATGTCCCCCAAACTGGAACGGCGTCAGAGAGACACACTTCATCATCACCGCTCTCATCCTCGTCAACGGTCTTCGCAATGGGCAGTTGATCCCCGAGATCTTGCTTTCTTTTCCCAGTACTTGCAGGCATATTTTGATGAGTCGGCTGAATAGCCGCGTGTATTATGTAGGGCTTTGACAACTGTGAAATCCTGACCTCCAATTCAAAGCGAGACTTTTTTTGTTCGGTGGATTGCGGGGAAGAGAAGAGGGCACAGGCACAGGCGGGCAAATCTTTGGCCCACAAAAAAATCATTGATTGCCCCTCGCGCTTTCCGCATCCTGCATCGTGCATGGGCTGGCCTTGCGTTCCTGCATTTTTTTCCTCGAGCATCCACAGAAGTATCTTCCCTTCCTTCTCTTTGGGATCTATCCCCAACTTCCCCAAGCACTCGAGTGATAGTCACTATGGCAGTCAATGGCGAACTTAAAGCAGTTGAGGTCAACGTGCCCGCTGCCACATTCGACACCATTCTCGTTCTCGACTTTGGGTACGATAAGACCCAACAAAATCTGCATTCAGCGTGACTAACCGCCGGACAGATCGCAGTACTCTCATTTAATCACGCGTCGATTGCGAGAACTCAATGTATACTCCGAAATGTTGCCATGCACACAAAAAATTGCAGATCTCCATTTCAAACCCAAGGGCATTATCTTATCAGGAAGTCCCTATTCGGTCTATGACACTGATGCGCCTCATGTCGACCCAGCAGCCTTGGAACTCGGAGTTCCAATTCTAGGAATATGCTATGGGTTACAGGAGATGGCCTGGCAATTTGGGAAGAGCGTATCGGCAGGAGACAAGAAAGAGTATGGCCATGCATATCTGAAAATCGAACGACATACGGGCAAGGAAGATCACATTGATCGCTTATTCGACGGCATTGAGGATGATATCGAAGTGTGGATGAGCCATGGCGACAAACTATCTGCTCTCCCAGACGGTTTCAGGCCTATCGCAAGCACTCCCAATGCGCCATGGGCAGGTGTTGCAAGCATTACCAAACCCTACTTCGGCATCCAATTCCATCCAGAAGTCACGCATACTCCACAAGGTACCCAAATCTTGGGCAATTTTGCAGTCAAGATCTGCAATGCTAAACAGGATTGGACTATGGAGAAATTTGTCGACCAGGAGATTGAGCGCATTAGGGCTATTGTTGGTCCCAAAGGTCAAGTCATTGGAGCGGTCAGCGGTGGGGTCGACTCAACTGTCGCCGCTAAACTCATGAATGAAGCTATTGGTGATCGTTTTCATGCTGTACTTGTCGACAATGGTGTCCTCCGTCTTGATGAGGCAAAGACGGTGAAGAAGACCTTAACGGAACATCTCGGCATCAACCTCACTGTCATCGATGCCACCGATATCTTTCTTGGAAAATTAAAAGGAGTATCTGACCCAGAAAAGAAACGAAAAATAATCGGCAACACTTTTATCGAGATCTTCCAGGATACAGCGAAGAAAATTGCCAAAGAAGCCGCCGAAACTCCTCGAGCTGGCGAGATTGAATTCCTTCTTCAAGGGACCTTATATCCCGACGTCATTGAGAGTATATCATTCAAGGGTCCTTCTGCGACCATCAAAACACACCACAATGTCGGCGGTCTTCTTGAGGGTATGCACCTGAAACTCATCGAGCCACTTCGGGAACTATTCAAGGACGAAGTCAGAGCACTAGGAACAAACCTTGGAATTCCAGAAGAATTGGTTTGGAGACATCCTTTTCCTGGTCCCGGTCTTGCCATTCGAATTCTTGGTGAGATCAACGAAGAACAACTCAAGATTGCTCGTGCTGCAGACAAAATCTTTATTGATGAGATCATCGCTGCTGGTTTATATCGCAAGATCTCTCAGGCCTTTGCAGCATTGCTACCTGTCAAGGCAGTGGGAGTTATGGGCGATAAGCGGGTGCACGCTCAAGTCATTGCGTTGAGAGCAGTCGAGACCACTGACTTTATGACGGCTGATTGGTTCCCATTCGACGGTGAATTCTTGAAGCGTGTCAGCAGAAGGATCGTGAACGAAGTCGATGGCGTGTGTCGTGTGGTTTACGATGTCACCAGTAAACCTCCAGGAACCATCGAAATGGAATGATTTTATTGACCGCATGGCCTGAATGGAACTCAACCCAAATATGATGCAGCTTTGCAAGATCATAATCTGATCAAGCCGTCATTTCTGTCACCAGGGATAGGACCTTTGGCCTATTGTCCCACTCTACGTTTTGATTGGCGTCTTGATTGTGAGATGTCGCCGCTCGGTTGTAATGATGCCATGATATTTCTTTCTCCCATTGATACCTTAGATCCCATTTCAGATAGAATTGTGAAAACTTCCCAACAAAAACGCTCCATGCATCTCCCCTTTTTGCTAGATTCGACTCTTCACTCCAATTGTGTTTGTGAGATTGCCAGCCTTTAACAGATGACTTTTAGAGCGAGAAAACCTCACGATCTACTGGGAGGATGAAATCTAGCTATCTAGCGGTGAAAACGATACCTACATATGACCACATAAACTTTGTAAAGGTCAGTGAGGAGCAACTATCTAAAGGTCGGTGAGGAGCAACTATCTAAAGGTCGGTGAGGAGCAACTATCTAAAGGTCGGTGAGGAGCATTCCAATAATATTCAGTAGGTATCAATAGGCCCTGGGTCGTTGTGCGTAGCGGTGTGCAGACCGCTCTTACGGTAAATTACACAGGTCATATTTACAATACATAGATCTCCTTTCGCAATCGACCATAGGATGTGGAATGCAGGGCTTCCCGTTCGCTCAGCCATACTTAAGCCACATGCCGGTCAGTTAGTACTAAAGTGGGTGACCATTTGGGAATCCTGGCTGTTGATTGTTTTTTGTCCTTTTCAATCCTCCTCTTCTTTTTAAGTTGTTTTGTCTTGTCTACATAAATTTTCATAATCTCCTGAGTAAAATCAGGTATGCATTTCTTTTTGGCGCTACTGCGACTGTGTAGGCCCCGGTGGCTGCATGAGCTAGCTGGCTAGCTAGTTAAGTGGCTTTGGGGTGCGCAGGCATATGTACCTGCATGCCTATTGCACAGTGGAAATCCACGGATCCAACTTCTCGGGGCGGTTTCCTGTTTTTAGTCAGCGACGGCCGACGTGCCCCTGCGTCCTTTCAATACGAATGCGACCTGAGATTGGAGAAAAGTCACTTCTGCATTCGGAGTCCAATTCCGAACAGCTCAGGCACTTTGAATTCTAAAAGTCTCAAAGGGGATATCTGCATATATGGATCGGGAAATGTTGCGTCACGGCTGCTAGATTGGGTAATTTGATTACATTGCTCCACGCGATAACCTGACGGGCGGGTTTCGATCTCTTTTTGTTTTCAACCAGGGCTTTAATGTTCGTAGTCGTCCGAAAATGAGGCCGAATTGTTGCATTGCATTGCATTACACGTTACAAGGATCTCGTTTCCGAAGGGCAAGAGAAACGAGTTAACATTGTACGGAATAGAAAATGGCAGGAGTATGGTGTGGTGTGGCCGGCTCTGTGAAATGGTTGAGGTGAGCATCATGACAAGGCAACCTAAATTGAATCTGCGAACAAGTCTACTACGAAGTGCCAAGGTGATGAGTTGTGACAATTCCAGAATGTCTCGGATTTCATCACAGTCACATTCAAGGCACGAGATTAAAACCCAATCACACAATATTTCCTATGTGATTGGTCCTGCGCTTGCGAGTCGTGAGTGTTGTGGAAAGTGATATCTAAAAGTCGTGGCTAACAATGTGGTGGTATAAAGATGCAAGCCTAGTGTCAACCCAAGGTCTGTATTCGTGAATTGCAATATTGTCTCGGCAGTGCACCTGAATATGACATATCCTGCGACATGGAAGGGGGTGCGAGTTAAACGGCCCCTCGCTGCCTTCACATTCTTTTCCGAAATCGAGGAAGCCTTCCGATTAGTGCTCATTATGAAGACTTGTGGTGACGTGTAGGCCTCGTACCATTGTCTGGACTCTCCGTAGCCTGATGGCCCCAACCGAGAGGTTACAAAAGGCAGTCTATCAGACGTTCTTTCCTCGCCTTCGCGGCCTCCTCTTTTCGGCACCGTCGATTTGACCTGGGGCTGACCAGTTGGCATGCTTGCTTCTCGCTCGTGGGGTCCTGCTGAGAACGGCGAAATGACCAGCACCTTCTTAGCGATAGTCACGCCATTTACTTAATGATCTGAATACTAAGATGAATGTGGCTCCAAGGGTATACGATTCGAAGGTAGCATGATCTTGAGAACTTGACACCATCTACGGTTGCCGAAAGACGCGACGCAACTGACCAATCGAAGGATTGAATACCATACGGGCAGTCGGTTTTCACCATTTGATCGTCTTCAGGAAGGTATCACAGCTCACGTTGCTCTTGATATCCTTTCCTAGGAGGGAGTCTAAACATCTGTATTTTCGAGGGTGGTCGACAAATGCTCATGTTTCTGAAAATTCGGTTCAAGCACTGACAAACTTTCCAGGATCTCCAAGGCTGGTGGAAGACAAACATAATCCCACCACAGAAACTTTTTTAGTATCATCAAAAAATCTTGGGGAGTGAGATGATGCAAGTTGATTGCTTGCACGAGTACGCTCATGAACCACTTATGACATGCTAGACGTCTCGAGGCGATCTCTCCCATAAAACAGGTCCAGATCAGGATGTCCTTGTATTTCGAAAGCAGGAGAGATGGAACATCAATCTGCGAGTTCTGAAGAAGGTAGAGTAGGCTGTTTGCCAAAAGGATCTTGACTCCGGAGCTGTAAGGTAATGGATAAAGGACCAAATCGCTGTAGAGCAGCCCAGCAAGTCGGCATATCTCTTGCATGACATCATTCAAATTGAACTTGGAGGGACTAAATAATCGAGTCATATCGAGAAGACTATGTTGCACTTCATTTCGCGTCAAGATGAGTTGGCGATAGAGATAACGTTCGGACGGGTTCCGGATATGATGGTCGAGAGCGACCGTAGCTTGGAAAGCCAAATCGTAAAGATAATATAACCTGGGATGAATACCCTCAAGGATGTCGAGATTGATGTTTGTCCGAGGCAAAAACCCATAAAGGTGCAATCGAGATGGACCACGTGACCATACAGTCTTAGGCTTCTGGTGTGTCACCGTGGATGCGAAAATATCAACCCTACCCGTGCGAATGAGTCGAGCTCGAAACTGAGGAAATTGCACCAACTTACCACTCAATAAAATCTAGATTACCATATTCTTTGACCTTACCCATCCCGCCCTTCAAGTTCACAAGTGTAATCAACGCCTCGTAATGTTGAGGGACAAGCTTCATGCCACCAAACAAGTGAATGCTCTGTGCGGTCGAGAGTGGTGATACTGGATGTGGTTGCGGGATGAAGACATTAAGATCTCCTGAGCAGGTTGACCAACCACACAAAACTAAAAGAAGTGGCTCGGGAACAGTTCCATCCCATTTTGACATGTAATTGGACATGACCTCAAGTCCTAGTTGTCGGTGCTCGTCTCGTGCGCGTATGACTGACTGAGAAGTTCGGACATCTTTGGACAAAACCATTGCAAACCCAGCACTGCCTACAATTGCAGCATGCATAAGATATGGAGTCTGAATGCAAACTCTTCTCCAAGACCTTTTAAGTTCATCGATTTCGAGTTGTGTTTCTCGGGGTACCATGACACTTGCCCAGGTCATGTCATATGCTGAGACTCAAGTTGTCAACTAACGAACAGTTGAATTGAATGTATCAACTCCAACAAATGCTCAAGATCATCGCCGATATGAAATGGTGGACTGACCAAAATCTAACGCATCTCGCATGACCGACGGGATATCGTGACCAGGATATGTAGCGAAAGGATCCTTCTTGCCAGGTCCAACGAGGGCAAATGGACTGGAAAGTTTGATCAATTCTTCATCGTCCAGCTTTGCCCTTTTAAACACTCGACGATGTCTGATTGCTAGCTGAGCTTGACCGCGTCTTGCGGCAGGAGCTGAACCAACTCGCCAGGTTGATACGTTGTAGTTCTGCTTTTTGCGGGCATCCGCAGGACTATCGTAGTTTGTATGCCTGGAATGGGACTTGTGATTAGAGGCATAGTCTCGATGGTCCCCGTCCTTGGTCTTCGTCTTTATTGGGAAGGCGCCCGGCTGCATCGTGCATAAAAGATGCGAAAGCCCGCACCCTCATTGATTTGAAAGAAAATATGAATAACAATTAATTGGCCACTGTCGATAGCATGAAGATTGAATTTCACGGAGAGGTGCACGGCGTCCAGAACAAAGGCAAAGGCAAATAGCTGACATATCGCATACTGTGCTCGGTCGGACCTATTTGGGTCGCGTACATGCCCGGTCAATGTTCTGCTGGTGATCTCTGCATGTTGGCTGAATACATTGAGCGGAGAACAGACTAGCGTTCCTCAGAGTCTGGTTGCCAAAGTGGAAAATGCCAAGTGTGAGTGCGGTTACCATAAAGCTGATATCTCACTGCTTTAGTTAAGACATCCCGCCCTCGTCTGTCAGTTGATACAATTTGTCAAAAGTCTAAAAAGGCACAAATGCCAAGCAGATTGGTAGCTTGGTGGAACATAAAAGGGTTAGACCATTTACTGATAGTGGTAAAAATGCTTCATTCCGCACCACGGGCAATGGTGGGGTCTTCATCAAGCATAAGCTAGTATCTCGGTACCTAACTTTGGCCTCGTTGTCAATTTCTTGCAGAGAGAAACGATGCAGTAGTTTGGGTTGGCCGCCCTGAAGGAGTCGGCACCTCCACCCGCGTTGATGCCCAGTTTCTGATACCAAGAGGGGTTGCCTTGACCCAGTAGGTAGAAGCTGTTTTCCTAGAGCTGGCTGCAGACATCCCCGTGTACTCTGTACAGCGTTCGGTGAGAAGCAGAGCGAGTGTTTCCACGTTACGGTCATGCTCATCGATGCAGATATCAAAGGGTACATATGCAACACGGCTAGATGCGTATCCACGGCTCGCACTTCCTTCTTCGATAGGGCAAGAGCTTCATGATGACCGCAGGCACCTAGGCAGGATCAGGATATATTTCAGGCGGGTCATTCTGAGATGAGCTTATGGTTACCATGTGGCGATTAAGTGATGACGAGCAAGGTTTCCTGCAGGTACCTGACACCTACCTCATACGCCTGATGCTTGAGATTACGTGATCATCGACGCATTTAGCGGTCTACTTGACCGTATTATGCTACGGTGCAACTTGAAACATCTCACGCAGCTCACACACGTGCTCACCCGACATGACATGTGACCTCGTCAGTGCTTTTCTTCCTGTTGATCAACTGCCACCTACCTGACTACAAGCCGTCGTAACCACGTTCTCTGACTTTGTTGTGCAGCCTTGTGCACGCATAATGCAGACCAGTAGATGCTGTAATACCACGAACCTTCTGATATCACATCTAGCCTTCCCCTATACCGCCCTAGACGCACTATCTTTGATTCCTACCGCCCACGAAAGTGCGATGCGACGGTTCCTCGTGTCGCGAATTCGGTTTTGCGAACCAGGTAAGAATCAGGCCAATATCATTCCGCCTGGCAACTTCATATGGAGATCCACGAACACAGTGACGCTCTCCTGCGTACCTAGGTACTAGGTATCCGACATTTTCGGTATTGTCACATCCACTTCGCCATGATGGTTGACGACACAAGGCTCCCGTATTGCGTGATTTGCCTTAGTGGCCACGAACGCGCCCCACTGACCAATCAGAAACCCAGCCTTGTGAATCCAAAGCTCAAACAATCGAGACCCGATCCAATTCCCTGACGGAGGAAGATACAATCCTCGATATCTCGTATCAAAAACGGTATTGTTTCCCCGGAGCAAATTAACTGTTGCCGGCAAGCATGCGGGTCATGTCGGTCAGCCCATCGGACCTTTGTTCCAGTGAAGGCAAAACACGACTCCTGCCCATCAGGATGGTATCATTCGTCTTTGCCCCAATTATGACCCTACCACGGATTCATTGATTTGCCATTTGTGGGGAAAATCAGCTCCGATCCCCGGGTAAGTGTTGCATGACTGTTAGTTATGACCACCATTGCAGTGACGATATCTGAACCAGTGGGACCCCTGGGGATATAATCTCACATCTTCCCTTCAAAACTGGTTCCTTCCTCCAATCTTCACCGCCAGTAGACAACCTTAGCTCTCAACTGCATCAAACATGGCACCTCACGCTGATGACCCTGTGGGACTTGATAACAATACAGTTCTCCCTTTCAATCCCGAGAGCATTGCCAAAAAGCTTGAACCCCTAATCAGGACAGATGTAGAAATCAGGACCAAGTCGCTGGCTGAAAGCTACGAACCAGGCAGAACCCAGGTCGAAACCCATGAAGACTACGAATTTGAAGATCTCACACCACGATTTCCTGACGTCAAATGGCCGCCTTTGACGGATACTCACTATGAGGAGAAGGGGCTTCTGGGAGATCCGAAGTTTCGCAACCTTTTACAAGACGCAACTAGTGTTTTTGACTATGTTCCCAAAATCGGCACCGAGATTTCAGGAGTCAATCTCAAAAATCTGACTGATGCTCAGAAATACGACCTCGCAAGACTGGTCGCGACAAGGGGTGTGGTGTTCTTTCGTAATCAAAAAGATCTAGATATCGACTCCCAAAGAGAACTTGGAAAATTCTTCGGCACCTTGCACAGGCACCCAACGACAAGTGTTCCAAAGAGAGAGGGTTTGGAAGATGTGCACGTTATTCACACTACAGACAAGTCTCTTGACCAGCGAGCTCTGTTCACACCTACCTTCTTGTGGCACTCGGACGTGAGCAGGCCTGATCATTTGGACCCCGAATCTATACTGACAATGATATAGATCACTTACGAAGTTCAACCTCCTTCATATACCTCCTTGAAAGTTTTGACCGGACCTCCTCGGGGTGGCGGCGGTGATACTCTCTGGTGCTCGCAATACGCCGTCTATGATGCTTTGTCGCGCCCTATGCAAATATACCTCGAAGGTCTAACGGCTTTACACTCCGCAGAAGCGCAGGCTCAAGGCTCGCGAGCGGCAGGTCGACCTGTCCGAAGGGAACCCGTTACGACAGAGCATCCCCTGATTCGCGTCAACCCTGTGACAGGATGGAAAGCAGTATTCTTCAATCCTGGATTTGTTACTAAGATTGTTGGCGTACCCAAGGCTGAAAGCGACACCATTCTCCGCTATCTCAACGAATTAATCACCACAACGCAAGAGGCACATGTACGTTTCCAGTGGGGCAAGCACGATGTCGCAATCTGGGATAATCGATCAACAATTCATACCGCTTCCTACGGCTTCATGCCACACAGACGGCATGCCGTTCGTGTAGCTGTAACCGCGGAGAAGCCTTATTACAGTGCTGATGGCAAGTCTCAGGAAGAAGAATACAATGCGAAATGGGGTCTTCCACAAGTTAACAAGGATGGTGCACGGCAATCGAATTACAATGATTGAGTTTTAGAGCCTGAGACGGGAAAACGGCGTTGTGTATTTACTTTTCAGCGCCGGCACACTGCATTTACTTTGAAGTAAGTATTTTTCAACTTCAGAATTACACAATTTGAGCCATAGTTTGGAACTGAGCGTTGAAGCTGCCGGATCATTGTCGGCCCGTGCAGTATTAGTTCTGTGATCTTCATTTCGCTTCTCGTTCGAACCCACGAATCCACGATTTACCACATTGTGTGTCTTACTTAACTGTGCTCGTTTGTTGCATCAAGTTTTTATTGTTCAGGTGCACAGAGCTTGTTTAATGTCTGACCATTCGATTCTGGAATATGCCCGCTATCATGGTTTGTGCATCGAGGACCAAAGCAGAGATGTCTTTGAATATCTCCAAAATCTCACTCCTCCAAGCGATACAGACCTCGAGGAAGATGCAAGAATACAAGAGTCTGATATACTCAAGGCTGCCATCACCTTGGAGGAGCCCAAGATCCAGTTGAGCCGCGAAGCAGGCGTCTTCCTGCACAAAAGTATCCAAAAGCCGGACCATCAGATCAACTGGTCTGACTTCCTCCCTGAACCTCGCAAGAATGATAGATTCAAATTAGAGGTCCCTATTCTTTCCACAGATCAGGACCAGGATGTGGCAGAAATGAAGCGAGAAATGAAATCGAGGCCAGAGTAGGATCCTGCCAACCTTTCATTTGAATTGCCGGGACTGTCACCCGATCATGAGTCCGAGGATGTGTGTCAAGAAAATTTGTCAACGGATTCGCTTCGTGAGTTCGAAAGGATGTTTGCAGCTGAAAAGATGAACACGTCAAGAGATTCTTTGACCTATTTGTCAACAGTCCTCAAGGCTCGCTTCAGTGAAAAGGATAGGGAAGAAGCATACCGTCAAGACCTCTCAGGCAATAATGTACGTCAGTAGTGGTCAGTCTACTGGGCCAGAATGCGGCTGATTTTCGTGAGCAGAAGCAGAATTTATCTCCGACTCCGCACTTTGACTCTCCCAGTTACTTCGCCAAGAAATACCTCTCATCATCTCCGGAGCTTCAGTTGGAGTCTGCATCAAGTTGCTATACAGACATGGAGGAGTTGGAGCATGGAGAGGAGCAAGTAAATGTGGGCCGAAACCATCCGGCGCCAGACCCAGCATATGCAGAGAGGACGAAGAAACAAATGGAGTCTCTGCAGGAAGCCAACAATTATGCTGGAAGTAACATCTCACTGCAAGGACTAAGCATGGCCGAGGTGTCGCCTATGCCTCATCCACAGACTCCTGCAGAAGCGACGGAGCAGGCAGAGTTCAGGTCAAGCCCAGACTTGCAGCATATTGCAGCGACTGTCATCACGGAGAACGGGGTTTCCGAGAACGACGATTTTGCTTCAACGACAAATACCCCCGTTGGTAGAGAGCCTGAAACACTTGAAGCCAACTCTTTCGACATCGGTAATGAGCGGACATATTTATCCACATCCTGTGTACCATCATACTCACCAACCACTCCAGTGCATACTGCTGAGCCGTCTCCTTGTGATGAAAGCATCAAGAAAGATTGCAATGTTTCCGACGATCTGCTTGATGGAGATCTCGATGCTGATTTCATGAAGTTTATTGACACTGCCGCTCTCGCTTTGGACGATCATATACAGGGAATGCATACAGAAGTGACAATGGCTTCTTCAAAATTGAAGGTGCCCGAACTAGAACCTGTCAATCGACCTCCATCTGATAATGATGTGGATTTGTTTTTAGCTGCTCACTTCGACAAACTTGACTGGGATCTCTCTACCCTTTTCGACGACGCAGAGGAGAATGGCTTGACTTGGACGCCATTGACATCTCAGATCCCACATCCTGATCTATCAGAGAGGATTGAAGACCATGGACGTCACGAATGTGTTATGCAGATACCGACACAACTCGTCCAAAGCTCCGAACTACTATGGAGACAACCTGGGCTTAGATTTCTGGACACCGAAGATGAAAGCGAGGAAGAAATAGAAGAGGATGGCGATTTGGCCATCGGCTTACGAGGATTTCCAGGACAGCATATCCCATTGAAGAGGAACATGGAGGAAGAGATATTGGACAATGCATCCATTGTGGATGCTTCGGCTTGCTCTCCCAACACGTTCCACGGACATTCGAACTCGAAAGCCGATGACGCAAAGGTTGTTGGAAAGCTGTCGTCAACTGACAGTGAAAAGATGCCGAAACGCGGCAAAATGGGTAAAGGGGCATCGTCTGACGAGGGAAGAACCGAAATCGTGATGGAGAAAGAGACGATCATCACTCCAGTTGTGAGAAACCAAGATACTCTTCCGTCGAAGCGCATAACCACCGCATCATCCGCTTCAATGCAAGCCAACTATTTCTTCTCAGCATCTGACGCTTTGAACAGCTTCCTCGACCTTCGAGGAAGTAAATTTAAGAAGGAAAATGTGTCATATCCTGGCCACATTGACGAGTTAGCAAATGATCCAATTCGTACGCAAACATCGAATGTTTCGGACTCTTGCTCGTCAGGCGGCGCCAACAGCTCTCTGAACCGAGGACACTATTCGGGAACGGTTCAAGTACCAAGATCCCCACCACCACCTCACAATCCGCAGGAATTAGCCCCAGATATTAACTCACTTGCCTGGCCACGAACGATCATGGTCAACACACTCATGCTGCATTCACACAGGAAGCTCATGCAATCCCTCGATACCGAAGAGAGCAAACAATTGACAGTTATATTCAGGGAGGCAGAACCAAATACAAGTTTGAAATCTGCCAATGCTTTGAACCGGATACCAGACATGATTCTTAACCCAAAATCCTGCGTTATTTTTACCAATATTCAAGCACTTGGTCAAAAACATTTGCCGGGTATATCAAGTGCTTCAGGAAGTTGCCTTGTCGAAGCGCTGATCGACCAGTTCTCGCACGGGTTTGATCAAGTATTTGTTATGATCACGATGCCAATCAGCGAAGATGAGGTCTCTCAAAATCATCTAGACAAGATAACGGCGTTCTCGAGTTCTTGTGCTCGTTTGACGCATTCGATAATAAGACCTGTCTGGGTTGGGGTGCAGGGCAGTTCGGCTAGCGACGCTATGACTTTGTACCAATGGACTTGGTCATTGATAGGTCAGCATGGTTATCCCGAGGTCCAGCCTGGTCCCGAGGGTCCAATATTCCTTCTCCACGATACGACAATTTGGGAAGTCTTTCTCAGACGAGCAGGAATGAATTCCATGGCGGCACAAATTGTACTTGGAACATTGAAGCGGGTCGAAGGCGATCAGACATGGGGTCTCCGCAGATTTGTTGAGATGAGTGGCGATCAGAGGAAGATTATGTTCGGTCCTACATTGGGGGAAAGAGCTGTGAATAGAATAAACAGTGTGCTTGATAGGAATTGGTCAAAGACAGACATGTACGGAGTAGAGTGATAAGAAACGAAGAGAGCACAATACCACGAGGCTGACTGGGTAGGACTTGGAAGGCTATGACGTCGCGAGAAATCTGGCATTCCCAAAATTACACTTTCTGACCTCTCGACCACAAACTCTCTTTAGATCGGTGTCTTCGTTCCTAAACACGACTCGAGGATGGAAATGGTACTTCATTCTTATTTACTGTAGGGTATATTCTTACTCACAACTCCCTCATCCCTTGCGCCCAGCTTGGTCATCGCGCTTTTGTCCCATTTCAGACCAACAATCCCTGTAAAGTGCGGGACAAATCACACACTCCAATCTGGCTCCTCCTCCATTCCGCGGGCTCGGTGTCACCACGCCCAAACCACGCAACACCTTCTCCTTCCTACGATACCTCTTTCCGAACACACACCGTCGAGCTCGTGAACAATTTTTGGGCTTTCGCCACGAGACAATTCCGCATCTGCGTCTGCGAGCCCAGTCCCGAATCTACCAGGCGATACTCCGTCGAGAAAGGAGGAAGCGAGAGAAGAAGGCACAAGGACGGGGTCTCCGCGCCTTCTTGCATAGACGCAAGAGTAAGATTCTACGTGCCGTGTATGGGCGGCAATATGCTGGAGGGAAGTCTGGATCTGCTGCCAACGCATCTGAAGCGATGACAAGTTATGGAGCTTATGGTGGGGCCAGCCGAGGGCTCCCGGGTCGAGGAGGGAGAGAGTTAGAGGGTATCTGCGGGCGGCAAACGAACTCCGACAGACGTATCAGGCTTCATTGGAGCAGAAGCTGCAATCCAGCGAGGATGGCACCATGCCAGGCGATTTTCCCGATGTGGAAATCGTAAGGAGCGGACGAGAGGAAATGATCCTTTTCCCCAGTTACGCGAGACCGCACATCAAAAGGGATGTTGATCGTGATGGACATTCCAGACCTCAGCCATGGACTCATGAGAGTGTAGAAAACCCTACGAGCAGTGGCGATGCCGAGTTCTGGAAGAGGGAGTGGGAGAGATACGAAGATACAAATGCTATTGTTGACGTCGATGTCAGAGGTTGGATTTACTCGCCACAATCAGGGCCTCTGAACAGGAAGAATCGCCTTTTGATCGCCGTGGCCAGAAGACTTAGTGGTATCTACGCTCCAACACCCAGCCCTTCCGAAAGCAGATCATCGAGTCAGAATCCAGGTGATCGACAACGAATGGATGAAAATCCCACCAGACATGAAGATGAAGTTGCCGCAAGGGAGGCGGAGAATATCGCAAGACGAGGGCAAATGGAAGCGGATGCTGCAGTTAGAGGAAGCTACAGCCGATCTGTTTCTGGTCGTCCCTCCTCATTTCACGCCAATGCGAGCGACGACGAGGATCCAGCTCATACCGCGATGGTTAAGCGCCAGTCATGGAATGAACCGGCTCAAATGAGCCGAGAGGAATTGGCCGCTGCGAATGAGCTACTTCTGTCGAGGTTAAAGCCCTTCATGACCAACCCGATGGCATCAACACCAATCACTGTGTTTTTCTTCAACGATAATAAGTCGATCTCTAAGACGGTCACTACGGATGAGTCTGGTCATTTCAACCTAAGAGCGGCTCTGGATTTCGTGCCTCATCAAGTCAGAGTATTGGCGTCTGAGAACTTGTCGGCTACTGAGGAAGTCATAGTCACTGAAGGTGATGGAGTCAGCCTGATCAGCGACATTGATGACACTATCAAACACTCTGCCATCGCCAGTGGGGCCAGGGAGATATTCAAGAATACATTTGTCCGAGAATTGGGTGATCTAACAATCAAAGGTGTCAGGGAGTGGTATACTGCTCTGGCGAACATGGGAGTTAAAATGCATTATGTTTCCAACTCGCCTTGGCAGCTCTATCCGCTTCTACGCAGCTACTTTTCGTTGGCAGGACTACCACATGGATCTTTCCACTTGAAACAATACTCTGGAATGTTGCAGGGCATCTTTGAACCTGCAGCTGAACGAAAGCGTGGTTCCTTGGACCGTATCTTGAGTGATTTTCCGAACAGGAAATTCATTCTAGTTGGCGACAGCGGCGAAGCCGACCTTGAAGTTTATACTGATGTTGTACTTGATTATCCTGGCCGAATATTGGGCGTCTTCATACGCGACGTGACTTCACCAATCAAACAAGGATTTTTCGACCAATCTGTCTCCAACACACCACCCGAATCAACGATCTTGAAGGATAGGACTCGTCTTAGCAACTCACCCAGTAATGGAGATTCGCCAGAAACAAGGCCTTCGTTACCCGCTCGGCCAAAGTCTGATCCCGAACCTGAAATGCAGGATCTGATAGACTTCAGTGATGATAACGAGACCAAGCCATCTAACCCGAAATCATCTTACGCGGATGAAATGAAATCACTCGAACCAAATGGAAAGCAACCGCCGAATAGACCTAACAAGCCTTCCAGTCTGCGAAACTTCTCTACTCAATCTGTGCCACCTGCAAACCCGGAACGCCTATCAACTTCAGATACTGAAGGACAAGATCCTGTTAAGAAGAAGGCACCTCCACCACCAAAACCTAGGCGAGCATCAAAAGATGTTAACACAAGTAATACTTCTGAGAGTTCCACTCTCCCACCGCTATCGAGACCTCCATTCTCCTCTGTTCGTCAGCACCAATCTTCAACTCAGGTTGATGTGTCCCGTCAACCAAGCTCAGCATCAGCCCGTTCAGCAAACCCACCTCCCCCACCAATATCACGCTCAACGACTTCAACAAGTATGTCGTCTAGTTATTCTCGAAACGATCAAGAAGGGTACGTAGCCAGCGCTCGGCGTCAACTTGCCTCGGCATACAATGCTCTGCCGCAAATCCGCTCTCTTCCTGACCAAACCGGGATATCATCTGACAACCGCCCTGGTCCTGCCGTCCCACCTCGGCGAGGCATATCCTCCTATCCTGCAGCAGCAGCACGCTGGGCCACAGGGGCTACAGGTGGCGATCCTGCAGCTGGTGGCGACGCTGGGTATCCAGGTGCCCCATATGACAAGAAGCTCGAGATTTGGAAACGCCGATGGCAGCGTTCAGAGGAAATAATGCAGCAGAGAGGAGTAGTTTTGAGGACATGGAGAGTCGGCGGCGATGTCATGGACGAATGCATCAAATTGGTCAAAAGAGAAATGGAGAAGAGTGGAAAAGGTTCTCAGCAACAGAAACGATAGGTAAGAAGGTAGTGAAATCGTCCTGGATTTCCCATTGAAGCGTGGAGCGAGTCTCGAAAGAGTAGATCACGGTGGGAGTTTCAGCGAAGCCTATAGAAACGATCTAATGAAACATAGTTACTATACTGCTTTTTGTTCATATCGCTGGTATAGCTACAACATCTGACCAACGCCAACGTCGTGTTCATATGTGGATCGCAGAGCATCCTACTGGGAAAAAGGGTCAGAGCACAACAACGAATTCAATCCCCTAGTTCTCCTGCGGTTCGTCCATGTCCATCGCGGCTGATCCTCTAGTATACACAACAAACAAACAAAACCCATCACTACCTTTTCCTCCCGTCCAAACTGCCAACTGCCCATCACAATCGCGTTACAGTAAAATCAGAATCGCAGCTGGCCACTTCTGCCAGTGGAGCCTCTCTCTCCCCCCTCCCCTTGCTTGGGACCATCATTGTGGATACATGTCATATTGTGTCGTGGGTATGACTTCATCGCCCGGCCGCGCCTCCATATCCAGAGCCAAAAACTCTGCGTGATGTCATTCATGTTCCTGGGCCACATCGCCGACCACCTTTTGGTGGCACCGCACACAAACGACCAGACAGAATATCCACAATTAACTTAATTACGATATTCACGGTTGGAGGGAAAGCCAGGGAGAGGGGGAAAGAAAACCTTCGAGGGGGATGCGCCATTGTGTGCCCTGAAAGGCGCACAAGGAGCTCCTTTGGTCACAGGCTCACTTCGGTGGGGAAGGAAGATGCGTGATGGTGTAATACTGTGTAGGTACGTAGGTAGAACAGTGGACAAGGGGTTTGCGTTTAATAATTGTTTTCTCTGGCCTTTTTCTTTTGTCTTACTCTCCTTCTCGTCATTGTGATCTTGTCAGCTTTGTGAGCGTCGACGAAATGACTGTCAACACGCACAAATGGATTGAATTGATGTCTGTCTGGTCTATAGAATGATGAGGATTCCTCTTCTCTATATAAATGAGTGTGAACAAGAGAAAATCTCTCCTGATGCGCAAGAAAATCAATAATCGAGTGCACTAGGTGAGTGCTTGTCAATATATCGAATATGCGCACTGGCCAGTCGATAGTTCGGTCAATAATTGGTTGATTAGTAAGCACAAGCCAACACACCCCCCAGGGAAGCCTGTGATAACAGGGTTGCCTGTGAAGCTTTTCTCGTTGGTGTAAAGTCAGTTTGTATAGACTTTTCATGGTGTTTTGGTTCCAAAAGAGCGTGATTTGCTGTTGAAGCATTTTCCTTGCCTCTAGCATCCTTTTCTGTCGATCTCATCACAGCGTCATCGTTGTGATTTGTTGGAGGTTTAACTGCTTCATGAACCTATTGTGAGGTTGCTCTCCTAGTAGTTTGGTGAGTCCGTCAGCGCTCATTGATGTTGTAGCCACCCATTCTAGAGTGATGACTCCATTGTCAACTAATTCTCTCATCCAGTGCCCATGGATATCAACATGTTTGAGTCGAGTTGTAAGCTTATAGCTTAGTGCTGTGAACAAGCGAATTGTCTGTTGATTATCACAGAAGATGTGGATATGGTTATGGATCTTAGGGCTCATCGGGAGGCTCTTCCCTATAGATCCTAGGAACCTCTTCCATTACATCGCTTCCTTTAAGACTTCTGTTAGAGCGAGAAGCTCAGCCTCTGTCGACGACGTTGTAATTGTGCGCTATCGGTTTGCTTTCCAACTAAATGGGCCTTCAAAGAGGTAGAAGATGAATCCTTGCGAGCTTTTTCTGTCGAAGCTGTCGCCGAAAGCCGCATCGGAGTAAATCCTGAGTTATTCCACCTTATTATCGCCTCGTCGGTAGACGATTCCTTAGTCCTTAGTGCCGCTCAGATACCTGATAACTCTATCAGCAAGTGAGGCATGCTTTAGCGATGGATTTCTCAAGAATTGTGCTAGTTGTGAGGCCGCAAATAAGATATCAGGCCTTGTTTAGATTACAACCCAGTTAATGGATCCAATCTTTTGTTAATAGAGATGAATCTCCTCCGGAGTTACCTGTTCCGGATTGGGCTCTAGCTTTTCTAGAGACAGTGGTGTATTAGCCGGTTTGTGATCCTCCAGGTTGAACCTTGAGGTTATCTTGTCGATGTAGGAGTCCTGGATCAATGAGAGAGTGCCTCTCTGTCGGTCTCTAACGATTCGGATGCCCAGGAACCAATCGGCTTTTGGTAAGTGCCTCAGCTTGTAGATCTTGCTGAGTTCTCGGATGAGGCCTTCAGCCTTTTCCTCATCATTCCTGTGATAGATAAACAGGATGTCATCAACGTAGAAGAAGACGATAATGAAGTCATTTTGCAGTACACAGTTGACTCCTTTAACCTCCTTGAGGCCTAATCCAATGAGTCCTTCTGTGAGTTCGCGATGCCACAGGAGTGGTGATCTCTTTAATCCGTACAGGGCTCTCAAGAGCCTGAGGACCTTACCGTCGCCAAGCCCTTCTGGGGCTTTGATATAGACCTCCTCATCAAGTTCACTGTTAAGGAAGGCATTCACAGCGTCGGACTACTTCAATTCCAAGTCATATCCTACCACAAGGCTCATGAGGATCCTAAAGGTCTCTCCGGTCAAGGTTGCGGCGTAATTATCGCTCTCTGTGTACTGTAAATCACCTCTAACACACAGCCTTGCCTTGAACTTCTCTAGATATCCTTCATTATCGAACTTATACTTAAACACCCACATTAGTAGTAGAGGTTTCGAGGTTGCATGTTAGGATTTAACCTCTTCCCAAGTTCCTCTTGCTTGGAGTTCTTTAATCTCAACAGCAACTGCCTCAAGCCATTCCTTTGCGAAAGGATAAACCTTCATTTCATGCCAGTAGCGAGGTTCTTGTAGTATAGAGTCTCGGTGTCGTTTATGGGGATTTCCTCCCTTATTAAGCACAGCAGCGAATACTGTATGATAGGCCGCAAGTCCTCCATTCTCAGCATTATCTAGTGCTATTGCGAATGCTTGACGACGAGGTTTTGGTCGTCTTCGAGTGCTAGGAGGAAGAATATTAGCTTTATCGAAGTCCGCACTCACATGATGCGGAGGTCTATCCTCCTCAACACTTGTCGGTATAGACTCTCGGCTTTCTATATCGGTTTCAGGTGTCGTTGTCGACCTCTCCGTTGCCGTATCGGGCTCCGGAGTGGGATATGCACCGGCCGCATGGCTCCCAGGGCCGAACCCATGTTGGGGATTCCAATCAGGGTCAACCGACACAGCTGTGTCAGCTGCCGTGAGATTGGTGCCGTAAGAAGGAGTTGGTGGTGGAGTGGCTATATTTATAGACTGAATATCCTGAGGTTCAGCCTCGTCGGTGCCAAGACTTAGATAAGGCTATAAAATTCTGATATCATGTGACTCAGCCTCGTCACTAGCGCGAGGCTGGGTTTGTGGTAGATGCCATTGTCGGATGACCTCTATAGTATCACCTATCTCATCGTCGGTGGTTTCGCTGTCATTAAGGCTTCGTCTTCCTTCCTCTACGATTACCTCGACATTATCGACGATGGGGATGGTCCTAAGCAACTCTGGAAGTGGTAATTACTTTGGATCGTAGAAGGAATTATCATCAAAGGTAACATCTCTCACCCTAAGAACACGATATTTTCTAGGTTCCCATATGCGATAGATATTCCTTAAATCATATCCAATAAGGTAACCGATCTATACGCGCGGCTCTAATTTGTCGCGGCGTGCGATATCCTTATTAAGGAAGTAAGCCTTGTATCCTATTAGGTGTAAGTGAGCATAAGTAGGCTTTTTACCCAATATCATCTCAATAGGGGTCTTCCATTACGCCTGTCGGTGCGGGATCCTGTTGAGGAGATATCCCGCCGTCATAATAATCTCAGGCCATAAGTCGGCTGGAAGATTTACCTATACTCTCATACATCTTGCCAGAGTCACGATTACGCGCCCGGCTCTCTCGGCATGCCCATTTTGCGCAGGAGTTCTTGGGGATGACCTTTCCACAGTTAATCCTCGATCCTATGCAAGGACATCGAAGTCTTTTCCTAATGAGGTCTCTCCGTCGAGCCTCATGAACACAACTTGGCGATTATACCTCGTTTTGACGATGTTGAGGTAAGAGGTAAGCGCCTATAGACTGTCGCTCTTCCTTGGGAGCGTATACACGTGATTCATTCCTGTAACGAAGCATTTGAAGTGAGCAACCCAATTGTGCCTATTGTACCCATTTGATAGGTCTATTAAGTCGAAGGAGACTCTCTCAAAGGGACCTGTAGCAGGTTCCTCCTGTCCTGAAAGCCTAGAGATCTATTAAGTTGCCTTTAACAGTCGACAGGGTTCACAGGGAGTCATTTTAGTGGAGTTCTCGTCGAGTACTGCGTCGGCGGATGCCTCCTGTAGGTGTGAGATCGATTCCTTACTTGGGTGGCCTAGTGTGCGATGCCATTCGCTCATTGACTTGCGGACTACCTCGGAGGGTTTGTGCACAGCGAAATTTTGGTGTGTTTGGTCCGTCGATAGAAGCTAATGACCATTACTTGGAGTGAGGTCGCACAAGGCTCCCTCATGATAAAACAGCTTATCCTTGCGAGTGTCCCAGTAGATGCCTTTGCGGCCAAGTCTCGCTAATGACACCAAGTTAGATAGGAAGCCTGGGATGTAAGCGACGTCGAGGAGTTGCATAATCTTCGTTTATAAGTCGGTTTTGACCGACATGGTCACTGTTCCATAGGCTTTAATGGGATATAAGGTTGTTCCGGCCCAAACCACTTACCCATTGCCTGGTAAGGTCTTGTTAAAGCCTCTCAAGTTATTGGTGACATGGATATTAGATCCTAAATCAAGGATCCATCCTAATGAGATATCTCCTTGTCGGAGGAGATTCCTTCCTGTTGTTACTGCTGCAGCGATAGCAACTTATAAGTCCTTCTTCTCATAGGAGGAGACAAAATCCTTGAACCTCTTCTTAAGTTTTAGACTATTAACGACCTTGTCATAGACCTTCTTCTCAGTGTCAGGTCTAACCGTCCACCATGAGGGTCTGAGATCGGGATTTAGATAGTAATCCTTCTCTATCGGGTGGTTTCCTCCGCATACGCACTTTCTAGGTTGCGAAGGTGGTTGATCCTTGTTTGAGGATCGTTGTTCGACGTTAAATGCGGAGTGTGATATCCCACTCCCTGTCGTCGTCGGTGTGTACCTGCGCAAGTTGCGATACTTGTTAAGGACCTGAAGGAGTGTATCCTTCGTCTCCATGTCGTCCATCTGTGCAAGGTAACTAGTTGCGAAGCCTCCGTCAATGCCTCTCACAGCATTAAGGAAGTCTATGATAGGTTGAGTGCCTGAGGCTTCCAGGATTCCTTCATCCTGAGCCCGAGTAGCTACATCTTCCCATCGGTCTATCCAATATAGGATATCCTCAGTCTTTGGACACTCCTTGAGAGCTTGATATTCGGCCAGAATAGCACTCTTCAAGGCTCCTGACGAGGGAGCGACTCGAATCTTTAGTTGAGTAAGTTGCTCCGCCACTAAGGTAGCCTTCTTCAAGTATAACTTAAAGTTCGGTGAAATCGACGATGTAATCGTTTCGCCGATCTTTTTAATTGATTTGTTAACGGTATTGTACTCCTTAATTTATCTATTATAGAGCTTTTCATCCACAAGGAATGATTCCTTCTAGGCTGCTATCAGTTAGTCGAACGATATCGCTTTCTCCTAATATTTCGTGAACGTTGGAATAGTAGGTTTTGTCAAGGGAAGCCTTTCCTTGCGGGAAGGATCTAGATATCCCCAGACATCTTCGCGAACTGCGTCTAACTAGACTTGTAGAATCCATTGAGGCCAATCATCGGAACTTCTCAGAACCTTCAGAACCTTTGAATTAGGAGACATTTCCTCGTTGGACATGTTGTTGTTACTGCAACAATTGTATAGTCGGCACACTATCCTGATTCGGCAACCGAGATTCGTTTTAGCACGAATGACGTTGTGAGTCAACCAATCAGGATGTCGGAATGACAATGCCAAGTGATTTAGCGTGGCAACTTAGTGTCGGATATTTTCCGGGCTCATAACTGTCAGCTTTGTGAGCGTCGACGAAATGACTGTCAACACGCACAAATGGATTGAATTGATGTCTGTCTGGTCTATAGAATGATGAGGATTCCTCTTCTCTATATAAATGAGTGTGAACAAGAGAAAATCTCTCCTGATGCGCAAGAAAATCAATAATCGAGTGCACTAGGTGAGTGCTTGTCAATATATCGAATATGCGCACTGGCCAGTCGATAGTTCGGTCAATAATTGGTTGATTAGTAAGCACAAGCCAACAGATCTGGACTCGAGATTTACATATCCTCTCAACTTGCCCGCATACAAGGTACCCCCTAATTTGAACTTAGAACCACTAGACGACTACCTGCGAGTCATCCTCTAGTACGAATACACAAGACGAACACTCTTCTTCTCCCTCGTTCCCAAAAAGCAAATAACAATGTCGGGCAATTCATCTGTGGGCACCTCTGCGGTCTACGAGGCTGGCGATCAGCGCAACTACAAAGACAGCGAGAAGCCCGAAAATCAGGCGACGCCATATGAGGAGGGGAAGCCGAATAGTCACAAGGATAATGATTCTAGTAAGTCTTTGCTTTCATTGTTTTCTGGGTTTCTAGGGTTATCTGCCTTGGCTTGCTTGACTTTGTCAGGTTTTGTGTTCTGAAGTACGGGTGAACGTTTCGTTCTCGCCATGCGTTCAAAGTCTAGCTATCTCCTCGAGCTTCGCCCTATCTCTCCCCCAAATCGTACATCAGACGTGTGAGAAAGCAGACTAATCAAGGTATTTTCTCGAATCAACAGAAGATGAACGATCCATCGCCAACCGTCTCGCGGCTGCAGAACCCAATAACGACGATCAGTCTGGCAAGCAGAAAGATGCCGAGACAAGAGCTGCAGAGATCGATCCCACATTACCCGCTCGTATGCATGGAAATGAGCCATCACGAGGGGCGAAGATCGATAAACAGATTGAGGACGAGGAGGCCGAAATCATCAGAAAGAAGGACGAAGCCAAGAAGCAGAGCAAGGCTGCAAAATAAGTCCGAATAGTCAAGGAGAGGTGACGGTTGCACGCGTCGGACTGTATTATTGTGCTTGCCTACATCCCTCATAGGCATAATCATATCTGATGGGCCTTGAACATAGTTGGTAATGAGATCCGGGTGTCAAGAAATCTTGAAACTTTTCGTCGAGTTTTCTTCCCTTGTAGAATCAAGTCCGACGTCCCTTTTCGCTGAGAAATCACCCGTAACGTTCAACGAGGAAGCTAACGACTCGTATTGCTTCGAATTCTTTTGTGCATCACTTGTGTCAGTTTGTAGAGCACCAAAGAGATGAATCCCGAAGAGCAGATCCTTCCTCACGAAGTGCTGGAGTAGCCAAGCCACGAGTAACGCAACGATTGTTGCTCGAAAGACTCCGGAAGTCCAGGTCGCCAGGCTTGACCCGTCTTTGTCATGGTAATGATTTGGAGTCAACGGAGTATTTGTAGCTTGCTTCAATGTCTGCCAGCGAAGGCGGAGGTTCAGTGACTTGAATCAGAATTATGGTTGAGTCGCTGTGGTATCAACACGACGGTGTCTGGACAAATCGCCCGGAAAGATGTGCAAAGCTCCAACTTTGGGTCGACCAAATTCCGCTCGTGGTGCTGAAGATTCCAGAAAAGCTTTCGCAAAATGAGCCTATATTTTGTAGAGCTTCGATCATCGAGGCAATGGCAATTGCGCAACAACTTCTCTCGTAGCGCCCACCTTGTCTGCCACATCAAACAGACTCCTCTGTACTTCGCCGAAGACATATCGTAGTTGTTGAATCTTCTGTTCCCTCTCGCTCAGTGTCACGCCACTTGAATCACCATAATTGAGTCTCTCGTTGAGTTCCCTCTCCTTGCTGATGACTTTCCCTTCCAGTCCCTGAACGTAGTACTCGATTTCCGCCAGCAGTTCGCGATTCTCTTTGATAGACTCTCGCATCTCCTCTGAGCGTGTGTTGAACAGTTCAATCAAACTCTTTGGTCCTTGAGTGGCATCGTCCGAATCTTCGCCCGGTAGTTGAATTGTATCCCTTTCGCATGTCCACCCCTAACACTTCCTCTGAGCGTCTGCGGATTATTCCACCATCCACTGAGGCCGGATGCTCCATAAAGTCCGGCACCATTGAGGCTCTCATTCTGGGTATGACTGACTTGGTATTGTCGAGGCATCTTCAAGCGGTCCACGACCCGAAAGACACACTTCGCCTCAAGCTCACCCTTTTTCAGCGACTCATCTCGTGCCGCAACAATGGCTTCTGCATCATTTCCAAGACCAGCTTCAACCTCGTCTATCTTTTGGCTCACGAAATCAACGCCAACAGGTAATGTTTCGCCAGCTCCAATCACCGTGGGTAGAAGGTCGGAAACTTCCGATGCAAGCTTGATCTGGTTGAAGATCAACGTGTCCACGGCTTCGATTTCCTTCTGCAAATCCGGGGTAAGTTGATCGAACTTTGTCGTGGACCGCAGATGAGTGATATCAATTTGCGCTTGAGACGAGCCTGCGCCTGGAGTGGCAATCGTAGATGTATTCGCAATGGGCTGGGTGGTTGTTTGAGAGCTGAAAACGCAATGTCAGTAATGATCAAAAGGAGGTAAGCTCGTGATTTCTCCGGACGTGACTTGATCTGGGCCACAATTCTGTGGTCTCTGCTTCGATAAAGAGAGCGGAGGGTAAAGCACTTACAAGAGCGACGGCGCAGGGTTATTGTTATTGGCGGTCTGACCTCCTCCAACACCTGATAGATTGAGGGTAGGTTTCGCCACAGACGCGCCGAAGTTGAACGCCATTGCAGTGTATGTGGGTTGCAACGACGAGGGATAACGAGGAAGTAAACACAGTGCAGAGCGACTCTCTATGACAAGGACGCGATATGGCCAAAAATGTTCCAGACTGACCGTGAATGAAAAAGGTCTATGCTCCGCGGTAAAACCCTGGAGGTGGTCACTACGGTGGGTCGTCATGGTGACCTATTCTTTCACTCAGGCGCAAAAGCGTGCTTCGAAGATAGTCAATCCTTTGCTCTTGCTAGATGGCTCTAAAGCTGGGACAATTATATTCGTGGCGAATTGTTTGCAATCAGATGGTACTCCGAAGATTCTAAAGTACATGATGTACCTCACTTTCAAGCCTACGACTCCTGTGCCTAAAAATGCAGTACTGAGTGTCCACTTTGAAAATGGCACCAGATACATCGGAGCCGACATGTCTCGCTACAGCAACAACATTTCATGACAAAGATACTACCTCAGAAAATCTTGTGGATGATGATTGGTTCCGTTCTCTGCAATGGTAGTCTTACAATCCCATAAATCCGTCGTCTCTGGCTGAAAAGTAGCAGGAGTGCCGATGGGACGAGTTTATTGGCGATTTCAGCCTCAAATACTATACACACATTCATCGTGTATGTACTCGAGGATGATTGTTGTACCTTTCTGAGAATTTTATAGTCCTCCGGACCTCATGGATCATAGACCGGAGCCTATTCTGCTGTCACCTTACTGCAAGATCCCGTCGAGCGAGCCTGTCAAAGCATACGTTGGATATCCTTTGTTCGATCTAACTAACCCTCAAACGACTCTTGTCTTGTCATCACGAAGAGACCTGCCGATACAATTGATCTCGGCCTTGACGGGCCAAATTGGTGCATCATATCCACTGGTCAACCCATGACTGAAGCGTACATCTGCCCTAACTCTCTTGAATTCACTTTGGACGGGAACAGATTCATCGCTGGGTCCGAGTCGATGATTTCTACTTTTGATCTGTCGAGGTCAGGTCAGGAGCCAATTTCAGCTACTCCTACAGGGCCTCACAGACGCAATGATACCACGCACAACCCGGCGACCAATATGAAAGGTATAGTCTCTGCTCTATCCATTGATGATACGAGCAAGATCCTCGCTGCGGGACTTACAGTCGCTCTGTGGGACTTTACGAATCCATGGGTGACGGCGAATGTGTGGGTGTCTTCTCTGTAAAGGGTACCAGTGCGGACATGGAGATTGGAGGTAGTGGCATCACTCAAGTCTCTTGGAGTCCATGTGGGAGATACCTGTACATTGCGGAACGGAAAAGCGATGGACTGCTTCTTTACGATATCAGGAAAACAGGACAACTTCTTGCGTGGCTGACAGGTCGGGACGCATTTACTAATCAGCGTCTTTCATTCGACATCATCCCAAGTTTTGGAGCGGATGGACACGAAATCTGGGCTGGAGGATTAGATGGAAAAGTCAGGACATGGCAAAATCCGCATCAGTCCCAAGGCTCGATCGACCCTACATTTGGATTCCAAAGCCATACTGGTAAATACATATGCTCTATTCTCCCTTTTGGACGGGCATTCTAACATTGGACACAGATGCTGTATCTACGGCAGCCATTCACAAAACGGGATCAGTTCTTGCAACGACAGCAGGTCAAAGGCATTTCTTGGACGAGGGGAACAACTAGGGCGGAGAGAGTGCCAAGGGCATTCGTTGAAGTTATGGAGCATGACTGGGTATAAATAGTAGATCTTGAGAAGCCTGTAGAATTCTTCGAAATCGTGGCAGTCGACCTGCTTAATAGGATCTTCTCCCTTTCCAGTCAGTCCGCGAACAATCTTAATCGGACAGGTAATGTGATTGATGCAATCAGGCAAGACTTGCAGCATCAGTAAGCATCGAAGTGGACATTCAGGGTTGGTTTGGGATCATTTGAGGTAAGTATGGCGACCAGCCACGCTGTTTCCGGATTAGCGTTAGAGCCGCCCTTGATCTTGATTCAACATCCTTCGTTTCTCTTGATGCCTTTCTCATGCTTGCAATATTTCATGTTCGAATCATAGGTTGGCGGAGCTATGCTGGGCCTCGTTTCGCTCATTTTTCGTCTTCAAGTATCATTGCAAGAAGTGACGTCGGCGTCTGGGCTTGTCTGTTGACAGGGTAGTGCAATCGCCATGAAGTACAAGACCGCTCAAACCGCTCGGGTGACTGTCGAGCCCCAGACTGATCAGTAACTGTTCTTGCGATATGGCTTCATTAATCAATACCAAGTCCCTGTGTCCGGATAGCTTGTTACAAGGTCATTCCTCTGAATCGGTCTTCGTCGATTGGTGATCCAAGCGATTCCTTCCGCTCGTTGTGCTCCGATCAATATGTTGAAGCAATCTTCCGATATCGCAACACTTTCTTGTAAGCGTTTCCTCAGACATTTCTTCAGTGAAGATCCAAAGACTCAATCCAGACATGGACTGGACGCTGTTGGGTTCAACATAGTCCTCATTTGAGCCTTGGTGCTCGGATTGGCCATTTCCCTGCCGCTTGGTAGCCTCTTGAGCTTGTGCGTCTCTTCTTTTTTTCAGTCTCTGTTGGATAGTGCCCAAGGCAAGCTTCGCCTACTTGTTCAAGTGACGATAGCCCTCGACAAGAATGTCACCACCTTCGAATGTGCCAAAGCGGTCACGACATAGTGCATTCACCTCGATCATGCCAAGCAGGAGAGGATCACACAAAAATTCTTTCCTCGTGCCATCTGTCCTCATTCATCTTGTTGAATTTCCCCTCTTCAGTATCGACCATGTTGTTGAGCATGAAATGCCTGTCCCGGATGGCATTGGCGAAGAGGGTGGGAGACCGCAGGCTCATGGACTCCAGCAATCTCTGTGGGACTTGACTTGGGACTGAGGGAAGACTGTATCATCGTTTGAGCGATCCCTGCCTTGATACTGGACCTGGTGGCCCTACCTTGTCTAGACTGGCATGCCCTTTTAGAGATTGCGTCAGTCAGTTCTGGGCCGCAAGATGAGGAAAGATACTTACCTTGATCTGTGTTCCAGCGGTCCTCAGGGGATTGCGCCAAATACGACTCCAGGGTTGGACTCGACAGAGACATTGAAACCGACAAAGAGGAGTACTGCTTCAATAACAAATCAAAACTGGCGTTTCAACTGAAGGTTTGCCTGGATTGATGTTCCCACGTCCAACGAACGCGCTCGACACCCCCTCATCACAACATTCACTCATATTAGTTCTTTCAACCACGCTAGTACGAAAAGATTGGGATCTGGGTGCTCACATGGTTCACGCTCATGACACAACAGATGGTCAATACAGTCAAGACAATCGAGGGGTGTTCAAGGACAATCAAATCACAATAACCAACAATAACCAACGTCAGAATCACAAAGGCAGATCAAAGGGTTTGATTCAAGACTGCCTTGGTACGTCCTGGCATTGGTTGGATCTCGTGCATCAAGATCAATTTCCAGATCAGAGGCGTGAAGAGATATCAAGACGTGAAGGCTCCGGGACTTGCCGGCATTGTCTGTCACAAGGTCCTTTTCACCTCGTCACCTCGCTCTTTTCTTTCAATGTCTCGCATCAGTCATTGACAACATCTCAACTTGACTGTCCTCTCCATCTTCTTAAATATCGATTCACCACTTCTTCCCTCTTCCTTTCACCACTACTGGGTAACAACCATCGTTCTCATCCTAATCTTCAAGCTGTTCTTCTTCAGATCAACAATCAACACAGCGCTGCCAGATCATGGCGCGCAGATACCCTGCGCCAGCGCAAGCCTCGGTGCCGGGTCTCCATGATGACAAGACATGCCCAATCCGCTTGGACGAGGCCAGATCCCATGATGAGGCCGCTTCCCAATATCAAATGAATCTAGCCGTCCCTCTCAATCAGCGTGGTCACGGCCCATACAAGAATGTCGTTCCAGCATATATCACCACCTCGGAAAATCTCATGCAACCCAATCGATTGAGAAATGAGTTCCGCACCACCTTCTTTTCTGACCGCAATAGCGCCGAGGAGTATCGTCGCCTTCTTCTCGACGGCAGAGCTGCGAACGATGACACTATTCCTCAAAGTACTGATCAGAAGAAAGCTCACGTCAAAGCTCTCTACATTGCCTTCAAGTCAGTCACTCCTCACTGTACAGATCGGGAGGACATGAAGCGTGCCTTCATCGAAGAGCGTCACGACAATCGGCTTGTGGAGGTCAAATGTTGGGAGATCTTCGATGCAATTGAACAGAGATCCTTACACACAGGAAATTTGGTCGAAGCGCATGAGCCTGGCAAATTTCGTTTCAAGCCGAAGGAAATGAACTTCGCACAACGATTCGACTCGGTCGTTATGACTATGGCGACATCGAAGACTATCTGTAAACATCTCTTCGATGTCCCTTTTGTGTACAAGTTCATCGATGATCCCGAGGCAAATCGCCTTCGTGTTGAGTCAAACCGCAAGCTGAACGGAAAAAAGGCCGAGATCATGAAACGTGGTAAGGAGGAACAGGAGAAGGACCGAGAAGCAAAGCGTCGCAAGGCCAATAATGCGATTGCAGAGCTGACTGATAGTGATGCTGATTACCTCGGTGAAGAGCAGCAAAACACACTGAATCAGATTAACCAACCAATGCATCAAATTCCTTCGCAGCACAGCAACAGTGTTACGCATGGTATCAATATGCCTTTTGCAGCTCCCTCGATGATGGCATCCCCGCAGAACTATTCTTCCGACACTGGTCTAAGCAGCCCCATGGCTCATGGACAGGAACATATGGCATCAATGCACCCAAACGCACCCTATCCTTCAAACTCTGGAGGAGCTGGTATGATCCGCTCTCGACAGTCCCCTTTCCCATCGCGTCTCGGATTCAATTCAATGCAGTCTGAAACCATGGAACAAGCAAATAATATGTTTGCTGGCGGCTATGATGTCCGTCCTCCACGACAGATGCACCGATCTATGCCAAATTCTGGTTTTCAGCAGCAGTCAACACCAGGCTACTATCAGGCTACACCAGCGAATGCATTCATGACTCAAATGTCTCAGATGCCTCAACAGAATATGGGAGGTGCAAATCTGGCTCATTCCAATCAGCATTTTTACCAGCAAACACCCATCTCAGTCAGACGAAACCTTGCTGCCATGCAGAACCGAGGTCGCACTTATCAGAATCAGAATCGTGGTGCTGCTTTTCGAACAGTTTTGCCTCAAGCGTCCTCCAGGGCTGTCAGTATGGCTCAAAATTATTCGCCTGCATATGAAAGCAAGCCACCGACTAGACATACTTCTACTGCTGAAAGTCTAGGATTGCATGACACATCCCAATTCGAGGACCAATCCCAGACCGCATTTCAATTTGGAGATGGTTTTGATAACAGTATGGCACCGAATCCGGCAAATCAAACCACCAGCCACACTGAAATGACTACCTCAACAGCGGGTCTCATCATGCCAACCTCGATCGATGACAATGTCAATGTCCATGCCAGCGAGCAAGAAACCATTTCGGACCCGAGATCGAGTGCAGATACTTTCGAGCCTGGCGACAATGTCGAGGTTGATGCGGACTATGAAGACGCCTAATGTCTTTCCATTCTTCATCTCCACATCAAGATTTCGGGCTCAAAGAGCAACTACTTTGTCTACCATATCGACTCAGAGCGTCATTTCGCAAGTGCTTCCATATCGACATCAACCGGGCTTCATTTGGTATTTGTCGCCTACCATTCCAGTTCGCAAGACTCTATGTTCATTTCGCGTCACGATCAAACCCAAAGGATCACGTTGGATACTATTGAAATGAAGACAACTGAATGGACACTTGACAAATACGCAACACATGAAAGCCTGCCGATCTGCGCCACTATTTTACCAATGTTTTAGGCCCTTTCCCTCCTCCTTGTTACGAACAACTTTAGACAACCGTTATGCAGAATTGCGCATACTTAAACCTGAAGGCAGATACTACGCATTCAAGTTCACATGACTAAACGACTTATCTTAGCCGAGGCAAGCTATCACGCACATAAAGTCACACAAATGAATGAACTGAACGATTCCATGATTCACCGGCGGAGTTACACCATGCATTAGATACCCCAGAAATTGCACCTTTTTCTTTTTTTCCTTATGTTCACCGGCATCGCCGTTGGCGCAATCATAGCGACGCGACTATCGACTCATGTTATTCCATCTTTTCTTTTTTACTGCGCCGGCTTTCAGGACTCATGATCACCAACAACATCACATGACCATTCACAAAGGGCTTTCTTTTGGACACACAAAGGACACGAACTAAACCGAGCAATCGATCAATCAACCTCACGGCAACAGTACCTTGGACATTGACTGTTGTTACCAAGAAAGACAAAAGGGATTGAACGAATTAGACATCATGAATGGATGATTGGATGAATGATTGGATGAATGAAATGAAAGCAAGAAAACACCGAAAAACCAGGACACAAAGGCAATCCACAACGTTTTCTTTTCTTTTTTTCTTCTTTGTTCTGCCTACTACCTATGGCCGAACCGCTACCCAGATAGCCAGCCGCGCATTGCATTGCATTGTATTGTACGATTACTTAGTCGCGCGAGAGACACAAAGGTCCTCCCCACCAGATAGAAATTCTCTTTTCCATGATTCCGCTCCTAGTTCTGACTGTGCTTCGCATTCCATTCGCACGCACGCGCGATATGTCCATTGTCGATAGGCCGTGACTCTGTTCTGTTCTGTTCATCTAGACAGTAGTCAGTAGCCAGTAGTCGCGAGATTTCCTTTTGCCTCTTGCATCTTGAGACTGCACTTCTCTTTCATTCAATTTCCGCCCGCGCGTGTGCCACCTCGTCCGTCGTTCGTTCGTTCGTTCGTTCGTTCGTTGTAAACACCACCACGCTCCTCCCTTTCTCTATCGTGAAAATTCACACTACACACGCTTACTAATTACTACGTATGAAGGTATGATGTGATGTAATGTGATGTGGTGAAATCGCCGACTTTTTGCTTTTTTTGGTTCGCTCATTAGTTGGTTCACTTGTCGACGACCGACGACGAAAACCTAGTCTGACTAAAGTGCTCCAGGAGTATGGCTCCGCTAATTCGAAACTCGAAGCGGAAAGCAGCGATATTGCAACGATATTGCAACATATAGCTCTTGATAGTTCGAATTGTAGGGGTGATGGCAGGAGCGTTGGGCTTGTTCAACGTATTGTATTGCGTGGATGAACATAGTCAGTATCAGCAGCGGCCGCAGTAGCAGCAGTGGAAGATACAGATTCAAACAAAATAAGACTATTGCTTTGACGGGTCACGATTCACTCACGCAATGCAATGCAATCCAATAGGAGTGCGACGACATGATATGGGGTTCACATCCAGTAGACCTTAGTCGTCGTGCGGGTTCGTAGTGCTATCTATTCTTCCTCTTCTGGACTTCTAGACGAAACCAGTCAGAACAGATATTCTAACACCAGCTCCTTGGCCGTGCAGACCCGGACGTCTGGGCCAGGCGTTGGGCTCTTGCGCATCACGAAGCTCGTTAAATGACACAATTCTGTTTTCACAAACAACCCATTATTTATTCTCTAAGAAGAGATGACCTCATTTCTTGCCACCTCCGGCGTCAAAATTCAGACTATATCCTCCACCTTCTCCTTGCTGGACCTTGAACATATCTGTGCTCAGTCCGAATGGTTTGAGTATACCATTCCCCAAATCTTTCAGCTTAGCCATCATCTCGCCGACTTCTTTCTCCTTCGCCTTTTCGACTTGAGGCGGCAAGGTCACCAGGGCCTGTCGGACAGTCTTCTGATCTGCCGTGGGGAGAGTGTCGAAATATGGAGGAGTCGCCAAGAGTTGATAATCTGCTAGAGCGGCTGATAAAGTCGACCACGTGGATGTGAAGTCAGTGTCGAGTCTGGGTTTGGACTTGTCGTTGACCTCTTCGGGGTCTGTGGTCTTGGAAGCATTTGGGAGGCAAGAGCGAGCTCGAGCGCGACGAAGTAAGAGTTTTGTACGGATGCGGTGGATGTCGGCCCTGCGTTGGTCAGAGAGATTGAGGTTGGCGAGGACTTCGGCCTCGTCTGCTGACGAGTCCAGTTCAATGATTTGATCCTGTGATTGTGAGGGTATGGGCACTGAGGTTTCCACGTCAGACTCTGTATCGGAGTTTAGCCCGGCTCTCTGTCCGCTTTGAGGAGATTTGTTCTTGTTCTTGTTCTTGCTCTTGCTCTTGGACTTGTTCTTCTTCTTTTTTGGCTGAATCGGTAGCTCTCTCTCCAAGCCGTCCAGACCCTTTTCACAACTTTGAACCGCCAGTTTCCACTGTTCAAGTCTTAGATGGCATGCAGCAATGTTACTCTGCAGCACAGCCATTTCGTAGTCAAGATAATTTGGAAGTTCGGCGAGTGCTCGATCATAAGTGGAAATGGCTTGAGTGTAATCCTGCTTTGCAAACTGTGTGTTGGCTTCAGCTTTCAGCTTGTGGGAAGACTCGATCATGGCGGACTCTTCTAATGGAGCAAACCTTGCCGAATGAAAGGATGCATCAGAATTGGTAGAGGAGGTGGAAGAGCGTCTGGAACCTGCCTGCTTGCTCCATGACGGCGGTTGTGGAAGGGTGGTAGTTGGGGAGGAAGGTCGAGGTGGTTTGACAGGATCTGGACGAGTTTTTGGACCCGTAGCCTTGAAAGACATGATCGAGGGAGTCTCCTATCGGATGATATGAGGTATATCTACCAAGGCTGTATGGAACAAACATGCGGTGTTGATGGAATTTCGTAAAGGGAAAATGATGTCAATCGAGGCGCCAACCCTACCACGTGGAACTCGGCGATTCCGGCCCTTCGGCAAAATGTTGTCCGTTGATCATCCCCCTCCCCCACCATGATTCTTACCAAGAAGAGAGAAAAGGGTTACAGAGAATGACGGTAGAAGCAATCAAGGTTTGATGGCGCTGGTGCTGCAGGTACTGAAGATCAAGGAAATTGATCGAGGGGGAACTTCCCGATTCAGAGAGTATTTCTTCATTTATGTCTGTCAGCGACTACGCTGATCGTGGTTTCCACACTCCGCTTCTCTTACTTTCACTCCGTCTTTGACCTTTCACCCGCTTCGTCTGTATTCACAGTAAATCCATTCCTTCATTTGGCCTAATCAAGACTCAAACATCATGGCGACATCCGGTACTGGCTCCAATGCTCGAACCAGGTCTGTATCTCCACTACGTACCCAGGAGAATGCCACTAAACAAACCCTGTAGCTTTCCTCCAATCCGTGCATGTATCTTCGACATGGATGGCCTCCTCATAGACAGCGAAGACGCCTACACTCTCGTTACCAATACCATCCTACGTGAAAATGGTCGTCCCGATCTTCCTTGGACTATCAAGGCCCAATTACAAGGTAGACCCGGTCCAGCTGCGGGTAAAATCTTCCACCAATGGGCTCAACTTCCCATTTCACGCGAAGACTTCTACAAGAGACAAATCGAACTCCAAGCTGAAGCCTTCAAGAATTGCAAACCACTTCCGGGTGTAGAGGCCCTACTAAAGAGATTATCAACTGCTACAAGTAGACAATCTGCGGATTTGAGGAGCCCTGATCGCGGGAGGAGAATCAGACTGGCGCTGGCAACTAGCAGTCATTCCAAGAATTATGAGATCAAAACCAAAAACATGCAGGATTTGTTTAGCGTGTTCCCTGAAAGACATAAGATCGTGGGTGACGATAGCCGCATACCTACCGGCAGAGGGAAACCACTCCCGGACATCTACCTTTTGGCACTCCAAACCATCAACGAATCTATAGAAGCCGAACAAGAAGGGGAAAGACCGATCCAACCAGAAGAGTGCCTGGTGTTCGAAGACAGTGTGCCAGGCGTTGAGGCGGGCAGAAGAGCTGGCATGAGGGTGGTATGGGTGCCTCATCCAGGTTTACTGGAAGTATATCAAGGCCGAGAAGAGCAAGTCCTGGCCGGCGAGACAGGAGAACACAAAGAAGACGATTTAGACCATGCAGAGGGCATTCCTCTAGCAGGAAGCCCAGGCCATGTTGGAACTGTTGGTGATGGCTGGGGTGAGCTCTTATCGTCCCTGGAAGATTTTGACTGTTTGAAATATGGTATCGAGATCTCCGGTCGCAAGAAACTCAGTAGTGAGAGCGGACAGCCAGCGGTTGAAGGCACTACCGACAAAGAACTCGAGGAGATGACTGCAATCGCTGATGGGAAAGCACATGCTCCAGAAGAACCCAAGCCCCACGGATGGTCTTCTTCAAAGCCGCAACCAGGTCTGTTGTGACACTGGGCAATGGATACCGTCTGAAAGACTTGTACATTCATCGAGTCCTTTGAGAAGTCGCAAGTAAAGGAGGTGACTTGCTTCCATTGGGCCTGGGGGTGGTTTGCGAGTATAGCATTTAGGACGCTGTATTGTATATGGCCTAATCCCTATTCGCGAGCAACGGAGTATCCTCTGTATCTTCCTGCTCTTCTCCTTCCACGGCCAAAGTACCTGCCTCTCCAGTCCTCTTCCTATTCCTCAACTCAAACCAAATCCCCATAACTAACAAGGTGCCCTGTAAACAGCCCGTGACCAGATAAACCCCCAAGTACTCCAGCCCTCCTTGCCGAATCTCGCTGCCAAACTCCCCGCCCACACGAAACTTCCAGGCGTCTGGATGCACATCATCGGGATGCTCAACGAGCCCACGGCTTTCAACACCCACGTCGTATGAATCTGCGGGAAGTATTGGATCGACGCAAGTAGTGTTGACAGCAGGCCCAATACGTTGGCGAGTGATTGCGCATGTTGTGGTGCTAAGAGGACGATCGCCGCAGAGAGCACGAGTGTGACTATGAGGTGAAGGATCGAGAGGAAGGTGACGAAGACGGCCAGCCGATATGTTGGTGGGAGATGTTGTTTTTGTGAATGCTGGTGTGGTGGTGATGAATGGGTAAGGGGTTTTACAACAGTAGTTGTAGTTGTACCAAGTGGTTCAGCATCGTTGTCAATAGTGCCATTTGCATTGGCAGACGTCTGAGACTGAATTCGTCCCGTCGAATTCGCTACTCCGGTCGGCGTAGTGGCTGTTGATGAAGTTGTCTCCAACGCTGAAGTGTTGTTGCGAGGAAAGAAGATCAAGAACAGCAGTAAACTAGAAAGGCCGTACCGTCAGCCATCAGCGCACTTCCATGGCTATCGCACCATTTACTCATCATTGACTGCTTTTGCAAATTTGTCCAGTGTAACACCAGCGCCTTGCACATCCATTTCCACTCCAACCCAGCCCTTGAGACAAAAGAGGAAACTCACATGATTGTAAAACAAGACCACTGCACGCCGACCTGCGCAATCCCTAACAATCCAGCCAGACAGGCAAACCCATCGACATCACGGCAACATGCCACGTCTTGACGACTCTTCGGCAGCACCAAAATATTTGCAAATGCACATGTTCCACTCGTTGTGCCAAGGAGCACAAACCACGGAGAAAGTCCGAAGCTTGTCCGCCGTCGGATGATGCGAATGTGTTGGGGGAGATAGGATACTAGGATGCCCAGCAGGATGCCTCTGTTGGGAGTTCATGAGTGTTAGATTCCGGGTTTGGGGAAGGTAGATGGGAGATCTCTGCAAGCTGGGCGAGAGGGACGGAGGGGAACATTACAGGCTGAGACTGAAGTTGGTGTAACTGATGTGGGAGAGTTCTTCGCAGCGTGGGGAGAGTGGTGTCGACGGCGATAGCGAGGTTGGTGTGGTCATGATGGAGGATCTAGAGGCGGTGACAACGTATTCGACAAGTTGGTGTTCTGCCTGTTTGAACGTCTGCGATGGAGAGAAGAGAGGAAGAGGTATGCCGATCTATGGCGGCCGTGTTCTAACACACAGAGAGTTTCAGTCCATGACGACTTGCTGGTATGCGATATGCTGCACAGATTGGGTCGCAGGCAAGATGAGGGTGGTGTGTCAGGTCGTGTACGTACAAGGGTGGGTTGGGAAGTCACAGCCATGATGTGATGTTGACGTGGTTCGAGATTTGGTTAGCTTCAGCCTTGTTCGTTGCGAGCCTCGGCCTGGATTTATCTACACTACAACAACCCCAACCCCAACGAACCTGACTTGTGCAATCGAATCGACCTGGAAAATCCTCCTGTGAGGACCTCATGAACTGTGAAACCATGAAAACCTGAAACCTGAACCTCTACTGTGGTGCAAATCTCAATCGAGCAAAATTGACTGGTTGCTTGTTAGCTCTATGTTAGGAAGCCTCATGAATTTATATCTATGTACGGAGTACTCAACCACAGGCTTGGCATCCGTCCAACAGCTGGACAGCACCTGGTTGGATGAAAAATGCCTTCGCACAACACCCCGATACAGCATGCTCTTGAGATGCGTCTTGAACTCGGTGGCTGCCGATTTAATCCACTGGCATCACCGTCGGAAGACGGCGATTTTGGTGTCTCGATCTGTAGGATAAAGAACGAAGAAACACCACAACCGGAAGTGGAAGTCCCGATAATATGGCTCCGAGACTCGCTTCGCTGACTTGATCTGCGGTCTTTAATTGTCCATCCCCAGGTTTCCAAAGATATGTTGCATGGTTAGGAGTCCACTCTTGGAAGCTTGTCACATGGATACCCCTTTACGTTGTATATGTGGCTCGCATTTGCATTTCCCTATTTAGGTCTGTGCCCATTGGGATAGGGTCCTACAAGTGCCTTTCCCTTGACAGCAAGGCTGGTGACTCCGTCTTTTGTAGACTCAATCCAAGTTTCCCACGAAAGTGGATAGGCTGGCTTGTCCACATCCTCGGCTCCTGAAGAGGTATTCCCACGCGGCAGCGGTCTACATCCGATGGTAATCTCTTCGTCGACCCAGAGTGGTGCTATATTTCTGTACTCGAACCGATGTACCCATTGAGGTACCACCGAGTTCGAGTCGCCGAGCCCCTTTGACCCGCTGAGCAGTACTTTCTTGAGGACTTCTTGCATCAATACTCCGGTCAGCGGTCCGTGGACGATGAGTTTTGGAACCCCGTAGATCTGTTTGGTGAACTCAGGGTCATAGTGAATTTTGTGCGCGTTGTCGGTGAGACCACTAAAGCGGAACAGGAGTGTTGGGGTGGGCGTCATCGTAACAAGGTGTGTCGATTCGTCGTGGAGAGGTGGCCGCAATGATTTTACCGCTTTGTCGCTTTTCAAACTGTCTGGAATTTGCTTCATGAAGCACAGTCGCTTGGATTCTTTGATAAGAGTTATCGATGGGACGTCGGTTTTGTGAGGGCTTGAGTCCTTATATTCAGTCTCAGTCCCAGCGATTCTGTAGACCTTGCCAATCGTTACGAATGCCTTGCAGTCGTCGTCGTTGGGGTCACCAGTATAGCGGATCTCATCGATCGTCTCAATGGCTTCAATGACATTCGACCTTCCATCTGCATCAGTCGTCGGCGACAGGTAATCACTGCTAGCTCCAGCCCAGACTCGAAATTTCCATTGCGGACCTGGTGCATACTTGATCTCTGCACCATCTTCATCCAATTCTGACTCTGGCACGACTTCATTGTGTGATACAATTTGGCTTCCTGCTGGGAGTGTACTGAAAGGACTAGGCCCTAGGTGGGGGACTAAGATATTGCGCAACGCGTCAACATGTGATGTTTGCCATGTACCGGAGACTCGAGAGATCTGTATTGGCTGAAACTTGGGTGCTGACTCGGTCGTTGCAGCTCTGAGACCTGACTTTCCATTTTTGGAAGCTTGTGAAATTTTCATGGAATGCCCTGCTTGTAAAGCTGGAGTAATGTAGCATCGTCTGTGCGTTGGCCAGAGATGTCGTGATACTTTCGAACAATGTGCCGTGAAGCTTCCATTGCTTGTAGGTGGCATGTTGTTAGAGATCAGGCGGACCGCCTGTCTGATCCATCGAGGTTTGATGACTTTCACAACCTTAGCAGAACCACATGGAGTGAGCTTGAAGGATGCGTGTCGGAATTAGACCAACGATGCCCGTCACAGAAAAGTCATCAATACCTGGTGTGACCTGGCTAGGTGTGTGGATAAGGGATAACAAAACTTGATCTTTGCCCAGCCCGGATTTATGCCGCCTGGGGTTCAGAAACTCAGCGAGTGGCCAGCCCCGGCCCTCAACCGCTGGACTCACATCACAGCATTCAACCCCTTCACCATAAAATATCTGTTGACACAATGAGATATAGCGACCAAGGCGACCTCAATGTGCATCCTCAACTCTTAAAGCAGCACCACTTGGATGTCATCATGCTTATTCTTTCGGGTCCAAAAGATGTTGATCCCGTACGTCGGACATCTGCGTAGCATCTGGCGGTCTCTCGACGCACCGACCTAGCGACCAGGGTAAGGCTACACTCACCATATAAGATTACCTATCCCGTATAGTAATCTCCAAGCAATTTCTTTGCGCAAACATTCAACCGCAGTATTTGAAGTCGACATCCTCTCACGCATTTCATCAACGCCTCTGGTTCGGAAACCTCCTCGCCGTCGTCTTCAACGCAGTCCCTTAAAGGTTGGGCACGCAATAACTGGTTTTCAATTTGGAAGCTAACTTCTACCTCTCTTCTTTTATACAATTGAACACGGAGGCTTTGCTGTTATGGTCATGAATATGATGTCAACATGTAAGATTCAGCAAAAGGGACCTGCTCATGTTACTGTTGTCTGGACTCAGGACCAACTTCTCCGCCACCAATCGCCACTATCGCGAGAGCTGAGTATGCCCTCTTAATCACAGGGATTCGAGCACTCTCTACGAAGAACTGCTTACCTCTTGCTCTTACCTTTTGTGGCACAACTCCATCAACTCATCCTTCACTACCAAAGACCATCTGTAAGCTTTCGCTGAAAGTCCGAGATCCTCATCGCATTTCGGCCGCTGTAGCCGTGTGTCTGCTCATCAACTTCGTTCCGCAACCCACTCAAACACGGTAAGTGAACGAGAGGCATCGCTTTGAGACGCGGGCTTCAATTCTCGACATGCTGTGACGTAATATCCATTGCCTTCCCTGACCTGGTAACTGCATGGTTTCGAGAAGCTTCAGATGGCTCCTAGTCTCTCGATGGCCGTTGACCGATTGAATATAAGAGCAAGTACCACTTCGTGTGTCGCCTATCATGCCTTCCCACTCAAAAAAGGTGATAACACTTCATCATGGCGACCGCAGCAGCGACTGATGACACTTACATCCTTCCGAGAAATCTCCTCTCTTCTAATCGGTATGGACACCCACTCCATTCGTCGGTCAAGATTGTTGACTTTAATCAGACTGACCACACAACATCTCATCTGCGTCAAGAGGAACGGATGGCACTTACACCCAGATATAGCGGCATCAATTCAGGCCAAGGCCGATGTAGAGATTGCTGATGTAGCCACCGGAAATGGGTATGGGAATTCTACTTACTTTGAGTTCTATCCCAGTTAACAACTTTAGCATTTTTGCGCTTGAGGTTGCTCAACAGTTCCCAGCAGCCAAAGTCACAGGCCTGGATATTTCACCGGCAAATTACCCTTCAGATTGGACGTGGCCAGAAAACGTGAGTTTTGGTCTTTGGAACGTCTTTACACCTCCCCGGAGCAGTATTGCAACCGGTTCGATGTTGTTCACGTTCGCCTCCTTACTGGCGCTGCTATTGGCAAGGACAAGCATTACTTGCTCCGAAATCTGATCAAGTTGCTTAGTGAGTCTTCCATCTGGACATGTCCAATAAATCGTGAAGATTTCTGCTTTCTAAACCAATAGCAAAACAGGACCTGGAGGATGGTTGCAATGGCAGGAACCCATGCCACACATGTACAGCCAGGTAGACAAATCTTTCACTGTGTTGCCGGGAATGTCCAGGCTCGGACAGCTCCTTGAGCACCACACCAAGGTGTACTCCGCGAGCGGTTGGTTCGCAGACTTACCGACATATATGGTTGATGAAGGACTGGTCAATCCTGGTCGACACGATGCTCCGCTGCGGCGCCACATCATGAAACAAGAGACGGACCTGGTTTGGTGGACCCTTGTGGAGGCCATGGATGGAGTCCGAGCACGCGGTGTGACTGAGCAGGAGGGGAAGGAAATCAGTGAGGCCGAGAATGAATTGTCCACCAATATTGGGGCTGGACAAGTCTGGACATATATCATGCCTACGTTCATCGGTCGCAGGCCATAATAGAATAAAAAGGAGAAAATCCATACAAGGAAGGGGTATCATCACATTATTCAAAACCTGTTTTATCTTCTGCATTGCGATGACAGTAGTCTCCAAGTTCATGGGATGTACACAATGAGAAGGATCGCGAGTAGACAATTGTCCATCCACTCCACGGCCGAAAGATTTCGAATGCACATTTACTCCACCGTATCATCACGTGATCAGGCGTCACCTCGACGCGCTCTTGGCGCATCCAGTCACCAGTTATCCTGACTCCCACGCGTCTGGATCAACACCGCCTATATCCCATGCGAACCAAGCAGTCTGAACAAGTCCGTCTCAATAATATCTATATTTCCAGATATCGCAAACCCCACCCCAGAAAAAATGTCCAGCCGCAAACGCCCACTCGGCGAAGTGATCAACTCCTCCCAAACCCCGACCCGATATGCACCATCAACACCACACGCGATTCGCGCCTTGCAAGAGCGCAGTGGCGCCCGCTCTCGCTCCACGTACATCCGGCGCACACGGGGGTACAGCGACACCGCTGTGCGACCGGACTCTGCGCGGGGGATCCTCAGACGTTTTGCGAGACTTACGGCGAAAGGGACGCAGAAGCTGGTAGCTACGCCGAAGACAGGGTCGGGGCAGAAAAGAGAAGAAGCAGTGCGTGGGCAGATGGGAAGGAGAACCAGCGACCAGATACACGGGACTGGGATGCTGGGGATGATGCGGATGAAGATGGAGGGGTTGGGTTGAAGAGGCCGAGGCTGACGTTGGATATCGACGACAGTTTGGAGGGGGATGTGGACGGAATGTCAGCCGGAAAGGCTTACGGCTATGATGATGCAAACGAAGATGACAGCGAGATCCTCGTCCCGCCGACACCTTCTGTGCTGTTGGACGACGATGATGATGGGCCGACAATGACCTTCAAGTCTATTGATTTTGCAGATGGACGCCGGAGATCGCGTTCATCTTTTCCTCGGTCTGGTGCTTTTGGTGGCGACGGCGACGAGGGGCTTGACGACGATCCAACCATTCTAAGTGAAATGGGGAGGAGAGCTGTCAGTGAAGAGCCAACAGGAAGGTTATCACGCTACAGTTTTGGAAGTATTAGGATGAGTGATTTCGGATCAGAGCTTGAGATTCGGCGTGATTCAGACCTCCAACGACGTCCAATCAAAGAGAAGACTCAATCTATCTTTGATGATCATGTCGGTCTCGACGTGGATGAGGCTGCGCCGCCGTTACTTCTTGGAGAAGAGACAGAACAATTGAGGGATTTGCATCATTCCCCAACTCTACTATTACACGACGAAAGTTCGGTCAACATCCCGCCTCTGGATGAGAGTTTCCAACTACACATTCCTGATGATGAGGTGGCGGTATCTCACCTGAATGCAGAGGCCACGTCGAAGATATTATCGGCAGGCTCAACGTTGGAGTCGCTGCGTGATGACGTTGGCGATGAGGACCTGGGTCGGCTATCAGATCCTCAACTCGGCCCAAATCAGACAGGTCAATTGCTGCCTCAACCTGCTAAAGCCTCGGTAGGTCGGCGCAAGAAACTCAAGATGACTCAACATGGCCAGGTGGTCCCTTCTCTCCCTTCGAGCTTAATCAAAAGAGTTGCCATTGAAGCACAAGACCGACTGGGCAACCGACGACCCAAGCTTGGTCGTGAGCATGTCAAGGCACTTGAACAAGCAACAGAATGGTTCTTCGAGCAAGTCGGTGAAGACTTGGCAGCATATTCGGACCATGCCCGAAGAGCAAAACGGGTGGACACAAGCGATATGTTAATGTTGATGAGGCGGCAGAGAGTCCTTAAGGGCCAAGGCGAGCTCCGTAAAGCGGCAAAAGAGCTTTTGCCGAAAGAATCTCTCAAGGAGTTGGATTTGCCTGACGAGTTGTGATACTCGGGGCTTCTCGATAATCGACCTGGGGTCACCAATTTGCGCTTTGTCGTACGCGTCGGGTGATGTCTGACGGTTTTCGTCTGAGGACCATCCACATCATAAGAGTTGTGGCGGCAGATAATGAGTACCTAACGAGATCAATGAGATATGAAGCATGACTCTGAGATGATGGGATCACGTACCAAGTGACAATATATTGGAGATGGTTGTTTCGTAGATTGACCTCGGCTGCCCTCCCGATTGGAATCCCCTTTGACTCTCGGTCGTACGAGACCAGTAGATTTGGTTTCATGGTTTCTTCGATCCAAACCGGTTCTGACCCGGACAGTTGCGCCATCTGGTAGACATCGGGGAAATAAAACTTTCCATCTTCAGGTCTGTTATCTGGCGTGAAATAGTTCTTCTTCCACGGCTCCCTCAACAAACCAGAGACAGTCACTTCTCCACGAGGTAACGAGGATGGATCCCTGTCTCTCTGAAATTTCTTTTCCTTGCTTATCCACCCGCGGTTGATGAGGATAGTGCTCATTCCTTCGCGCTCCAAGGGAGTTATAACCAGATACCCGTCCTGTCCATCTTGTGTCCTTGGCCCTATCAGCATCTCCTTGTCGTGTAATAATTTTCCCGTAGCGTAAACTCGTCTGTAATCAAAGTCGCCGATAGCATCAGGGTCTAATCGTGGCGGTAATGGCAAAGGTGGTCGAACAAGGCGGTCCTCGAACTTCGCAACTAATTTGGTCTTCCAGTCCAACCTCTGAACCTGCCATGATCCCAGACAGAATGCGGTAAATGGTATGATGCCGAGGATCACAACGCCGAGTTTGGTATTTTTCCTCTTGGTTGAGATAATTCGGGCAGGCGCATCAGCTATAGAAACAAATGCTGGATCGTCAGCAGATTTTGGATTTGTCTTCGTGGAAGACGAGCTTGCATGGCGACGTTGAGATTGCAAGCGTTGACGGAAGAACGCTCTCTGTTGCGAAATAAACAACCGCAGGACTTTGTGCTCCGAGTGTGTCATGATCGAGGAGCAAATCATAAACCACACGGTCGTAGTTCGAGAGAGCAGCACTTTGAATGTCCATGTATGAATATGAGTTGCAAGATCGAATCATGACATGCAGCTTCGTTAAGAATCTCGGAGGATGAATTCTTCCGAATCGCCGACCACCGATGGCATCAATGAACAAATGTCCCTCCGTGACCCATCGACAACCGAACAGCAGTGGTATTCCACCTGCCTGCAACTGCATACCCATCACGAGCATCATGTTCCACGAGGGAGATCTACAGAGTGGTATTGGACTTGCTGTTCAGGAGTCCAAGGCTGTTCTGTGTTTTATCCAAGGTCTGGCTGCACCACGTGGACGACATCATCTTCACGGCCTCGGTACTGACTATTTCGGCCTGCAGATGGCACTGAGGCGGGCGCAGAGTGGGAGTCAATCTTAGAGGACGAGTCCGTATGTGATACTTGATTCCATTGCAACAAATTCGTGGCTAAGTCATCGAAGTTGTCCTCCGCAATCGCCACACAGACTGTCGCATTACGACTTGAAGCAGGGTCACAAGAAGCCGGCTTTCTGAACCCTATTGCACCAATCAACAGTACTCCTGCCGTACTGATTATCAAGTAAGTACTGGTCGTTATACTGACTGTGAAGATTCAAATGCTGATAGAATCCAGGAATGCTCAAGTTCAAGCAAATATCCAATCCGCAGGAGTATCGCCGCAAGAGTTCAAAAGTCGCCTATTGTCATTTTTCGGACTTGAGAGCGCACCCGATGCGGAAAGGGGAGAACAAGAGTATGTCGCATTCTGTATAGAACACCACGATTGATGTCGGTACTGAGGATCAAGCAGACACCCTGAAATACCACCAGTCAACACCGCTGTGGAATCGGTTTCTCAGGCATCTGACTCCACTGTTCGATACCTAGACCTGCAACCAGCTCCCGGTCAGATGCGGCTGCCTAACAATGCTTACGATGCTCTAAGAAATCATAGCCATACGCTTCTTGATCAAGGAAAATCACACTCGGAAATCTTCGAGGTACAACTTTCACTTTTGAACAACATCTCTATATTCCATGAAGAGGTTGCAAGATTACGAGCCTCATCAGCAAACCCAGAGCTTTCCGAATACGCCCGGTCGCGTTTACTACGCCTTCCTGCGGTCGGCCTAAAGATTCCTGGTCAAACGAAGCCATTAGGCGGAGTATCCTCTTCTTCACCACGAACCCAACCCCAATTTTCTAGCTCATCTTCGTCAAATCAACCGTCATCATCAGCAGCAACTCCGTCCACAACTCAGGCTAGGCCGGCTGCCATCACCAACAGCGATGCCACTCCGGAGAATCCCCCACCAATAGCATCACAATCACCTGTTGGCTTAAAACCTGACCACGAAAAGCAAAAGGCCCAACGTGCCGAGTATATCAAAATGCAACGAGAGAGGGAACAGAAAGCCCGCGATGAACGTGACCGAGTAAAAGCTCAAATTAAAGCCGATCGAGAAGAGCGAAGACGATTGGATAATATGCGCAAAGGGATCATGCCTGCAGACGAATCAACAGAAACGACCTCATCTACATATGCCCGATCACAATCACGCAACACCAGCCAAGTTAGAATCCAAGTCCGCACTTTTGATGGTAGTACCCTACGCTCGAGTTTTTCGCCATCATCAACTTTGTCGGCAGATGTAAGGCCTTGGATTGATTCAACCACTCAAACCACTGTACCATACAATCTAAAACTCATTCTCACTCCGTCGCCTATCAGAAACATCGAAGCAAGTGAAGAGGAACAGGAACTGAGTGATCTGGGCATCGTTGGTAGTTGCACGCTGGTTATGGCTCCAGTCAAGGGATACGTCGAGTCCTATACTGGCAACACAACCGGAGGTCTACTCGGTTCCGCCGTTAGTGGTGGCTATAATCTTGTCAGTGGTACCGCAGGCATGGTATTTGGTGGCTTTAAAAATATTCTCGGCTATGGACAGCCTTCGTCTTCAAATTCTTCACATGCATCTGGGCCTGGAGCTGGAGGTCCTACCCCAGACCAAGAAGGGCCAAAAGTCCGAGTGCGTACTTTGGCAGATCAGAGAGCGGAAGCCGACAAGCGCGCAAACCAATTCTACAATGGCAATCAATTGAACTTCGAGCCCAAGAAGAAAGATGAAGAAGATAGGGGCAAGAAGGATTGAGTCAAAAGATTGAATGAACGCTACTGCCACATTAGATGTAGAAACATCAAGATAATAGATTTGTTGGAATCCGAAAAGCTGAGTCAACAGTGCCACTGCGGTTTTTAGCGTTGATGGACATCTGCCACTAAGCTCAATTCGTCTCATACATGGCTTCTAGGCATCATCATCATCATCCTGATCCTTCAATAACGACCTCGAGGGGACTTCTCGGCAACGATGTCCGGACTCAGGGGTAAAACGGGCGTCAGCGGTTACGGGCGGAGTTAAGGATCACCGTTCCATGAAGCAGGCAACGATGGCACGATCATGACCAAACAGAATAACACCCAAGCTATGTTTCGAAGCCGAATTGCAGCAATGCACAAATGGACATTCGTCGAGAGACCGGCAAGTTGAAACGCGAATGAATCCGGTGCCAATGAAAGCAATCCTCCACGCCCAGGAGAACTCGGCATGCTCAGCCTACCTCGTACACGTCATGTCTTGGCATTTCTGGGCAGGGGAGGGCATCGGAGCGTTGAAGGTTGAAAATCTCTCCACAGAGGTCAAGACTCTCGGCACTGGGCCTCCTCTGGAAACTCCTTCAAATCTAGTACTACCAGATGCGGGATGCGCGTGGTCTGTACGCTGCCAGAAAGGGGAGCAATTCTTTTCCGGAGAAGGGAAAAGGCAGGGTACTATCAACGCGTGCCCCGATCATGAACCAGAACACCGCCCAGCCGTCAGACGCTGACACTGAGATTGAATTGAGGGGCCTTTTACAGCTCTCAGAAACAAGAGTATCTTGGCTGACACCAGCTCCATACTGAGATTAATGCCAACAATGCCGACTCTTGATAAACTGGGTCGGCGTCTTTGCTTTCGCTCTCACAATCGCTCTGCTCTGGCGCCTTTCAGAATCAAACTTCTGACCTCAATCCCCAAGGCTGGTAACGTTTGACGTGGTATCAAAACGCGATCCTGTGTTCCGCCGTTAGTGCCTTGCCTCGTGGTCTGTTTTGGTTCCGCTGTCTACTGGTTGGACACTGGATGTGAGGCTGTCAAACCACATTGGCACTTTTACGACCCTCCAAGTCACTCTTTTGTCACCCCAAATCCCCGTCATTCCCTTTCTTTGTCTTCAACGGTTGAAACTCCATCATTCTCTTAGGAATCCATTCATTCAGAATATCTTGGAGGAAGACCGTCGACATATGGGTTTATGACACGATCGTCGACACCATGTATCGCCTATTGTTAACCGCGATGGCTCCCCTCGCACAGGCAATATCTCTACAACTCGATTCCCCTGCATCAGTACGATCAGCCGCCTCCACAATTGCCAATGAGATGATGACCTTTTATACCGGCGACGAGCCAGGCCAAATTCCTGGTCTATTACCTGGCTCGCTCGCTTGCAATCCCTCTCTTCCCGATAATTACTGCTGGTGGCAAGCCGGGGCCATGTGGGGTTCACTGATCAACTACTGGCAGTACACTGGTGATGACAGTCATAACGCAGATATCACGGCGTCAATACTTCATCAACGAGGACCGCAAGACAACTTCAATCCACCGAATCACAGTCGCAGTATGGGTGTGGACGATCAAGCATTCTGGGCATTTAGCGCGTTGGACGCTGTGGAAGCAAACTTTCCAGACAGTACGCAGGAAAACACCCCGAGTTGGTTAAGCATAGTACAGGGGCTTTTCAATTTTCAGGTCGGGCTATGGGATACAGATACTTGTGGAGGGGGTTTCAGGTGGCAAGTGGTGCCTGTGAATCAGGGATATAACTTGAAAAAGTGAGTGTTCGAGAGGACGAGCCAGTGTTATGCGCACTTGCAGAATTGTCCAGTTGCATGGCGAGGATAAATTGGTCTGTGGTTCCCATGACTAACATCACATAGCATGATCTCCAATGGAGGCAATTTCCAGGTTGCTGCACGACTCGCTTACATCACCGGCAATGAAACATATGCCAACTGGGCAACGATGGTTTGGGACTGGATGGAGGACTCTTTGATGTTTGAACGAGCCGACAACGTCCTGTACATCTGGGACAACCTGGACTCGGACTTGAACTGCACTGGAGATGCCTCTGTCGTACGATACATCTGGAGCTATAACTACGGTGTACTCCTGGCTGGAGCTGCGTACATGTACAGCTATACAGATGGAAATGCGGATTGGTTGGGTCGGGTTGAGGAAATTCTCGGTAGCACTTTCGCATTGTACTTCCCCGAAGAGTACGGAGGAAACATTATGGTCGAATACCTATGCGAGGAGCAGTTGATCTGCAACCAGGACCAGAAGAGTTTCAAGGCTTACCTGGCCCGATGGTTGGCGGTTACGGCTCTACTTGTGCCAAGTACGCGTGACCGCATCATGCCGAAACTACAAGCGAGTGCGGTCGGCGCCGCAAGGCAGTGTACCAGCGGGGCATCTGGAAATATGTGTTCTGCACAATGGTGGACCGACGTACCTACCGGAGAAACCGGAGTGGGTGAGCAGGTATGTTGGAAATACTCTCCTTCCCTACCTTGATATACCCGAGCGGACAAGGACACTGGCTAACGTTGAGCGACGGTGGAACAGATGGCAGCATTAGCAGTCATAGGGTCGACGCTGATCGAACCTGATATGGCCCCGTTGACTCTCAATACAGGAGCTCAATCCGAGAGCAATCCCAACACTGGAATCCAAGGGCCGGTTCTCAACGAATTGAGCCCAATCACAACAGCCGACCGGGCAGGAGCAGCGATAATGACAATTTTGGTCGTGGTCTTTGTCGTCGGAGGCGCAGTATGGCTAGTGTGGAATTGAACAGCATATTCATCTTTTATCCTGTGAGCGATTTTGTTTGGGCACAATTGGGACACAAGAGCAACGACTATTCTTGTATGTTAACCATGATGGCTATTTTTGCCTGAGGTGAGGCAACTAGGTATGCCGGTGGGGACAAAAGTCCAAAAGATTCTGCATCCAATGCTTCCTACATGTTCAGGGGGGAATTGTTGTGACTAACCACCACGTCTGTTAAGCACCTTGGATCTGCTTTTACCCTCAACGAGGGTGTCAAACTTGAGCATGGTCAGCATCTCATGGTTTGACGGCTCCTGAAGTGCCCCCAGAACCTCCCACTTGAACCTCAAGTGTCTGAGGACAACCTCGCATCAAGTCGCAAGACAGAAACCCAAAACGCCAGGCCCGCCTGGGACGAACTTGTCTCGTAACAAAATCAACAGAACCTGAAGCCCACCCTTCTTTCCTTCGCTCTCCCTATCCTCCCGCCCAAGAAATCTTCCTTCCACCATGTCTTCCTTTCTGTCCCATCACAGTTTCCACACCAGTCAACCATCACCTTCGGGTGTCTGGAACACAGGGAAGGAAGGTCGGATTGCGAATATCGGGGCCAGATGCACAACGACGCCGTCGTCACCTTTGTACAAACCACGTGATATGTCGCCGACGGAAAGATCTACTCCGTAATTGACCGCCAAGACCACTAACTTAGCGTAGCGGAATCATTCTTGGGGTTATGCAACGGGCGCCCCTCCTGTCATCCTTTTTTCTCACTTTCTCTCTTTCTCTCTCCATCAACGCATTATCGCAAGGGTGACTAACAGATTAGCCGATATGTGCGAAGTGGGATAGTATGGCTCTATGCTAATGATGACACTGGGGAATCCTCATAGCCGACAAACCCTACCTTTGTTCAGGATGTTTTTCGTCTTGTTAAGTGAATTCCCCTTCTGAAGCACATTCTTTTCCTGGGAATTTTTCCGCGAGCCTCTTCCTAGCCTTCTAAACGGATCCTGGGACTATGGCTATACTGTCAGATGCACCTTCTCGCGCTCTGTTTCCGTGCATTCCGCTCTGATCTTCGTTCGGGCTTCTGTCAAGTTCTGTCCCTCTCCGGCGTCGCTATCCGTCGACAGGTCGTTGTACATCCCCTTATTTTGTCTGAGGGGGAATTGCAGCGTTTCGCGCGATGACCTGGTAGTGAGCACCCGGCGGCGTTGATCCTAGATAGGTTGCAAGACGCGACGAGGGTTGGCCGTTGGTATTCTCAAACAAACTTGGCTCTTGGCTTCCTGCACCTGGTCTTCGTTTCCGATAGATTGGTGTACGTCGGCAAGCATCCTTGAATACCATGTGAAACAAGAGAGTTTGAAACCGTGAGTTCTAGCGCTCTTTGCTGATCCTTTTATCGTTTTTGGTATCTTAGATTTGGGCTGGGCGGCACAGTTGCATTTCGTGTTCGTAATGATTTGTTTCGAGGCTGCCTAGTATGTTGTTTGTTCTTGTTTGCCAAGCGTTGTTTGTGAGACTTGGAGTTTACGGAAGATCAACCCGGGTCATCAAGGAAAGTTTTTTGGAACCCAGCAGTATAGTGGCGTTTGATGCTGCCCACATATCATTATTGAGTAAGGCGCTAGTATAAAACAAAGTACAAACCAAGTTGAAGTCAGGCGTGTGGCATTCTCGACTACACATACAATTATCAACAACCGTACTCGCTCCTCTGGGCTGTTTGATCGACCTGCTGTTGGCATCCTCGGTGCTCTCCTCAACCCATAGTACTGATGGAAAGTTGTCTGGAAATGCTGAATTCCTGACTGTCTGACTATCTTTCCAATCGTCGCGATGAAGCTAGAAGCCTCTACTACACGGTTCTTGATCTAGACAGTAATTCTAAGTTCCAAGCATTCGTCCAATTCTCACTTTTCCCAAAGACTCGCCAGAATATCCCCACCCGGACATTTGCCCGCTCTCACCTCATTCCCTTGGTTATGTTAGCGGTGACCATGGGCCCAATCCCGATACCGCACTGCCCAAAGACGACCGTCGTGGACACCGTCCCATGCGGTGCAGCTGTGACTGTTGTGGTGGGGATACATGTCGTAGTCACCACACCTAGGTCCACTGTGAGAGTTTGGTTCTTGCTTGTTGAGAGCCGGTAGGAGTGTGGGACCCCCGCATTGTCTTTGAACGTAGAGATGGAAAGCGATGACGCAGCCGCAGGTTCAGGAGATGAGGACGAGGACGGTGACGAGGACGGAGATGGCACAGGTGGTGGCTTGGACGATGGAGATGGAGATGGCGATGGTACTGGGGTGGCTTGGAGAAGGATCCTGAGAAAAAGACCGTGATTGTCGTCGTTGTAGTGGTATCGTTGTCTTCATGGGTAATATTCGACGAGGCGGTCGGTAGCGGTGGCTGGACGCTGGTCCTGTTGCTGGTGCTAGCTCCAGCGTCACTGGTTACGAATGACAGGTATGTTTGTGAGTAGGTAGAATTGGGAATGGAAAATGATTGTGGCGAGTGAGTCAATGTCGTAGGAGGCTGAGTCGCGGACATGGATATAGACACCAAAGTTGTCAGGGTTGAGGCGGCATTAGCAAATATGGACACAAATAGACTCGGCGATTTGGTACAGGTTGGGCTAGGGCAGACATCACTGACAGATGTCGATGGACCGGAGCTTCTCAATATTACCGTCCGGACTGTGGTCAGAGTTTCTGAGACAGTGAAAATCTTGCGTGTCGTGATCGCTGTAAAGGTATTTGGATGCGCCGAGATCAAGTCAGAGAGAGAAGAGGAGTTAGAGGTGCCTGTTTCGAGACTTGCAAAGCTTGCACTGGAGCCGATTGATGAGAAAATGGTCGTGTTCTTGAAGAGCTGCGTCGAACTGGTGCTTGAAAGAGGTGTTGAAATGGTGCTTGTCGACGAGCTGTGTTCAAGTGGCAGAGTTGTCGCAGATAGAGTTATCGTGGTGAAGCTTGGGGTCCTGGTTGTAAACCTCGTGGACGTGCTGCCCGCTGAGTCAGACTCGGTTGACTGTCTAAGTTGAGTTGTGGCCGTGCTTGCGATCGAGCTCAATGACTCACTGCGAAGGATGGACTCGGTGGATGTATCGGATCTAGAATTGGACGTGGTTCCAGTCGCGCCTGGCGACGCAAACGTTTTGGCAGTAACACTGGAGGTGACAAGGATTTCTGAAGAACTGCTGGATGTTGGTGCTGCCGTTTCTGAAGAGCTGTTCAAGGTGGATGTTGTTTTTGATGAGCTACCGTTGAAGGTGGACACTGGTTCTGACGAACTGTCGATGCTGGAGGTTGCTACTCCCTCTGAGGAGCTGCTTCTGCTGGAAGTAGCTACCGATTCTGACGAGCTATCGCTGCTGGAAGTAACGCTCGTGATCGATGTGCTGCTTCTAGATTGCGAAGAATAAGTCGTGGACGATTCGGAGCTGGTCTGGCGAGGCGCAGAAAAAGTTTGCGAAATTGAGACATCAGATTTAAGGGATGTACAAATGCGGGTCATACTCGAAACTTTCGGCCACGACGAGTCGAATGAATAGCACTCCGTTCCTGTTGCACTTGGGATGCTCGCCGTGTCTGAAGGAATTGACTGAACTGCACTGAAATGTGCGATCGTCGTAGAGGCAAGCTTCTCAGTAGACCACCCTGATATCGTTGCTGAATCCGTTGAGGTGGACCAGTCATTGTCGTTGCCGTTAATGGAAACCGGCTGGACCATGTCGGTGGTTTCTGGCTGTCCGAAGAATGGACCTGCGTACGCGATTTGCGCGATGTGGAGAAGCCATAGCACCAGTGATGACCGGCAGGCTTGAGAATTTGTGTGACCTACTCGGTAGATCATTCGTGAGGGTGTGCGTAAAAAGGAGATTTGGTTCTGCTGTCAGATGCTGCGACCATCCAACTTGGCTGCGACTTTTGTTTCAAATAAAGACAGGTTTGTGGGATCCAGGATCTGGGTGTCGAAATTGAGACTATGTAGAGATAGCCTGTTTGGTAAGTATTGACAGAAAGAAAAGATCTTGTGTTGTCAGCTCGTGGAGAACAGATATATCTGAGAGGCTGAGAGGACGGCAAGGTCCGTTCTCATAAGAGGAGCGTGTCGCAAACAAGGCGAGATGGCAAGCATGACTTGATAATCTGTTTGCAAGAGTTCGACCTTAAGAGTGTAAGAACATTGATACCGTGAAAGTTGTGACAGACTGTTATCTGTGACTGTACATGAAGTGTTTTCCAAAGACTTTAAAATCATTCGTTCATCAACTAGCTCCGATTGCTCCATATTTCGAAGCTATCAGCTGATAGGGACACTGTTCTTCGCTCACGCCATCTTCAAACGAACAGCAGCAGAGTGAGACCTATCAAGCCCAAAAACATTGACCAGTTCACGGAACTCATGAATCCCGTGCCTTGATACACGACAACAGCACCTCCGCCAGAGTTTCCCCCTCCACCACCATTTCCATCACCTGGTCCTCCCTGATAAGGATTGCCAGGTGGCCCCAGGTGTAATAGTAACCGGTCCAAGTTGCACAGTTGACACTGAAGCCACGGTCGTCGAAACATTTCTGTCGCTTCTCAAGAGGGTTCGGTAACAATGGTGCTATGGTGACAAGAGCTGAAAGTCTCTGTTGCGAGTCTTGCAGCTTGACGTTGGTATAGATTGAGGTGACAAGTGAAAGCGGTGAGTCGGAGGTCGTGCTTGGCGGAATTGTTAGAGTAGCTGTCGCAACTGATGCTGAACTGCGACAGGGAGTCGATGTTATTGCAGCACACAGAGCTCGATGGACGAGCAACAGGAATATGATTGTTCTCATCTTGAAAGACTGTCAAATGCAAAATTGGATAGGTTGAACTGGTCGGTAGAAGCTCAAGCACCATTTCGGAGCTTTAGGTAGCTTATAGGTGGAAACAGGATCGGAGAAATTTCGATGTGAATACCAAGACTTCCTACCACAAGATACCAGTCCCAAGGTAAATTCTTGAAATGATTTGTGTGACCTAGACTAGTTCGGGCATCAATTGAGATTTCAACGTACAATAGTGGTGTGTTAGCTTTTGGTGTCGGTGAGCATTTTGCGACTAAGCGTGGCGACAGTTGATTGGTCCGAAGGCGTTTCCTGCGATTGTGACTCGACGCCGTAGATATAGGTGCAAATCAGTCGAAAGTTTTGACAAGCACCAGTTAAGATGAGATAATTCCCCCAATTGTTGTATGCACGCAATCGACCCAGTTCTTGTAGGCCTTCTGAATTCTTGTCTTGGCAGAATTGTCTGTTGCATTCTTCCGGGAGCCAGGCGACCGCGTTGCCAAGAGAGACACATTCGCCGCAGACACAATCACGAGTACTCACTCCCGACAAGGTATATCGCTTTTGCAACAGGCTCGAGGCGTCTGGCGGAGGCACTCATGTTGGCGGATGAGATGAAGACTCATTCAGTGGTAATGAGGACTCCACCAACGAGTCACCGAGTATTTCCAGCGTCCTCTTATACACTCTCGACAAAGATAGAGGTATCGATAATGCTCTTGGATGGTCAGATACAGTATCGTCATCACCTTCGATTGGTGTATCGCTCTCGTCCTCGTCTTCGGTGTCGATATCGGATAAGTCTTGCACACCGGTGAGCGCGCCACTTGAGGACGCTACATTGACAATGGCGACGCGGGTCTCCTCGATCAAGGACTTTATGCGGACTTTCTCGGTCATTGAAACCTTGTAGTGTTCTGAGCTAGTTAGATCGTCACGGTCAGGAGACTGAAGTAATGATACGAATCCCTCATCTATCTTGCCGACGACTGAGAAGATGGAAGCAGAAAACGGGAAGGATTGGCAGTAGCCAACGATTAGGCCAGCGAGAGAGAGAAGATAAGGAATTTGAATCGTTGCTAGAAAGAAACCATGGTTAGAAGATTCCTCGACGACATTTCTCCAGCGCTGTAGACTCGTTACCTGGCGCTAGCTCCGTAACAGCTGGTCCAGGATTGGATGCAATATTGCAAGAATGAGAAAACGATGCTGTTGACTTACGCGTTCCACTGATCCACACAACGTCGATCAGAGGGTCAACATCTGCTACGAACTGATCATAGCTGGTATATCCTGGCGTGTCATCTCCGTCTCGATTCTCATTGCTGAACTTCTTGGCATATCTTCTCGTGATTCGCAGAATCTTGTCGTCAAGATAATTTATCAAAGCAATCTCCTTCTGCGATCCTGGACGAAGCCGATGAATCCGAGGCGTTGGGAGTCTTCTGCTTTGATTTGTCGTAGACACTGAACTGGGATTTGGTGAAGGCGCAGATTCCGGCGGCGAGAGCATGCTACTCATACCAGGATCAACCATGGTCGTCAAACTAAAGTGGACTGAGTGATAGAAGACGGATGCCTCTAGATGGGAACACACAATGTTATCCAACTATCGGGGGTCACGCCCTATTCCCGGTAGCGCAAAGGAAATGGATGACACTGTCCTATTGCTCATGCCTTGGAGGCATGTGATGAAAACTCCGTCGTGTTGATGCATTCAACAATGGAAATACTGGAGTTGGACGTTGATGACACGGCAAGGCTCCAACAGATCTCTCCGAAACTTTGGCGGGGAAGGCTTCTCTTTCAAATGACGCCATTATTCGTCACCTTGACAATCTCCCGCAAAGGATCTGATTGTGTTTGAATACAACCTCGTACTTTAGAGAGCTTAAGGTAGTTGATTATACGTCATGTCCAGAGGAGTTTCGATACGACTAATGAACGCTAGGTCGACGTTCTCAAAGCGTTGTGTGTCAACATACGTTTGGGGCCCGGCCTTCGCTCCCGTTTGTGCCGGGAAAATGATTTAGGCAAATGGCGGGACTTCATCCGAAACACCGAGATGAGGTTCTCAGCAGACTTGGTGAGAGCGCAAAGTCAGATTCCCCCTCATTATCGCCCTTTGATGAGCTGGAAGACCATCTGATTACGTTGTCTCAGTATCAAAGGGGCTGCTCGGTCACATTGCGCACGCTATGGCATCCAAATCTACCACAGACGAAACGTTTCCCATCATCGACTCCCATATACATCTCTATGCCAAGGCCCACCTGCCGTCGCTGACTTGGGCGACAGATCTTGCAGAGGATTTCCCATTGAATAGACAGAACAGTGTTGATCAGTACAAAGCGGTCTCGGCCCAGCAGCCCAATAGGCTTGGGTTTGTTTTCCTTGAAACTGATCGAAAGTCCGGTCTCGAGAGTACACAGTGGCAAGCCCCATACGATGAAGTGGATTTCCTCATACGGATTGCCAAGGGGACGCCTTTACCTGGCGAAGGCCACTCGCCAGAGGACAGCAAGTTAGTATTGGGAGTGGTGCCATGGGCGCCGTTACCAGCAGGCCTTGATCTGCTAAGAGAGTATGTGGAAACGGTACAGGGGAAATTCAACGAAGCAGGCATATCTCAACGCTTGAGCGGGTTTCGCTATCTCCTGCAGGACAAGGCACCTAAGGTCATGACAACACCGGAGTTCTTTGACGGCCTCCAATATCTGGGGGACAAAGGCCTTTCATTTGACTTGGGAGTTGACTCCCATCGTGGAGGCATGCATCAACTTGAGGAGGCAGCGGATTTATTTCAGCATCTACTTGACTCTGGCAGCCAGCTCAGAGTCGTCATCAATCATTTCTGCAAGCCTGATTTGCTACTCACAGCAGCAGATGCAGAGGCTGGACATCCGCGATTTGTCGAGTGGAAACAAAACGTACAGAAGCTGGCCAAATATCCACATGCCTACATGAAGCTGTCAGGTTTCTTTCCAGAACTTCCACCCCAAGATGAGCAACATCCTACGGATATCAATGAACTCGTCGAACGCACAAAGCCATGGGTGGATGTTGTTTTCAATGCCTTCACTCCATCTCGGATTCTGTTTGGATCAGATTGGCCGGTGGTCAATCTAGGAGGTCCAGGTCTGCAAAAGTCGTGGCAACATTGGCATGATGTTGTAAAAGCTGTCCTTGACTCCCAGCAACTTGATGACGAATCCAAGAAACAGGTGTGGTCAGGTACAGCTGTCGAAGCATACAATCTTCAAATAGATTGAATGCAAACATTATGAATTCATTGAAAATTGACAAATGCTCCTCCATCGACGAGCAGAGCAGCTCCACTGACATAAGACGATAACTCTCCACAAGCCAGGAATAAAGCAGGACCTGCCATGTCGTCCGGTCGACCCAATCGTCCGAGCGGAATCCTACCCTCCATATACGTCTTCTTGTCACTCCCGTCCCTCAAGTCCTCTTCGTTCAATTGTGTTCGTATAGTGCCTGGCAACAAAGCATTACATCTGATATTGTACTTCCCCAATGCTGTCGCCGTCGATTGCATTAATGACAAGATCCCAGCTTTCGTAGGAGTATAGTGGCACTGCTGGGCGCCTCCGACCAAAGCTGAAATGCTAGAAACTCCAATGATGGACCCTCCCTGAGGATTCTGCCTGGTCATCTGTTGTGCCGCTGCCTGAACTGCATAGAAGGCTCCTGACAAATTCGTGTTGACGTGCCTTTGATACGACTCGGGACTGATCTCGAGGAATTCTTCAAACTTGCAGATTCCGGCATTGGAGACGAACGTGTCTAACCGTCCAAACCGTGCAACTGTTTGCGCCACTAGGTCCTGACCTGCTTCCGGCTGTGATATATCACCAGGTACGGTGAGAAGAGGTACATCTTCGGCGGTTTGTAAAGATGTCGATGAATTTCGCAATCTAATCGCATCTAACGCCTCGGTCCGAAGTGTTGTGAGAAGACCCTCCTCGTCTTTGTTATGTGATGACAGATAATTGATGGACACGTTCGCTCCATGTGATAAAAACAGAACGGCTATTGCTCTCCCAATGCCAGTCAGTCCCCCGGTAATGGCTGCAACATGGCCAGGAATAAGAGGTGGTAAGGGCATCCTGTAGGGTCTAGCTGTTCAAACTTGTTGAAGGTTGATACTTGAATTGATATTCACAAAGGTCGAGGATTACCCTGGCCAAAACTTTGACTTTTGAAATCTTTTAGCCAAAAAAGTATAGAGAATACCTTGAAATTGATTCTGTAAAAAAAGACCATCTCGCCGTCCTGTTCGTGATCTCTCACATATGAGCTTTGTCCCATGTGGCACTATCCAGCGTGGGCAAGCAGTTCGCTCTCGGCGGAAAAGGCGGCGAGGTTGAAAAGAGTACGGAATTACGTAAGTAGCAAGTAGCAAGTTTGTCCCTCGGATGTCTGGCACGTGACGTCAGTGATCGCTACGGAGTAGGGACTTCGATCACGTGATAGTATTTGGCTTTGTCACATCTCGGTACCTGCATGTCGAGAGAACTTAGGTACGCCACAGATCTCGATCGGTGACACGGACGCAGAAAGTCTACCAGAAGTATCTTCTTTCGGGCACCGCTCCTTTAAAGCAAAGTCATCGCTTTGCTTTGGCTTGGGCACACGAGGCTCGTGGAGCTTGCGGTGGAAGAAGAGGCGAGTGCGATGGCTAGGCCTGGTGCCTCAAAATTGACGGCGCTGGTCACGATTTCTGGCATGGTATCTTTCCTCGGAGCACTGGTAAGTTATGATCCACGCAAAGCAGCCATCACCCATCTCGGGATAAGAGTCTCGTTGTTTGGCTCTTCAACAAAAAGCCACCATTCTGACTTTGCATGTTAGTCCATTGCTCCTCGTGTCTCAATCCACCGTCAAGGGGATTCAACCATCATTCGATACGAACACCTGAAGGTATGTTATCCCCCTCGCAGATCAATGATCTCTGACCGACTCGCAACGACAGAAAGAGCCATACACAGCTGCTCCTGCGGATCAAGGGATCATATTAACACCCAGGCCAGAGCCAGCATCGCCACGCGCTTCAACCCGCAAACCTTTCAACGAGCAGGATTGGATATTCGACACTGGTGCAACCACTCATGTTTGCAGTAATCGATCCCTTTTGCATGGATTTAACAGACTGAACCCGTTCAATGGTCGCTCCGGGCCACGAGTTATGGGGTATTTCGGCCCAATCCGATTGACATTGTCGGCGCTGGGGATGTGACTTTCACCTTGCCTGCCCCATCTACCTCTATCGAGAATACAGCATCGCGAACATGGCCATTTGGTTCAGCACCTGAACAAGATCTCAGAATGGTGCACCGCTTGACGATCAAAAACGTAAGCTTCATTCCTGAGGCTGGAGTAAATTTGATTTCATGGTCTCAGTTGAAACGTGCAAAGGGCGTGGATTTGCATTTGGTCGAAAACCCCGATGGTAGTCTCGTTGTACAGGATCGCGGGAAGACATTGATGAGATTCCAGCTTCGACAAGGTCTCTACTATCTCGACCAGATCCAAGATATCACGAAGCAAGCATCGGATGGTTCTGAATGACGCAAAGGAGCAATCTATTTTGGTCCTAGGATTTCTAAATATCTGTCGAAGCCGTTGATGCAACTCGATCCTCCGTCAATTTTATTCAACGCCGCCGATGAAGATGCCGCAGTCTCAATCATTACATACATCAACCGCAAATTGCGGCCAGTCTCTACAGCATTTCAAATGCTTAAGACGAGGTGCCATTCAACTCTGTGTGCTCCTTCGTCCTGTCTACCGGATGAGGGAGCGACTTCTGAGGTGCGAACCCAAGGAGACCTGTAGCATCTACCAAGCGGGCATTGGGATTCAACTCCAAACCGAACCCAGGCTTATCCAGGACGCTGACATCAAGATATCCATGTTCTGGAATAGGCTCGTTGATAAACAAGTCACCGAAAACTGGAAGCACGCTCTTGCCATCAGGACTGTTAGCGAGATATTCTTGGAATGGCGAATTGTGCTGGCTGGCCACAAAGTGGTATGAATATGGTCCGGAGGCGTGAGGAACCACAGGAATGTCGTATGCTGCAGCCATAGCTGTTACCTTGAGCAATTCAGTCAGACCGCCTAGCCACATGACGTCTGGTTGGATGATATCGACGTTTCGTCCTTCGAGAAGTTTGCGGAATCCATAACGAGAATATTCATGTTCCTAAATGAGGTTAGTATCGTGGATTGTCTTCTTTAGGCATTCATGCTTACTCCAGTTGTGAATTTGGTGTCGGGATGTGCTCTTTTCAACAGTGCAAAGCCATCAAAATCATCTGGAGACAAAACTTCTTCCCACCAATCTATCCTGATATCTTGTCTCTTGGCCTCTGAAACCAACTCGATGGTATATTGGACATTCAACGACATCCAACAATCGACCCTCAGCGGGAAATCCGGTCCAATCTCTTCTCTATGCTTCTTAAGAAATTCAATGTTCTTCCTCAAGCTATCCGGCTCTTCCGGGCTATATGGCAAAGGAACCTTTCCACCAGTGAACCCCATCTTCTTGGCCGCGGCAGGTTCAGGCCCGGTGCAGTAGAACCACAACTTGTCACGCGTCGCACCACCAATTAACTTGTAAACAGGCTCGTTCCTGATCTTCCCTAGAAGATCCCACAGAGCCAGATCAAGGACAGAGATGACGGCGACAGGAAGACCTTTGCGGCCGTAGAACATGGAACCTCTGTACATCTGCTCATAGATATCGTTGACATCACGCGGATCTCTGCCCAGCAAGAATCGTTCAAAATGCTGTTGCACCAGCCAGCAACCAGGGGGCCACCGAACCCAGTGGCGAAGCCTTTCGTGCCGTCTGTGGCTTCAATCTCGACACAAAATGACCCTAGGACGTTGATTCCAAACGACGTTCTCGATTTCCGATACTGTTCCCATTTGGACATGGGCGTGGCGATCTTGTTGTCAATCAGCCAATGTCCGCCTTTGACATTGTGATAGTCGCCGCCGGAGCCTACGCCTTCGATGACGAAGGTTCGCACGGTTTTGATCGTAGGAAACGTCTTTACTGACGCCATAGTGACTAGTAGCTTCTTCGAGATTTGTGGGTGTTGCTATATGTTCGATGTGGTTGAGACCAAGTTCCAGGTCTGTATCACTCTGGTCTCGTCTGTAGGGAGCGAATAATGGTATTATGAGATCTCCGAGGGAAGTACTGGAGAGATATGCCAACGAGTCAGTGATAGAGAAAAAGGGTCAGGAGATCCCGGCCGGGTTGTGAACATTGTTATGTTCTATGAAGAGACAGAGTTTGTAGTGCTACTTCGGCTCGTCGGTACATCTGAAGCCGGAGGGGAGGGCCTTGTTAGCGAATACCTGTTATTGGCCAAATTCTTTCTGCCACGAGGCGGGGAAATGCTCCGCTGAAGGACGAGTTTCGACATGTGACAGAGCGACAAGCTCATTGGAGTATCTACTCAGGTGCCCCACCCTCCAGTTCTTCTCCCCAGCTTTTCCTCCACTACGAGAGGGCCAAGGAGCCCTTTTCCCTTTTCTTGCCCGCCCTTCGGTCAACTCTGGCAATCTCGCCCCGAGATCGTCCTTCAGCTTTCTCGGTACAATGCCAACACCGCGCGGTTCGTGGCCTATTGTCTAGATGACAATGCAGGATCCCAAGTTCGAAGTCTACGGCAATGGTAATGGCAATGGCAATGGCAATGGCAACGGCAGTGGTCTAGCCAATCTCTACGGCAGCAATAATGATCCTCCGTTCCCACGTCGCTCGACAGGGTCTAGCTTACATTCCGACTCAGGCTCGGAAGAAGATGGCGATGGCTCGAGGAAACGAAAGAGGACTATGAATGTCACGTAAGTGCCCGCCCTGTCTATGCTCCACTCGAGGGTTTTGGGACCGCAGTCTACGGTTCACCGTTTTGCTATTTCCCATTCATGCTCACTGATGTCGCCGCCTGATAGATGTGAGGCGTGCAAGCAAAGAAAGGTCAAGTGTGGTAGGTGAAAAATTTTCCCATCGTCTTTGAGGGATTTCAGCTGAAACGGCCTTGCCTAGATCGAGCGCAGCCTTCTTGTGGATGGTGCGCTCGCAACGATCATCCATGTGAATACAAAGAGAGGAAGAAGCCCGGTCTTCGAGCTGGCTATGGACGTGAGCTCGAGGCGCGGTTGGACGAGCTGGAGAGCCTCCTCAAGGAGCAAGGTCGACAGCTCGCCGAACATCTCAGCGTGGCATGTGTGCAAAATGTACAGGCGGGATCTTCCAGCCTGAAAGACAACGTGTCTCGTGGAAGTTTTCAGGTTTTAAGTCCGGACCAGCATCAGAGAACACAGTTTGATCCCCAGACCACTCCTTTTGCAGTCGATACATCATATCAAAACCAGCCAACAGGGGTTGATACAACAATAAAGTCTTCCATCTCACGACATGGTTCACTGCAGTATCAAGCAGCACATACAGGTCAGTCCGCGTCGGACGCACAGGTGGTACAAGCAGCAAGCTATTATACTCCATCCGCAGCTTCTTTAACTTCACCACACTCGAACAATGGATATCAGGGTACGCAGGTCTTCAACGAACATTCGGCAATGCTACCACCTTATGATTTGCTATATTCGTTGGTCGATCTTTATTTCAAGCATGTCAACATCTGGCTTCCATTGCTTGATCGCAAGAGCACTCTCGATGTCTTGTTCGGACCGTCGACACTGGATGAGGCAGACAAGATATTGTTGCATGCTATGGTAGCAACGACTTTGCGATTCTCCAATGACCCGCGATTGACATTTGAGAGTCGACAGCACTACCACGATACTTCGAAGCAACGGGTGCAATTATTTGGGCTTGAGAACTCCAACATTAGAGCCCTTCAGGCGCTAATTATTCTTGCTCTAGATGTCACTGGAACAACAAATGGTCCACCAGCATGGAATCTGCTTGCATTGATCAGCAGAAGTATGGTACAGTTGGGTCTTGCCGTTGAGTCTACATCCTCAATGGCATCGCCTATGTACCCTTCTATTGCAACGCTGAGAGCGTCGGTCTTGCCTGAACCCAAGAGCTGGATAGAGGACGAAGAACGACGTCGACTCTTCTGGTCGATATACTTTCTTGATCGATATGCTACAATAGCTACAGCCTTCGATTTCGCCCTCAATGAGAAGGAAGTAGATCGGCGGCTACCATGTCGAGATGATCTTTTTGCTGCCAACAAATTTGTTGACACTAGGTGGTTTCGGGCCTCGGAGCGTCCACGTTATGCCACAAATCTCACGGACAATCACGGGCATTTTTCATATCATTGTGAGCTCATGGCTATTCTTGGACAGGTGCATCAATTTCTGAAACGACCTGTGGATATCGGCTCGTTGACGGATGTAGAACAATGGCAAAGATCTTACCGGAGTCTCGACAGTGATCTGAACGCCTGGCATTTCAGCTTGCCAGACGAGTTTGCAAACATCAATCGGCTAATGCAGTCGAATGTACCGGCCAAAAATACTAGCTGTGGGTGGATCATGTTGCACGCAGCATATTCCCTGACGGTGATTCGGTTGAACTCTTCGGCAGCGTATCCCAGCCAGGTTTCGCCCTTTTTCTCGTCGTCATACAGGGCTATGCAGAGGTGCATATCTGCTGTTGACAATTTGCGGCGATTATGTCGCTTTGTCCAGCTGAGTGGCCTACTGGACAAACTTGGCCCTCCGTTTGCATTTGCGATTTGGGTAGGAGCTCGTGTTACTCTGGTGCACGGGTCCACAATGGACCACGAGGTGGATCCTGATATCGATTCTCTCGTGACTACTCTTTCTGAAATGGGGGAAAGGTGGCTTGTTGCCAAAAGATACAGCGAGATCCTCACGCGGGTGTTAGAAGAGTATCGACAGTCGCAAACAACTGGTGGGGTGACAGGGGAGAGAGTAACTCCTTCGACGGTGAAGATACTCGCCGACATGCGACGGTAAGGATTTTCGTTGCGATGAACTGAAGATGAAGCTAATAGCCTTGGACAGGTGCGCATACGATTTGGATTTTCTGATATCGCGCCAGCCACATGCTGCGGCTGTCAAATCATACCATCCGACGAGGGCGAATTCACCAGCTCCAAACGAATTGGAGTATCTAGACGTGTTCGACCTGTTCAACTTCCCACGGCTCCCGATGGGCCAGGAACTGATGGAGGATAATAATGCACAGCCACTGGATCCAACAGCCCCAGACCTAAGCTCGATGAATACTGCCATGATCCCTAACTTTGCGGTTCCCAACCCCGACACCGATTGGCTCTTCCATTCGGCTTAAAAAGCAGAACTTCAGAGGGGAGTCTCGAAGTGAAACTGGGATCAGGAGATGTGGTTGTGGCTTACCTGACGCGATGGGGAATTTTTAGACCATGGTCTCTCGACCTGTCGGAGCGGAAGTCGTCAGTGACGCCGGCGAGGTTGACAAGGCTTGGAAAAAGCGGACAGTGATGGTGGGTCATTGGCCAAGCAGGGAGAAAGGTAGCGATTCGGACCCCTCTGAAGATTTACCTGGAATTGATTTTCTCGATGGCATGGGCACGACCAGAAGTTTGGATAGTTAATGATAATTGGAAAAGCTAGAAATTCGGTTGATGGGGAAGGAAAGAAGCCGGAGTCAGCCTTGTGCTATACCCAAAGCAATCATGATGATGGAAAAATGTAGCAATAGGTAAAAGTTCAGGGGAAGGATGTTACCAAAGAGTCACCCAAGGCGTGACAATGGCATGGACATGTTGGGTTTGAGATGTCGAATTTTGTTGAAGACTGGCCAGGCGTTGTAGTTAAGGTTCTGATCCCTGGAAGCCATAGCGTACGAGCCAGCCAATGGCTGTGATGAGAGCGAGTGTGGTTATTCTCAGCCCTATAACTAACGAGAACCTTGGTCCAGAAAGGCTCCAAAACTATGTTTGATCACGCCAACACCTGTAGTAGTTAGTTGGAGAAACACTGTGGTCGGTGGAAGGCAGTGAGTACCTGTATTTTGAGTATCACGACGCTTGCGAGGGCTGTGATTAGCGAGAGTGAGATGGGAAGACGAAAGGTGAGAACGTGAGAAGGTGAGAAGACGAGAAGACGGCAAATCGGTTTCGGATCAATTCATGTTTCCGAAAAGGTGGTTCAACGGGCAAGTGCCAGTAGGTGCCAGGGATTCAGAGTCACGGTCGAACTTGCCTTTTCGCATTTGACTGTCGTATTCGTAGCAGTTTTTGGCGAGCCGAAGCCCAAAGTTCCACGCAGGGCAGGCACGACCACAGGCACCAGCACCAGCGCCAGCGCCTGCCATGCATGTTTCATTATCTCTTTCAATTTCTTCTTATTCTTATTCTTATCAATCATTCTTGCTGATGAGATATTCATAACTTCTGTCAATGATCGGTCAACTAAGCGCACGTGTTTACTTCCGAAAGGTACCTCCTGTTGAATTCGTCGTTTCGTATTTCGTATTGTGTGATGTCTCTAGGCAGTAATTACTATTCCTGCAGCTATATGATCTTAAAGGTCTCTAGATAGATAGATTACTGTTACGTCACATGACCTTTCACTTATAAACACATAGCTGGCGTGACCTGGGTACGGTCCGACTTGCCTCAAGTGCCTACGGAGGTATCTAGGTATCTAGGTATCTATTTCATAGGTAGGTACTAGGTACCGTGCAAATACAATGTATCCGAGTATCGTATCAAAGTATTCGATCTGAATCCCGTTCCTCAGGCCCTGCCCACTGGAAAACATCTCCCAAGCCCTGGCAATCTTCAATATTCGTCATTGATCATCCGCACCCGGGTCCGGGTCGCTTCGAAGACACTCGCATTACATCCTTCCTTGTCACGTAGATGCTGACGTTCAACCGTGGCGAATTGTTCGACCTGATTGTTCATTCGTCCAATCTTCAGTCCGCCCCCTTCCGTAGTGCCTGAACTACTCGTCTTTCCCCTTCCCCGTTGCTCATCGCCCAAGATACTGGATTTTAGGTAACGGACGATGGACAATCCTCTCGAGTCTCTGGTCCGTACCTAGTCCGTACTGCGGAATCTGGATCTCGAAGGGGGCCACCACGGTCCACCGCCAACGAGCCTAAAACGCCGTTAATTCCATGGATACAGACCTTAGACAACAAACCACAACCACTGAGGCGCATGGACTTATCGACTTATAGACTCCTGGGCCCTCGACGGCCCTTTCAGCGCCAATCCGCCCCCCATTCCTGATACGGCCAAGTCTTCTCAGCCTCAGTCCCAAAAAACTGGTCCCTCTCCTCATGCGGAGATTCCGCCGTCATGTCAATTGTCATCGCGTGAGCATCTTTTGTCCGCCCATCAACCCATCAACCTATCCAACCCAGTTGTTACATTCCTATGTACCTACGCTTGCGCAGGCTTGGTGACCTTGGCTTTTCGCTTTTCCACACTCCCTCGCTCACCATCACCTGCTTGCCTGCTTGCTTGCTTGTTTGCTCGCCCATCTATGTTACTTTTTGGCTTTTGCATCTTTTGCGGTATCCATTTTGGACCCAATCATGAGCACTGCCAAAAACTTCTCAAAACCTCTTCTTCTCCTTCCCATTGGTGTGTCACTGTTCATTAAGGCCGCACTCTCATCCGGTTGACGTGTCTCTCTATACTCTCTCATTGGCGATGCCCTGTACTCTCTGCGCAACGTGGTGGTCGGAGAATTTGGCCGCTTGTTGCGGTTGTGCTTCTGTGGCTTTCCTTCGTTATGCAGCAAACATATTCTTCCTTCAAGAAGATAATGCCCTGTTTTGCCCTATTATTGGACGGACTGCGCCCGCTCCTAGTTCATGACTCTTGTCCTTGAATGCTCTCGTCTCACGGGCTCGTCCATACCCGACAATTCATTGGTCTATTTCCAAGGCTACAGCCACGACAATTCTGATATAAGACTTGGAGAGCATCAGGCATTGATACTCCATCTCTCAACAAAGTCTTTGGAATTTTCTTCTATGCATGCATTGATACTTGTTTTGATTCTGACTCTGAGTTTGCTATTCATCCATTTATTTCAACTTGCCTTCAACCAGACCAACATCTTTTCTCAAACTCACGCTCATCAAGTCAAGGACCCAATCATGTGTTATCAAATCATTGAGAGATATGCTGTGTGCCGCTGTCTTTATCACAGACACTCGGTCGACCCATGTCAGAGATATGGGCAACAAGGACATGGTACAACCGAGAAAACCGTCCTGGTGGGATTTACTTGCCCGGACCATGCCGCCAAACGACGACCCGAAGCATCCTCCGGCGACAAAAAGCCCCCTTCTGGAGCACGACCCTGGCGCGACTCGGGTTATTCCAGTGCTGGCTACCATTCCGGGTCCAGTCGTCGATGAGCCGGTCCAATGCGCTTTTTAAGGGATGTGCGGATCTGCGACCGAATCACTGGAGATTTGATTTCCCCACGCTTTAGAGCACAGCATGCATGGGCCGAAGCCTATGCATGGAAATCGCAAGCAGACCTGCCGGTATCAGCGCGTAACCATATATTGATCAATCCCCGCAGAAGCAAATGCGCAGATTCATCATCCGCTGCGTGTGGCTCACGTGGGTCTGTCGAGTTTGATGTGAAGTCTGGCGGAAATGCTCGCACCTGTGCTGAGGATAATTGCTCATGATGCCTGGACAACGCGACCTACTGCTCTTGCAAGACACTGTGCAAGTAGAAAGTATCAATGGAACAAGGCGCAGCACCGTCAAGACCGTTGTGTGGATCATGGTGGGACATCCAGCTTGGCCCGCGCAGGCGTTGGTCACTGGTCGCAAGACAAGACCAGATCGAGCCATCTTGTATATTACAGTGAATGGTGATGGTTTTGGCAAGTGCTTACGAGGAAATATTGGTACAAGGGGGATAAAAGGTACTACGGAGTTTCTGAAGGGGAATTTTCATGGTCAGGGTACCCAGGGTTACGAATGATCAGGTGCAGTGCCCCGATCAACAGAGAGGTCAAGCCATAGGAAATGTTTGTAAAAACGGTATAGGGTCTGAAAGAATCACTGAAACATTCTACTATTACTGGAATTTCGTGCGTCTAAGTGTGAGGAGGGCCTGGAGCTATAGCAAGTAGTTGGTAGATAGTGAGTGTGTCACCGACATAGCGAATCTTGGCTTGGGAGCCTGAAATTTCAACTCACGTGCCGTTTAGGCAACCGTCCAAGTCCATCCATGACTGTTCACGCCGTTCCAAAGTCCAGATGGCCTCGGCTTTAGTTAGAAACTGTGCTTGGGACCTTTGGTGCAAAGGGCGGATTTCCATCTTTGGAATTCATCCATGCAAGAGAACAGGGAACATGACGTTTGGACTTGCGATCCCCCGATCCTAGCGACAATTCGTCCAGTATTCGGCTGGCACGGAGTGTACATCTTGCGATTTCTGTTACTATTATTCGATTACTATCCAATCCTTCAAGGCGTGGAAGGCAGGCAGGTAGACAGCTAGGCAGGCAGGTACGTTGATCGATCCTGCCATACCCGGTTGCACTTGCCTCAGTCAACTTAACACCAAACCAACATCCTCAAAATGTCGACGACAACTCATCCTAATCTCCATCGTCGCCAAATGACTCAACTCTGCCTTAAAACCGAGACTCGGCCGGACCCTGTGTGAATCATAGTCCAGATATTTGTAAACCAGATCGAACCACACTCGACTCATCTTGATCCAGGTATGCACCTTGGACCATGAAGCTTACCAAAAGTTGCGGGAAAAGGACCCCATCTATCCACGATCAGGTCAGAACTGGACGAACTTTGTCCCATGGGCTGAAAATAGCGCTCTTCGGGGACGGCACCACTGACTTTCATCATCACCGCAACTCCAATTCTGCAAGCCTTCAGCCGCAGGATTGCCAAGTAGCATCTCCAAGATCGGTCCTCTTCCGGGAGGGCCACTGAGGGCATGCGTGTTTTCGACAGCGAGAGCTGCACCCCGATCTTTCCACTGTGGCCAATCCCAACCTAATGTACTTGACTGACCAGGAGCCCCCTTGACCTTAACTCCACGGAATCTTCGCGCGGACCAGAGAAAAAGGACCCTTGGTCAGATATCAAGATCCTAATTAGTGACCAGTGCGGAACTTGACCAACTCACAATGTTACCGTTAACATGACTTGCATATCCTGATCAGCCTTCGCAGCGAATCGTTCTTCGATTCCTAATGAATGCAACGGTTCACGGCTACTAACGATGTGCCCAGCTTCATTTTATGCATGCTTAGGCGTCACTTGTCCACCAGAATGCCGTCAGCAAGCTAACGCCAGGTTAGAACGGCTAAGGTTGCTTGCTCGGCTACTTTCAATCAAGCCTTCTTCATGTACCCTGAGTAAGCCGCCTCTTGGACTCCCTACCTGACCGCAACAATACACGCCATATTTTTCAGTAATGCCGTGGATGCACCTTCCTTTGTCGGTGAAGAACCACTCCCAATGTCAACGTACATCAGCGGCTCATTTTGATCAACACTACAAGCATAAGCACCAACGGATGGTTATCGCCGTAGGGTTTGCCCCACGAACTTACCACCCGCTCGAGCCTTTTGCGACCGAATCAATTGTTCCAGAGCATGCAGATCACCGCGTGATTTCCATCGATATTCCGAGATTCCAATTCCATCATGATCCTGTACGGTCTGTGTTGCCCATTCCAAGCAATCTGATATCTAATCATATGAGTCAACCAATGTCGAGTCGTCCAAAGCTTTCCCTTTGAGGGAACCGTCAAGACTTTTTCTGAAGTTGGCGTTGGTCATTCGATCTGAAAGTCAAGATCGTGAAGGGAGCAGAGATTCCAATGTACCACCCAACAATGTTACAACCGTATTGTCGGACTATCTCCGAAGCCCATTCGACGAACAGCTCCCAAGATCGCTGGAAGCAGACCAGATTATCCTTTGACGTTCAGCAAGCTCGCGATCGCCAGCAAACTCCGCCCACGGATGAATCCTACCGTGATCGGACATAACTTCATCGTCTCGAATAAATCAGACCTAGCCTAAGCGATCGGGCATGTTGCTGTCGGAGTAACCTGTTGTAACCAGTGGACTGACCTCAAAGTCCGATCCAAGGTATCCCAAAGAACCTTGAACAGACTTTTCCGAGCACGTCTTGCCAACTCGTTGATTCTCCAAGCTGATTATGAGCGACTTTGATGGTCTGAAGAAACCCGAGATATGACTTGGTAAGCGCTGGTGATATGGGACGCCTGTGTACCTGCATGTCCCGAGTAACTGGCTTGATTTGACTCACGGATTAACCAAGCGCCGCCATGCAGCTCTGCAGACAATACCCAAGGCCACCCGTTTCTTTGCTATACCCATCCGCCCCTTTGGAGACTCTGCCTCTCATGGCGTCACCATTCGACATGGTCTTTTGCTTCCTCTATTCAGCTGTAAGCTTGAAATCATGTTTTTTCGCATTGTCGAAAGGAACAGGTGTGATCCTTCGGGCAGCCTGAGTAGACAATGTCTTTTGGGTGACTTAATTGGTTCTATCAAGATGGCTGACGATTTTGTTTTGGAAGTACAACTGCTGACGAACTAGAATGGTAAAGCGACTACCTAGAATGTACTCGTTGTGGTCTTATAAGCAGTGCTACAAGTTGCCATCTTCTTTTGTGGATCCCCTTCACATATCTTACCGATGATACCGGATCCTTATTCACGAGTAAGGCTATGCAACAAGGGCAGAGCCGGGGAAACTGAAGAAAAGGGGCCAGGATGTGCCAATACAATGTTGGTCTGGAGAATGGCCCTGTCAGAATTCCACCGCAATGCGACTAAATGCAGAATTTTAGCTTCACAAGACTTTGGGGTCCTTTTAAACCACCGCGTTGGTTCAGATCTTGCATGGAGAAGTGGTCTTCCCAAGAAGATCCACAAGTCTGCTTACGGGGTAAATCGTGCTTTTGCATTTGGGGCTCGGTCCGCTGCGATATCAGTATGTGGATGGCTTATTTACGTATTGTCTTGAACCGGTCTAATATCCGTTTTTTTTTTTCTAATTTGAGACCGTATTATCGTGAACATCAAGATTTCGTCAATGAATGTGGTGACAAGGACTGCCGTCCATTCAATTACAGATGGACCTGATAAGTAACTGTTGGCCGCGTTAGGCGACCTGCGTGTAATCAGAGATCGGGGGGCTGCTGAAGCCCGTGACCGGGAGCGCGAGACATATCGCAGGATCTGACCGAGATAATGAAAGATATCGGTAGTCGAATCCAACGTGCCCTTCAAGACTCTGACCCAACCACGTTTAGCATTCTCATTGACTAGTTGGTATCCTGGTTATCTGGTCTTCTGGTATTCCTTCCAGATCTCAGTCCCATGTGGAACACTAGTTAGTTAGACTCGAAAGAGCAAAACAAGGCGCCCTAAGGATTTTCATCCTCAAATCACCATCACCATCCTCATCTCCATCTTCATCACCACCAAGACGACAACGATGCCGCGGCCGCCGCCAGCACCACCACCACTGATGCTAACGGCGCTGATCCCAGTGCTTGAGCCCACTCACTCCAAAAACCCCCACAGATTATTCAAAGACTCACTCAGACAGGGATGTGCGAACACCGCGCCCTCCAACTCGTCATACGTCAAGCCGCCCATCATGGCCAACTGGACCATACTCATGATCTCGCCGCCTTCAATGCCTAGACAGGCAAAGCCCAGGATCTCCTTTGAATCGGCGTCGACGACGGCCTTCATGAACCCTTTCGTCTCGTCGGTCTCGAGGGCGCGCGCGACGTATTCCATGGGCATTTTCGCGATTTGGATCTTGCGAGTAGGGTAGAGTTTGCGTGCCTCGGTCTCGGTCAGCCCGACGCGCCCGAGCTGCGGGTCGATGAAGACCGTGTACGGGACGAGGCGGTTCTCGATGCTCGCGAGCTCGCCGCTGCCCACGTGCGTGAGCAGGTTGTGCTTGACGACGCGCATGTCGTCGTACGAGATGTGGGTGAACTGTGGACCGCCCTTGACGTCGCCGAGCGCGTGGATCTTGGGTTGGATGTGCGTAGGTGCTCGTCGACTTTGACGAAGCCGTGCTGGTCGATGGCGACGTTGGCCGCGGCCAGGTTCAGTGCTTTGGTGTTGGGGGTGCGGCCGCCCGCGGCGAGCACGTGTGAGCAGAGCAGTGATTTGATCGATCCGTCGCTCTGTGTCAAGGACATGACGATCTGGCCCAGCGTGACGTTGCCGACGTCGTTGATCTTGATCCCCGTGTACACGTCGATGCCGCCGTCAACGAAGATCTTGCGCACCGCGTCCGAAATGTCCGGGTCTTCGCGTGGCAGGAGCCGCTCCGCTCGCTGCACGATGCTCACTTTGGATCCGAATCGTTTCAGCATCTGTGCGAATTCCACGCCGATGTACCCGCCGCCCACGACGACGATGTGCCGTGGCACTTCGTCTAGTTCCATCACCGACGTCGAGTCGAGCAGGCCGATCACGTTGTTGATGTTCTTGACGTCGAGTTTTGCTGGCGAGCAGCCTGTGTTGATGAAGAAGTGGTCGGCAGTGAGTTCGAGGATTCCGCCGTCGCCGCTCAGTTGTCCCAGTTGTTGTTGTTGCTGTTGTTGTGACTCTCCTCCATTGTTAGCGCCCGGTGTTGGCCTGACTTGAATCGTTTGCGGTCCTGTGAAACTCGCTTCTCCCATGATCAGATCGAGGTTTTCGGTACCCTTGATGCGGTTCTCACCGCCTGACCGGAATGAGTCGACTATATCGCGTTTCCGCTTGCGTGCTGTCTGGATGTTGAATATCAACGATGATTTCTTGAATTGGACTCCATATGAGTGTGCGCGGCAGGCTAGGTGCGCGATTCGTGCGGATGCGACAAGTGTTTTCTATCAGGGCAGGAAGTCAAGGTTAGTTCGTTGAGAAAATGAATCTAATCAAGGATATGGTGCTAAGCAGGGCATAAGTCGAAACCGACATTTCCACCTTGCCTCTCGCGGTTCTGATTTGACGGGAGAGACAGTTTTGGGACTTACGGTTGGCGTACATCCTTCATTGACACAAGTTCCTAGAAAGCTTATCGTTAGCATATGCCTCCTCCATTGAAAATTCATCTCCCGTACACCACTATTCTCCATTCTTTGCTCTTCCTATCCTGTCATTCTCTTTCCCGCAGACCATGATCGCTCATATTCTGCCTTCTTGCGGCGCCTCTTCCCAACGCGGAGACTAACACTCCCCTCTCCGTCGCCTCCACCAGAAGACAAGGCAAAAAACCAGAAACAATAACCTGATCACTTACCACCAACATGCGACCTCTCAATCAACGCCGTCTTCTTGCCCGCTTTTGCATATGCCTGAGCCAAGGGGCCACCGGCCTGACCGGACCCAATAATAATAGCGTCGTAGTGTGTCGTCGTCGCCATGATGCGTTGAAGCGAAGATGTCCCGACGCTGCTGCTGCTGCTATTGGTGTGATGAGATGGTGTCCGAGTGGGGTCTGATCGCGGCGATGCTGATGCTGCTTCTGGCGCAGGTGTAGGCGTCGATGTCGGTATGGGTTTTGATATTGGCTCTGGTTCTGCCGCTGGTGTTGGTGGAAACCACGCTGGATCCGATCGAGAGCTCGGATTTGGTGTCGACGTAGTCGAAATACGGGCTTGTAGCTTTCCGTTCGAAAAGACGAGAATTCGGCGGCGTGGGGTCGTCAGGCGTGTAAGCATTTGACTCCAGAAGATCCGCTAGAATTTCGATTCCTTTCAGTGGAATGCTATTCCCAACCGTTGGAATCTTCCCAGGTCGATAGGTTACCGATTGGATATCCAGAGAGTCAAACTCAGGAATTCAAAAAGAGATTGGGAGAAGGAGAGTATAATTGAAGAGCCACTTGAAACGGGAACCAGCTATCAGGGAGTCACCGAGTAGATGAAAAGCCGCCTCAGCTGCAGACCTGCCTTTTATGCAAAATTTGTCTATTCGGGCCTCTTCACATAGTCCTGGTCTTTTGATTGTGATGCTAACTCAACAAGTCGATGACTTCTTCCAATGAAGAGAGAAAGCACACAGACAGTAAGCTGAACGGCACAGAGGATGGCGGGGGTGCTTGCTTTGCTAATCATGAAGCATCCTTCTCGAGTCAGAAGAAAAAAGAAGCTGTAACAACTGCTCATGAAATGCATGTGTTCAGTAGTAGTCTGTGCGAGTGGGTGGTCGCTTAGTCACTGCTATGCAATGCGGGCGGCGGTTGGTGATTGCGCCGCTGCCTCGATTGGGGATGTTGTGGAGTTCACGGTGGGGAAGTTGATTGGCTTGACGGTCTGGATTTCCCGCCGGTGTCTAGTGGTGAGGTGGGCACGGATGGGATGAGTTGCTGAAGGAATCAGATTAGGGCTTGTCCTCGTGCGAGTGCAAGGGACGGAGTTTCGGTGGCGACGGGTAGAAGGGAAAACAGGAACCTTAGATATATGCAAAGTGGATAGGATTTACTCAGATGGCTTTGAAGATGATTTTGAACTTGAGCACTCAGCATGATCGGCAAGAATCGAGAAAGAGCGTTGCTTAGAGTGCGTAGGGATCTGAATTGGGGTATCATCTCGTACATCCGGTTCCAACGGAATGGGATTTGTAGGATTATGGGAACTAGGTTTGAATAACAATGGTAGGGTAAAGTCATCTCAACGAACATATGCCATTGATTTCAATCCTCATCCATAGACTCCCATCCATCTCGTCCAGTATTGGCACCTCCATCCTCTTCGTCGGTGTCATCATCGCTCCCATGATTGACACCGATTAACCTCTCCCTTCCGTCAGTGTCGGGTAGTTTGACTCTTCCAGCAAATATCTTCCTTACAGCGGGATTGGTGCTAATGTCCCAAACCTGCAATTGTCCCCTGCTCCCCGCAACTGATAATCTGAAAGCCACTTCGGTGTCCGGAGCAAATTGTGCTGAGAAGATTCGTCCGACCTCTAAATTCCGCGACACGACCATACTAGGGACGTTGTTCTCGATGTTCCACAGTTTGACTCTTTTGTCGTCTGATCCTGTGGCTAGAAGCCCTGGAACGGTGGGATTGATGTCGAATGCACTGACCGCACCATCGTGTGCTTGTAGCGTCCAGATAGGTTTGCTCGGTTGGTCATGAGAACTGGGTACATTTCTTGCGTCGAAATAATGTACCGTACCGGCTTCGGTTGTGACATAGAAGAAAGTAGGATCGTGATGATTCCATCGGACTTGTTCGACATCGGCTTCTACCACCCATTTTGGAGCGACAGCGTCCGGTGCTCGCATGTCTGTGGCAACGACGGTGCGATCATAGCTTCCACTAAGGAGAACTGTGGATTCTGTAGGATGCCAGTCTAATGAGCAGACTTTGCCTGTGTGCATGGTGTAGGATTTAGCGCATTTTCCGGTGTTGAGGTCCCATAATTTAACGGTTTTATCGGCGGAGCCAGATGCAAGAAGGTTGCGATGCTGTCGGTTTGCTGCGAGTGCAAGAACAGCGTCAACATGGTATTCGTCATTTGCTTTTGGCTTCTTTTTCTTCTTTTTAGATGACTTCTTTTTACTCGACGCTGAAGAAGCCTCTTCGCTGTTTTGTTGAGCCGATTCGGGTTCTTGACCAAGAATGGCATTGGGATACATGCTATCGACAACATCGACATCCCAGATCTCAATCTCAGGACTCATCGTTCCGATTGCAACAAAGTTTCCTTCGGATTTCAATCCCGCGTCCTTTCCGACCGGAACATTTATCCATTCAACTGCCAGGGGGATTGCGGGCAGCATAATATCGTGATGTACATAGAGATTGTCTGAGTCGTCTTCGTAAACAAGGACTTCTAGATGAGCGACTTCATCTTCCACCTTGGCGGCCAGAATCAAATTGTCAGTGGGTAGGATTTGCAATTCTTCTCTTTCATCGTCCGAGTCGTTTTCACCGGGCGGTAATACAAGGTAGGGATCTTTCTCGTCTGGTGCGTGATATGCCAATGAGCCAACATTGCTAAACGATGCGTATTGAGGAGCAGCCTCTTCTGCTGATTCATTATCATAATCGTCAAGGTTGTATTCTTTGAGGTCATCGTCATCGTCTGCTTGTCCTGGGACAGCGGTCGTTTTACTTGTTGCAGCTGTTGAAGGAGGTTCTTTTGTTGAGACGCCATTGTCCGAATCTAAATCTGACCCCGATTCTGAAGCGCCATCTTCATGTTTCGCCGGCCCAGTGCCTTGAGCCAGTTCCAAGTCTTCTTGTGCATCGGCAAGTTGCAGGCGTGCGAGTTCTGATATCCGACTGAGTTCTGATTCGTCTATTTGGTACTTGGTAGGAAATTGGGCGGCGGCTCCTCTTCTCACCCACGTTGTTGCCAATGTCATCGACATGTTTGCGGTGAAAGACTTGCACCGGCCGTCGAATCTGTGTTGTATAGCAGGGAAAACGCTGCGCAGGTCAATTTCAAAAAAATAAAATGAGGGGTGCAGAAATAATGGAGTGGAGTAATCGATAAGGTTAGAGAGTTAAAGCCTGAGTGGAGGTCACCTAGTAGATGCCCTAGTACACTTTAGGAGATGTCAATAAAGCAGCAATTATTTCGTGACATGACAATAAGAATTATGTAGAAAAGCTTTGGGTGGCACCTGGGTGGTGATAGTGACCACCTTCTTTTGGTGTCGTGCACTTTCAAGGCGTCGTAGAACTATGTGACTCTCCCTACTCTCTCGTGTCTTCTTGGCTCAGTTTCTTTTTCAGTCGGTTAGAGAATCAATGCTACGATGACAGGCATATTGTCTCCCTCATACGAATCGTCCTGGAAAAGGGTCTGGTTCGTAGCGTCCAAGCCTGTGGTTAGATATAATTCGGATGTTCCGGTCCTCGAGGAGCTGAGTACGATTGCTCCTTAAGCCAAGCGAGCCTGGTGAAGCTGATGAAGCCGCTGTGTTGCTCTGAGACTCTTCCAAGGTCATAATGGTCGTCCATGTCGGAAGCATGTCTCAGATCCAAGAACAGTTCCTCTACGTGACAAGAGCAAATACTTAAACATTGGCCCTTCGTCTCCAGGGCCCATCTTCCGTCGAGGATCTGATATCCTGATTCGCCTGGTGGCCGGGCTAAGCATTTTCAATTGCTGCATTGTTGTGGCTCACAATTGTGGAAAGTGGCGCTAAGCATGTCAGCTCGGGGTTGTTGATAAGGTTAGTATCATATAAGAAGTAATGAGTATTCGCCAGGTGACCATAGTCCAGTCGGGCCCAGCTCCAAGGCAGCGCAACACTCTTGCCGCATTTTCTTGCTCCAGGAGCCGGGCTCAGCGAGGCTATGCCGTTAGATGAGATACATTTCGCTTGCTGAGATTTACTCCGCAACAATACCTGTTGCCTTGCTAAAGACACGCAGACAGAGCGGCTGTCATCCATTCATATCACGAGAGTCGTCGATGCACTCCTGAACGACCGTACAGCTCTTACCTGTCGTTCCAACCACTGTAGACTGGGGAGAACCGAAGACAGATGACCAAAAGCTTCGGCCGCTAGCTCAGACCCAGCACGTTTCTACAAAACCAGAAACAAACGCCAAGCAGTCTGTCATTGTGATGGCAGAGCCCTACCTCGTAATGTCGACTAAACACTGGATAGTACCTCGATGGGTTCGCATATGGTCGAAACTCATCGCAGGGCCCTATCAACTTGTTGGGAGAAGCTCGCCCCAGTTGCCACAGTTCAGTTATGGGTGCGCAGAGAGCGAGATTTTGCCAAATCAAATTGTTTAGGGTATCCAGGCACCACGTGCTTCTGACAAGATAGAATTCTAGGTAATTTTGAGCTTCGTAAAGTTCGGGCGCCAGAAATCTCCGAATCCATGTCCGTACCACGTGATATTAGCCTTGGCATTGACAACTCGAGTGGAGACGCATCGAGCAGATCGCATGATATTTGCAACTCTCTCCACGGATCCTCTCACAACCTGCACAGACAGATAGACACATGTGGGCGTGGCTCGAACCGCATGATTTGTATTGGAGACGTGTCTCTACCAAGATGCATTCCCATCTACACACAAAGGACAATGTCGGTAGGTAACCACCAGAGAAGCTCTCCCGCTGCGGCATGATCTACTCCGACCCATGACGGCGAAAGTTGCAGCGTACTATGCAGTGCCTTCGAGGACAGAATGCCACTTCCATTATCGTGCCCAATTACGAAAGCTAGTCAGCATACATGCTGACGTCTTCTGCAGGGTGCGAACAGATCATGACCGCACTTGACGAATGCCATGCGCGAGGGTTTCTGTACAAAGCCATCGGTGGCTGCAACGATATCAAGAGGGAGGTCAATAAATGTCTATCCGGGGAACGGCAGAAGAAGAGCAAAAAGAACCGAGAGACAAGTCTTGAGCGTCGAGCAAGGATAGAAGCAGTGTGGGCAAAGATGGATGAAGGGGACTTTTCGGCGCTCGAGCAGTTTACAAAACCCAACAAATGATCGACAACAAGCTACAACAGAAAAAGGAACTCAATTCAGCAAGGTCATCGCATTTTCGGGCGGCGCAAATGTACAAAGGAGACCACCAGGAGGCGTTTCTCTTGTTGGAAAAGACTGCATATCAATGGAACAAAATCGACCGTGTACAACAAATGACAATTCACTCTATGCTCAATATCAGCCCTAACAGTTGTCGACTTCCGTTTGGATTTCCTCCTTGGGCCCATGGTGATCTCTTTGTGAGCTTGATCAGTCGATTTTTCTATATTTTGAAACGGAAGAGCATGTCTAAGAAGTCATTTTCGGTTGAAACTGGTCACGGAATGCTGATCATGATTTTGATGCAACGAGCAGGTCACTTCGGCCTCAGTACACTTCTCACAGAGGGTATACTGCCAACGGAGAAGCGGATTCTGGGCGTAGCACTTCCACATCCCACTCAATTTGTCGCTATCTAAATGTATTCGCCGAAAGTCGGGGAACTCATTGCGTTCTCATTCATTTTGTGTTCTGCGGCAGCAGAAAGAGTGTGATATAAGGATCACTAGTGCTCTAGGGTTGAGAGGTGAAATTCTCTGTGGCAGCTGACCTACTGCCCAGTATCCTGGTGCACGTATCTTGTGGATTTTGAGAAATCAAAGGGATTCCAGAAGCTTAGAGCGCATATGCATAATTTTAGAAGAGGAGATGTTGCTCAATACCCTACTGATGTGGCAATATGGACTCAGTCTCGAAGGGATCTTCCAGCAGTAGGCCACCGTAAAATCGAGAGCTCGAATTGTGAGTCAGGTCGAGAATAAGCTTACCAGCCTTTCGCTCAAGAAGACTCAGAATATAGATTTAGTACATGAGCACGTGGGAGTCAGCTGTGAGCAGTGAGCAGTGAGCACATGGTATAAATTTAGTAAAGGCAAGTGAACTGATTTTGGAGGTTCTGAGTTCTCTTTGACTGCCAAGCCTTTAGATGACGAGGTGAAGCTTTGGATTCGATTACCGACAATCGGCCACTGACGAGCGCATGCATACCTAGAGAAGAGGTAAGGCATAATTTGCACCCATAGAAACTAGCATTTTAGGTTGGATCACTCCTACTTGTTAGCTCCTACGGAGCTAGATAGAGTAGATACACTAGACTACTAGCAGATACTAGATACCCTTTGGCCTAACAGGATCTCTAGGGGCGCCTACTAGGATACCTGTTAGAGTCTTTGCGGATATACTTAGGGAGGTACATAAAGGGGAGTTTCTAGGGAAGTACCTAAACGAGTATTCTAGTTAGAAGGGAGTGCTTAGATAGGGCGTAAGGGAGTCACGGTGTTAGGCAGTGGCACTTACCCACCATACCATCTGCCCCTACTTATAACGGGGAACACTTAAGGGAGTACTTAGGAGGTGGCTAAGAGAGTCTAAGTTGACCAGTAGTACTATGTGGTTAACTTTTAGTCCCTTCTTATTATTATAGGCAAAAAAGTAGAAAAGCGGCCCGGTGCTAAGTAAGGTTTAGTGACTCCACACATGGGCAAACAATATTTGTGATGGGCAAATTATCCCTTGCCCAGAAAAGTCGGGGCACGACTTGCGAGGCACGGCGGCACAACAGGGGTCGCACCTGCCAGGCGATTTGCAATGCCAGTGATCCTCGTACACGTACACGACACTACCACTACCACTACCACTACACGTGCAGGCTACACACGAGACTCGAGATCCCTCACCATGTCAGCGACTCCCGGCTCGAGAGATTGACGCAGACAGGGTGTCAAAAATTCAAATGAGCACCCCCTCATAACGCAACACATTCTCAAACACAATACTTCGACATCTTCCTGTGCTGTTGCCGTCCAAAGTGCACATGCGCCCTTCCTCGACCACCTAGGCACACCTCTTGCCACCCCCCAAATTACCCATCATCATTGTTCTCAACCTCTGCATTAGAGTCTATCTCTGATGCTGGACCTCCCCGCATGTGAACCACTATGAGCAGCGGGAACGATTCAAAACATCCGCCTTCTACCGATCGCGTCCCCATAGCTCAGCCTGACGATGAGGATGAGCTCGATGATTTTGGTCTCCCCAGGAGACCGGTAACGCCTCGCCCCCCACCACCTCCTGACTCGAGTGACAGTGAAGATGATGCAGACACCTTTCACGACGCCGAAGCAACGACTAATATTGAACGGACTAGTTCGCATCAGCTCAAAGGAGCACCCGAGTCTTCGGTTGAGCTACCTGGACATCAGGTAATCGAATCAGGAAAGCCAGAGTTCAAGGACCACACAGGTCAGAAACAGACTGATTCTAGCCAGTCTACTGTCGAGAGGGCCGCGGTGCCGGAATCGACCAAAAAAGAGAATATAACAAAGCCGGATATCGTGCAGAAAACCAACGGGCAATTACCTAATGCTGCTAACCATGTTCTGGATTCTCCTTCTCATGAAGGACTTCCCATCCCCAAGTCGGAGAACACACCTTCGAGCCCGCACAAGATACCTCTAGATGACTCTCCCTCGTCTCCTTCGTTGGCCACTTCTCCAATCATCAAACGCGAGCCTAAATCCGCCACGCCGACTGTCTCCGAATGGTCGCATCAGAAGGCTATCACCAAGGATGAATCGGACGAAGAGGAAGAAGAAGTTGAGTGGCAAGCTATGCCAGCTATCGACGAGTTCGACATCTTCGATGACAATGGCCGCCTCATCGCTAAAGGTGTCAAGGAAGATAAAGAAGAAGCAAATCCCTATAGCGGCATAGGAGGCGCAGGGAAGGGGTACACCAGGGTACAGCTTGATGAAGATGCTAAATCCGCTACCAGTATGGATGATGACACGGACTATCTCTTCCGAAATGGACCGAAGAGGGATACTGCGAATGACGATCGTCTTGGGGATATCAACGAAGAGGATGACCAGCGTGATGCACTCACCCAACTCCAGGCTACAAAAGATCTCCTCACCGAAGGCCAGCGCATAGCTTATGTGGGTGTAGTCCGCTTAACGATCCACAAGATGTTCCAAGCACTCGGAGACATGGAGAGGACCAGGAGCACAAGGAAAGAAATTGGTAAGGCCTTGGAAGATATGGACAAATGGGGCCAGACCATGATGGTCCGTTTGTATGCTCATATGGATATCAGCCCGGATGAGCAGATCATGATTGAACAACTTGCAGAACATGGTGTTCAGCCATCGGACCTTAGCGCACCGCTCAAACAAAACGCGCAAGTCAACAACCCTATGGCCGCCAAAAATAAAAAATCACCTCGTGCAGAATTGACCAAAAATAGAATGTCAACCACTTCCCATACCTCTTCGAAAAGTATCACCTCTTTACAAGAGGTCAAAGACGGCGAGGAAGTGCCCGAGGTTCACGGACCAGCCGACATGCCCGATAGTCGTCAAATCGAACTTGACATCCGGTGGACCGTTCTTTGCGACCTCTTCTTAACTTTAATATCTGACAGCGTATATGATTCCCGGTCAAGACGATTACTCGAGCGGGTAGGATCTGCTCTGGACATAACGTGGATTCAAATATGTCGTTTTGAGAAACGTGTGATTGACTCACTCGAAATGCAAGAAGATGAGGCAAAGGAGAACTGGGATGAATCTGATAATATGGAGCGGCGTCGGAAACTTGGCTTGAAACGAAAGTACGTGGTTATGGGACTCGCCACGGTTGGAGGAGGCCTCGTCATAGGTCTATCAGCAGGCCTCCTGGCCCCAGTCATTGGTGCTGGTCTGGCGGCAGGCTTTACTACCATCGGTGTAGGTGGAACAGCAGGTTTCCTAGGCGGCGTCGGTGGTGCAGCTCTTATCACATCTGGTGCCACTCTTGCCGGAGGAACTATTGCTGTTCGAGCTTCTGACCGTCGAACTGGTCATGTTCAGACATTCGAATATCGACCTTTGCACAACAACAAGCGTCTCAATCTGATTTTGACTGTTGCCGGTTGGATGAATGGTAAGGTCGATGATGTACGCCTTCCTTATAGTACTGTTGATCCGATCATGGGTGACATCTACTCGTTATTGTGGGAGCCTGAGATGCTGAGATCAATGGGTGAGACGATCAATATCCTCGCCACTGAAGCCTTGACCCAAACTGTACAGCAAGTGTTGGGAAGTACATTACTCGTCGCACTCATGGCATCTATTCAAATCCCCGTCATCTTGACCAAGCTGGCCTATCTGATTGATAATCCTTGGAGTGTATCTCTAGATCGTGCCAACGCAGCAGGTCTGATCCTAGCTGATTCCCTGGCCGATCGTCATCTTGGACAACGCCCTATCACTTTGGTGGGCTTTTCACTTGGCTCAAGAGTCATCTTCGCGGCACTGAAGGAATTGTCCGCTCGCGGAAAATATGGCTTGATTCAGAATGTCTATCTGTTCGGCACACCAAACGTTTTCAAGAAGGATGAGTATCTTAGAGCTCGGTCTGTGGTATCTGGTCGGTTCCTCAATGGTTACGCTTCAAACGATTGGATCTTGGGGTATCTGTTCAGAGCAACCTCAGGTGGAATTATGCGTGTCGCTGGTCTTGCTCCAGTCGAGGGCATCCCCGGAATCGAGAATTTTGATGTTAGCAAATTCGTCAATGGCCATATGGCTTACCGAGCAGCGATGCCTCGATTGATGAGGGAGGTAGGATGGGAGGTTGAGAGTGATGAATTCACTGAAATCGAAGACCCCGATCCCGAAAATCATGCTCAACGGCAGCGAGAGCTGATCAAAGAGATTGATGCTGCACGTAAGCAAGCAGAGGAGAAGCCTGAGAAAAGACGATTTGGATTATTCAAACGGGGTAAACTAGCCGAGAAACAAGGCTGGGAAATGTACAACACGAAGGAGAATGGCCACAAGAAGTCGGCTAGTCTTACAGGACAAGAGATTGCTTCAAATGAGGGCCCTAATGTTCTTTTCGACATCGATGCTATCAGGAAAGAACTTGAAAGCGAAATGATCGAAGTCAGAGAATTGAACAGCACTCTACCTCCAATGCAGATAACTTCTTACTCTGGTGGCGAAAAGCATGTCGAATACTTACGCCTTCCACCTGATATGAAACCAGAAGAGGTGGCACGAATGAATCTACCACCTCGGCCAGACGATATCGAAGTTGGTTTTGCCCCTACCACTTCCAGGCCCGCACGGACATCTTCTCTGAAACCGGTTCCGCGCGCATACAGTCCACAGCCATCTCCTCGATATTCTCCGGAGCCGTCTCCAAAACACACTCCACAACGCTCCTTGAACGCATCACCAGTACCAACATACCGGCCATCACCAGAATATGCGGCACCAAAAGAGCTCCCAAGTACATTACCTCCCCTGAGTCTAAAGCATTCGCCGAAATTCGATGATTGGGCGACCGCTTCTAATACAAGACCTGAGCTCAAACAGCACGCAACAGAATCGTCTCCTGCTACATGGGATCGCCCGTCACAAAATCGGGTAAATGGTGTCGAGCCATCTTTTTCATCCCTCGATCTTAATCATAATGCTTGGGCGGATGATGATTTTGATGAATTTGGTCAGAGGAAAGGCGACGTGTCTATGACCTTTGAATGATTATTGGGGTAGGGCATTGTCTGTACACAGAAGTTTTAAACCGACATGCATAGCGAGGTGTTGTTTGGAGATCTTGAAGGTATTTAGTCACAGCATTGACATTTACAAATATCTATGATCAAGGTGCTTGACGCAGGCTCTTCTTGTTCATCTCACAGCACTCGATTCTATGCCAGATGGTGATGTGCGAAATCACACATTCGTCCAGATACGTGACGTTTGTCTTTGTCGAAGCACTTTTCCGATGTCGCTTTTTTTGTTCATTTTCTTTGTGCTTATAATATGAGGTCATTGTTTTCTCCGTCGAATACAACCATATCAATTGTATCTCGAGACAAGCCGACTTCAATTGGGTCCTTTGAAGTCTTTTGTATCATCATGTCTTTGTCTCGCTCGTGTCCACTGACCTCAAGTCCTTTAAATATCACAGGAAATGACTTCGTCATTCATTTCCCAAACTATTCACATTCGACAGAATCTGGTTACTGGACTACACAAGCCACTCGTCAGCCAGACAGAACCTCTTTACTCCATAACTCAGTGGTAAGTTTTCGTTCGCAGACGAGGCAGGAGGGTGCCCGACGAGCGTCTCATCATGTCACATTCCGAACCTGTAATGCAGGTTATCACATCTTCGACCAGCCTCCTGAGTCGTTCGAACCTCCCTTTTCTCTCCCTCTTTCTATTCAGATATCTCCGCCTTTTCGTTCACTTGATCTCATTCTGGCTCTACAAGCCGAGCCCGGTGCCACAGAAGCCGACTGTGTCACATCGCGATGCCACTGTGGTGATCCCTTCGATCGATCCAAAGAATCGGGACTTTATTCCCTGCCTGGAATCGATCTTGTACAACCGACCACGTGAGATCTGGATCGTGACCGTTGGTGCCGAGCTTCGAGAGGTGACGGAAAGTATCGTGAACAAATATCGAGCATCATTCCCCTCAATCCGGATTCGTGTCACTGCCACGACAGTTGCCAACAAGCGAAAACAAGTCGCCCACGTGCTTCCACGCATTCGGACCAAAGTCACCATTCTTGTTGACGATCACGTTTTCTGGCCCAGCACGGACTTCTTGCCTTCTGTCCTTGCCCCTTTTGAGGATGGTCAAGTTGGAGCTGTGGGTACTAACAAGCGCGTTGTTCGCGAAGGCTATGGCTTTGGTGTTCGGTCTTTCTGGAACATCATTGGAGCACTGTACCTCGAGCGTCACAACTTTGAGATTCGTGCGAGCAACGCTGTCGATGGCGGAGTCTTTGTGATCTCGGGTCGAACTTGCGCGTATCGGACTGAAATCCTTCGTGATCCAGCTTTTATCCAGGGATACACCGGTGAGCGATTTTTCTTTAACATCTTTGGACCACTGAACCCTGATGATGACAACTTCATCACTCGATGGGTGGTCAGACAAGGCTGGAAAATCAAGGTGCAGTATACTGAAGATTCACTGATCTGGACCACCTTAGGTACTTACCCTAAGTTCATGTTGCAAGCCGTTCGATGGGCTCGAACTACGTTCCGATCGAATATGGCTTCTCTGCTAACCGATAGGACCGTTTGGAGAGCACAACCTTGGTGTGTATACGCCGTTTACATCAGCGGAATGATCAATTTCGCTTTGTTCTACGATCCGGCTTTACTCTACACTCTAACCCAGACATCCTTTTACAATTGGTACTCCGTCAAGTATTTGGTATTTTGGATCTTGGCCACGAAGATGGTCAAGACTCTGCCATTCTTCTTGCGCCATCCATCCGATCTGATCTATCTGCCAGCTTGCATCGGATTTGCCTATTTTCATAGTTTGATCAAACTCTATGCTTTGTTGACCTTCTGGGAGACAAATTGGGGAGGCCGTGACCTGAAGTCATTCGACAAGCAACCAGAAACCGCTGGCAACATCTCTCTGGAACATGATCGTAGCTGTTCGAGCTCCGATTATGCATCATCGTTGTCATCGTCGCCAAATTTTAACGACGAATACGCTGATGTGCCCGCACAATGGACACCACTCGCGAGGAACGACGAACAGTCTTACCAGAGCAGCGCATCGTATGACCCAGGCTCGAGAGCGCAGACACGACATCGACCCAACTTTCACTCCACACAGCTCGCGTTGTGCTCTGATGAGTCGGGAAACTACGGTGACGCCGAGTTTTCACCACGATCAGGGCAGGAATCCCCAGGCTTCAATCTTTCCTCACCTTCAGCGAGTGGAGCTGCACCGGCGAACCTTGCACTGGAACACCGTACTATTCTCCAGTCGCCTTTGTACAATGGTTTCCAGGATGGCTGTTCCAATGACCGCGACTAGTAAGGGGCAATACTTGATCCCGTGCGGAGCATATAGCAAGGCGCGAGAATCCCCCAGATTCCACAGCACCCCACAGACTAGATACCGCAGAATCTGTCACCATCATGAGCTTCAAAGCAATGACATCAACGCAGAACCTCAAGGCTAGATGAACAAACGCGGCAATGGTGTCCTACGCCCACGTTCACGTTGGTCATTGAGGCTTACCAAATTGACAGGCTGGATGCAAAACTATTATAACAGCGTAATGAGCCAATGATAATGTATAACCCACAGATACCTCGACTGACCTTGTAAGACATGCACTACATACGTGACAAAATTATGAACCCTAATCATGTGATGCGATTTGAAAAGTAGACGAGGCTCCCGTAGAAATTCTTGCCGCAACCCAGTCAATCAAGCTCGGAGAAAGTAAGCCGAAGTATTTTAGCTCCATATGCCTGGGTGCTTCCCGACAACTACAGCCTAATGATACTATCCTCAACTATCCACCATAACTTAAAAGCGCTCTGTTTCCTGCTTGATAACATATGAAACTGCTGCGAGCGCTTGTGTCCTCGATCTAGATTTGACAGGGAAGAGCGCTGTTTGTCTAGGCGTGACCAGCAAGATTGAGCGTGCGGAGGGTCGTAAAGCAGCAGCTTTCTCGTCAGTGTGACTTCGGCTACTGTCATTCCAGTTCCACACTTCACCAGCAACCTCACCAGCATTCGTTTGGACAAGTACTTAGGATTATAAGACACTTCATCCACCGCAAGTCTTGAACGTCTAACTTGTATCTTGATTCGAGTTGATTATGTCGATATCATCAGACTCACGCAAACTCTCCACGGTGACTCTGGCCGAACGCACAGCCAACGCCTCCAGCACACAAAAGGCATACTACTCGCCGCCATGGGCCGATCTGAGCATTATCGGTATCGCTGGATCGTCGGGGTCTGGCAAGACGAGCCTGGCCGTGGAGATTGTGCAGTCGCTGAACTTGCCATGGGTTATCATCCTTTCGATAGATTCTTTTTACAAGTCTCTCACGCCCGAGGAGAACGCCTTGGCACACAAGAACGAGTGGGATCTCGACTCTCCGGAATCAATCGATTTTGATTTGTTGGTGGAGAAGCTGATAGATCTCAAGCAAGGGAAGCGTACGGATATTCCGATCTATTCATTTCAGCAGCATCAACGCTTGGATAAGACGCTGTCCATCTACTCGCCGCATGTCATCATCCTAGAGGGCATTCTGGCGTTGAATGATCCGAGGGTGTTGGAGTTATTGGATATGAAGATCTTCGTCGAGGCGGACCCAGATGTTTGTCTGTCCCGGCGAATCGTGCGCGACGTCAGAGAGAGAGGGAGGACGATCGAGGGGACCATCAAGCAGTGGTTCAGATATGTCAAGCCTGTATTTCAGCGATATGTCGATCCACAAAGAGAAGTGGCTGATCTGATCGTCCCGCGTGGCATGATGAACAAAATGGCAATCCAGATGATCGTCAATCAGATCCGGCAGACCTTGAAGGAGAAGTCCATCAGACATAATGAAGAGCTGGAGAAGTTGGGCGAACAACTCGAGGACTACACCTTGTCGCAAAATGCTATCATTGTCGATGGTAAACCTCAAATTGGTGGGATTGCCACGATACTACGAAACCCTACTACATCTCATATCGACTTCATCTTCTACTTTGACAGATTGACGGCTTTGCTCATCGAAAAGGCCCTTGACTGTCATAACTACCTTCAAACCGAGATCACCACGCCTCAAGGCAACAAATACAATGGATTGAAGTCGGCCGGTAAAGTCTCAGCCGTGGCCGTTCTTCGCGGCGGATCCTGTATGGAAATAGGATTGAAACGGACCATTCCAGACTGTTTGACTGGTCGGTTGCTTATTCAATCCAACATTCGTACAGGCGAGCCGGAATTACATTACTTAAAACTATTCCCTGATATCGCAGAGCACGAGACAGTCATGCTTCTTGATCCGCAGATGTCGAGCGGTGGTGCCGCGTTGATGGCGGTCAAGGTCTTGGTGGACCATGGTGTCTGCGAAAAGAAGATTGTCTTTGTGACCTGCTTGGCTGGTCAGCGCGGGCTCAAAAGATTGATGACCGTGTTTCCTAAAATCAAAGTGGTCGCCGCTATGGTCGTCGAGGACAACGAAAAGAGATGGATTGAGGAGAGGTATTTTGGCTGTTAGATCAGTGGCGAGCGAGAGCAGATGGTGTTAATATGAGAACTGGAAGGGTTCAACTATACAAGACAATAGAGTGGTGCCTATGCGGGTACCCAATGCCTGACTCCTGTCCGATTCGTTCCAATGTCGACATAAAGACACACCCGAAGAACACACGGAACTCGAGAGGCCCTTCAGCCAGTCCAACAAGCCATTCGTGAATGACTGTGATCTGAGGACTTCGAAATTTGTCCAGATACGAATAGTGACACAAGAGAGCTCTGGCAATGAAACGTTCTCAATGCTTCGGCGTCTTGCAATGGAACATCAAGGAGGCACTCGACAGTCGACAAGTCCACAACATTAGCTCACGCATTTGATAAGACTGTCTGATATCGCAAGGCTTACGGTAGGAGCTTTCCAGACGCAAGGACCAACAATTCTCACCAAGTGATGGGTAATCTGCATTACATATCAGGTGAGGAGAGAGCCTCATTCTGGAGATGGTTGGAACGGGGAAATAGAGGGCGTTTATAAATTCCTGGAATACGAACGGATACTATTGCTCGGTATCTATCTTCTAGGCCATTATAGGTCTCGGATGACTAGGGCAATCTTAGAAGGCGACAAATCGAGAAAGTGGATAAATCATGCAACAGCCTCGTAAATAGGTTTCGTGGGTACTGCAGGATGAGGGAGACAAGACAAGGAAAACAGGGATCCCCAGCGACAGAACTTCTATCACGTAGTTGCGATCGGAGACTGGTTGGCTAGGCAAGACTGTCTTTGCATATGTCGTAGTCCGTCCATTTTAACTTTTCACGTCCATAATACTGGATCTCTCAGACCGATCATAGGTTTGGTATGGTCGTGCGTGGTCCTTGTAGCAGCGCAGCCAAGTGATGCACTGTGCTCCACCTTATTATACACGGTGAAGTAAAGCCCACGTCTCCGCGTAGCCGAACGCGACTGCACCTCGTGCCTGGACAGCAACGGATCCAGATCATGACATTTCGTCAACCCATCAACGTCTACCCCCAGAACAATACATTCCTCCACCCTCACATCTCGCTCTTCAGTCTCTATAACTTCCGCCTTCGCTCAGCTTGCAGAAAGAAGCCCGAACGGAAGATAAAACCAGAAGCATACCAAGTCCTCTGGACCTACAAGCCGTCTCATTCGGATTGATCAAGCCTCTCTCAATAAATCAGAATATAGACACATCATTCAACCATGGTCAGTCCAGCCCATGACCCTATGCACCATCGCATAGAGTCTCTCAAACCCCCAGAAGAATACACAAACTGACAAAGAACAAACAGTCTCTCCGCGTGGCACCCGCCGCCTCCCACCCAACCAGCACAACCAACACATCGACATCGAAACTCTCACCACACCACCACTCCAACCAAACGCCCGACCGCGGCGCGCCCTCTGCTCCCGGTCTACACGACACACTCCGAGCCTCACACCAACCCGCAGACGCCACGGCCATCACATCGAGCCATCCACTCGAATCACGGCTGCAGAACTGGACCAGCACGCAGGAACGCACACACTTGAATCTCCTGCGGCGCAACTTCGGACTGGCAGAGCCGCTGCGTCGAGGCATGGAGTTGAAGATGGTGCGGGATGCAGACTCGTTCCGGCCGTCGGTTCTAGGCGGGCCTGCGCGTGTGCATGAGGAGATTCTGATGGGCAGGGACACGACGCTGGATTGGGAGGATGTTTATGCCGGGCAGGATGGGATCAAGATGGGTTTGGCATCGGGTGGAGATGGCCAGAATGTCGCTTGGATCGACGAGATGGAGAAGAAGGTTGGTATGGGCAAGTGGTAAACAGGGGAAGGTGTGCGTCTTGAGCAGACAGTGGAAGTCGTGCTGGCGGATTTTCGAAAGACTGATATGTCCGCTTGTCCACTCACCAAGCCATCCGCTTGCTTCGAGCGCCCAATGTTCTGGAGCATGCAACTAAGGCCACGAGCGGGCATTGGCAGTAGCAATCGTCCAAACGAGCTTGTTGTACTGCACCGCAGCAGTGTGACGTGTGTGTGTACTTAGAAGGCTCTTCGAAGTCTCCTCGTCTGGCCTACGAAAGTTGCCGCGGACCAGGGATTTCGAAGCCCCTGTAAAACAAATGGGATTTTTGTCATCAACTTTGTCAATCAGCTATGCTCCGTTTGCTTAGTTTTACATCTGTGCAGTAGAATCCTAATTGCAGTTAATTCAACTGTGGTGAACATGCTTCTCAAACGCTAGAGATTGAGACCGTACGGATACTGAACATGCATGGTGGGAAAAGAGGCAGAAGCTTTTGTATCATTTGTCAAAGATCTGGATAAGAATCAAGAAAACACCGCTGTATATCGTGATTGAATCCAAATATGTACTCCAAGGACAATGCTGGTAATAGAAAGCCAGTCATCCATTTCAAAAGACGCCCATATACCGATCTTCGAGCCCTGACCGATAGGTCGGCCCTTCATCTCTTCAAAAGGAGCATCCACAACAAACAGACTCCCTGTACATAGCCGTACTCGAGTGGTGGCTCTTCATGAGGCAAAGGATCCCCTGTTCCGTAGGAGAGACCCCTCAGCACCACGAGCTCAATGGGCGGTGCCCATCTGCCCAACCATTTATCATGACGCCATTTATCGATATTGCAAACGATCAAAACCCTCAGATTTATTCGTCCACCAACGCCTCGCGGTCCAAAAATTGAGATGCTGGCGACCCTCAAGACACGCGACTCGAACCAAAATTGTGCAGCTCGGGTAGTGTGTTGAATTTGTCCATGTTGATCATATATTCATGGAGGTTTGATCGATCACATAATGACACAACGACATCCAGGACTTCTGGTCTCGGCCTCTCGAGTATTGCCAAAGCTGGATTTACCACCCTTTGCATCCTCGTCTTCAATAAAATCTTGGGGTTTTATAGTCATGTGAAGGACATTGGGCGACTCGAAACTGAATTTATAATCTAAGTCAAGGTTAGGTGAGTAGAAACAGAGGAGGTCAGTGTATGCATACCTTTCAGCGCTGCCTTGTCATCGAGGAGTTTCCCAAAACTGATCAAGCGGATGTAGTTGGGACTAGTTGGCTTTGCCTCCCATTCGTCTCTCCATTCTCGCAGGATGAGTTCTTTCAGCTTATAAACACTCAAATTGAAGGGATCGCCTTCTGGAATCTCGACATTTCGTTTGGCTAGGTATTTGCTATCCAGTTTGAAGGGATGTCTAGCCCCTGAAGTCAAGAGAAGTGTGATCAATAAAACAGGACCTGAAACCTCAGTGTCCTTTGCGGGAACGACCGGGGAATCTGAGGATGGCCCGATAGCGGTGGAAAAGGTCCTCGTGACGGGAGGATGATCAGATAGAACTGGTGGTGAAGGTGGAGGCGGATGAGGATGTAAAGACTGGTTGATCGCGGTATGAGTGTCTGTCCTTTGAGGGCCCAAAGGTTGTACCGATGAATCAGCCGAGGTAGTCTTTGTTGCGGGCGATGTATCAGTATCGTGTTGGTCTTGTGTCAAGTTTGATGTAGGTGGTAAGGTGGACATTTCGACGGGAGTATGAGAGGGTAAGTTATTGTCGGCAGGAGGTTGTTGATGATGAATGTCTTGGGCAGGTGAGCGAGTATCTGAAATAGCGGCTGAGGTGGTGGAGGTTGAAGGTGCAGGGCCACTCATGACGAGAATCTATCCACGAAAAGGACGGCGAATGTTTGGAGCGGAGGTGGTGACGGCATCAACGAGAGACAAAAATGATTAAAGAACGACTATGATATTTGTTGAAATGATCAAGTCTGTGAAGCAAATAGAATTGCAGAGGAATGGGGAGAGATGAAGTAGTTGGAGGTGGTGCAGGTGGTGCAGGTGGTGCAGGTGGTGCAGGGACGGTGGTTGCAGATTGCAGGTGATCGCAGGTGGTCGCAGGTGGTCGGAGGTGGTGCGTTGCAGGCGATGCAAGTGGCAGGAGAGTCTGGGATGGGCCAGTTGCAGTATCTGCCCAGGTACGGAGTGCCTAACTTAGCGAGTTTGCCTGCCGTGGGTGTCCACCAAAGTACCAAGTCACTCTCCAGTCCCTGAAGACGTCGAGAGGCCGCCGAAAGAAATAAGGATGCGCGGGTGTCCTGGAGGGGTTTAGGGTGTTTTTTTCGTGCTCTTGGAGGATCAGGAATAGCCCGTGTGAGCCCGCGATGGAAGTAGAAAAGGGTCAATATTGATGCATGCAGACGGTGCTATAAGCCAGTTGGTAAGTTCGAAACTGGTATGAATATAGATTTGAAAAGAAATACGAATTGGCGAATAATGAAAGTGGCAAAAGGGATTGCCATCTACTACGTCGTCCTTGATGGATGTGGAGGAGAGAATAAGAGACCGATGGGTGTGGGTGTGGGCATGGCGTGGGCGTGGGCGTGGGCGACGTCGAGGTGGATACTTACCAACGAGCCCAAGCATGCCTAGGGGCTTGGGCTTGGGCTTGGGGTCTGGGGACAATGGGGCCTTCGGGGGCTTCAGCTTCCGGCAAGTGCTGAGCGATCCTCAGGGCATCATTGGGCGAAGGGGCCTAATTTCTAAAGCTTTGAGTCTCTACTCGGTAGACTCTGGGGCAGCATGGGCAGGTAGGCATCAACCAACCCATGACTATGGCCGTCCAACAGCACACTGTACCTTGGTACCTGTACCCCAAAGATATTCATTTACCCAAGTAGGTAAGAGATCCTTATCTTTATGGCCCTTCATCAAACTACCTGGTAAGTATCCAAGTATGTAGCTATGACGACGAAGAAAGGAGGGCACCTACTGGGTCCTGGCGTAATCTGTCATGCCTGACCAACTTCCACGTGGATCTATTTTTCAAATCTTGGTCTGGTCGCTCCTGTCGTCTTCCCGTCTTCCCGTCCTTCCGTCAACGCCAAGACCATTCAATATATCCCTCCACTTCTTTCATACGTCCCTTGAGTAGGTATGTCCCCCTCGCTCACCTGGTCAACGGTCAAAGTCAACGACAATGGAGCATCATCTGGCCAGCGGTGAATGCAATATGATCGAGCAAAGCTATTCGGATTGTCATGGTAGTAATACTACTTGGGCACCTGACCGTATTCCGACCTACTTCCAGCTTGGACGTCTGATATTGACTCAACCCATTCCTTGACAGCACACAAGGTAAGAGGAGAATGCCATAACATGATGACGAGACAAAAGCTTCCCTTTTCACTCCAAACACACCGACTCATCTCTTGCATCAAACGTTGAAAACAACATCAATCCTTTTCTCGTTACAGATACATCACTCTCTGACTGTACGGATAAGCCTGATTTCTTGCTTGACTGGGGCCCATCGAGAGCAAACAGGTATAAAGCAGCGAAGACAATGTAGGACTGGTGACTAGCTACACACATGTTGATCCGTCTACTCATCCTTCGTCTCCCTCTCGACTCATCCAATCGTCGACTCCTTCGAAGACACCAGTCCAACAGTAAATGACTGAGAACTCTCTCCGAGTTATACTCCACATATATAAGTATTTACCCAGGGCTCAAATGAAAAACACCTTACACACGCATATGTCATCAATACATAGTTCTCATCAACTGAAGTCAGTCTCATTTTCTCGCGAAATCCAATGAGCATTGGTTTCCAACCCGCCATTTATGCGTCCAAGCCCACAGCTCTCCGGGGAGTCTGTAACGCCAACACTGTACCATCACACAAGAACATGGACTCACACAGACCTATCGCCGATGAAGAACAGCACCAGTACTGGGGTGAGCCTTGGCCTTCGAAGGCCTTGCACAGCATCGACATGAGGATCAGCAGTGCCTCGAAGAGTCTTGGCGTTGACGCCTTCAACACGCCCATCGACATATCAAGTCCAGAACCAACACCTCCACTGCCAGAGCCAATGCCAAAGCCCATGCCAGCGCCGAATCCAGATCTATGATACCGTTAAGAGTGTCATCATCGAGTGGGCAAATTGACAGATGAACATCCGACTCGTGCGCGTACGATCCATTAACCTCGCTCTCTGCAAGTTCTCCAGCTTTCGACCCAGACCAACAAATGGCAATGCCCGTATTGCACGATCAGTTAGTTTCAGTTGGCATATCCAATATTAAACAATCATGACCTCCACGACGTTGACCTCCAAGGCTACATTGAGGTTCAAAACCCGCGGAAGGAGTTGTGCCCTATGTATTGCACGAGACTTGACATGTATGTATTGGCAGAGCTTATGAAACAACGACAACACATCTCTCCAAGTAGATTCATAGCATGCTTCTATATCTGAATTCATGATCTGTCCATGTTTCCATTGATAATATCTCAACGATATATGCGACGTGAAAACACGTGCATATTTCTGCTCTCCGATCTCAACTGGAAACCATGTCACTGGTAAATCGCTCAAGTCGCAAAACACAATAAGTAGCCCAGTCGCTGAGACGCATCAACGGCAACAACCTTCAAGTCCACCCTTGGTACCTATCGCCCTTTTCCAGCCTCACACCCTCCTTCTCCTGCTTGACGCCTAGTAATCTGACCTTGCCAATCGTTGCGCCATCACCAGCATCAGCATCGCTCTTCCACCCATCCAAACGCTGCTGCAACGCCCGAACCACATCCGGATCATTCCTAACCAGCAGCGCAACAGCATCATACCCACCGGCACCGGGCGCAACGCCACCCACAACACCAGGCAAAGCCGTACAAAAATCCAACAACTCCGTGATCACGGGCGGTTCGACAGGGACGTCGGATTTGGTGGACATCTCACGCACGAGGCTGCGGATCGTGGCGATGGTATCTGCAAGACTGCGGAATTGGTCGTCAGTGTCGATATTTGCACTGGCATGTGGCCGAGCGTCATCTCCGGCGGTGGTACCGGTTCTACCACCATTCCCCAGCAGGGCCTCCTGCTCCTTCAACCTGACCAACTCGCGACACAAGTCCTCCTGGCCAACCTGCAACGCGGCCCAGAGGACGTCGGCCTCGTCGGCTCTCTCCTCCCTCCACTTCAGCAGTTTCCTCACCATGCCCGGCGTCTCGGACCCGCAGTCGACATCACACATGACAAGCAGCAGACTGTTGGGGACCTGGACGGCGTGGCTTTTGACCTCGACGTCCCATTTACCCGGTGGTGTCGTCGAGTTCAAGTCGTCGATGCACAGGTGCAAGCGTTCACCGAACCCCGGACTCGTGGCGTCGCCGACAGTGTTGAGGATCGATGGGCTGAAGCGTCGGTACAGCGATGAGCCGTACACCGCCGCCGCGACGTCGAAGCCTGACCCGACTTTGCCCTGGGCCGCGCAGTGTGCGGCTTGCGAGAGGTTGTGGATGGTCTTGAGGTCGAGGGCTGGAGTTGTTGGGGATGGTGAAGAAGTCGTGGCTTTGTCATTGCTGACAAGGTCTGTCTGGGTCGTAGAGGAATGATATGCAAGGAGCGCACCTACGAGTGCCGTGACAAGTGCTGCTGATGAACCTAGTCCGGTTTTGTGTGCTTGCGCCAGTGTCACGCCGAAATCTGAGAAGCCAGATCGTGAGTCTTGAGGTTGAGACGACCCCGCGGATTGAGAGTAGTAGTCGTCGTCTGCCAGGATGGTGATCTTGAGATCATCGAAGACGCCCAAGTTGTCGTCCGTGTTATCGGCGTCAGGATCAGGCCCGTCGGCCTTCCGGCCCTGGCCGCGATGTTGGCGATGTGACAGATACGTCAAGACATAGCGTAACGTCGTCTCGACGAATTTGTTGGCCGAACTCGTGAAAGACGGCGTCGAGGAGGAAGCATCAGCTTTAGTCCCAGAATCAACAATCTGCGCGACCTCAATGCCAACCTCGGCATTCTCATCCCCACCTCCCGGCGACAGCCTCACAACCTTGGAAACCCGATACCCCCACCTCGCATCACGGAACTGTGGCGACGTGACCTGGACCCAGGACTCCTCTTCCTCTTCCTCCTTAGCCTCCTCGACCTCATTCCTCGGCTCAGCTGACGAGCCCGTCACCTCATCGACCGCAGGTCCAGTGCTAGTCCTTCTAGTTCTTGCCTGTCTTGGTCGTTGTCGTTGACGAGGCCACCTCTCCACGGAAACATGAATTCGGGCATCGAGGCCAAAGACCAGTCCAGTGTGTTTACGGTCGAGCACCAGGAACCCGCCGGCGAAGAGGACTTTGCCCGGCGCAGAGACGGCGACGGACATGTGAAAGAATGAAAACAGCAAGAGGGACAAAATTGGTGGTGGTAGAGGTGGTGTTCTATTCTCCTTTCCGATACTCGTAGGGATTTGGGCCAACTAAGTCGAGCAGTCGAGCCGTGTGGGAACTTGTCGAAGACCAAGCCAGGGTGATATGGTCAGATCTTGACGTGCTAGTTCGTTGATGCCTGGGGGAGTACGTTTGTCGGCGGTGAGGATTGAGAGGAGGGGGTGGAGCGCTGTGGTGGACTGTAGTGTGGCCTGGCTTGGCGGACGAGGTGGGCTCGAAAAAGGAGGCAAAGGAGCAGTCTGACGGGCGGGAGAAGAATACTTTAACCTGATGAAACCACTTATAACGTGCCAACTCTCAAGACATTGAATATGTCAGACGCAGCATCTTCTCCCTACCTGCGCCATGAGGTACTCAACAGATGAATGCTAAAGATTGGCCTATAACGGCTAGAAGTATTATGCATAAGGTCTCCTCGAACATTCCAATCGGCCGCGAAACAACAAGGATGCTGTGATGAACTCATCATATCCTAGTTGTACATATATCATTAAGTAGCTAATGCAATCGTAAATTCCTCCTGCCTCTGTACGCCATGTCCATTACTGCACCCCCGCATGCTATAGTATGTTGTGTCCAATATGATGCACGTTGATTGGAAAAAGAAAAGTGGTGGGAACGGATTTCCTGGGTAGATCTTGGACCGTATCTGTGGGACACCAGTATCCCGGACAGTCGGCAATGGTGTATCAAATCTCCTGTTCTGCTGGACCAAGCCATGGTGTTACAGGTTCGTCCCTAACTCGATGCTGGCGAGGATAGTTGTATGCCCCGTTAGTCATATTCAACCCCAGACAACATCGTCTAGATATTCTCCCTTTCCGGGACTTGCAGAGTCTTCCCGTCACCTTCAGCCTTCTTCGGCCCAACGGTAGCGTTACCAGCCGGTACCGGGGGACCTGTACCACTTCGTCGACGTCTCTCTCGCTCAGCTGGACCATTTTCGATCTTGTTCAACAACACTCCACTTTCTTCACCAGATCTACGGAATTTCATCCCGTACATCCATGAGTCATCCTCGTCAGAACCCAACCAGTAGCTTCGTCCGACACTGACCATAATTCTACCCAGCTTTCCTTTCCAACCTTGTCCTTCAGGTTTTGATTCGGCAAACGGATTTTCGGCAAGATTTGCATTTGTGCTGGCGGAAGCATAGTTGGTTGTAGATACTTTGGCTCCCGAGTTTGCGATATGTTGTCTTAAGACCATACGAGCAAAAGCGAGCATGATGAGGCAGAAGTAGGCTCGGATGGTCCAAAGTGTAATAATAACACCAATGGAGTTCATAGATTCCGAAGACAAAACAGCGTCTTTGACACCCGATGTAGCCGAGTTTGGCGAAACGCCTGCAGGAGATGAGGAAGCCACACCAGCAGCAACAGCATCCTGCCCTCCGGTGAGACCTGGCTGTGGAGATGCGATGATTTCCACTTTGCTGACATTTAACTGTGGATCAGTAAATCCTGCAGTTTCGTCCATAGTTGCGGCGCCAGGGCCCGACTTTTCTGTTTTTCCTACATTGTGTTGCGCGAGAACCAAGAACCATGTGACTGCAAATGCAGCTGTGAAAGCGGCGTTGATAATCGAGTCGATGATATAGAACCACGCGAGGGCAAGACAATGCAAAGGTGATTGTTTGCGAATATGAGGTGAGAGATATACTGTCAGGATCAGGGCGAATATGCTGTAGGTGTACATAGAAAGTTGGAAAGGTGATAAATGGTAGCCTGTGAGGAGTGCGAGAATGCCGTAAAGACCTGAGAGTTTATTTAGGACGAGTGACAACGTGATGAGGCTGGCGCCGGTGGAGAGGTTCATGGTATAGAGGAATTTCTGATCGAGCAGACATGTCAGTCACCTGGAAAAGAGTCTTCGAGGAAGTATGTCTCCAGGGTGGTATGTGCCATCATGGTTCATGCTGATGACTTGGGATTGAAACCTACCTGTGGGCGCCCAAGGCGCAGCAAACGCGCGGATATCCCCATTATGAGCGTTGAAGTTTCGAAGCGAGGCGAAGAAAAAAGACACCGCAGGAAATTCAGATCGTAGTAGGCGGAGGAAGAATCTGTAATCGGATTTGGGTGCTGTGAGAAGGAAGAGAGGCGGGAAATTAAATCGGACGGGGTGGAGTGGCTGAAAAGGAAGGAGAAGCAAGCTGGTAAGGCGCCCAGAAAACGTTACAAGCCCTGTCGGAACCTGCGGATCTCGTACATAACTTACTACTTACCAGAGAAATGGTGTGGCTTATTCATTCAGTATCTCTTCTCTCGTGGTCATGACATTCAAAGCCTTTGACTGATGCAATTCAACTACGTCGTCCAGTGATCTGGACATGAATGAAGCATGGACCTTACAATGCAGCGTCATTCCTGTCGACGCCGTCTCCACCGCGTAAACAAGTTCGTCATTGTGAAGCTTCTTGTTTCGAATTGTGCAAGGCTGCACCTCTTTGACTTCTGCGCATAAAGGTCGTTGGAAAGATTCTAAAACAAGTTATAGCACATGTACTACCTAAATCACCTTCTTGTACGGATTCATGTTCAAGCATTCTATTTTGCCTGCATTCTGTCGGTTCTCAATCTCTATGTAGAATACAAATCGGCCGGATCATAGAAGGCATCTTCCATTCCAAGCTGGATTAAAGCCCTCGGGCCCATAATGCAAGATGCGTTCCTGATCGAAAATTTCCCTTGTGTGACTTCCGTGCGCTACTGCCACCACATTGATAGAAGTTGCTCCTTTACCACCTAGTAATGCCCGACCAAACCAGAACAGCGTTAGTGGACAATTCATTTAGCCAGGCTTTGCAAAGATGTTGCAGAAATCTCAAGCAACAATCACTTAGTCGTATAGACTATCGTCGTTGCCGGCATCACCGAAACCGTTGCCATTAGCATTATCGAATGATTGACCAGCTTCTGGAAATTTGAAGAAAGCACTTCCGCCACTTTGCTTCATAGCTTGGGCGAATGCTTCGTATCTTCGGATCTCCACGTCACTAACTGAACGACGAGCAGCTTGCATGGCTTCTTCGAAATGAGCCTTAGTGAGCTCTGGAACTGGATCGTCATCACCATCGTCCGCATCCATGGCATCTTCACCGGCAGCTTCGCGTTCCTTTGTCTTCTCGATGTCGTAGGCAATGGATTGTTTGATGGCAAGCTTGACTGCACGCTGGGTAACGAATCCCAGATCAGCACCGGAGAATCCGTGGGTCTTGCTGGCGATGAAATCAATGTCCACATCATCTGCCACAGGTGTTTTTCTTAACTGTGCTCGGAGAATGCTTGCACGGGATGCCTCATCTGGCAGAGGGACATAGACAAGGGTGTCAAGACGACCAGGTCGGCATAGAGCATTGTCGAGTTGTTCAGGACGATTGGTGGCACCAATGACAAACACGTTCTTCTTGGAAGTCATGCCGTCCATTTCTGTCAAAAGTTGGTTGACCACACGATCGGACGCACCACCAGCATCTCCGTTTGATCCACCGCGAGACTTGGCGATAGAGTCAAGCTCATCCAAGAAGACCACACATGGTGCTGCAGCTCGAGCCTTGTCGAAAATATCTCGGATATTGCTCTCAGACTCACCAAACCACATGCTGAGAAGTTCGGGGCCCTTGACGGAAATGAAGTTGGCGGCACACTCATTGGCGACAGCTTTGGCAAGCATAGTCTTACCAGTACCTGGAGGACCATAGAACAGGACACCGCGAGATGGCGACAGTCCAAACTTGAGGAACTTCTCGGGATGGTCGACGGGATACTGGACGGATTCAATAAGTTCGCGCTTGACACCTTCGAGACCACCGATATCGTCCCAGCGAACATTGGGAACCTCCACAACAGCAACTTCTCGGAGAGCTGAAGGATTGGAAACGCCGAGGGCAAAACGGAAGTTCTCCATGGTCACACCAAGGGAGTCCAATACCTCGGCATCAATGGTGTCTTCATCCAAATCAATGAGATCCATCTTCTCACGAATCTGTTGCATCGCAGCTTCTGAACAGAGAGATGCAATATCGGACCCGACGTAACCATGAGTTTCGGCCGCGATAGACTCGAGATCGACGTCTTCGCCGAGTTTCATGTTCTTGGTGTGAATTTGAAGGATTTCTAGGCGGCCAGTGGGATCTGGAATACCAATATCAACTTCACGATCGAAACGACCAAATCGTCGAAGAGCGGGATCGATAGAGTTGGGTCGGTTAGTGGCGGCCATGACCACAACATTGGAACGGGCCTTCATGCCGTCCATCAAAGTGAGGAGCTGTGAAACAACTCGGCGTTCAACTTCACCGTTGGTCTTGTCTCGCTTGGGTGCGATGGAATCGATTTCATCGATGAAGATGATGGCAGGCGAATTCTTCTCAGCTTCTTCGAAGGCTTTTCGGAGATTCGATTCCGATTCACCAGCCATCTTGGACATGATTTCAGGACCGTTGATCAAGAAAAAGAAAGCACCAGTCTCGTTTGCAACCGCTCGTGCCATTAATGTCTTACCAGTGCCAGGAGGACCAAACATGAGGATACCTCGAGGAGGCTTGATACCAATGGATTTGAAGAGTTGAGGATGTCGGAGAGGAAGTTCGACAAGTTCTCGGATTTGTGCCATCTGTTTTCTGCAACCACCAATATCGTCGTATCCAACCTCATTGAGATTTCCTTCTTCATCTTCACGCTGAATCGGATCACCTTCGCAGTGAATGACTGTGTCCTGGGCAACGATACCATATTCTGGAGGGTCGACCTCTACCACTTTGAATTCGACCTGTCGCATGGAAGCACGAACGGTGAAGAGATCACCTTGTTTGACGGGTCTGTAGGCTTCACGGAAATATGGAGCAAGGAAAACGTCGAAGAGAGATCCGGTCAGACCTTCGACTGTATCTGCAATGGGGAGGACGGCGATACGCTTGGCCTGAAGGAGGAGGTTAGTCATCACTTGTGATCAGAAGGAAGGAGGCAATTGAGACATACGTATTTGATATCCGTGCAGGGATGGACGGTGATGATGTCGCCGTGCTTGACTCTGAGATTGTGTCGAACGACCCTGTTGATACGGGCACTTCCGTCGTCAAGATCATCATCGGCCAGAACAATCAGCACGGTGTCCTTGCGCTTTTTTCCTTTTACCAACACGGTATCGCCTCGGAAGAGTTGTAGGGTTTCCATGGTGTTGTTTGAAAGGGCAATAATCGAGTTATCATCGTTGGTGGCGTCGGTCACGCTGGAAGGGCAAGTCAGTCTCATTACGGCTTGAACCAGAGAGGCAAGGATCTCACATTAAGGAATTGGGCTTCTTCTTCTTCTTTAAGATGGCAGTTGATGTGTCTAGCTCCTGTTTCCGAGTCAGTACATCCGTGTGATATAGAGGAGGGGAAACATGATGTCGTACGTCTTTCTTTTCGGCGCCAGAGGCATCACTGTCGCGGCGTTAGTTGTCGATCCTTGGAACATTTGAGATGTCAAATACATACTGTAAGTTGACCTTGCCCTTTGGGCGGGAATGATCAGGTTCCGCGGACATGATGATCTATGGAAATTGTGTGATGGCGAGTCTTGAGGATTTGAAATGGAACAGGGCCGTGGTTGTTGACACAGATGCTGGGTCCACGTCTGAACTCTTCAGATGTGACCTGATGAGAACTTGAGGGAGACAGTCAAAAAAGAGAGATCACAAAGACAAGGATCTCCTTAGTAGAGTAAAGGTGAACGGTAGAGAGATGGTGAGTGATAGGAAGAAAGATGTAATCGGGAGATGGGAAGGTATGAAGCTTTGGAGAGCGGATGGAACAAGACGGTGATGTACTTGCAATCAGTAGTGGCATTCGCCGCAGCGAAGGTGAAGGAAAGTCATAGTCTTGGCAGCCTTTGGGAGTGCCACCAGGCCACGGGTGACCTCCTTGGTGCTTCTTTCAGGCTACTGGGTGCCTGCCCTGGGTGACGAGTGTTTAGGCTGCTTAGGCTGGCGACCCGGCTTGGTACCTGCAGTGACTATTACACACCTTTTCGGAGTAGTGACAACACGTCGCCTCTGCCGCCTGGACGGGAGAACCACATAGAATCTTCCGAAATGACCTGCACACTCCGGCGGAGTACCAAGGACCAACTAGTACGGAGAACTGTACACTCGTGACAGTACTGATTAGTGGTCACTACTACTGACAACACCCATCTTCTTACACTCTCTGCCTCGCCACCTCGATTCGACTTCGGCACGGAATAGTCACTAATCAAATCCATCTTACTCGATGGTCATCGACAAATCGCACTATTGAAATCTACTTGAGTATACTTTCTTCTTGCCTAGCCTTTGACCTTCCACCCTACAGCTTCACCACGTTGTTTGCAATAATTGGTGCAGCCTTCTTTCATGTGGATAGGCGTTCGGCGAGGCTGAACTCTGCCGCAACTTCGGCCTTGTCTCACCCAACCCTGGACCGGAGCAGATCCATATCAATGATCGGTCACCTTACTCTTTCAACGCGCTTGTTCTTCTGCCTATGTTTCTGCCTTCTTCAATAAAAATCGGGGCTACCTTTTGATGGATTTCACCGGGCATTTCGAAGTTTGCTGTAGCTGTGGCCAAGGGCATCTCAACACTCTGTATTTTGCAATGACGCACATGAGTGGGTATCTATGATATCCAACAAAATTCCACTGACAGGGCACACATAATATATTTCAGACCATCGAACCTGTAGAGTTACACGAGATTACTGTAGTACTTTATATCTACTGAATCTACTAATTCGGTGAACCATTATGCACATTCGACCTCACCATAGCTGTGATTTGTACAGTATATGCTGCTTCATATGCCCGGAATGTCAGTAATTGTTCACCATATTGGATCAAATCGATCACTGGCGCCTTCAACGACTAGGGATCCCACCCTTGGTCAAGCCCTGCTTCAACTGACAGGCTGATTTTCTTTCCCTTCCTTTCCTCGGATGATACAGACTTGCAAAGCAGGCATTCATAGTTACCGTAGTTCGCCCATGCCAGTTTCATTGTCCAAGTCGTTTGAATCATTTCCATCGTTAAAAGCGAGTCCTGCCATCGTACAAGTGCGGAATCCCGCCCCGCTGTCCCAAACCGAAGTGCGTTTGTATTGGCCGAATGCATCGTCCCACCATTGCTGCAGACTGCAGTACAACTCGCTTCTCCACACTCCAAAAAGTTCACTCCCGCGCAAGCACTATTCAACACCAAGCACTGGATAGCAATACCTACACACCGGCCAAAAGATCCTACGCAGCTTCGACCGGACCGGCAGGCAGTTCATCAAATCAGAACTCAGAGTGTAGCGCTGGTCCGCTGCGAAAAGTAACCTCCCACCTTCCAAAGAGCCTACACAATATCAGAGCAGGAACAAGACACCACTAAGTGCAATCTCCATATCAAATCATCCACAGGCTATCGACAGCTCTCCATAGTGCCCTTCTTTTACTCCTGCGGCACCCGCACCCTCATCCAGCATGTCCCAGTCTCAAGACATAACCATCCCGCTCCCGACTTCACTCACCAGCACATCAACAACGCTTCCGCCTTCAACATCACAAGCGTTAATCGCACACCTTCGCGCTACCAATAGCATCCCGGACCTCAGCACACTGCTCTCAGACAACCTCGCACGATCAGGATGGACCGACCGCGTGCGCGCACTATCACTCGAACTACTCCGCAACGGGTCGTGCGACACATTCCCCGAGCTCATGGCCGAAGTCACACGGCGCGCCAAGCTGAGCAGCAAAAACTCTCAACTCGAGACGAACAAGGACAAAGGGGGAGACAAAGACAAATCAGAGAAAGGGGATAAAGATAAATCGTCGGCCAAGATCAATGGCACATCGACGCCGACGGGGAGTGGGGGTGCAAGTGGCAATAATGCTATTGCCGTCAGCAAGGAGTGGTCTGGCGGACCGGATGGCTTGCCGGATGTCAGGATTCCAGAGTCCACTGTGCAGGCGGGTGTAGAGTTTTTGAAGGAGAGGATTAAAGATGTCGTCGTCCCCGTGGACGATGATAGTGATTAAGCTCTTGATTGAGCCATGCATAGAAGAAAGCAGGGCCAGAGGAACACAAGGCAGGGGTGCGGAAGAGAACATCGATGTCATTTGCGGCGCTTAGGGATCACTGGATTTTCTGGAAATAGCATCTATCTCACGATACCAAGGACGGTGGAGGGAATATCCACCTGGTGGCAGGAATAACGGAGTATGGCCTGGATATTTTGCATACACAGACGGAATGGTCTTGCAGAGAGCTTTGGCAGCATCAAATATAGTGGAGGGTCCTGCCTGCCAAACAACTGACCGCAAAGCGCGCGAGTGGTACAATAGTCAGCAGAAGCGGTCGTCTCTATTTCGAGATATGGGGACCGGAATTCTAGCATGCATAGCGAATGGAGTCTCACGCAGAACTTTGTAACTCAGGTATCTGCCCTTTGCCATGTACCTGTACCGCGTGTATGAAGAGGTCGAGGATCGAATGATGAGGACGCTAGTCTTTGTTCTGTATAAAATCCGACAAACAAAGCCCTGATAAGTTGACCTGATGTAGAACAAAAGACCCGCCCGTATCTGAACACTTCACGACAGAGTCATTACAAAATAAAGATCTTTGCATCACAAGAAAAAGGAATCGATTCTTTCATAACCGCTAATATACCAAGATCAAAATCGCAAGCCATGACCTAGACCATCATCGAGTGAAAGGTCCCATATTTCACAAAAAGACATCTGAATGAAGAACCAAAAGATGTGTTTTAGCACTGACTTCGTATCGTGCTCAATCCAACGCTCGGATAAGTTTGAGAGCCAAGGCTGACAACAAAACTTTCCAATTTATTCCCCTTTGACATCAGTCGCAGCCAAATTGCCAATTTGGCAACCTTATTTGAGTTGTTGCTCTCATCATAGAACACCTCCAGGTAATTCTCGCTGAATACCACCTCTTCCATTCAACATGCTCCCAGTCCCAGGCCCTCCACCAGCAGAGCCCAATCCCCCGCCCGCCGAGCCTAAAGGCTTGCCAGCAGATCCTGGTACATCAAGAATTGGGTTTGCTAGCTTCCTCAACATGAACATGGGCTTCTTTCCTTCTCGATCTAAGTCCTTAAAAAGAGCAAGAGGTTTTTCTTCCAGTCTCACGCATCGTTCTTGATCACCGTAGACGATGTACAAAGCATATTGTCGCCAATCAGCTTGTATATTATACTTGCGTAATGCGGCAGGAAGGACTTTGTAGCACGGATCTTCCAGACCGACTCGGAAGGACTTGAAGATTTCTGCAGACGGCGTTTCACCTCCTGCGGGTGTATGAGCACCCGAGGAAGCACTAGTAGCGGCAAATGTGGAAGGCAGCTGAGGCGGAACCGAAGCGGACATTTCGCGGGAGGGAACTAAGGTAGATGCGTTGGAGATGATAGAATTTGAAGGGTTGAATTTCGCCGAAGCAGATTTGGCGGAATTTGGAGGATCGCGATCACGGAGGAGATCGTCTGAACCGTCGTAACGAGGAACTGCGTTTGTGGCTTCTCGTTGGTAAGAACGTGGAGCGAGAGGTTGATGTTGATATGGCAGGGGCGATGTGGGAGAAGGGACACCTGGTGACGGATGCGGAACCATGCCACCTGACATGGACGCTGTTAGGGTATTAGACGCCAAACTCGCGGCGGCGGACGGATCGAGAGAAGAATTATCCCAGTAAGAGTCCTACCGGAATGTAGGGTATTGGGTATGTGCGTTGGAGAGTTTGTCTTGGGTGTAGAGGTCAGACCGAGCTTCTTTGAGAAGGTTCGAGTCAAACTGGTCTTCTCAGGAATGGGTTGCGTTTGAATGGCGGGAGAGGAAACTTCTTGTTGGTAGAGATCGGGGCTCGCGAGGTTGTTGGAATAGGGCGCGTAGGGAAGAGGTTCGGACCTTTCTTTGGCCATTTTGAAGACTGGGAGGAGTTCTTGTCGTAATTTGCGATAATCATCTGCAAGCCTTGTCAACTGGGCTTCGGCCTGAGCAATGCGTTCGTCTCGCAGGCGAATGAGAGACCTGGCTATTCTGGCGATGTCTTCTTTGCTCGCCATTGCGTATTGAGGATTTTCTTCTGCTGCTGTTGAAGACGTCAGAAGGAACGATGGCAAAACAAGCTGCTAATACCTACTCGGAGGGACATAGTCGTCAGGCTCGACTGGTATATCTTGCCGGACTTTCATATCATAGACGTTCTTTAGGATCATAAGTCTGTGGCCGACGCTGGCAATTCCCATCTCTTTCAGCTCATCATGCTTCAACGCTATCAAGACTTCACCATCAATGCCTTGTTCTACATGGCTGGTCAGCGGTGTTCTAGCGCAGATACTATGTTCAATCCAAACATACCGATGAAAGCCTCACGGTACTGGCGGAGGTTCAAACTGGCGACAAACTGTGCACATTCTTCGGGAGACCATTCTGTTATGATTGTCCGAGGCAGGTTTGGATCTTCACCGGGATTGTCGAAGGTGGTAGGGGTATGTTCGTTTGAATGAGGCTCAGACGACGTCTCGGAATCTGTGTGTACCTGGGTTGGGGAAGTCATGACACTCCTTTCATATTCATCGTCTGCGTCGGAGTCGGCATGATATGTACTGCTACCAGGAAAAGCCATGTTGTTCGAAAGAAGTGTAGCTGGCATCAGCTCTTGGTATCTTTTGACCCTGGCGCGCGCAAGACACCCCTCCCAAGCCGACGTGGCCTGGGACTAGTGACCGACTAGGATAGACGACGGATGGTATGCTGGACTGATGAAGCAAGGTTGGCCGATCTTTGAGTGGGGATGCTTTTCGGTAAGGGAATTGACGGAGTCAGGTCTGAACCCTTGACAATCGAGGTAGCGTTGAAGGTTCGAGGGGTGCAGTAATTCAAGTGTTTCCTGCGGCTGGAAATGGAGTGGAGAGGGATTGCACAGCCCTCCAGTATTTACACCTGCGGATAGTGCGAGCGGATGGAACAATAGGAGCGATCTTTGATAGCAGGAGGGGATGCTCAAAGATGGACAAAATGCATCTGGGACTTGTTTGATATTCAGCAGCACGGGCTTGGAATCGTTGCAACAAGCGGACATGTCAATCTCAATCTCAATCTCCAATAGTGCAATAGTCCAAGGTCGGTAGGGAGTCGATGGTCCCAATCAGGAGCGTGGCTCATTGTGCCAATTATGAGACGAAGCCAGTCACGGCCAGTCACAACTGTCGGGAATCAGGCTACTACGAAGTACTAGTCATTTCCGGTCAAATAGGGTGGACTACAAGTGCAGTTATGCGAGAGTAATCCATAGATCGGTTCGAGGTACCCGTCACCTAACCCACTAACTAACTACCAGATATTTGGGTGCCTAAGGCAGTTCTTAGTCTGATTCATGACGCTTTACGATTCAAGCGATATTCTGCTGTAACAGTAATAAATGTAGTGCGTGCACTACAGCTCTAATCTCTCAAAGGAGTAAACCCCTTTCTGTCTCTGCTCCAGCATCCCCATATGTCGATGACTGCGCTCCCTTACTTGACCTCCGCCCTTCCTGACCTTGAAAGGATTGATTAGGTTGCCTGCTCGGGGGTTTAGAGGAAGCATGTGACTGTCCTCATTCTCTTCGCCTTCTCCACCTTCCGAGTACAAGGTAAGAATGGTACCTGGTTTTTGCTGCTCTCCAAGCCTCTGTGCTCTTGATGTTTTCGACCGTGCCTCTTGATATGTCTGGATCGACTCCTGGTGCCTCAATATCTCCCGAAGGATCCCCAATGCATCCGTCGCGTCATCCAGACCTTTTCTAGTGCTTTCTATCTCCGACACAAGATCTGGGATGATTGTCTCGACAAAATCCTCGTTTTCCATCGTGCCGAAAAAGCCTAAGGGCCCGATGGCATCGATGCAACTAGACAGGATTCGAACCAATGCATCTAAATCAAGGATGTCTTCTGCAATATCAATTCCCGTTTGACTTTGAACAGATCTTGTGTGTCCGCCTTGAAATAATTGCTGCCGCAAGAACTGGATCAAAGCCAATGCCTCTCTAGAACCAAGATCTGCTCGTAGTGACGAGGAGATCACACTTGTCGCGGCAGCTCCAAATCGGTTCAGTACTAGAACCAGCGCCCGCTTCACATTTGCTGTCATCCATGGGGATTGTACTGGTCGCTCGAGCGCTTCGAAATCTTGCCCTTCAACAAGAGTAGATTGATTCGGCTGCGTCGATCCCGACAACGCTTCGCCGATCAGAATCCGCACGAGCGCTGATTGCTCGTCGATATAAGGACTAAACCCATTCTCAATACATTGTGAAAGCAAATTCAGTGATGGATCAAATTCGATGAGAGCCTGTGAAACTGCATCGGAACTCAAGGATTTCTTGAGATCTCCTGACGTGAACATGGCTAGGTTTACCCGATGGGTAGATAATGAACCTATTCTGGAGAGCCATAGGATTAGCCTGATTGCTGGTGTCTTGATTCTGAGAATAGAGGTTGTGGAGTTTCCATCACGTCCCACCTCATGGTTGTCCTCTCCCGTCGGCTTGGCTTTGGTTGACGGAAGACTGCCCCTTACGTCAAAGATACTGGATAGGACATAATCGATGTATGCCGTAGGAACGCCGACTTGGTTCGTTGGTAATTCCTCCATTGCTTGCTGCGGTTTGCCAGTCGTGGTCGACAATTCACTTCGAACGATTCCGATGAAAGTATTCTCAAATTGCGAAATGCTTCCAGCTTGCACGAGCTGATCCAAGTGTCTTTTATTGTGACGCCATTCAGCAGACGCTGTGGCGTAGGATTCCGTGGAACCTATGTTGAGTTTCTGTACCTTAAGAGCAGGTACTATTTGTCCATCTTGACCACTGACCACTTTACCAATGTTGTCGACCAACCTCGTAACACCGGTTAACACGTTCTTGGCACCATCTTTGGATGTGATGTCGATTGCAAGTAATTGATGTCGTCGCCTACCAACCACACGACCCAATTTATGATACCAACCCACAAGTTCAACTTCACCGCTTTGAGCCTCGGTTGGGGACTTGTTGAGCTTACGCTTTCTACTCAGACTTTGAAGATCAACATATGCCTGAGTCGTTTCGAACTCCAAGTCCCATAGGCGCAATGTGTCTTGACTTGAGGATATGGCAAATCTTTTCGTAATTGCTATAGTCTGTTGGGAAGGGGGATGTTTCAAGCTGGACGCATTTGTCCGAACAGGGCGGATTCCGGACAAATTAAAGACCTGGAAAGATGAGCCTTGGACATCCAGGTAGCGAGCGTGGTGCCGGAATGTGCAGGTCTTTGATTTCGAGGTGACAAGTGAAACATCGTGCCCTGACAAGCCGAGATTGTGTTCGAAGAGAGGAGAGATCGTTTGATTGGCCGAAGGACCGTTCGTGTCGATAGGCCAGAGACCGTAGAATACTCGATGTGATTTACTATCCGGCGAACTAAGTCTTGAGTAAGCAAGTGCAAGATATGAGACATCGAATCCTTGGGAATTGAGAAGATCTGATCGCTGCTCAAGCACGCCGCCTGACGCTTCTGCCGAGCCGAGGCACTGCGCATCCAAGATGTTCAAAGTTGATTGATTCCATAAGGTAGCATGGAAAAGGAACTGCTGGAGGTTATTTGAGAAAACCGAAAGCGTACCATCCCGTTGAAGGGCCAGAATGCAATAACCACCATGCGCACGGGATGGTACCAGTTGGAGGAGGATAATAGGACTGTCTTTGCTGGGTAGGTCGAGACTTGTATATGTCCGCGTCTTCTGTGAATCACTGCCGACGATTTCGAACGCTTGAAGGTGTAAGGTGTCACGCTTTATGGCACAATACGTTCGTCGCAGGATATTGCCATCGTCGTTCTTGGAATAGACAGAAAGTGGTGGACCTGAAAAAGAGGAGGTGGGAGGAACTGGATGAGAAATAATAATGCTCCCATCCCGCACCTACAATAGACGAATCAGTCAGCAGTCTTGAGTGGCATGGAGTTTGGTGGATTACATTGTAAAGCGTCAAGGAATCCCCGTGAATTGCGGCGCAGATTTCGTTTCGATGTTTGGTTATCCCGCCTCGAACGGCAGTGACACGAGCGAAGCTCACAGAGCCTCCGGGACGAGAGGATCGTGGAAGTTTCGTCAGAAGATGCGGCGAAGACAACTCCATTGTTCTTGTTACTGCATGGTTTGTTAGAAAAGGATAGGCCGTTGGAAGAGTGCTGGAGTGGTACAGAAGTTGTCCTCCAAAAATTTTCGGTGAGTTAAGGTAGAAATTAAGATCCGCAATAAGGTGCGGGGATGCACCCAGGCTAGCCGCTAAGATCGTCTCCAAGTTTTCGAATGGCCGCACACGGTCATTACTTAAGTCATTAGTGCATCATAAAGTGCAATTAAGCACAGTGGCACATTCGCTCCCCGCACACTATGCTCAAACCTGACAGATCGCGTTCAAACGCGTCCTGTAGTGCAACTTCACTTCCGAACCCTAGACGCTTCCTTGTATGAGAACTCAGTGCTCAACGTTAAAGTAGTCCAGAAACCTGGAGCTTTGGACATGAATCTTCGTTTCCCCGAATTCTTTACTGGTTGATCTCAAAAGGAGAAAGTGATCAAATACAGGATCTCAACATATTTCAGGCTGAGAGGGATGAATGGCCGCGTTGATGGAGCATGGCTCGCCAACTACCTCCGGTCACATGCACCCTTTCTTTCAGAGACGTGAGAGACCTTCCCCAAATCGTGTGATGTTCTAACGTCCCTCTAGAGATAGTAAGAGGTGCAGTGCCTTCTTCCAGTTCAAACCATGACTCAGAGTTCGAATCAATCCTATCCAGGGCCTCTAGCGGTAACGGAGAAATAGAACATTTCCAGGAATCGGGAGCTGCTCAACATGAAACGCAGCAGCTTTTCGATGGAAGAAAAAGGAGAAAGATCTCTGTGGAGCCAGTAGTCCTTGCCGAACAACATGGGAAATCCTCAGTGACAGTCCCGTTAGAACAAGAAGCACAAACATGGCATGAACAATTGCAGGATGCAGCAGATACGTTAAGGTTGCCAGAAGATGGTCAAAAAGCGCCACATGGCGCCGTCGTGATCAACCGCATACAATCACAGGAGCCTGATCCACAAAGATCGACTGAAGTGAATATTCAGGCTCAAGAACAATGTCAACCCGACCATGATGGATCGTTTTGCTCCCAGATTTTACCACACCACGTCGATCAAATACCGAAATACTTAACAGAAGGCACAGAATCAAGAATTCCCGAGGAACAAACAATGACAACTCCCAAGAAGAAGTCGATGCGCATCGGGCGCAATGGCAAATTGACAACCTCTCCACCATGCACCACCGCTAAGCGCTCTGCAAGCCTAGACAACAGACAAATCGATGGCTCGTTAGTCCTGGAGAATAAGTCGAAGAGGACCACAAGCAGAGGAAGGAAGGTGGAAGTCAAAAAGGGCAAATTAATCCCTTCCCATCTTGTGGTGATCAGATACATGACCCCCAGCTGCGGGAAAAGGGTCGACGAGATTTTGTCGAGCCAAAGAGATGTACAAACCAATCATATGGCTCCCATACCAAAGCCACAAGGCCAAAGAACATCTGACATAGGCTCTAAAAAAGTCGTGCATCCTTTCTTCTCCGGGAACCTACGACCCAAACCACAATTCTCCTCGATAGGCACGAATGAAATCTCTTCGACCGCCTCGCCGTCAGAAGACGAAGCACACAGGACAAGCCCAAAAGCGCCAAAAGCTTGGAAAGATATTACTTTCAAATCAAAAGTCTCCAGGCAGAAAGTAGCGTACGGGCAGGATCCGATTTGGCCACCTCTATCAACGCAAAATGTTCAGCCCGACGGTATTGCTCAAAGGAGTCCAGCGACGGATAGAATAGACCAGGCAAAGCTGAAGGCAAAGCTACAGAGTTGCACTATTGCGGCAGAAGAAGACATCTTAAAACATTTTGCATTGCAGTTGAAGACTCGAAACCCCTGGGTGCATCATGTTCCTCAGCGAATGGTCATGAGCGGAAAAGCTCTTTTCGACGCAATTCGGCCCGATTCTCCCCTACTGGAAAACAAATTCAGACCCTCCATGCGATCACTTGAAGCTAGAATAGTCACGACTCCTACCACGTTCGATCGTGGACTGGCTGCTGATGCTCATTTATGGGCGCATGAATACGGACCCAAGCGTTGGCAAGACGTACTTCAACCCCAGAGCAAAGTACTATACGATTGGCTAAGTGCATTACAAGTACACAATGTGCAAAGCGGTCAAATTCAAGCACAACCGAAAATACAAATTGAAAAGAAGCGTCGTAAGCGGAAATCCGACGAGCTTGATGATTTCATAGCACACTCAGATGATGACGAAGCTGAAAACAAACAAGGTCCGAAGAACGCCATCTTGTTGGTCGGACCATCCGGGTCTGGCAAAACTGCCTCTGTGTTTGCAGTCGCCCAACAGCTAGGATTTGAGATTTTCGAAATTCACCCCGGCACGAGACGCAATGCGAAGGACATTCTGGACAAGGTAGGCGACATGACTCAAAATCATCTCGTTCAACAAGCAACGGAGAATTCTAGCCGCAGGTCTAGCATATCTGCGAGCGCCACAGAGTCGACACAAAGTTTGCCCTTGGCTGCCCTGCCGAATCAAAAAACAATGGCCTCATTTATGGGTCTGGGAAAGAAGGGTAAGAGAAAAACTATTCAGCAAAACCTAGACAACAATTCGAATGGCAAGGAAGCCAAGGGTAAACAGCAAAAACAATCTTTGATCCTGTTTGAGGAAGTGGATATTTTATTTGAGGATGACAAGGGCTTTTGGAGTGGAGTGCAGACTCTGATACAGATGTCCAAACGTCCGGTTATCTTGACCTGTAACGATCCAGCTTCGATCCCATTTGACGATCTCGATCTGTTCACAATCTTGACGTTTTCTCAGCCTGCACCAGATCTGGCTGTCAATTATCTGCATAAAGTCGCAGCCGCGGAAGGCCATCTCCTGCAGATCGATGCTATAACAAACTTGTATCTCACCAAAGATTGCGACCTTCGTGCGTCCCTCGCCGAACTCAATCTCTGGTGTCAGATGGCGGTCGGTTCGAAACAAGGTGGCCTCGATTGGTTCATACCAGACAGCGAGCGTCATCGCCCTATGTCTGATGGCTCAGTGATCAGAACCGTCAGCAAAGATACCTATGTGCTTGGCCATGACCTACTCCCACAACAGCTTCCCGATAAAGAGGAGTTGATACGCTTCGCCCAAGACGAATTGCAAATATCACCACTAGACTGGGTTGTACACGACGGTGCAGTTGCAGACACTGCGACAGAGATTCAAAGATTTGAAGATCACGCTTTCCTCTGTGAAGCTAAAAGCGCACTCGACCTGCTAGATGAGGCCTGCTCGCCACTGCTAGCTGCTAAGATCAAAGACCTCTCATCGACTCCCACCATCGCCTCACCACGAACCGTCACTGCTAACCATGTCCTCGAAAAACTGGCATCGGCAAATCCCCACGTTTCTCCTTATGCAATATTTGATAGCCTTGCTATGTTGTCCGAAGAAACTCGAATTGGCTTGCCTGGGCCCCGGGTCGAAAGTCACATACCTTAGACACCTGCTCCACCGCACTTGTGACCGAAGTGGCGCCCTATATACGCTCAATCGTCAATTATGACCAACGTCTTGAACTACTTCGAAATGAAATGAATGCTGAAGGATCATCCCAGGGGAGCAACAAGAAACAACGACGTACCCGAGCATCAAGAGCAGCTCAAGAAGGCACTGACAAAGCGTTCACCAGGCGTGACAAATGGTTCACCGACGCCTTGAATATCGACGCTGTGCTAGCTACTGGGGGAGACTGGCCTCGGATGCAGGTCATCCAGGAAGAGTACACCGTCAATGGCCTAGAGACTCAATCATCAATAGTGTATCATAACAATATGGAGAGTCCTAGTCCTAAGGACACATAGCCGGAAAGCATGAGGGAAGCAGAGAAAGGCATATTATGGGGACCAGGAGCATTCAGCAGCAATGAAATTTGAGGAAATGAAACTAGACACGCAATGACATAATGATATACCGGATTATGGGTTGTCTTTCACATATGGCTCTCGTCATGTGTTTCCCTGAAGCTCGGCCCTCATGATTGCTTGTCCTTTATTTATTTCTTTCCCATAAGCATGCCCCTATTGCTACGGATTTGAGGCCGCCCTCCTTTGATTATCAGCGGTCCGCCTGAAATTCGACTCTTCCACTCCAGTGTCCTCATATGTCGGGTGTCATGAAATCACTGTACAATAATACGTCCTTGGTTATACTCCCGTACCATTGTGCTTGTGAGCAAACTACGTCTTCAATTAGCAACGCACCTACCCAATTTGCCATTCGGCAGCGGGTCATTCTATAATTCACCATGATCCCGATCTGTGAGTGACTAACATTATTGATTATAATAAATTTTTGTGCACCTAAGATACCACATTCTGAAGTTATCAAGGCCATTTAATTACTAAATTAAGAAACGAACTCATCATGAGCGAATGGCACCAAGCGTCGTCGTCTCACGTTGGAGTTTTGTTCTTGCGATCCCCAATGCTAGCCATGCTTGGTGAGTCGTCTTTAATGCCGATGTCAGCATTGTTTGGTAAACCTTCGGGCTGGAAGAAGTACACAAATTCGTCGAGCTCTCGCGCCGGCCCTTAGCGCTTCATAACTTGCCGTCGATATTGGTCGGGGTCGCTGGCTTTGAGCTGAATCTGCTCTTCCGGCTCTTTTAAGATCGCCGCCGTCGTTTTCAGAAACTCGTTCCATTGGCCTTTCGTGCAGGCCCAGATGAGGTTGTCTTTTTCCGCGATCCGTCGCAGGTCATCGCTGAATGACTTTTTTAGGGCCTCTTGGTGGGCCCGCTTTACCTCTCGGTTCAGACCGTCACTCCAGGCTAAGTTGCAGAAGCGTACGTCGCCGACGACCCGGCCTAGCTGAGTCTGTCCTGCTTGTCAGTCCTGGTAGAACCGAAGTTGTACTGGAGCCCCCTTACATCTTTGAGCCGCGCTTCCATCGCGCTTTCGTTCGTTCTGGTCTGCGCGTGTGGATCCGCCGTGGCCGTTGGGTCCCATGCTTCGAGTAGTTGTAGATCTTTTTCGAGAGTTGGTCGGGTTCTCTCCTTATTCTTACTCGGGCTGCTTGCCCTCGTTTGATCGTTATCCTTACCCATGAACATCCAGGTCCTGTATCTGTGAGCTGTTTTTCCTAGAAGCAAACTGTTCTCACTTTCCCTCGCATCACCAGGTAACGTTGTACAAGTTCGGGCAACTGAGCAGCAGCGATCAGGTTCGTGCTTGGTATCACCTCGCGAATCGTGAAATCCCCGTTGATGCATCCGGTAGAACTCATTCTCGGACTGTAGCATATAGGACAACATCAGGGTCCAGCCATGGTCTTGTGTGAGAGGCGGCATCATACCATATCTCTCGCAGTACCTAGCGTCGGTTAAGATTCGCTCGACCTGAACATCGATGCCCAGAGGTTCTGTGCGGCCAACGGATCGTATCGCACTTCGGCGGCAGCCAGTGATACATTATGATGGACGACATTCCGATGCTGAACAGATAGCTCCGTCCTCGAAACTCCCTCCAACCATGATCTTGAAGTCCCCTTGCAATTTCAACAGCAATGAAGTTCGTAGCGACCGTCAAAATACCCCGTCGCGAACTTGAATGTCGGGAGAAGGGCTACCGGAGGCCATAACGTTCCGTCCATAGCAGCGAGATCTGTCCTCACGTGTTGATTTCATCGTCCATGAAGCGGTCGCCGGCGAGGTTGCATCCTGACTCTGTTTCCAAGTTCCCCACCCAAAGGTGTGAGCATGGCACTTCAAAATCCGTCCATCGAAATATTTTAGACGCGAAGAAGCAGAGCCGCATCACTTCGTCGATATAATGCAAGTGTCCAGGGGCTCGCAGTAATCAGTGTTCAAGTCTAGCATTTGCCAAACATGGTTGAAGGAACTGCCTTTCTGAGGGAGCCCAGGCATTTGCAACTTTTGTGAACTTCGAGCTGCAAGCTATATCGGGGCACATCATTTATATGTCGCGGAGTAATTGAAATCAGTGTTGAGAATGTCTTTATGATGGTGATGGCACACAAGAGCTGACAAGTGGTGTACTTGCAGCTGGAGCGACAGTTGGGTGTTATTGGAGTGCGTTGCTATACCAAAGGGTCTTGGGACACATATTTATATGTATATATAGTATGTACCGATTCTTTGAAGAGGAGAAATCACCAAGAGCAAAGATGCAACGGTCCGCGAAACGAACGATGAAGGACTGAAGGACTGAAGAGTAGAAGCTATGAAACTGGGAATGGGGAGGGGATATTTATAGCCAAAGCCTACAGGACGATATTCTGACAAACTTGTGCTGAAGGCTTTCACCAAAATATTGGGACATATCCATGACTCACCTGTCTCAAGTCTGGGAGGGGTATGACTGTATCATCTGAAACAGAATTTCTAAATATGGTTGATAAAGGATTCATTTTGTATGAGACTGTGCTTCATGCACTGTACATAATCACTGGGTTTGGTGAAGATTTGAGGGGAACCCTGGGCATCATGATTGTTCATGGTTCTGTTTCGTTGCAGAATAACGACCCATGGCGGAGTAGATTTGAGCAGTGCTTTCAAAGGGAATCTTCCTGCAGTGAAGTGTGACGAAATATTTGGACATCTGAGACAGAATTGACGCAGTTTGCTTGCTCAAACTCTGGCGGATATATTTCGAGTTTTGCATCAAGATTTGGTTGAAAAGTGATCGGAGCCGCCAAGATACGAGAACTGAGCTCAATCCATGAGGTAATAAGAGAACGAATACATCAGTTTCAAATACCAAAAGACTTTGTTAAGAAGACTGGCATAATGCACGTAATAAGAACCAAGTTCTATGAACGCTTTTGCCATGCCTCTCATCACCCCAGAGTACAGAATCCATTCCGACGAAATACATGAGGAAAATAATAACGCCAAAGCGACAGCCCGTGCCCACCCACGTCAGGACATCTAAGTCAAACATCTGCCGCCCATGCTTTGCCCATTCATCATACACACTCCAAATTGTGGGATGAAAATCATATACAGGCGACCTTGAATATGATGCCACCAACGCCACCCACAACGGGGATGGCTGCAATCACAGCCTCGGAGATTTTGGCAATTGCGCTCTCACAGTTTCCCTCGGTTTCCGACTCGACATGGCTAAGTCTCACTGACATCTGTGCTAAATTGTTGCCTCTTGCGTCGTTGATGACCACCTGACCAAAGGTTGGCACGTCCCGAATAAACGGTCTGTCGAGTGTTCCTTGGCCATTGAGAAACGCCAGAGGATTGGGACGGTCCGCTGTTTGTGCCAAATCAAACGCCGTCTGTAAGACGTTTGACATATAGTCACGTTGGTCCGTATTGTCAAAGTTGCCGTCTACCGTCACAAAGAATGTGCCTCTCCCTTCTATCACAGGATCAGCCGGCTCGTTGAAGGGATTAGTGGGATCGCATGCGTTATTGCTACAGGCCTGACCAACCCCCAAGCGAATGAGCTCGCCGCCAGTTCGGAAGGTAGTGACAAATTTCCCACCAAGCGACAATTGACCGTCAGCCCCTTCAAGCGGATTGTCGAAAGCTGCTTGACTGAAACAAATGACACCGGAGCCGATGATACTGGAGCATTCGCCAGTGGTAGAGAAAGTGTCTAGGAAGTTGGCGCATGCTCTGTCCGAATAGACATGACAGGTAAATCCTTGGGTAGAGGATATAATTTCGACAGAGCCGAATTGATTCGTTGCAATACATTCACTGCTGTCAGCGAAATTGGCTGCATTTGAACGGATATTGTCGCTAAGCTTTCCATTACAGTTTGGTTGTGCGAAGGTGGCAAGGGAGATGCTTGCGCTCGTGATGTGTGCGAGAAAAGGGAGGAATGCAATGGCCAGATACATGTTTGTTTGGATATGCGTTCTGCGAGTATGATCTCTTTGCATACAGAGTAGAGATCGGGCGTTGATAGAAGCTTGGAGAACTGGGGTTGTGTGTCTGTTTACCTGGAATTTGTTCATCAGGCGTATACTCGTCTGATATATGAAATCGACATGCCGTTTCCAAACAAGCCTCATCGAGACGGTGCACCATGGCTCTGCCACGCATGCAACCAGTAGTGGAGTCTTGACAGATCCTTTAGTTAAGCAGGCTGATCACGCTGGATACCATGACTCTCCCAACCAGAACACCTTACCGTACAGCCACGGCCCCATCCCTAGGACCTCCCAAAGCCCTAGATTATTTTCCCTGCAAGGCATGCCCCAAAACGGTAGTGCGTATCATCTTGCATGGAAGAATGGTAGATCATGAAGGGTGGTATTTTAAGCTCATGATCCACCTTGAAGTTATGTAAGAATAGAGCTGAGAACAAGTGATATTTCGCGTCACAACTTTGGGAAGGAGGAAACCTTGGCATTGGTACAATGTCAGCCCTAACAAATTGACAAGTGCTAGAAGTCCTTTTTTCGAGGTCTATGTTACGCCGGCACGTGGAATAGAATGCAGGTAATCTCCTCAAGGACCTAGACCTGTGGTTAGTCATCGCTACCCAGCCTCGACTAGCGATGTTTGCAGTCTTCTGCGCCGCGACAGGGGCGGAGGCGGCCTTGGCAGGAACCGATTTCTTTCCTACTATACTCATCTGAGCGGACTACCTATTTCAGCCGGAAGGTTTCCCTACACCGCAGACTATGATGGGGCAGACATTACATCCTCGGCTCTCGATAGGTAGAGATATCTGTAACCGACTACCACTTTTCATCGCACCATTTCCACCAAGGAGTCAACTGTACGGAGTCCCCAGTCCAGGGTCAGAGTCAACGAGGCCGAGCCTTGGCCCCATCTTCAGCTTGCGATCCACCAGGCCTGCAAGCCTGGCACCCTGAAAGATATGCAGGTGGGAATAGGTTTAGGTCTACTCCATGAGGCGAGGCAGCGAGCATCCCCGCCTGTATGACAGGGAGGTGAGTAAGTCGATCCATGAAGCAAAGATAAGTATTCGCACATGTCTTCATTGCCTCACATTACATGCAAAAGTCTACACATCCAACATTTTATTCTCTGCCAGTCCTCCTCGTCAACCTTCCTCAACATCTTGAAATGGCCTCCGGTCGAAATTCTTCCTACGAACCGTACCGCCAGGTTGGGCGAGACGGCGATGATTCAGATGCGCTTCTGAGACCCGGACCTGAAGAAAAGCCCCTTCACACCGCCCGGCAAGCAAACCCGTCGCGTCTACCGCGAGCGCCTCCTACGAGTGGAATCCGCACTACGCTCAGAGCCTTCGGCCTGGCGATCGCGGTCAGTGTTCTTAGTATTCAGGTCTATACGATCTACGTCTGGTTGGACACACGTCACGACACCTATCACAATACAACGACTGGTCTGCGCACTCGATCTTGGCCGCCCGTTGATAGCTGGCCGGCTTATCTGATGTTGAGTGTCGGCGCGTTTGGGACTGTGGTTGAATTACTCGCATTGACAAGCCTGTGCAGTTGTGTAAGTTTTACTTCAGTCATCGAGCTTCTTGAGGAGACGAGCTAACCCTCTATTCTCCTTGCTATGCAGTTCCAAGGCCTACACGACGGGATTTTGCATGCAATCAGCGTCTACATAAGCTCAATCGCACTTGTTGCCGCCTGGATCGCGGCCCTTGTTGCGTTTAGGGTGGTGTATTCCCAAGGAGGCGACCAGGACCATTGGGATATCTGGTCCTGGTCATGCTATCGCGACCACTCGACCAGTGAGACTGTCAAGTGGAAGGCAATGTGTGTTCAACAGGTATGTCAACGCACAAACACATCCGATCGTCTCGCTCAGTATTCCGCACCCGCTAACGAACTATGACTTCAGAACTATACTTTTGCGGCAGCCATAATCGCCGTTGTGGTTGAGACTCTGTGTGTGGTGCTGTTTATCTTCAGCCAGCGACGGTTCAAGAAAACTACTCAGTATGGAAAAGTCGGGGCTGTGCCTAAATGATCATGAGGTAAATGGTTCCAGGAATAGTCACCATGGACCACTGGCACGTAGATCCTATGTGGCCTGCTTGTAGAATATGGAATTACTTGTTGAGGATGACACAACGAAGCTTGGGGTAAAAGCATATCATATAACTCGGCGTGGTTCGCTTGTGTAGACATTGGGAAGAACGGCGTTTGAGGCGTGTGGGCGACGAATTGGGTTTATCGCATGGCATTGTGCAAACGTTGGTTCACCAACGACTTGTATCTGAGTTAGATTCAGTAAGAGGAAACTCGATCTTCCCTTGCCCCACATCGTGCTGCTGAGCAGGTATCTACTACACTTGCTGCTGGATAAGAGTTCTGTAGATCTCGGGAACTGCTGAATACTAGGTTACGGATAACATCTCCGCTATGCGGCACCATATCGGGCCCTTCCATGATCATAACAATCTACGTCATGACTCAAACATCCACCAAGTCGTCTACACTCAATGCTCAAACACACATCAGCAGCACTGTCAAGGCTCAAACGCCATGTCCGAATCGTCGCTTCACAAGAACAATGCCCAAATCGACTGAAACATCACTCACTCCTCCAAACCCACCACTCGCCACACCCGCCCTTGATGACATATCGCTTCGCTTCTCATATGAAATCGCCCGAGGAGAAATGGGGGTATTGTCATTTGAACCGTACAAATCACTGATCCTCCCGTTCTGGGCATTCCGCACAGTCCCGATCGCGCAAAAGTCCGCCGACGCTTTGTGGTCGATCTTCCAATCGTATGTGCAGCGTGGGGATCTCGTAGGCGCCGACATGGCGCGCAAGTTCATCCAGATGGGCATGACGAGGGCGAAGCGCTATGCCAACCATAAGGGTGGGAGGAAGTATGGCAAGGACGGCGAGAAGTTGGATAAGTGGAGCGAGGACGACGATGTCGACGGGAAGAGGAGAGAGAAGCTGGAGGCCAGTGAGCTGTTCAAGGGCTTTTGGCGGAGGTGTATTGCGGACGAGAAGTATCTGAGGCTCAAGCAGGAGTGGACGGATGCGAAGAAGGAGTATTTGAAGACGGCGGCGTCGAAGAAGTAACGCTCTGCGGTATTTGGGTCGATTTTGTTGGCGTAGACTGGCGTGGACTCCACTTGCAGTGTAAAGAGTACACTCGTGGCGTTTTGTATGCATTCTGGCATTGTTGCTGAGCATGGTGTAGTGTCCCCATGACCATCACCACCTTTCGCGGCCATCCATGCGTCTGATGGTGTTTTTTCTTGACGACCTGTCCTCAAGGGTCTCGTATTCTTCCCTCTTTTAACCTCTCAAGTTTCCGTTTCCTTATCATCCTCCTCTGTCTCCTTGCCAGGCTTCTCATTTACCGGAGGCTTCCCATGCAACGCTTCCGCAAACCCAATCCAATCCTGCACACCTCTGACAAAAGCATTATCCGCATCTGGCACGGCATCGTGGCCCAGACCACGACTTCGTCAAACGTCGACACCTCCTGCAGGATTCTGACCGGCTCCGGCGGTTCATCTTCTTCCTCTTCGATCTCGATGTCGTCGTCGATCTGCGTGTATGTCGGCCGGGAAGTCGCTTTCGTCGGCAGCGCGATGAATTTGTCTGTTGAGTCCACAACTATGCCTATTGCTCATCGTCAGGGGCTTTTCTCGTTTCATCGAATGCACTCCAGGAGCGAACATACCCTCATAACCCTCTGCGATCTTGATACTCCGTCCTCGAAGTTTTCGGCCTCGGAAGTACGATGTCTTCGTGGCATCTGCAACAAAAGCAATTCCGTTAGCTTGATCGTGTCTCTTCCGCAGCAGCATTCTCCGCCCCGGGATGAGTACAAACCAGATTCAGAGACCGGATTCCAGTATCTTTTGGTCACTTTTGTAGGCCCATCATAGTGGATTCTGCAGGGCAGGATGTTCATCGTGCACTTGTCCCGCTTTTGGGGCTCTTGTCTTTGGAGGGCAAGCATGTTTTTGTTGGCTGATCCTGTTGACCAGCAGGAGAGAGATGCTTTGGCTCTGTATTAGATTTATACTGTATAGGTACAATATCCTCCGCCTCAGTACAAATACTACGGAGTAGGTCAAAAGTACGGTTATGGCTGGCGCGGGGTGACTCGACGCGTCTAACTAGACGAAGTACGACGCGTTTCTGGCAAAGCGCCTTAATTACATCATCTGGACGCACTCCAAATCGCTACAGGACAAACCTCGCAGTAGAATGCCATAACCCTCATGAATGGTAAGCACAATTATCGTTCTGACGCAAGAGTCATGCCTGACGTTTTGATGGTAGAGCTACTTGTATCAAGATCCTGTTGTTCCGCTGACGCATTTTTAATCCTCGTACAATAAGTCCACGATCAACATCAAGTGAGGCCTCTTCCTCTACGACCTGGTCAATGACCTCCATGGCCCAGATTCCGTGTTTCTATACGTACAACAATTGAGCCATAAGGTATCACTTTTCTTTGTGAAAGACTCGCCATCCGACCTGAAAACGCCGCTTTTGAAAGTCATGTCTCCGTCCGAAATGATCACTCGCTGTCTATGACCCATATCCATATTCGTGTTTCCCTCCACAGTCGTATTGTTAAGACAAGATCCTCCAGGCGATTGGGAGAAGTCGGCACCAAGCAAATCTCAGTTGTCAAAAGCAGCACGCTTGACATCGTCCACAGATTGTCCTCCTGAAGATCGCCCACCCTTCCGTTGATTTTTCTGACTAGCCTTCTCAGTCGTGTCTTCATCATCGTCTTCAATGGCACTATGACGACCAGTAGCTTTGTTATTGGTAGTCTGATCGTTTTCATCGTCGGGATCTTCTCCGGTGAACTTGTGTTTCTGGCTCTTTTTGGAGGCACTTTCGGCAATTGCTTCCTTCTCCTTCTCCCATTCCTTGCCAACAGGTTGGAAATTTTCCTGAACCTTCCGTGCAAGATCAGCAGCTTCTTTTTCCTTCGCCTCTCTCTCACGTTTCTCGTTCTCCATTTCTTCCATGTGTCTGATGTCATCGACCGAAGGTTCGTACAAATGCCACACGGTATAATGAGGAAGACCGACGACGGAAAAGTCCATTCTCTTGGCCATTTTTCCAAACCCTTCGGTCTCGGCGTGCCTCTCAAAGGAGAAAGCTGGAAAGTGAACACCAGCGCGTGATACTCGAGCTTTGGCAAGAATCGACACACCACCGATACCATCGAGTTCCATTTCGACATCCGGGTCACCGTATGGGTCTCGCAGATATGCAAGGTGAGGCCGCCATGTAGCATATTCCGCATAACCTTCGACAATGACAGCATCTTCATCCAAGGTCTCGGCAAGAGCTATTGCGGTCTCTGATTCTTGCCATGAGTTCAAATCGTACGGCTGCTCGCCACCTAACCAATCTGGGAGAGGGCGCCAAATATCTGCCGAAAGTTAGTCAAATGTTGCTTTCACAAGGAAAAAGTTCATCCTACTTGGCACAATAATGTCTCTATCATGTCTCATCAGATCTTCAATGACGGTGAAAGGACAGGTCTCGACGTCAGCATCTCGCCAGTATACCCAACTGTGATATGGTCTGAGGGCGGCACTCAATAGCCAATTTCTTGCTCGAGCCATGAGTTTTCTCCTTCCTGCCTGCGCAGCAAATCCGTGTCTGTTGTCCACATCTTGACCGACAGCTTGCCCAAAATCTTTATGGATGACTGAAATCTCTCCGTATGGTTGTGCTGGATCTGGATCAGCCTGTAAATCCTCGAGCATTCGTGTCAATACGCCTTCAGTATCATCCTTGGAATCAGACACCAGAAAAGCTAGGTCAATAAGGTGGTGAGGATAAGTGAAATTTCGTAGATGAGAAAAGAACATGGGTAAGTGAGGTGCAGCGTCGCGTAAAGGTGTACAGAGTAAAACCCTCTCTTCTCGCTCCCAACCAACAGAGGTTCCCTGCACGTCGTCCAGGTCATAGTATCGTAGGGTTTGTATGTCATCTCCGTGTATTGGTTTGGATTCGGTTGACAAGGAAGGTATATGTCTGGTCGAAGGGAAGAAGAATATGACTAGAAGTACAAAGGAGGTGAAAGTGATCAAGGCAAGCCGGAATAATCGACTTCGATTATGTATGGCCTTCTTTCGAGGCTCGAAACGTCGGCCGAAGGCAGAATCTGATTTTTCATCATCGACTAAATCGTTGACGCCCCAGATGTACTTGCTTTCCAGGTCGGATTTCTCAGACAGGTGATAACGGTCATCGTCGCGCTTCTTGTTGGCACCGTAGCCATTAGCAGAGGCGTGATGCCTGTTCATCCCTCCGGCTCATCCCCCTCCCCACACGGCCTGCCCTTTGAAGTGTGAGGTCTCTTTTCGATTTGTGGAGGTATGATTGCGTGGTGGCAGTGGTCCGCGAAGGGATTGGAATTGCGTTCTGGGCGTATTCTTCTTGGAAAAGGGAGATGGTGGCCTGAAGAAGTGCGTACGACTGGCTGAGGGGTCGGATGGGGAGGAGATCTCAGCACGTGGGTGTCACCGAGTCTGCAGAGAAGTCTCGAAGCCAAAGGCTGTTGGTTTGAAAGTGAATTTGGTGATATGTGGTGGAAAGAAAAAGGTGTGCAGTCAATGCCCACGGAGAGGGTACAGATGATTCTCAAACCAAGTGCATTGACCGAATGTGACAAAGGACTTGCAGGGGTTGTCGATTTTGGTGCAAGATCTTCACCGATCCCAGGTCCGTGGTTTGCTGGTCACAGATCCGGCCACACAGCCTGAAGAATGTCACAGAAATCTGTCAGAACCCAAGCAGACAAAGTTGCAGCTAAATAGTAGCCAAGCTTAGAGAAGTTATGCCTAAGCTTGGATGGATGAAACGGTGAACTCGACTCGGGTGACGATGCGTTTCAAGCTGGTGACGAATGCCCCAACTAATGCAGTTGCAATTCTGGCCTTTTCTGGTTTCGCAACAAATGCCATTCCTGGCCTCTCCGCAAAATAAGGAACAGCGGGCACTTTCGCATAACACTTCCTATCTTACAATCCCCCATCAGAAAACTTCTTATTTCTTTGTTCTCTATTTATTGTTGTAAACCCTCTCTCCACAAAGGATCAATACCTTAGACATCCTCTTCTCTAAAGTATGTCGTGGGCAAAGGATCGTATGTTTCGTTGCTTTGATGATAGTCGTTCGGCCTGGATCAATCCAGATTTCAATCCACGACAGCAAGTGCCTGAGCCACAGGCTATATTTCTCAGCCAGTATGCTCGGGAATGATACAGTCCAGGAACAGTACTTCTATGAAGTTCAAATCCAGGAACTTCATCCCTCATAACGAGTTGTCCGCACAAGTAAAGACTCCCTTGACATTTCCTGCTTTATAGTCCAGGATGATACTATCGACGGAGGCCTAGGTGGAGCACGCCTTGTTAGTCCCTGTGTGCTCAATATCTTAAGTCATCGGGCGTAACTCACATAAGTCCCAGCCCCAAGAAATAAAATCCGACGAGGATGATGAAAATATTGACGATAAATCCAACCCATCCACGAATACCTCTCTTCTTGTAGAATCCGGGCCCCAGATCTGCATGCCTCATCCTGATATACGCAGTGCCCCAAAAAATCCAGCCAAAGAACGAATCAAATAGCGAACTCATCAGAGAGAGTAGATCTGCGAAGAAAGGGATCACTTCTGCAATGATGAATGCCATAATCCAAGTCATGGCCAAGATGCCAGCCCATGAGAGCCAGCCGAGTACAGTGTGACTGGTCTTGTGACGAGTTCCTTCGAAGATACGGAAGAATAGAAATCGGGCTGAGACCGACGCATATAGGACGCCCAAGAAAATCAGTGTTGGAACCATGAATGAAAACGACACTTTCTTGTAGATATCGTTCCCAAGACTGCCGAAAGCGGGAGCTGTGTTGTATTGAGTGCCTGTGTAGCCGTAGACTGAATTCACATCAGTTTCCTATCTCTCAGATACACAAGAGGGGTGCTTACCAATACCGCCGACCAAACTGAAGACGATGATTTCACAAATCGTCACCAACCAAAGCGCTTTGCGGAAGTCGTAAGGGTTCTTCATTTCTGCAATGAAGCTGGGCAGAGTGATTTGCCCAATGAAAGTGTAAGCAATGTTGAGGAAGGCATTCATTCCGGACACAAAGGTTGTACCAGCCGCGGGAACGATGAGCACCAGTGGCTCGCCACCAATGTTATTTCCGGCTTCATTGATGAAATTGGGATCGGGATTGTAGCCTGCAGTTCCATGCTTCCCTTCGGCACCTGCGAAGGCCGCAGCGAGAATTACACTGATGAAGGTGAAGACAGCTGATGCTGCTGCGAGTTTCGAAAGTGTATTGAAAGTTCGAGGCATCGAGCAGACCCATGAGATGACTGCGCCAATTGCAGCAAAACCCACAGTGCACAGGCTATGGTCTTGTGATAGAGTTAGAATTTTCGCCATAGAGTCTCGTAGTTGGTCGCTTACTGGTCATGGTGTTCAAGTATCTCGATATCACCAACACATGAAGGCCCTGTATGAAGGTATTGTTCAGTAGGAACATGACGGCAGTGAAGTACCAAGCAAATTGCGAATTCCAGAACAGCATTTGCCCAATGTCACAGACATCGCGAACCTCAGGGTGACGAAGACAGAATTCCCTGTACGATCCAGTCAGCCATGAATCTTGGCCTACTTGAAGAGGCACTTGCCAGACTATCAGAGAGGTATAGAGCACAAAGGCAGCTTGAACAATAGTCAAAATGATTCCTGGGACCAGACCCAGGATTGAGTACGAGTAAGGGAAGGACATGATGGCGAGGCAAATGTATTCTGAGAATAATAGCGCTGCTGTCTGAAATTTGTTAGTTAGGATGTCGTCCTGATGTGTGCACGCAGGATCTGGTCTCCGTTTCCAGCGAGAACCAACCTTTTGCCAGGAGCATGTCCTATACTTGATCGCATCATTGGCCTCCATCTCGACCAGCTTATTGTACTCGTCTCCAGAACTAGCATCCTCAGGGATCTCCATCGACGCCTTCGGAGGAGGCCCAATTCTACTCATCTTGCGGCCTTGCACCGTAGTAGTGGAAGTACGTCGCGCTTCCAGATCAGCCATACCATTGAGATTGGTTTCGAAGGACCCCGGTTGCCCGAAGACAGGCTCATCCCTCTTTTCACGCAAGTTCGACATAATGAATGTAGTTTCTTGTCGCTTGGAAAATGATTCAACGCCACTTGACAGCGCGAATAGCCCGTATAAAGCAGGCGTAAAAAAGGAAATCGAGATTGAGGCGAGGTGATTGCTGCATGTGACTCTATGTATTCAAAGTCGGTGGATGTCGTCTTCGTTGTAAAGCAAGACAAAGCCCTGAAGGAAAGAGAAAGGCACCTGAAGATGCAGGCGACATAGGACTTACATCTTATTATGGGGAATTATTTCTGGACAAACTCTGCTTGCCGATCCCCGATGGCGAACCTACAGCATTTCCATTCTTGCAAGATGTGTTACAACGAGCTGGTGACGTCGCGTGGCACAAGCATTGACGATCTTCGGCAGAAGCGCACGACCAATTGTGGGTCTGAAGCGGCTCACGAACATGGGGACACCATCGAGCAATACCTGGCTGGCCAGTCATGTGTTTTGAAGGTGAACCCAAAGGGTGCCTGGCACGCCTGGGTAGCAACAGTATCTACTCTGTTGTGGCCGAGGGGCGAGGTATCCGTCCCACAGAGTGGACAGCTTTGACATAAGAGACTATGCACAACGTAACAGTGGTCGAAGCTAGGCCGTGGGCCTGCGTGTTTTGGTAGAGAGGATCCATCCCTGGTTCACAAAGATTTCAAGTGATCGTCATCTCTCGGATATCGGGATCGTTCCTGGCACACCGGACGTTCGGCGAAGATTAAAACACACAGAGGATCTAGAGCAGTGTCATCAATACTTGGAATGGAGGATTTGTAGCACGCGGACTTTGACGGTCATCCTCATGCCAGCGAAATCTTGTCACGTTGAGATCTTTCAATCATCACTTCTCCATAATCCGTGGCGACAAGGTAAGCTTCTTCAACTCTCGGCGATTCTTGCTTGGTGTGTTAAAGTGCGCTTGGCGGAATGATGCCAAGCGGGCAGAGGCAACATCAGGCCTCGTCCTGAAACATCATGAGTAGGTAATGATCAACCAAAGTTCTGCACTTTTGCGTTATTGGGTAACTAAGACTAAATCTCCCGCGGGGCCTTGGCCCGTCGTTGACAGGAGGGAAGATCTGTCGCCTGTTGCGTCTTCTATTGAGTAGCTAAATTAGCCGCAGCGTCAAGTGTTGAGTATGAGGATGAAGTTGTAGGAGGAAGAGCCAGGATTTTCCATCTTAGTAAGTCATCTAGTGTCTAAGACCACATTCATTCCTAGGACCACATATCTAGATATCCTCGTTCTCATCATCCTCAATCATTTTCGCGTAGTCCTCTACCGATGCAAAGGTTGGTAGCGCTTTCTTCCTAGCCTTTTCTTTCTTGTCTGCCTTATTTCTCTTCTTCTTGGTGGGCTCCTCAGCTTCGTCGGCCTCGTCGAAACCTGCGAAGTCTTCCTGATCAGGTCCAGCATCTTCTTCGACGTCCATGAGGTCATCTTCTGACTCATCGAAGATCGCAGGATCAATGTCAACTCCCTCATCATCAGAAATCGGCGCCTCGCCGAGCTGTGAGCCATCCATATCGGATTCGAGCTCTGACAGATCCAGATCATCTTCACTATCCAAATCACCTTCAAGATCCGGAGCACTGTCCATCATCGCCTTGAAAACTTCATCTTCGTCTTCCGAATCCTCATCGTCCTTACGCTTCTTCTGCACCTTTTTCAGGGTCGCCTTGCCGATGCTAGAGAAGTATTGATGGAAGAAAACATCCTCTGCAGCGACGTCCTTCTTCAACCTGAATTCTTCTGTATTGACTGGTATCTTTCGCCGGCCACCAGAGGTGTTTCCGATGAGCACGCTTTGAGAATCGGCTGCAGCCATCGGTTGCATTATGGATGTACCTTTCAATCCTGATGCGCTCAACTTGGGATTGCGGTACACGAATCTGTCCAGGAAGTGACTTAGAGTATGCAGAGTTAGATCCGGTTTGCCTGGCAATTTCGAATGCCGCAAGAAATTGTCGGCGTTGAGTGAAACACCAGGGTGAAAATGTGCAAGGAACGGCAGAACTTCCCATATGCAGCTGTTGTCGGCATTGGCATGCTCCGGAGCACGCTTATGGCCGTCATACAAGTTCAAGACGGTTTCGCCTCGACCTTCCACTTGTGCTATCGTTCCGTCTTCATCAACATCACGAAAAACTTCTTCGTCATCATCGTGGTCTTCGGGTTCGTCAACTAAGCTTGCCAGAGACGGGAACGTTGACTCTAGGTCTTGCAAGAGGAAAAACGTCCCAACAATAAAAGAGGGGTCATGAAGTGACAAAACTTGTACCAGTCGCTTAACAAAGGCTTTGACTCGCTTCAAGTTAAGGTCGGCTTTGAGAGCTCTGTGCAACAAGTTAAGGTATAGTTGCTGCTTTGAAGCTGATAACAGCCGAGGATCAAGTAGTGTTTCGTATAAGACGCGATAAAACCGATCATTGGACGATTTGTGGGTGGTGGATAGTTGCTGAATAAGAAGCATAGCTTGAATACTCGTGTTGAAGTTCGAAGAATGCGTGATTCTGAAAAGTGTCTCGATGTGATCTGAAAAGCTCTGATGACTCTCACCCGCGTATGGGTAGGCTCGATTGACGCCCGTTAAGATTGCCGATGTCAATTTCTCGCGCAAGTCTTCGGTTTGCGGCTGCACAGCGGGTTTTGGCTTTTTGTTTTTCCTCCGGTGCACTTGTTCGTCATCTTGCGGATGGGAGTCGAGTTGAGGTACTTCGGGCGCAGTATAGGATTTCAAGATTGTGGTGAACAATCCAAAATAAATGTCAAGTAGCTTGATCGCCACAGCCTCCTCCTTGGTACTGAGAGCAGTCTGGTTCAAAGTCACAACAGCGTAATACTTACCGTGCAAACTCTGACCAGGTCGAAACACAAAATCTGTTCCGATAGCTGACACAACGATGTCTTTCATGGCGGGATGATTGATCAGCAGTTGCATCAGTAAGTATGATGCTTGTGACGCGATCTTTGTGACGGGATCGCCGAGTTTGTTTACAAGAAGGCGAAGTAAGTTCGATTCCTGCTCTGGCTTCTCTTTCAGTAATTCGTAGACGAAGCTCAGGGCTTTTGATTTGGAGAACTCAATCTCATCATTACACCAAACTTCAAGGATCTTCAAAACCTCAAAATATTGCTCCTTGAGCCAGCTTTCATATGCCCACACAACAAGATGTGCTTCTTTCAATCCTCTTGGTAATTTATCTCCTCTCTTCCATTGTCTGGTTTTGTTGAAAATGTGCTGTAGTGCTGGCTGTGAAGCGAAAGCATATAGTCTCCTGGACTCTGGTAAGAGTGAGCCTTGAGCGAACAGATCTTTGAGGGATCTGAGGACGTCAACTGCCTGAGACCGGCTACGTTTGCCAGCCAATCCAATCAGTGTTTCCAGAGCCCGAACATTATGAATGGGAGAGTCTTGGACTGCAAGAGTCAGAGCTGATATTTTGTCTGATAAGGTGCCAGAAGCAATCACGGTGTTGTAGAAAGATTGGGAGGAAGAGGTCTGCTGGGTTGCCTTGAATTTACGGTTTTCCTCATCCAGCAAGTGTTTGGCATATTCGTGCAACTCAGTCATGGTTGTTCCGGGTATTTGAGACTTGATGTGGACATCAGGGTCATAATTGGGTTGTTCAATGTTGAACCAGTCAGGTTTGAGCTCGCACACATAGTCTGTAGGTTGTCCACGGGTGATCTTGATGGGCTGTTGGGGCGCAGATTTTGAAGTAGGAGGAAGTCCATCTTCAGAAGGGGACGCCTGCTCTTCTGTAGCGAGAGCGTCCACCTCCGAGGTATTAGAATCAGTTTCGTCGCCACCTTGAACAAGGGCTATCTCTTTTAATATGTTTTTTATACCCTTGTCCAGGTCTCCAGACTTGCCCCGCAATTGAGGTTTCTGGGTGTGTTCTGCATCGCCCTCCACCTCTGAATCAGTGTCTACGCCAGCGAGAAGATCCAGGTCTTCAGATGTGCCACCAAGTAATTTGACCTCGGCGAGAAAATCATCGTCAAGTTGTGGTTCTGACGTATCCTTGTCAGATTTCTCGGGCTGTGCTGTTGTAGTGGTTTTGTCTTGCTTTACTTTTCCATTTCTTTCTCGCTTTTTGCCGCGCTGTCCTTGAAGAAGATCTCCATTGGCAGTCGACACAGCCTTGAGATCTTTCTTGTCCTTGGTGGTACTCGTTCGGGGCTTGGTGGCATTAGGATCCAAATTCTTAAATTGGGCTTGAATTTTGCTCCGTAAATCTTTGAATGCGTCGTGTGCAGGTTCAGCCCCAGAACTCGCTGCTAGCGTTCCAGGCTGCGCCATCTGAGGAATGGGAACAGCTTTGCTTTTGTCCTTATGTTTGGACATTTTGGTTCGCAGAGTGCTTGGTGATGGTGTTGTAAAACAGCGTTGCGGAAATTTCATTCGATATGCAATGTTCGACTCCAAAAAAGTTCCAGCTCGCGGAGTTACCATTTAATTCCGATAAAGCACTAAGTCGGTTATGGACTAGCATCTACTCCGTAGATCTTCAAGTTATGCCAATTCGCGAACTGTCATTCGTTTATACTGTTAAACTGTAGCAAATAGTGATCATGATCCGCCTTGAGGGTTGTTCAAATCTATTTTCATTATAACTTCGAAGTTACAATCATTGCCCGTGATTTTCAGACGCTTGGAGCCTTCCGCAAGGAGTTGCCGTCACGCCCCCTTCACTGGCAATCGAAAGAATTCTGTACAAATTCGGCGCTAGCTCGAGTCTTTACATATGTCACAACGGCATTCATGACACTTCGAAAGTCGCTTTGGGCACCTCGAAGACGTGTCTTTGATAGTTTGCGATGGCAGTATCGCGCTCTACGATGCAGCCATAATGATGCCAGGCATCGAATCAGCTCCTTTTGGATCCCTCAGGTCGTCGTGGATAAGCATTATGGAGCTCTCGATGCCACCACGCTCTTGACTAGGGCCGGCTACATCAGACAAGCATATGCAGGAATTTTTCACATGTTGCCATTGGGTTTGCGCGTTCAAGAGAAGCTTGAAAGATTGATCGATAAGCATATGAGATCGATCAATGCGTCCAAAGTGTCATTATCATCCATTTCTTCGCAGACGCTATGGGCAAAATCAGGGAGACTTCGTTCTGATTCTGAATTCTTCAAGCTCAAAGACCGAAAAGGAACTCCTCTTCTACTAGCACCAACGCACGAGGAAGAAATCACCGACCTTGTCGCGTCTCTTATTCACTCCCCAAAACAACTTCCCATCCGATTGTACCAAATTGGGCGCAAGTACAGAGATGAGAAGCGACCTCGCGGTGGACTTCTTCGAGGCCGTGAGTTCCTCATGAAGGATCTCTACACTTTCGACGCAACCGTCGAGGAAGCTCACAGGACCTACAATGAGACCAGACAGGCGTATCGAAACTTCCTTGACGAGCTTACAGTGGACTACATCGAAGCTCGTGCAGACTCTGGAAATATGGGTGGTGATCTTAGCCACGAATATCACTATCCAAGTTACGCTGGTGAAGACCAGATTATCACTTGTTCCAATTGCGGGCTCGCCAGGAATGAGGAATTTGTCTCAAAAACCACGCATCAAATACAGAGCCTTGAAGCACCTCCGAAATCTCAGTCTGAACCTCTGCAACCTCCCAACGCGTTTTTCCGAAAGGACTATGTAAGCAAAGACGGTCGTTCTCTTGTGAGATCGTTTGCCCCACGCAGACTCAGCGACTCAGTCGAGAGCAAGTCTGCACGTCAGGAAGTAAACTCTTATGCCCTGAAAGCAATACTCGACGGCGTGGTTGTCCTTGACACTGGCATTGAAAACCCTTTGCAACACTTCAAAGAATCGAGAATTCAAGCTGAAATCGAAGACGAGAGCAAAGAATTCTCGGTATATTACGTGCTAGATCAACAAGTGTCGACTGAAGTAGTCAACGAACAGATGTTGGCCGATTTGGAGACCTTTCCGCCCGACGTGGAGTATTTCCTTATCAAGTCAAATGAAGGTGCAAAGGAGGGCATCAATTTGCGCAAACTTCAAGAAGGTGATCAATGCCCGGAGTGCGAGAGCGGGACAGTGAAGGTCGAAAGAGCCATTGAGATTGGCCACACGTTTCATTTGGGGACCCGCTACAGCGCGAAACTCGGACTCGTTGTCCAAGAAGACGCAAACAAAGGAGTTAAGACTCCCGTCGAGATGGGCTGCCACGGTATCGGCGTTTCAAGGATTATTGCTGCGGTGGCATCGTGTCTGGCCGACGACTACGGGTTGAATTGGCCTAAAGTCATCGCACCATTCGAGGTTGTAATCCTAAGTCACAAAAATCAAGCATCTGATGTGGCTCACGAACTGTACGACAGCCTCACGATGTCTAAAGCTGGTCCGGTGGACGCTATCATCGATGATAGAACTGTCACCTTGCCCTTCAAGATGAAAGATGCAGATATGGTAGGGTATCCTATCCTGGTGATTCTGGGGAAAGGCTTGTCCGAGAATAAAGTTGAGGTGCAGTGCCGGCGTCTCAAGTTCAGAGAAAATGTCGACCTGAGTATCTTAGTGGATGTTGTTCAAGGTTTGCTGAAGAAGCTCTGAGGTTGATGGTTGTGTATATCATAGGATTCTGTTGAGACGATTCGATACCCCTCTCGTGTAGTATATTCATAGATCGAATATCGTACCTAGGTACCTATTTGCTCCAAAAGAACTTTTGTCAGAATCTCTAAAAGTATTCGCAAATCAAAACATATGCGAGATGCGAATATCTTCTGTCGTTCTCAGAGTGCGAAAAACATGGTACCATGGTCTTATTTGTCTCGATCTAGGGTCTTGGATTTTGTGTGGATGCTAGGTCCAACTGGTATCAGGTCCCGTTGGTTATACAGCAAGGCTGCCCGTCTGCAAGGCTACCATGTGTTATAATCTTGTTCCCGCAATGCTCCCTCAAAATTCTTCCTAGTCTCGCAACGTGATCAATTGTTGCAACTACCTGAGTACACAACAAGAACCATTTTTCTCTCTGTTAAGGATTCAATTGAGTCTTTCTCCTGTCTCTACGCCGCTCTCAGCATCCTTCACACCACGAATTCACAATGTCATCGCAGCCGAACAGCGTCGACGTGAATTCTTTGCCCACGCAACAACTCTCCGCTTTGCAACAGCGGCTCTCACAGGAACTCGAGCACTTAAGCTCCTCCTATCAACGACTGCGTGCAGCTCAGTCGCGCTTCAGAGATTGTATTCGCAGCATCCAAGACGGCGTGCAGGGAAAGAGTGGAGGTAAGTCGTGCCTCCGCTTTACTACAACTCGACTATTGCACCGTTCAGTCCATTTGTCGATCAACTACTGACACTTGACGCCGCATCTGAAGACACACCCCTTCTTATCCCACTGACTACGTCCCTCTACGTCCCGGCACATTAGCCACGCCGTCCTCATCCTCGTCGTCTGGGACCAGCTCCAGTAATGCGTCCGCAAACGCCACCGTCCTGGTCGACGTCGGCACGGGCTTCTACGTGACCAAGACCACCGACGATGCGATAACTTTCTACACAGGCAAAGTGGGGGAGTTGGCGAAGAATCTAGCAGACATCGAAAAGGTGGTGGCGGGCAAGAATGAGAACCTGAGGGTCATTGAGGATGGTGAGACTTCCCTTTTCCTTGTTGTCTGTTTAACTTTCTGGACAAGGATGGAGAGAAGACTGACGCTAAGCGGTTTCCCAACAGTGCTGAGGCAGAAGATGTTGACGGAGGGGCAAGGAGGCGGGCAGAGAGCTGGTCAGGCGCAGGCTGCGGCGGGCTAAAGGGTTGAATATTGATGCTATGGAAATAGAGATGCCATCTCACTTGGGAGTATATGCTGAATGCAATGGGTAATCACGACAACCAGGCTAGATTGTCGGTATACAATATACGACGATAGAGGCGAAATACAGAGATCCAATGAGAGAAACATTCACGTTTTGCACTTCTTTTAACCTGTGGAACAGGCTGCTAGAAACCTACAAGGAGTTCTTCGCCTTATGACACAGTCTCAACCAAGACTTGAGCAAAGGACCGCCAATAAGCGCAATGAATGGGACAAATCAATAGTTTGGTTCACTCTCGTGTTGGCTTTCATCCGTAAAAATGCCCAATGCAGAACAAGGCGTTGCTAACTCTAGATTGTAAATATGCATGGGCTTTTCTGTCAAAAAGGGAATTGCAGCTCAAATGGGTTTCGTCTTCGTCTGGTCAATGTGACTTATCGTAAATGAAAGCATGCCCTGGTATCATCGCCGTCCTCCACGGGCAACCGCTGATCCGGTCTCATCAAGTAAAAAGCAAAAGGTCTTCAACATCGCTCTGGGACTTAGCCTCTCGTGCCTCTCCTAGTTCATCGCCACTAGTGTCCTTTTCAGGATTCAGAATTGCCTCCTAGGCTTTCTTCGCAACCTTAGCAATGGCCTCGCCAAGAAGACCTTGAATCTCTTCTACTTCTTCGATAAAGTTTTGAAAGCCTCTAGGTAAGGCTAAGCCCTCGTCTTCGCCACTCTCGGGGAAGAACGTGGCAATCGACTTTTCCCATTGTACATCCTCACCAGGCCGAGCATTGGCAAAATGTCCCATCAGATTGTCCCACTCTGGGTAGTAATAGAATGCATGCCATCTCGAAGGCTCTCTGGGAGGCATCGTGGCTTTGGAGTCATATGTATCCTTTCTGCGCAGCTCAAAGAAGCCATCTGTGTCTTTGAATCTCCACCGCATGACTGTAATATCAGATACACTTTCCAGAGCAGAGCTTGTCGGAGAGAACTGTACACGGCGGATTGGATCGGCTTTCATGGCGTTCACTGGTGGCCGGAACTTGATGCTACGTTGAAATGCTGCTAGATCATTGCTGATCCGTCGGTCATCGTGCAGAGGGAAAGCATCGATAGTTACCTGATAATCGGGTCCTTCAAAGTTGAGGTGGCTGACTTCGAGTCTTTGAACCATGTCGCCGTATTTGATCCAACGTCTTTCTCGCACCTCGAACTCTTCGGTCTCTCCTAATGTGCCAAAGACGCATTCCAGCCGAAGTCTCTCGGCGACACTTTTCGACGGAAGGAAGTCAAAGAAGGCGCCGTATGAAATTGTTGGATCTTTGAACGGACCAAGGGATGAGATAGCTTCGGCGAGGTCTCGAGGATGTCCCTGTCGAACAGGTAAACTGTTGAGTAGAAGCTTGGTTCGGGTCTCCGTGACCATTCTGTAAAACTCTTCGAACGAGTATGCATCGGCACCGTTGGCAGGCTTGTGGAATCGATGGAACGCAAGTTCTCCGAAGGCAACTCTAAGCCGGACATGCCGCTGAGATATCCTGAGAGTTTTGATGCAATCATCAATAGCTTTCCTTGTTCTCCTGCGGTTGCGATGGTGCTTTTCTACCCGTCCGTTTTCCCATGCTTCTACATCTGATACCGGATCACCAAACAAAGTCGGCAGGAAGGAGTTTGTTCGAATGTCTCTGTCGCCGAGGCCCACCTGATGGCGATAGATTTGACTGGAAGGAAAATGAACGAGATTGACCTTGATCAGTTGATCACGATGGGCGACAATTTCCTTTACAAGGTTTGTCAGCCTGCGTATGACTATTTTCAGATCCTCCTTTTTATAAACTCCGATGTCGATACGACACTCCTCCGAGTTTTTCATTTCAATTCGGCAAGACTGTGTCTCTTCAATCGATTCAATGGTGGAAGAGTGGTGGTCGATGAAAGCTCCCATGTCCAAGTTCTTTGGCCACAATATAACAGCTTCGATAGGAAACTCAATATTGGCTTTTACGAGGCTCGTGTGGAGCTCTTTCTGCTCCATGAGGCGAGCTTTGCGCTGCTCAGCCCGTCCGTCTAGGGCATGAAACCTAAGCCACTTCTCCGATTTCCCTTTTGGAACTGACTGTATGTTTTTTTCAAGCAGCTCAAGTTCTCGCTTCGCATTTGCGACACAGGTAGTGTCTCCCCATATAAGGACTTCGGTGCCAGTGTTGATCGGTTCTTTCAAGTATGTATCGGTCAGTCGCATAATGTCTTTGAGCCGAACGCGAGGATGGACTATAGACGAGCCCAGATCCATTCTTAACGCTTCCATACAGAGCTGCTTCCAAGGTACATTCAATTCATATTTGCCGCTAGGAGATTCGCCCCGTTGGAACAAATCTTGAGCAGCACTGACAGGAGCAGCCGTTCTGCGTGAGGCACTGTACAAGCCGTGGACAGGTGTGTTGAGGTGACCATTTGTGATGGGACCTAAGAGTTGTGCGATATTATGACCCTGGGATTGCGGTCCTCCATGGCCAAGGAGCTGCTGAGACGGAGGTCTACCAACAGCTTGTCGAGAAAGACCTGCATCTTGGTTCGCGTAGAGACCTGCACTGTGACCTTCGTCGATCCCAAACGAGTAAGTCGTGCCTGGTAGACTGGCGACCTCCCACTCTGTACAGTGTTACTGAATGGTAGTCTGAAGAGTCGCCTTCGCAGATATAACCCATAGCAAACAGAAGTCATGGAACTTACTGTCAAGATCAAGGCCATCGCCTTCGTGGCTATGTCTGTTAGTAAGAGTGGATCTAGGGTCGTAGTAAAACTCACTCGCTCATATCGAATAATTACAGCCACGTTTTCATCACCGCTGGCTGCAGATCCAGTGCTGGACAAGACGAGTAGTGTACTGAGGCCGCTCTGATGTCCTGTGTATTCTTGTTAAAAGCGTCTGACAGCAGGACTGCAGAAGTCCAAATTCTCAGCCTCGGTGCCAAGAGTCTGAAAGGCCACCCAGGGACTGAAGTCGCCTCACATGTACATGAAAATTTGGAGTTGTTGAAGTAAGTTCTTCTCTATTAAGGCTGCGATGAAGAGAAGCACAGAGATCTGTAGAAATTATCAAGATCGACAAGATCCGGTGAAGGCAGAAAATCACCGTCAGAGATTCATGATCAGAGTTTGAGACAAAGTTGGGCTAATGAAGATGCCAGTATGAAGTCGTCGTTGCTGAAGTGCCAGCACCGCTAATACTTTTCTTGGGAGACAGAAGTAAAAAGATGGCTTGCGATTTGTAGCCGAAAATTGTTTTGCTGTGTCGGATTCAGCAAACAACCCTGCTTGATATTGGGAAAGTAGGGAGTTTGAAATGAAGTCGTGCAGAGCCTTGGGGATGCTGGGTGTGCACTACCTGTCCGGCTTCTAGGGTCGTCGTTCGATGAATTTAGCCATAAATTACTTGATTAGGAAGTCCTAGCTTCCACTAGCAGTGAACTTCATTCCTCGCACGGGTTGAAAATCCGCATCGAAAATTGTGATTGGCTGGATCTCCAGTCTCCAACTCGAGAGAGCACGATACTCAATGCACTCAATGGCAGCCCAGACCGGCGAGTCATGCGGTGGAACCCATGCTTTGACCTCAATGTCATCTTCATGTCACCTAACATGCAGCTCGCCGTGGACTCGTGGCCGTTCCCAAAGTCAAAAGTTTCCCAGCATTTGGCGGTCGTCAGCTGTGGCAAAGTCGCCGACTGTGAATGGGAACACAGTGCCCGAATCTTGTTCTGGTCCCTTGCCTTGAGCAATATCAAAAACACAACAATCGAGTTACTCCATCGCCTGCTGAATGGTCAATGTGCTAACTAATGACGGAAAGCCGCATTGCTGTTTGGGGGCGCCTGGACTAATCATTGAGCAGAGTCTCGCATTTTGGGTGAGGATGCTCAATATTTGCTCTGCGGTGGCGTGTCGAGCCCGTCTATCCCAAGTGTTGAATAAATCGTCACGGTCTATGGTCTGATCTCCACATAATCCAAGGCGGTTTCGGTTTATCACGGCAATTGAGGAGCACGTACCTGCGCAGCGAAGATGCCGAGTTGCGCGGTCTTGTGGCTGCATACCAGACCTGGTTCCACAGAATCCTCTATCCACTTGCGGCTGCTATCACCGAAAGAGTTAATTCGCATCTAGTCTCTTGATATATGTCTTGCTTTCTGATCCTCCGATTTGCGGGCGGCCTTCCCCTTCGATCCGAGTATCCATTAGATCCAGAATTCTTGTCGATAGTACGGTGTCATTCTTATCAACTCGCCCGCAGACAATCCGCAACGTCATGCAGAGGCAAACATATCCCTGCACTGTGATCAATCCCAGGTACATAATGGGTCGCTTAAGGCTCAGCTGCAATAATTTTTCTATACCCGTATTTTCCAAAGTTATTTGTCCTACTCAGATAAGATGTTTGGCTCAAAGAATATTCCTGCTAAGCTCACGCTTCTGTGCCTCACTGCCTCATCGGCTGTGTCCGCTTTTCCGTCAAAGCCTGTCGAGAAAAGGCAGGCCGACTGTGCTGCGGTGCATATTTTTCTAGCTAAGGGATGGAACGAGCCTTACCCAGGTCGACAGGGAAAATTGGCTGGTGCCATATGCTATGGGCTCGACAGTTGCGATTATGAGGACATCTATTTCTACAATACACCAGACGCCGTTTACTGTGACTCTGTCACCGAGGGCGATGTCAATGGCGTTGCTCAGATGACTGCTTACGCCGATCGTTGTCCAGACTCTCAACTTGTGCTTAGCGGCTATTCTCAGGGTGCGAATGTTGCCGGCGACATCCTTGGTGGTGGTGGCACCTTTGGAAACAGTACCGTCAATTGTACAGTTGCTGAGACTCAAGGGTTGGATCCCACAACAAGCCCTGGAAACAAGAGTAGGCTTTCAATTCCATTCTCTGCTCGACGCATCTAGAATTGTAGTGATGAGAAAATCTGCTAACCATGTATCAATAGTTGCCGCAGCCCTTCTCTTTGGCGATAATCGCCATGTGGCTGATCAGTCCTACAACGTTTTGTCGGGAGCAAACGCCTCGGCCGATAATCCCCGTTCCGGAGTACAACTCGAACGTCTGAACGCTTTCGCAGGTGTGTTACGGTCGTACTGTGTTAGCACGGATCCTGTCTGTGCTCCGGAAGGAGGTAGCGACTTTGACGTGGAGACACATCTCAATTATTTCGACCTGTACAGTGATGACGCGGCTGGTTGGGTCAAATGGATCCTCGAGAATCCCCAACGACTGAATAAGATGGAACATCTTTGATATATGTCAGAGTTTATGATTTGCGCTTAGGATATGTGCATATGGCAGGACGAAATGTCTTATATCGGCAAGCTTCACTTAAGCCCTGCTGTACCAAAGGGAAGCCGGCACAAAGCTGTCGCGGCTATCATTCTGACGACAGACATGAACGAACTCGGAAATCTGGCGCAAAGAACTTGATTGGGGCTCTGGTTGCCGCATAAAACTGACAAGACAAATGAATCCTGTGCTTTGACGGAAATTTAGCTCCTAGGAAATAATAGTAATAATGATGATAATGCAAAATTTTTGAAAGAAAGTCATCTTTTGGAGAACGTGCTTAAGCCTTAGGTACAGTAGATTCAGTCGCAACCACGTGACCTTAGCAAAAGCTGCAAGCACTCTCACAAACCATCGGACGCGCCACGCCGCGCCACGCTCCGAGACGTGTCTACACGGTTTCAGTCCATCCAGAAAAGCTCGTTGACCCCAAACTTAAGCCGCTATTAGATGCAAAATGTCCTCCAGACAACATCGATAATTTTGGCGTAAATCAAAATGTCTCGATCGCAGAGATATTCAACAAAAGGCGGAATTCAAAGGGAAGACTCCGATGACGAACTTGGTTATGAAGACCACCCCTGGCGATGGATCTACGAAGCAGATGAAGCGCCGAAATTGGCAGACAATGAATCAGAAAATCCCAGGAAGAGGAAGGTCAATGTCTTGAGAGAGGGTTTGAAGAAACCTGTGATCGTTGGGGCACAGATGGGCATGTTCTCTGTTCATGTTGGAGATGCCGTGCTCTTGAAATCGCCAGAACAAGGCAAAGATTGGGTTGCACTTGTCTGCTCTTTCTCTGAGACTAACGAGGACGGAGATGATGAGATGTCGGTCTATGTCCAATGGTTCTGTTCGCCAGAGGAACTTGCTTTTGGCAAGAGGTCGAAGACGCTTCCTGACGTTTTGCCGAACGAGTCCTACATCACTACAGACTTCAACATGAACCCGCTGACCGCCATCAATGGCAAAGCCATTGTTTTGTCGAAGGACGCTTTCTTCAAGAAGTACCCTAATGGGGCTCCGCCGAAGTCTAAAGCCGCAGCCAGCCAATATGGCAAGACCATTATGTGCAGGCGAGGCGTAAAACAAAGGACAATGCGATTCACCGAAGATATGGCTTGGGATGAGATCTACAACGGCGCCGAAGATTTGTTGCACTTGATCGATTGGATCAAGGATCAGACTAAAGGCAAAAAGGCTCAAGCGGACACAAAAGGATCGGACACAGAGTACCAGGAAAAGAAAGATTATCTAGATGACGACCAACCCAAAACCCCGAAAAAGAGAAAGATGACCACATCCGTTACCACGCCAAAGTCCTCAGTCAAAGCATCTAAATATACGACGCCCACGCACAAGAGAATTATGATTAAGAAGCCACTCGAGATCACCCCGCTAGGTACCAGAATATTGTCACCAAGCCAATTCATGTCGACTCCATACTCGCATGCTCGCACCACTCTTCACGTCTCTGCAGTCCCGACTTCATTACCTTGTAGATCGAACGAGTTCAGCACTGTTTACTCACACCTTCACTCGGCCATTGCCGATGGATCGGGGGCCTGTATCTACATCTCTGGCACTCCTGGGACAGGGAAGACTGCCACCGTGAGAGAGGTCGTCACATCACTACATCAAGCTGTTTTGAATGAAGAATTGGATGAATTCAATTTTATTGAAATCAATGGGATGAAGGTGACTGAGCCACATCAGTCTTATTCACTTTTATGGGAAGCGTTGAAAGGAGATCGTGTCAGCCCAAATCATGCGTTGAGCCTCCTAGAACAAGAATTTTCTCATCCCAGCCCACGACGCATTCCTTGCGTGGTACTCATGGATGAGCTCGACCAACTCGTAACCAAGAACCAGAGCGTCATGTACAACTTTTTCAATTGGCCTGCGATGCGACATTCACGGCTTATTGTGCTGGCTGTCGCAAACACGATGGATTTGCCTGAACGCACCTTATCGAATAAGATTAGTTCACGACTGGGGCTCACTAGAATCACATTTCCCGGGTATACACATCCCCAATTGATGGAGATTATATCATCACGACTCGAGGGTGTGCCTGGCAACATTGTCGATGCAGATGCCATCCAATTCGCCAGTCGGAAAGTCGCGGCGGTGTCTGGTGATGCACGACGAGCACTTGACATCTGCCGCCGCGCTGTCGAGATCGCCGAGCAATCGCAGGGGAACAAGCTCGGCGAAGACCCTGAGGACGTGACTGCAAACACTCCAAGTAAACGAGGTCGAAACGAACGCAAGGCGGACGCGGACAAGTCCACAAGTTCAAACCAACAAATAGCAAGGGTGACAATTGCCACAATCAAGCAAGCCATCAATGAAGCTACTTCTTCCCCATCGCACAGCATCTACGCTCTTTGCCACTGGCGTCGAAACTATTCCTTGCCGCCGTTCTCGCTCGCATCCGACGTACCGGAGTCGCAGACTCGACGCTTGGCGATGTAGTCGCGGAAGCAAAGCGAATCGCTGATATTGCAGAGAACAGTGCAATCCACGATTTCCTGTTGCTGGACAGCGGAACAGGGAAGCGAGGCGATGTTTTGCCGAAGGTCCTCGCGCTGGGTGGAGCAGCAATGGAGCTATTAGAGACTGGGATCATTGCGATGGAGGCCAGAGCTCGGGGCGAGAGAGCAGGGAAAATCAGGCTGAAGATAAGCGAGGAAGAAGTCAAAAGTGCTCTTATAGGTGACCCGGATGTCAAAGGCTTGGGCATAGGAGGATGAAGATAGCGGCAGGACCTGGTCCTCTGAAGCCCCGTACAAATTTTATCAATATTGGGTGGATCATTTAACCGCCCTGCACATTTACTGTATGTATGCATGTGTGCATCATAGACAAACCATCCTATACTTCAACACGGCAGCAGCAACTCTGCAGACCTAGATGAAGATGTTAGTGATAGGACACTTGGGTAGACCTTTATAGGCGCATGACCACTTTGCTTTCGTTCTTGCTACCTTCATTCGGCAAGGCTCTGCTCCAAGAACGATGATGTCCACCTCAGAATCTTCATCATCGGTTCCTCCAGCCATGGAAAAACAGCAACGCATGGCCACTGACTTCAACAACTTCCTCAACACGGCCTCCCTAGTCACATTGTTCGTGGCCCCAGCTCTTATCCTACTCCCACCCCGAAAGCTCGACTTCTACACCTTTTCCCTGGCTGGTGCGTGGGTCAGTTGTGCAAGCTACCGCAATACCTTCTCGGACTACATGCCATTCCAGCAGCGAAGGAGATTACGTGTGGAGGCACAGGAGCAGAGGAGATTGCTCGAGGAGCGCGAATTAGTGGTGCCCCAAGATAAGAGAAAAGGGAGCTTGTTGGAGGAGAAGGCAAAGGAGATCTGGATGGGTGGCGAGAAAGACGGTTGGAAGGAGCGAAGGTTGGCGGAAGAGCAGGAGAAAATCGACCAAGGCGAGGGCTACGGTTCGATGATCATGGATCAGATATGGGATGTCTGGAACCAGGGTAAAACCGGAGACGAAGCGCAGGAGAAAGAGGCAGGGAAGGAGAAAAAAGGCTAAGCTCTTCGCGCAACAATGCATCGCTCGATACCTAGGTTTCGACCTCGCAATCTTCATCTTGTTGGGTATGGACAGAGCATGCGCGTCATCACACAATTTGGTTGGGAACGATATGAACAAGCTAGATCCCCAAGAGCACAGGCACAGAGTCCTCTCTAAACGGATGGCTCCCTCACGCCCGCTCGGCGATCAGATCTCACTTTCCGCACTTGGACCATATCGCTTCGCATCCACCTCCGCTTGAAAATCTCTGACTTTGATACCATGCTTCAACAGCTCACTTCTAGCATTCTCGCTTTCCAAGGTGACTGGGTTCGGGAAGAGCGAAGACTGTAAGCGCTGTTTTATCATAAGCGGAAGCAATCTGTGGGTTGGCCGCGCTGGAACTGAAGAGGTTGCAGTGAATGCTGCAGCTCCCGACGGAATCAGATGATGGTTTTCCGCCGAACGGTTTGTGGAGCTTCTGACGTTCTTGGAAGACTTCGACATCGTGTCGGTGCTGGGCTGCGGAAAACTGGATGTGGGTAGGGACCAAGTAGGATATATTACCTGCGATTATACCTGGCATATCTTCGATCTGTCAGCTCTGTGATTATCGGATCCTATCCCAGGGAGCAGTCGTCCTACTCACCCTGGTGAGGTAAACTCGGCAGAATGCTTTGGCCCTACGTCGGGATTCTGTGCAGGCTCGTCTTGTCCCGTAGAGACTTATTGCAGAATAAAGTCGGAGAGGTACACCTCGGCAGGTACCTAGAGCGACTAAAATTGGGCAGAGGTGAAGATCACAGTGACTGTATCCTAGGGTGCTGATCGTCTGATACCCCCAGGTTTGGGACCCAGCTGTTTCACCGAGCCTCGATTCCCGCAGCTGACTATTGAACTCAACTTCTGTTTCGAGCTGCCATAGAATACCAACCTCAGTACCGCAGCCAAAGTTGTCGAAGATGTACTCATGAACCCAAATGTTACACGAGGGGAAGATTCGGGAGATCGGGCTCATATAATAGTGGCATTGTGTGACATGAGTGATGCAGAATATGCTACAGGGTGCGAAGGCCGATCAGCCGGAAGTGTTAGTGGTGAGCTTATACATGAAGATTGGGCTTTGGTCTATCGCATGACCTGGGGATTGTGCATCGATCTTGATCGTTCTTGGGTAGGGCATCGATAGAGAACATCTAGCACAAGCCCGAGCAACTTGTGTAGTGTAAGACAAACCAAAAACTGTCTCCAACTGCCATCAGCTGCACCCTTCACCCAAGGTGAATGAGGTAGATGTCAATTGCCCTGCCAACAAGGAATTATCTGGAAGGATCTTGAAAATCTGATCACCTAGATTTCTTGCGTCTCTTGCTCGGTTGATTGTTCTGTGCGGTACTATTGGTCGCCCTTCCACCACTGTTCCTCTTGCCTAGGTGTGACCTATCTCCGGGCTTTGTGCTTGATGCGTCGTTAGGTCGGATAGCCACTGCACCGTTATGTGTATGCTTTTGTTTCTTATTCTGATTTGGCTTTGCGGAAGGGACACTTGATGAATCGCTATGCCTTTTCCTCTTCTTGTTTTCTTTGGCGGCCTTACGTTCCTCTTTGGCTCTTAGACGCGCTTCAACGCCTTTCTCGAACGATTCATCGACTTCGGGAATGTGTATGTGGTCCTTGTCACGGTATTTCTTCCGGCTGTGTTCATTTCCTGACAATTCGTCACTTGCAACCTCTGTTATGTCGCTCTCTTCGATCTTGCGCTTGGTCTGCTTCCTACTGCTGCCGTTGACGTGCTTCGTGGGATGATATAGATCTGCCACTGGGGTCGGGTTTGTGTCCACAGAAAACAATCCACTCGGGTCCACAGAAGGTGCCGCCGCACTTTGCGATGCACGCGATGCAGATTCTGGTCGACCATCCTCAGCACGAGGGGGCAGAGGCCGCTTCGGTAGGTTTGACGAGGGGCCTTGCCACGCCGATGTCTGAGTTGTGTAAGACCGTGGAGAAGAGATGGCGGAGGACACTGGCGCTAGGACAAACTCACCAGACTTTGCGCTGATTGCTCGAGAATGACAATTACTTCTTTTGTCCGAGCAAGTCGTGTCTGTAACAACTCCAAAGTTGAGGATTGTGCTGGTATAAAGTCACGAAGAGCCTTGTGTAATAGCGCTGCATGTGTCTCGAGTTGAGCCATAGTGCTCCGATGTGATTCAAGAAACTATTGTCGGGTTCAGTCGCCGCGCTGGCTTTCTGGTCAAGGCACTTACCTGATTGCGCAAGTTATCCAATACCTCCGCCGCCATGTTTTTTACCTATAGAAAACCTGAACTAGCCAGCCTTTGACTAAACAATCCTTCTCTCCGTGGTCTTGCGCTCTGTCAGGCTTGTCGAAGTAGTTGGCCCTTCGATTTGATCAAGAATATTTTGGAGAACGGCACTAATGGAATTGTACTCCGGAGAACAGAATTGGAGATTGTCCATGACTGGCGTTACGGCCAAGCACTATATAAGGCAACGATGTGTCATCGCTGGCGCGCCCTGTAGTCCTGTCGCTGAGACTCACCTCAATTCTCGAGAATTCCTAACCATTGCCGTCTCAAACGCAAGCTGAAGACTTTTGAATTTGCTGCTAGCATGCCCAAAGGTATGTTGAGGGCTTCATACCAGGTGACAATGCCGATCGAGTTGGACACATGACCTGAATGCAATGACTTATGGTGCTACGACACCGAGCAAAATCACAACGGCGAAGTCTTGATATTTACTTATTTCTCTTCCGAAGCCTCAATAACTCTTCGAGTCTTTGTCATTGTTGATCGGAAACACTTAGACGCAAACTCGATCGATTTTGTCTTCCGTGCCTCCTGCCGCTCCCAGCCTCGTGCGACACTAAAGAGCAGTCTCAGTCGGCCTCTATGAACAATCGTGAAAGAGTCAGTCGCGACCTGAATAGCATTGTGCATCTCTTTCCGATGAATAGATGTCGCTCTTTCCGATTCAGAAACTTCAAGTCAATGGCACTTGCTATTGTCGAGATGTGGCTTCCTTCTTTGGACGAGCGTGCACAATCAATTCCAGCAGGATGTTCTCCTTCATCTTCTTGATTTGCCTTCATCGAGTATCTTCTCTTTGTTCTTTTCTTCACACCTCAATTATTCAACCGCTACAGCTTTGCTTGCACCATTCCGCTGTCAGCTTCTTCTCACTTAATCATCCATCCTGCACTGCATCTTGGCTTGCTCATTGTAGATTCCTCATCACTGCTCTATTCATTGGGTTTAGCCCATCTCCTACCACCAAGATCTCAGCAGATACAGATTACACACCCTGAACCCTCGACTGCGTGTGGTTAACTTGAGGTGAGTGTCACAAGAACCTTCATGGTCTTGATCCTCTGCCTATGCTAACATCGTCTGCTTGCGTTGGAGGCCATGTCTGAGAAGCCTACCTCTCAAACCACTAGCAACAACAATTATACAGGCTTTCCTCAAGGCCGGCCTCCTTATACTACACCAGGATACCAATCATACACTGCAGGTAAATACCCAAGTCCAGGGTTTGATGGATCCTGACAGTTGGCTGACATATTCTCAGGTCTTGGTTTGTCCAGTGCTACTCACTTTGCCAATATGCAAAACCTCAAAGCTGCTCTTCCCTCCTCCAATCACATCGAAAATGAGATCAGTGCCGTGAATCGTCAAGGCTATAACAGCCCTCTCATGGTTCTACCTTCCGGTCAGACCGTGCCATTGAATGGTTTCTACGGCCAAGGGCAAACCAATGGTGGAGATGCTCCCAACACTGCTCAGTTGCCTTACATCCCGACTGGCATGTTCCCCAGCTTTGTTGGTGGTAGTGGCATTTCTGGAGCCGCGCTCCATGGTTACGGTTGGCCGTATGGGATGGCTTCGAATGTCTCAGGCTTTGATCCCGTTCGACGTGGCTCTTGGTCCTCCAATGAAGAAAATACTACCACTGCTCAGGGCGTTGCAGTTGCTGCTCAGTCAGAATACTATTCCGGAGTCCCTTACTTGTCAGCCGCCGTCACCAACCAGCACTATATTGCAGGTCCTATACAACCAATGAAGTGTCAGGACAACAAATCATATGAGATGGCCAACCTCGAGGAGCTTGTCTCTCGTGATCCTCCGATTCCTCGTGCCGTTCCAGCGTTGTGGACTAACCAAGAGGAGCTCAGCCTTGCCAAGTGTCTTCAAAATCCCGAAGGGATCACGAATGTCTACATCCGTGGATTCATGCCAGATACCACAGATGAAGACCTCGAGCGCTGGGCGTCACGCTTTGGTGAGATTGAGTCTTGCAAAGCCATCATCGAACAAGACACGGGCAAGTGCAAAGGGTAAAATACTTCCGGGAAGCATAATACCTTCACTGACTATGTCTAGGTTTGGCTTCGTCATGTACTATTCTCCTGCTGCTGCAGAGAATTGTATTCGTGGGTTCTTTCATCTCGGGTTTCAAGCCAGCTACGCTCAGGTGAACATTTATCTTCTGGTTTGCATGCTCACGCTGACATCCCAGAAATCCCGCAACTCTCGTCTCAAGGATCTCGAGGACAGAAACTCGACCAATATTTACTGTACCGGCGTGCCAATCGATTGGAATGAAGCAGTATGGTGATCTCCAGAGTTGCTCATCTAAGACACTAACACCCACAGGATCTGGCCAAACATTTCATCCCGTTCCACGCGATCTCTACCAAGATCTGTAGGGATGCCCCTTCCGGTGTAAGCAAGGAAGTCGGCTTTGCAAGGTAAGAAGAACGCCAACATAGACTTCGTCTAAGATTTTGACATCAAGCAGATTCGAATCACGCGAAATTGCAGAACGTGTTGTCAAAGAATTTCACAGCACACTCACCGAGCATGACGGTGTCAAGCTTTTCCTACGCTTTGCTGATACCAAAGCCCAGAAACAACTCAAACAACAGAGCCAAGAGCGTCGCAATTGGCGAAGCCGAGAGTATAGCTATTCTGTGGAGCATACTCCTTCACCCACGTTGACTCGCCTTCAAAATGTCAATAGTCACATCAGTCCTGGAAGCTACCAGTCCCCTGCTGGGGCTAGCAATGGATTTACCCCTGCGACGTCAGTCTCTCCGGCGTAAGTGCAGCTTTACTGCTCAATTGTGTTCAACCACTGACAACTGTTCTCTAGAGATATGCCAGGTGTGGGCAAGTCTGCTTCTTTGGCCCGAGCCTCCGCTTGGCCTATGCAAGGTGGGCTGCAATCTATTACCAACACAAGTGTAATGCGCAACGCTGTCCCAACAACAACAACGGCAATGCATTCGTACATTGAGATCCCACCCAAGACTTCCGCTGTCGTGCCAATCCTGGCAGACAACTCCGACCCGAAGAGAGCGCAGACACCCAGTCCTAAGAAAGTCACCATTCGCATCGAACCTGCAAGTGGTAAAGAAAACTACTCAAGCACCCCTCAATCCAGCAAATGATTGAATGACACAACTTTTACCCTGGAGATCCTGGTATCTTCAGGTTTGGGTCTGTTTTCTGTTCTTGGTCCGCAGATCTGCTTCTTGTTCGCTTTGTTCATTCTTGCTCAAGGCATGCACAACCCAAAAGTTCAGTATCGACAATCTCCAACATTATTCAGACATGTATTGCCAAGTCATCAATAGTTGAGCATGCAAGCAGTCTTATATGGACAAAGACAGTATGTTGATAAGACGAGATTCAGATGCGAAAGTGAAAGCGGCCCAGTTCAACATTAGTATAAGATATTTACGCATCAAGAGCTGTACATGATTGAAGGAAGGCAAATTGTATTGTAAATTTGTATCACAGTCAGATAGTATCACAATCTCCATGAATTTTCAACTTGACACCTTCCAATGTCGAAAATCCTAACAGATCTCTTGTCCATGTCGACTATTATGCTCCACACTACTTCGTCTGGAAAGCGCTCGGGCTTTCAACGGCGATGCAGAAGGCCGAAACCGCAAGCCTCGGCTTGCGGACTAACCAACAATTATGGGTGACCTGCTTCTGAGACTGAAGAGTCTAGTTGGGCTTGTTGGATCGTGATCTGACTCCTGCAGTATCTTCTCGCATCTACGTCAATTTATGAAGATTGCAGTGATGCTCGAGTAATCAAACAAAGTTGCGCTCGCAATGGAATACATCAGCGCGTTGCAATCACCTGTGGACGATCTGAAGCCATCGCTGTTTGAACTTTTGTCGGAACAACAGCTAGCATCACTGCTGCCACCTACCCTTCGATATCTCCTCGCTGTGGCAACACATCGATATCCACGATATCTTTTACGAATACTGAACAACTACGATGAAGTGTACGGGTTGCTAGGTCTGGTGGTGGAGCGATACTATCTTCAGACATTTGGCGGTAGTTTCACAGAGAACTTCTATGCTTTGAAAAGAGAAAAAGTCCTGAGCATTCAGGGTGGAGAGATCAAGAGAACACAACTAGCAGTACCAGATGAAGTACGAGAGCGATTGAGACTTGGTGGCGCCGATATCTGGAAGAACTTGGCTGTGCTGGTGGGCATACCATATCTAAAGCGAAAATTGGACGAGAGTTACGACATTCATATCGCTCCAAGCGCAAGCCTTCTTATGAGCGGCAGCTTAGGAGGGCCCCGATATCTCGATCGAGACGCTCTTCCTCCTAACCCGACAATCAAACAACGATTTATCTGGTATTATAAGTGGTTCCTCCGGAACGTCTATCCAAGTCTGAATGCAGCATATTATTTTAGTATTCTCGCTTTCAGTCTCGGCTACCTTTTTGATGGAACGAAATACTCAAGCCCTTTCCTATGGATGATCGGAACACGCATGCGGCGGATGGGACCGGCAGACTATCGAGCAATTGATGCAGCATCTGCTGTAGCCGAAAAAGCAGCCTCGGCTGCTGGACGCCCTGGTCAGGGCCTCAGCGGTCTTTTCAGTCCGAGGACACTATATCCACGACTTTTGTCAAGCCTTAGGATACTCTTGCCGACCAGTATCTTTGCATTGAAATTCTTGGAATGGTGGCACGCTAGTGACTTTTCTCGTCAGTTGACCAGGAAAGCTGCAGAGGGTTTGGAGCTACCGCCGCCAGTCGTGTCTGGGATGGGGTTGGTGCAACGGCCGGTGAAGGAGCAGAATCGAACTTCGGCCGTCACCCTGGCTACGACTCGCAAGGCACCAGTGTCAAGCATCACTTATCTTCCGATCCTGACCGTGCCAGCCCCGACCTCGAGTGATCAGTGCCCGATCTGTTTGAATCCAATCTCTACGGCTGCGGCGTGCCAGACTGGATATGTCTTCGACTATAAATGCATTTTTCAATGGATCGAAGGCACACACGAAAGACAAGAAAAATTCATGAAAGGAGAGAAAATGAGCGAATGGGAAGGAGATGATGACGAGCTTACGAATGAGAAGCAGGATACTGGGCAGAGTCAAAAGAGTCAAAGCCGCGAGGGTACTTGGGAAAGCGGCAAAGGTCGTTGCGCAGTGACCGGGCGTAGGGTCCTGGGCGGGACTAGTGGATTGCGTCGGGTGATGGTATGAGGGCGCACCGTTCTAGGGAACGTATTGTATTGTACCTTTACCCTGAGACCATGCCCCATACCTTGCCAGAGGACTTTGTACTTTCCTCGCTGCCGCGAAGTTATCATCGACAAGGTTACCAAAGATGCCCTAAGTTGTCACAGCAGACTGGAACCTAGTGCGACCATCAAGGTTACCACAGAAGGATGACATTCCTCATCCAAATTTGCAGTCTCCTTACCTGATTTGGTTTGTCCGCAATCTATCCCCAACTGGCGACGACAAGTTCAAGCAAGAGTCGGTCTGACGAATGAACCTGAGGCAGTACGAGCTGAGAGTTGGAAGTTCGGCCTGTTTGGTAGCGGTTTTCAACACAACTCAGCCGTGCTACCAAGCAGATCTCGACTGTACACCAGTTGAATGGTAAGCGAGATGAGGATGACGAAGCTTGAGACAGAATGGTGTGCCTTTAAAGCTCGATTATAGGCAGCAAGCAAGCACGGAGCACCTCGGACATCACCTAGCCTTTTGAGGAGTAAAGACAAGGGCAGACATCGATATTGGCGTGGAAGTACCGTCTTGCCACCTCGCATTCCACAGAGTTTCGCCTAAAGCTCGGAAGCGACAGCGGAGTCGACTGATCAATGACAGCCAAGCAGGCAACCGGGACCCAGAATTGTTGGATAATTCATATATTGAAGTGTGCATTAACTGGAGATGAATCCTTGCAGGGTTCCTATAGTCCTTTTTGAGATTGAAGGCAGAGGTTTCGTAAGGGGACATCACAGGCATTGTACAGTGTGGTACGTAGGCAAGTTGTGAAAGCAAGATCATGCGTGCTCGGCGACTACCTGCATCGATCCTGTCGTCATCTTGTGCTCAGCGCGTGGATCTATGCACTGATATCTTAGCCAAAGTATGCTAGGTACCTCTGGCACCTGTCTGGTAGCTTTGATGTTGGGCCGAGTCAGTTAAGGGGATGAAACAGTCCAACGCTTGGCAGTACACAATTCCACGGGCCAAGAGCTCCGCTCAATTTCTCCACAAAAATTGTCCTTTCTCTATGATAGACCTTCTCGTATGACCGCTACAACCTCTCGTGTAGACAGAAATATTCTGTGAGATGCAATTATTATACTCTGGCAATCCTATCTCTATCGAGCCTCGCTCAGGATCAGTTGTCATGAACTCATTTCACGAATCCTGTGGAAAGCCCATTGCAATAAGTTGATGGTCACTCAGAGCGAGCATCCTCCACCCCTGCTCGCCACGTTGACTCTGAAACAGGTCAATTTTTCTTACCTGGTCCGCCCTGGTCCCGAATTTTGATGGTGCCCTGGCAATACACACCTAGCAGATCTGATATTCGAGACGACGAGATCCAATTGTCTCCGATCCAGCATTTGCTTGCCGAAGGCGCCATCTATTCTCCGCTACTTACCCATGCATGCACTCCATCCGTGTCCATCTCAAGGTCCATAACGTCCATGCCGAGCGCTCACCTAGCGTGGATTCCGTCCTTTGCCATGCATAAACTGGCCCACAGTCCCATAATCTCCTATTCGTCCCTTGCAAAAATCATGCCATTCATCCTAAATCCCCAGCTGCCCCTCTGAGATGAAACTCGCCAGCTCTGCATTTGACGGCTGGGTCCAGGACGAAGTACAATATGCAAAGATGATGAGATTTTTGTGGACTGGAAGCTGCTGCGTATGCATCTCCGTCAACATGGGATATAAAGACCATCGCTGAGCTCATGCTTCGTGTTCCTTTCGCCAGAGCACACTTCCCTCCAAAGCTTCAAAGCAGGTCTTTCGTTTCAGAGGTCAATTGACCGTTCCATTCACTCAATCACATTCGTTTGAAGTCTTCATTGATTGAAGCTTACCACACAAGTCACTCTTTTCGTTGACGATTTGAGCAAACAGAACCAGTTCCAACTATCTTCATCTACGTTGATCGGGTCATCCTCTTATCATCCCACAATATCAGAAATGTCGTTCTCCAAGCCAGCCCTCCTGTTTGGAGCTCTCACACTCCTCACCAAGGTTCAAGCACACGGACGTGTCACCGGTGTCGTTGCCGATGGACAGTATTATCTTGGATACAATCCTGCCTTCAGATATCAAAACCCTGCACCTGTCGTTGCGGGCTGGACAGCGGACAATCTTGACAATGGCTTCGTCAGCGACTATTCATCACCTGACATCATCTGCCATAAGAGTGCTACTCCTGGCGGCGCTTATGTCAAGGTTGCTGCCGGCTCTGCTGTCGAGCTGCAGTGGACTGACTGGCCTGTTTCCCATCACGGGCCTGTCTTGGATTTCCTTGCCCCTGCGGAGATGATTGCACCACTGTCGATAAGACTGGCTTGAAGTTCACCAAAATCGACGAGGCAGGCCTTAACAGCGGTAGCCCACAAGGCGGCAACTGGGCGTCTGATGACTTGATCGCCAACAATAATACCTGGAGCGTCACCATTCCCTCGAGCATTGCTCCTGGAAAGTACGTTCTTCGTCACGACACCATCGCTTTGCATGCTGCTTTCGATCTTGGTGGCTCTCAAGCTTATCCTCAGTGCTTCAACCTAGAAATCACTGGCTCTGGCACCAACTCTCTGACCACCGGTGGTGTCCCAGCCACAGAATTCTACAACGACGCAGATCCAGGTATCCATATCAACATCTACACCAACTTGCAGAGCTATATCATTCCTGGCCCACCAGTGCTCGGCGGCTCTGGGTCTAGCCCACAACCATCGGCAACCACTACTGCAGCCGCCGTTTCCAGTACTACCACTACCGCCGCTGCTTCAAGTTCTGTTGCTGCAACATCCGCCGCAGCCTCAACCACAACAGCCAAAGTGGACATTACAGCCAGCGTCATTGCCCCCACGGCTGTCATCTCTACCACAATCGCAGCAATCACTACTTCTGCCGCAGCTTCTAGCACCACGACCACGACCAAAAGTGCTGTGGTACTGCCAACAGAAGCCGCGCCCTCGTCGGCAACGCTTCCTCCATACACTGAAGAACCGGTCGCCACATCTACCTCGCCCGTGTCTTTCAGCAGCACTGTCACTGGCCGGATTGGCAAGCCCACCAAGTTCGTCTGCTACGTTGAGGAATAAATTTCCTCCATGCATTCCTTGACCACATGTTGGACTAAATGCACCCATCATACACCATCATCCTACGATGAATCAAGTCGCTTTCTTGGCGACTCGCTCTTCTATTTTTTTTGGCTCCTCGAATTGTCTCTTGTCCAGTGTAACACCTACCAACGTGCAAGCATACATGACGCATTTCCCGACAAGAGGTTCGATGAACATTTGTTTCAATTCTTGCTGTAAATATTACTCTTTTCGTGCTTTCAAAATCTTTTATGTTGGGGTGGACCCCTGGACGAAAGAATTGGGAAACCATGAAACGACCATTGTTATATGATATAGATATAAATGATATCGTGTCATGGTGGTCTCGTGCTTGTCGCGAGAACGACCTGGCCTTTGGAGCCCCGGAGATTAAAATCCTTTCTTTCAGAAAAAGATTCGTGTTCTTGTGGATTTCTCTTGTTTTGATCCAAACCCTGTGGACCATTTGGTATTCAGATACCACAGACTCGGTGGCTCTCCTTCTACTCGGCATTGAGATCCACGGCCTCACCCGCCTTCAGTCTGCCGAAGCATTTCTTCCACAACTCGTTCTCCTCGCCGACCCAATATTCCAAATCCACACTGTCGAGCCCAATATCCTCATCCGTCGAACCGCCCAGTGTTTCCAGCCAGCTGATCACACTTCCCAACGAAATAGCCTTGCCTACGCTCTGTGTCGTGCCAGCTTCCAACATAACATGCACAACATGGACATGGAAATGGTAGTATGTAGGCTGGTAGTGGATGTAGCACTTGACCTCGTCACTGTCAATTTGGCCCGGGAACACTCTCGTAGCTGCATCGATGATGTGAGCCTGCACGGTCTTCAGCCACGGCACGTGGGACTTCCTCAACGACCGCAGCGAGTGGATGTCGCGTCGCTGGGGTAGGGCCAGCAAGTGCATCCCCGACACGGTCTTCCGGTCCCAGTTGAGATCCGGAAGCAGCAGGAAGCCAGAGTTCGACGCCGAGTCCCAGTCGACCCGCGAGATGACGTCTTCTTGCTCGGTGCGGCCGTCCAAGATGTTGTAGATCCAGTCTAGCCGGCCAGACAGTCTTTGCCGTGCGATGTATGGCGCGACATGCGCTGCATAGATGGCAGGCGTCTCGGTGACCAGCCGTAAACGCTGTGAAGAGTATTTCTTGACGTGCTGTGCTGTGCATGGGTAGATCAGGTTGAGTTTGAGATCCGCTATTGTTTCCTGTTGTGGCGGTGGGGGTGATGATGTCGGTAGAGATTCGACGGTCGTTGCTGGATTTTTTGATTGAGGAGTTGGCACCGTTGACCGGTTTGACATGTACCATCGGTAAATATCATTCGCACCCAAGTTCGTGGTGTTGGTCAGTGTGGCAAGGAGTGTGTTGACAACGTCTGCTGTCGTCGGTAGCGCTGCCCGTTCCAAAGTGATGAGTGCTGGTTTTGAATCTATTCTACCAAGTAGCGAGATTCGTCGGCCATTCTGGTCCTGGTTGAGGACTCGCTCGAGTTGGAAGCGTGGCACGAGTGCCTCCGCTTCAGCCTTGGTTTCTGGGGCTGAAGCCATGTCTCGGGGCTTGGAGACTTAGAATATATTCGCGTAGTACCAATCCGAGAAGCTGGTGAGAGTTGACTGCCAAATTACTGACCGTGGCTGCCTTATCTGCAATATCGTGTCTGCTGATAGACGAGGCTGGAACACCCTGATTTTATTCTCTTGTTTTTTGATAGAAATATGTTGCAGATACTTGTTATAATGGTTGAGTGATGAAAAGTCCACACGGTCTCGCTGGTTCGATCTGAGCTTTCATGTACCGCAATTTCCGAACTCTGTATTTCTCTATTCAAAGGAGATCTATATTTCCTTCCTCTATCCTGGGTCCTGGTGGTCCTGCTCGTACCATGCTGTGCAGGATGGCGGGTGCGGAATATCAATGATCCATCGGAAAGGTGATGCGCGGGAGTACTTCGGGCAAACATTTCTTTCGTCACGAATCCTCGCCCAAATGTGGACAAAGTCCTCATCGTCGGATGCGGGACGAGTCTTTCGTTTCCTTCTCTGCGTCAGAGACACCCTCTTCTCCGAAGGAAGTCGGCCGGGTCATGGCAACAACAGTCCTGTCGTCGAACTGGAAGAAGCTGCAATCGACATTGCAATCATCGTCCTCCTCCTCCTCCTCACAGACAAACCCTCCCGTGCGGGATACTCAGAACAATGCAGGCGTGAAGCGCAAGCGCAATAATAGTTTGGCGTTTACGTCCTCCACGTCACGCGCGTCTGCTGGGAATGCACATCCGTCGGAACAACGACCCGCACATAGATCTCGTCACCAGGGCAGGAAGATGGTGTCTTCCGGCGAGATATCTTTGTCAACTCCGGCAACATCGAAGAAATCAATACAGGATGCTGAGAATGCAGACAGTGATATCCCGACGCGGAGGGTGTTGTCTGCGGCTGAACTGGTTAATGCGGGGCTTTCACCTTCGTATGTTGTTGCTCTCGTACTTACCCTCATTGATTGTTTGCTGATCGCTAGCAGGGTTGAGTTGGGACGATATGTCGCCATCGACTGCGAAATGGTAGGGGTTGGTCCAAACCCCGACCGAGAGTCGGCCCTCGCTCGTGTCAGTGTCGTCAACTACAACGGCGAGCAAGTCTACGATTCTTATGTCCTTCCCAAAGAACCCGTCACAGACTGGAGGACCGCCGTCAGCGGGATCTTGCCAAAGCATATGCATGAAGCTCGGTCACTCGAAGAGGTACAGATGGAGATTACAAAGATCATGAAAGATAGAATACTCATTGGCCACGCTATCCATCACGACCTTGAGGCCTTGATGCTCAGTCACCCAAAACGAGATATCCGAGACACTTCGCGACACGCTCCGTACAGAAAATTAGCCGGAGGCAGCTGGCCGCGACTAAAAATCCTTACGTCAGAGCTACTCGGCTTTGAGATCCAGGATGGAGCACATTCAAGTGTTGAAGATGCGAGGGCGTGTATGCTGTTATTTCGCAAAGATAAGGCAGCCTTTGAACGAGAGCATTCAAAACGCTGGCCTGTTCGACTGTCATCCGAGCCTCCATCTCTTGACGGACAGTCGCCTCAATCCAAACCCAGAAAGAAGAAGAAAAAGAAGAAACATTGAAGCATAAGATTGTCAACACAATAAGATGACCTGAGCTGGAGTGTACTTCATAATGGTATCTTTGGACGCTATAAAGGAATATCCTCCATCATCTCCATCGCACCTTCCCTCGACACGGTGATGATCACATCGCCGAGAGTTCTGGTATTGAAGCCCGCTTCACAATATGTGAAGTAGTACTGCAATCTCTGGTCAGCATCACTCCGCAGATTCTGCTTACATTTATTCATGACTTACCTCCCATTTTCTGCGAAATAAGGCTACGTCACCTTCAGTCATACCGTCATGTTCCGCCAGCAGTGCCCGACGAATCTTGGAATCAAAATTTCGCTGGAAGTCTTCCTTCCACAACCTCAACGTCTTTGCATAATGAGGTCCGATGTTCTCAATCGAGTCAACAATAAGCATGCCTTTGCTGCCCTTGTTGATCGAGTCTACAAGCTGTGAGACGGTCGGTAGATGGCCTCCGGGAAAAATGTACTTCCGAATGAAATCATCTCCTTTCGAATATGCTTCATATCTGGATTCGGGCATCGTGATGGATTGAAACACAGCTATACCGCCTTCTGGCTTGAGCAGCTTGTGGACACACTCGAAATATGTGGACAAGAACTCTCTACCCACTGCTTCGATCATCTCGATACTGATCAATTTATCATATGGTCCGTCCCGAGGCATTGGAAGAGCCCGATAGTCGCAAAGCAAAACTTCGATGTTCTCTGTGAGACCCGCCGCAGCTATGCGACGATCGGCCAAATCTTTCTGCTCTCGGCTCAGTGTTAGAGATGTGACTCGACAACCTGTTCTTTGTACTGCGCGAATGGCTAGGCTGCCCCAACCTGTACCAATCTCCAACACATGGTCTGAAGATTTTATTTTGGCATTGTCGATGAATCGATCCAATTTTCGGTATTGAGCCTCTTCAAGACTTTCGTCCGGCTTTCCGGCGATCAATTGGGATTTAGGCTTCCATATGGGACACGAATAGGTCATATCTGGAGATAAAAAGGCCTCGAACATGGCATTGCTGATGTCGTAGTGAGCACTGATGTTTAGTTGAGCATTCGTCAAGGTATTGGTTCGCCGAAGCAGACCACTGATTGTGGAGGATATCGACGAGGTCAACGTCGTTGCATTGGAGAGATTCTCTCTATTCAGGATGAATATCTGTGTCTGGCGTTAATCTGCGTCTTCCTGGTGGCCTTTTAATCCAAGCTCACCTGAAAGAAGGAAGTCAGATCAGGACATTCGATTTCACCTAGCATGAACGACTCCGCGAAACCCTATTTCAAGATTCAGCTACTACGCGTGAAGGGAAAGCTACACCGCGCACCATGTCGGCAAACAAAGCCAGGCGCAGCCAGAACGCATCGCGCTTTACAAGTAGGGCCACAGTTGGCTCCACGCTTTCTGCACCAACCTGTCCATATACAGTGGTGGTCCCATCCTTTTCTATGATTGTCAGACGTCCAGTCTCGATACGGCTCAACAGCGAAAGGATAATCTTCTTGGAAAGATTGACTGCCGGTTCCCATGCAACTGCGCCTGCGTAGCTGCGGGCTTGGTTGATGGCAAGGACCAACAAGGAAGTCATTCTGCTGCTGATAGGTAAGAAGAATGTAGGAAGATTACGGCATTGATATCCAGAGGTGATCAAGCACAAAAAACAAGGCTGGCGAACGTGCGAAAGGAAAGACACAACTGCGCTGGAGACATATTGCACAGAAGACAGAGATGAAAAGAAGTTGACGCATGACGCTAGATTTGGGGAACATATTGGATCGACAAAACACCTTCCATTCGGTGAGTTGCAAGCCCGTCCTCCGACGGATGGCGCCAGGTCGCAGAATGCACCAGTATCAGACCCATCAGTGGTGAGAGTTAGATGCAAGGACATTCGACGAATGTCAAATGGTGGGGTATACTTGTGTTTAGTTCAGTCGATGGCTGACTTTGACACGAAAGCTTCTTCGTCCTCGTGTAGGTTAAAACCCTCCTTTCCGTACGAAACGTAGTGTGTGGCAGTTGTCGAAGGAATCTACCACCTATCAGGGATTGCCCAAATGTTGTCAAGAGCCAGGGTACACCCCTGGCCCGTTAGAAGCTTGATTTTTACCGACGACGGCATTCCGTATGCTGCAACATAGATACCAGGCCCGTACATTTCCTACACAAATATCTGGAGCAAAAACATGAGCGCAGTATGATGACGTTTACATTAATCACTTTGGATCTGGTGCGTTTCTAGTTTGGTGGTACCTGACGATCTAGCCTTTTCGCGTTGGTATCTCGGCACCAATCATAGGAAGACAGATCCCCCGCTTTGCATTCATTTTCCTATGTAGGTGATGCATGTGAGTAACTTGAATCTCTGTTGAAACACTACAAGTATCTGTGGCCGCTTCGATCAAGGCCTCATTTCAAATAATGTAGCTCCTAGCTACAGATCAACTCGATCTCGAGCCTCGATGATCATATGGTGTAACAAACGTGTGTCCTGACATCTACTCCATAGTCCGACTGTTTAATCTTTGGGGCGCTGGTCCACCCCGCACCAACTATATCCTCGATCTAATCTAATCACTTAAAATGGTTACTTATGTCAGCAGATCTCTCGACGCGTCGCGTGCTTTAACTCGACGTTCTATAACTACTATCAATGGCACAGAAGTGGCAATCGACCATTGTGCGTGCAAAATGGAATTTGCACGCAAGGTTTCATTGAATCTTGAGATCATTCATATCCGCATATTTAGTGCATCGACACCTTGAATGCACGGATAAGAGACCTAAGCAATTTTGAGAATCTTACCACCGGCAAAGGGCCTCCTTACAGTCGCTCTCCGGCAGATTTGTACCGAAGACATCTGGAAGCACATGCACAAAATCCATTATCAAAACCATTCAACGGCATATCCGCATAATGTCGACTCAGACTTCTGGCTTTCCGCCGCTAGGCTTCTCCTCCACCTACCCACAGGAGACATTTCGATTGATGGAATTACCGCCAGATTTGGTTACGCTTGTTGAAGCCCAGGGCGATACGTCGAGGCCAGTCAGGTAGGTTCCTCTCGTCAATCTTGCTTTGGTGGCTAGTGGCAGTTTACAGGGATTCTGAGCGATTGGTCCAGCCAGATTCGAGGTCAGCATCACTGATGAAAGTACTAGATTACAGTTTAAGTCAACGGCTGAGCCTTCGAGGTCGCACAATTTGACAGACTCTTCGGCGCAAGGCTTTCTTCATCTTTGTAGTCATGACAAGGTATGGGCAGTGAAACAGGTCAGCACAAGCAATAGCGTCTACGTGACGAGGATGCAGCAACCCCAGAATCATCACGACCCACAAATGTCGGCTGGCGATCCGAGGGGCGAAGGGGATGAGGATATACCTATGGACGATATTGGAGACCCGAGCAATGAAGTCCACCTCAATGATCTGGTTACTCAAGGGGGAATATCTACAGTTGCACAGGTCAAGAACATCCTCGAACTGGTCCAAGTTCAGCCGAACCTGAGCACGATCCAGGACAATATCGTCTCCATGGTCGGCTATTCGAATGATGCTTCAGACGATCAAGTCAGCGACGGCTCCTCATTGAGCATCAATGATGTTTTCGAAAACATAGCTGCATCCAACTCTGCCATTGCAACTGTAGCCAAGAAATTGTTTATCTGCCTCACCGGAGGTCATCAGCCGACACCAAGCTCTGTCATCATCCCCAGCTCATCAACGTTACTCGATGCATGGAAAGAATTCATCCAGGAATGCAATATCAGAGGTGTAAATATCGATGGAGACCTCAATGGCGCAACAGTGGACAGCTTTGGCCCTATACTTACCGCCATATCCAACAACGATTCCACTCCCCATAGCAAGGCCTTCCCAGGATCTGTCAACACCCTTCACGCCATATTTAGACAGTTCAAACTATTTGAGGCCGCTACAGACAATGACAAGGAAGATATCACAAACCTTCTCAACAACGAGTGGAATAACACCCCCGTGCAGGGCGGTTGGGATGCAGAACAGCTAACACTCTCCATTGGCCTATGGATCCTACAATCACCAAGATCTGTCACACATGGCAATAATCCCGAAGATCAGAGTCTGCCCGTGGAAGCCTTCACGGAGCAATGGCTGCGTCTGACTCCGGACACATGGGCGAGACACTGCCAGATCTCCGCCCTGATTTCCCGAGGAAAATCAACAGGCTTGGTAATCGAGATGATCAAGAAGGAATCCAACAGAAAAGAAGTCGGCGAGAAGACTGCTGCTACTACTCAGAATGCCGATGCAGAAAACACTGTGGAATTCATCAGGTTAGCCCGCGCAAGTGGCACCGACGGCACGCAGTCAGCTTCGAACGGCTTTAGGACTACCAATTCATCGGGACAGGCTGCCATGACAGCCGCTGCATCAAAGCAGGATACTGCGACGGATTCAAAGAAGAGGAAGTGGCACGATAAATTTAGCAAGATGCGAAATGTCAAGAAATGAAACGGAGGGCGGACAGAGAATTAAGGGCATTGTGCTTGTCTTCCATTCTAGTATTGCTAACACAGTTTGTGATGATTGTGATTGTGATGATGATGATGGTATACTGCATGATAAACAGGAAAATGGTCATATGAAAAAGTTTCACTCCGTCATTCCGCCTCCAGAAGTCATCAATCTGTCTCTGTCTTGGTCCGCTGTACAGTTGCTTTCGCGCTCGTTCGCCTCGCTATATCACATTATCTCGTTTCTCTCTGGCACCAACTGCTGCGATCTGTCTTTGAATCTCTAACCTGCAACTGCAAGTCTCCGAAAATGCAGGTGCGAATCTCAAGCAGCCAACTCGCGCAAGCGACCCTGTTCTTCAGCACTAAGCTGTTCGAAGAGTTGCGCGAACCCGTCCTTGCCGGCCTCTGTCTGGAACCACTGCAGGAGATAGTCCGCTGTCTCCTCATCTCGGGCTCGACTGTTCACGCTGGCAACATCGCCACCACCGCGATCGGCCAGCGGTCCTTCACCCACAAGGGCCATGAGATCGTTTCTCACACTCTCGCTTGCGAGATCGATTGCGCCCGCGGTACCGACGTCTTCCCAATCATCTGCGTCTTCAGCGTCCGAATCGGCTTCGTCCAGCGCGTCGGCTGCGGCTTGAGCGGCGGCGAGGTTAGGGAATTGAGATGTCGCCGCCGAGGAGAGCTCGTCGACCATTAGCTTCAGGATCTTGACGTTTGCTGGAACGCTGGTCCATCGGTCAGGATTGAGTTTCGCCTGCGACCGGGTCTTGATGCGGCCACTGGGATTGGTGTCGACAATCAGATCACCCTTGACGATGATGGATTGGATACGTTGATCGTGAAGAGAGAATAGCTTCGACAGTGCGACGACATTCTGACGAACCTCGTCGAATCCCGCGAAGTGTACCGAATTTTCCAACCATTTGGTTAACACGACATTGAGACCCGGAGAGCCATTAATCGAGAACTCAGAGAGAAAATCCACAACTTCTGCAGGCGCAGCAGCTGTGAGGTTTACGAAAACCAAACAGAGTGATTGGATGAATTGGATGCGGTCAGCAGTAGCAAGACGTGTTGCTACTGCACCCAGGAGTTGTCTTAGTAGATCCGGTCCCAATTTATCGACACCGAACTTGGCCACAAGTGAGGACGCTAAGGTGCCGACTTCCTGCCCTGCATTCTCGTCAACTTCCGGGGAGTTGAGCAGACGGTCAACTATCATGAGAGTAACTTCGATTGATGACTTGCCCTGAGAGTCGCTCCACGCCAGGTATTGCTGAGTGCCTTTCGAGAGCATGTGTTCGACAGCCAGCGTTGCAGGCCGAACCAATTCGGCCTCCGTGGCTTCCATTAAGACTCGTTGTAGTTTTGGCATGACTGCTGATATAAACCCGGGAGGCAAGGGATCTGAGCCAAACTCCGCCAGAGCCGACACGAGCTCTGCTGCAAGATTAGTCAAAGATGACTCTTGCGTCATATTGGCAACGTCGAAGGCTCCTGTCAGTGAAGGTATCGTCTTTGCGCAGAGTGCGATGTAGGGTTCCTGGCCCTGTGAAGAGACACTGGCGACTATGCCCTCGAAAGCCTCAGTCAGTAGAGTAAAGAGTTGAAAGTTGCTGGCACCATCGGAAGCGAGATTGAAGAATAGGTCAATAGCCCGGGAAGTTGTTACGGTGCTGGTGTCTAGCATGATTGCGTCCCGAAGGGCTTGAATCAATGCTGCTTTGATATCGTCCGCATCTTCGAGTTCGTCGCGGAGGTCATGTGAGGAGATGAAGGAATCAATGACAGAGATGATACTGCCTTGGAGTGGTTGAGTTATATTTCTTGGAAGTGCTTCGAGATAATCTGGAACAACACTGATAGAAGCAACTTGCACAATATCGCTACTATCACTCACTCCTGCATTAATTGTGTTGGCAAATGATGCCGCTCCAGCATCGAGATAACTTGGGCCAGCGACTTTGAAGAACGAGGCAAGAGTCATGTGTGCAGCTGCTCGCATGAAGAAGTGATCATCTTGGAGCGGAGCAGAGACTTGTCCGAGCAATGTGGTAGCTGTGTCCTCGCTCAATTTTGCTGAGATATCATCAAGATCCTTTAGAGCCTGGTTCAGGAGAAATAGGAGAGCTTCTCGTTCTTTCCAACTTGAACCATTTGACAATAGGCTGTGTTGATTGTAATGTAACATTGCAGTGAGAGGAACTTGTTTTAGCCACTCCCCTAGACTTCGGACCACCACCTCAGCACAAGCGGAACGGGGTGTATATGCTGCTGTGAGCGATGTGGCCTCGCAGAGATATAAGTTTGAGTCATACTCCCAGAGACCTTCCTCCTCCTTTGGTATACGCCCATAAAGAACAAGAACTCGGATTAGTTCTTGAAGCCAAGAAACGGTATGTTGAGCGTCGCCTAGTAGCTTCATCTGCTTCGAGAGCTCGGACCGAACAGGAGGAGCTTTGATCAAAATCTGCAAGAAATCAAGTTCTTCCAATACCAGCGCATCGAGACTACAGGGTAGATTGTCGCTATCAACTAGCTTCCCCTCTGCACTTCCTTCGATGAAGAGTTCGCCGTAAGGTTGGGATATCCTTGACAGCTCCTCCCAGACAACTTGGAAGAGTGTCATGGCGTGGGGTGAGATGGCGTGGACATAGATTGTTCGTAGTTTGTCAAGCGTCTGAGCATATAAAGTCAGAATTTCCAGGTCGTTCAAAAACAAAGACAGATGACATACCTTGATCACCTGAACCTTCAAGGCCACTAAGCCTCTTGTCTGCGCATTATTCTGGTCTAATGCAAGTCCACTTGGCGAGACAGGCTCCTTCAAAGTCTCAGTGAAAAATGGCATCCAAGCCTTGAGCGACTCGTCAAGGAATGCTTTGACTGCAGGGCCATGATCACCCATCACCATTTCCAACATTTCGAAACAAGATCTAAACACGTTCAAGTCCATCGCCCGAACAATCAGACTTCGATTATTATCCATTGCGACGTGTTGAAGGGCACCAACCAGGTCACGTGCGACAGCGAAGAATTGATCTTCCGTCAGGCCGGAATCAATCAATTCAGAAAGAACTCGCAGAGCGCCGTGAACGGGTCCATCGCTAGTTGAGGTATTGAGGATATTGAGAAGAGAAGGCAAAAGGGCGGGCCAAGAGTCTGGGAAATCAACACTGGCAATCTTACTGGCGACTCCAGCAGCCAGTCCTTGAATCGTTGCATCACTCGGCACCTCTGCTCTCTCCACCGTGCATATAGCCAGAACCTGATCCCGCACTCTGGACTTGGCTTGCTCGTCAAGGTAGACAGTCCCGTGAAAGGTCTCATCAAATTGAGGAGACCAGGTTTGAGCGATGTAGTTCTTCAGAGCAGTCAATGCAGCTTTTCTAGAACTGTTATCAATGTCGTGGTGAGTTGCAATGGTGAGTAAAGCAAAGGGCAGTTCTGGCTGTTGATGGAGCTGCAGTAACTCCGCTTCCGCCGCTTTGATGACCGCGGTGTCTGGTCGTGTTGTCGCTTGAAGTAATTGAAGTACTTGCTGCTCCATCCTGGCACGAGGCTGAACCAGTCGGGGAATGCGATGAGCCGAACGTGAGCACGGGCGTCTTGCCTTTTATTCAAAACGATCAACTGCAGTTCTTGCAATCGGCAACGTGTTAATGCTGAGAGTCGCTATGCTTTGCAAGGATCTAGAAACCGACAAACAAACATTGAACCGAAAGGCAACGTGATAATGCAATAAATGAGGAAAGATGAAATCTCCAGCAATCGCGGTCAACAATTTAGTGACCAGTCATGTGACCAACGTGGCGCGACGCGTTCCAACCGCCAAGGTTAGTGCTCTTAAGCACTCAATCATTTGTTTCCAATCGTTCTTTGCATCCACGTCTCGTACCAAGCATAGCTCGAATTCGATTGTGGCAAATCGGCCCTGGGAACCACCAGGTCTTCGATGCTATAATCCCTTCTAATACAGTCAGACTCACGGAAATGGTAACATATCTAAAGAGTTTGCAAATCCCCTTTTACAAGTATCAACCACAATCACTCCACTTTCATGAAGACCAGAGAGCCTGGACACAGCCCAGATAGGCTGCTGATTGGAGATTTTGGGTATAGCTCGATACCTTTCGCCGTACTTGTGATTAATCCAGCAAACAGGCCCCCAGTTTATCCTACAGTGCTTGTCGCTTTCAGGGTCTGCTCGATTTTCTACGCACGATCCTGGCAGCCACTTGAGTACAAAGGTTGGTGTCGAAAAGCTCTTTTGCCTGTGAACCCGCGCGCGTGGACACGTTCGAGTGCTGTTGGAACTCCGCCTGGGGATCTCTGCGATGGTCACAGCCTCAGCATTTGGTTGTCCTGTCGTCGGACCTAGATTCTCTCATGCGTCAGGGGGATTATACTGATTCTCAATAGAAGCCTGCCCATGCGTTTCGGTCGCGGATTACTGGCCCCTTCGCTTTGTGCAACACGGATCTTTTGTCGATGTCAATGATAGCTTGCTATTTTGCTGATCTCAGTCATCTGCAGACAGATTGCGCAACGCAGTTATTGAGAACTTACTATTGTTTCACCAGTTGTGGAAGACGCGACGAACTGGCAGCATAAAAGGACCTTGAATGCTCTATTCACGCTGGCAAACATCTGCGTAAGTTGAGGACTTATGCGATTCAGGTTAAACATTGCCAGCCCGATCATGCATTCGTCTGCCTCTGGACCTTTCAGATACTCCTCGTCATGATACTTGCACCAGATGGTGATATTACGCAACTCCAAGCTCTTCAATGATTGAAACAGCTCCAATTGAAGCGGCAACTTCGAGAACGAGCGAGTGTCCAAAATGATGGCTTTTGTTATTGCTGAAACATATGAAACTGGCAGCTGAGCTGCCGGCTCCAGCGTGCCTGAGAGCTGTAGCGTAGTCGCGGCCAAGAGGTAAGTGATCGCTTCCCTTCGAAGCTGCTGACACGAGCGTAATATCTGATGTGGAAACGCACACGAGCAAAAAGGAGCTCTGCAGCGAATCACGGCCGAGCACTGACCCTCCACGGAAATCTGAACGGATACGAACAAATGACGATATATCTCCACTCGTACCTCAGAGGGAAGTTCCAGAAGCGCAGACCGCCGAGACAATGTAGAAGAAGAAGGCCCGTGGCTCATTCGACAAACAGGACGCAGCTGGAGGCCATTGGTCAACATCGTGTACCTCAGCCGTTGAGTTGTTGTCGGGAGTAAGTCCCAAGCATAGGACTGCCAACAATAACAAGAATATGAGAGAGGCTTTTCGACTACAAGTGACGGGTTCCCTGGTAGGTGCTTGGTAGTCTTATGAAATATAGACCGATGTCACCGGATAACGAGCCGCTCGTCGGTCGATGGAGATCTAGATGTCTCATCATGCACTTGCAACCCACCAATTATGGTTCCGAGATCGGCGGGGGAAGTCAAAATGCGAGATCGTCGCCTACCTACCTATACGGAGTAGAGGTACATACCCACCCCTCACGCCTACTGGAGCACTGACTGTATCGACACATTCACCTCGCTATATCAGCTCCTTCTCGAATACGCTCGCGAGATGGAATGGTGTACGATCGCCTTCCTGTTGCTTGGTCTGGCCGTCGCTACAATCAATGCTGCGGGCCTGTCTTGTCGAGATTGGACCGACCGAAACGTTATACCGAGCCATACGCCATGCCACAAGCACAACCCAATACCGACGACACACCTGTGCCTTCTTGCCCGCGAAGTGTCTTACAATCTCAAAATTACAAGCGAATCATTGACTGAGTCTCATTGCCAGCAACAATCGGTAAGCGTGAAGGGAATCAATCGACATCCGTCAGATAGATTTGGTACATTGCTATAATGAGTGATAATTCGGCCTGTTTCAACCAAAACTAAGAGAAATCAACGAGAGGAGAACCAGTATGTGAAAATATCCAACAGGAGGCTAGCCCACGGCTGAAATGGAAGTACACTCGCAACAATGGCTTGCTAAATCCTTCGCTTGTCCTGTTATTCCGCAACTGTTATACAATTTGCCTGTTTTCCAACCTCGACATTGTGCAGGGTTGAGGGAAAGCCCCATTCATTAGTTACACCTTTCGTTCGGGTTTGCGCTTATGCAGTGTCGCTTTCCTCGTCATATCCATTGGTATGGAATCCGTTTGTTTGCGCCATGTCACTATCGTTGATTTCTTCTTGGATGCCTGGTGCGCCGGTGTCTGCGGCGAGCTGATCAGGTTGCTCGTGGAGCAGGCCATCGTGGTGAACCTTGAGAGCTGCAAAAGGGGATTAGTGGATGCGAAGTCGGGGGAGAGAAGTCGGGCTACTTACTTGTAGGGAATGGCCACCACGAAGAGTAATCTTCAAGGATATAGACTGAAATGCTGCCTGGGTTCGGGTGTGGGTCACTGCTTGTTGGGTTCGGCTGCGGGATGGTCTTCTTTAGTATCCCTTGTTCGCCGGGCGCACGTCTGAGATTCTTCAGTTTCGCGAAGACTTTCAGTTGTGCGGCCATTGAAACCTCAACGATGTGTCGCCCAAGGCACGAGTGCGGCCCGTAGCCGTGGTGAATGTACAAAGACCGATCACGGCTGGGGTCAATTTCGTGAGGATTCTCGAACACGGTCTCATCTAGCCCTACAGTGATGAAATCCGTGTAGATCTGGTCGCCGACCTTGATTGGGACTTCGACACCGTTATCGTTAATGACAGTGTCGACGTTGGACTTGCGAAGGAGGCCAAATGCAGCAGGTGCGAGTCGATTTGCTTCAAGTGCGTATCCTTTCAATTTTTCAAAGTCGTTGGGATCATTCGACCAAGCACACCTTTGAATCTCGGACCAGTGTGCTTTGTAGTGCTTTTCTTGTAAGAACACGTCAAGCATCTGGGTGAAGTGCTGTGCCTGAGTTGCAACTGCGGCTGCTGCGGTTGGTATGATTTCCCACACGACCTGATCAGTTGATTTTCCTCCTGCAAACAAACGCTGGATCAGATGCACACCATAGTCTTCTAGCATACGCCCGGCGGCACTCATTGGAAGAATCTCGCCTAGATGGATGGCATTGCCGATCTTGACTGCTTTGCAAACTGCCTTGATCAGTTTCGACAGCCCCTCAGTTGCTGCCTTCGCTCCGGCCCTCAACTTGAATGATCGAGCTGTATCAAGGTCGAGGAACACATAGGCGAACAAGACGGACAGTGCCAAGTAGAGCTTGTCAACTTCGACTGCCAGTAAATTGAGATCACCAGGTTGCTTAAGCGGAATATGGAACATCTTGGCAACGAAGATGGCGTGTGACGGATTGCCAACATCACGGCAAGCGTCCAATTGATACCATTCGCCTCTCAGGCGTTCAGATCGTGCCACAATCAATTGAGTTGTCAAATCTTCGTAGAATGATTGAACCTGTTGCAAGCCATTGGCGGGACAGTATATGGCGTTGTTCACCTCTCTACGCTGTGTTGCATTTGCTTCCGTGTCTCCGCTGAGCATGTAGTCTTGACCGGTGAGATATCGAGTATGAGGACCCCATGGGACTGCGAACGATGCTTGGTCGTTTAGAATCTGTGTGGTTGCCTTCCAGGATCTGATTGAAGTCGGGGGACCAATCTGCTGCGGTCTAGAAAAGTCATAGTCTTGCTCCTTCCCAAGCTTCTGCAAGATCCTCTTGTTCTCCTCGGGAACCGTGAAGGGATACATCGCATAAACGGAATTTCCGCGATACCACGAGGGTAGAGCTCTCATGACCAAGTTATAAAAGCACCCACCTTGAGCAACCTGAGGGTCGGAATTAACCGTGTTCCAGCCCCAATTGGTGAGATTGGCTGGCGTATAATCGACCGTATAGAACCGATCTCCTCTCGTGAGAGCAACGGCATCGGCAAGGATGGCTCTTGATACGGTAAAGCCAGGACAAAGACCAGAGCCAGGCTCCAATGGTTCTTTCGCATCTTCAGCAACCAGACCGGGGTAGAGCTCCACATAGTCAGGATGTTTGTAGAGGGCTTTTAGTGATCGAGCCACTTCTTCATCCCTGGTGATATCGGAGAATTCTTTATGTGGTTCGAGCTTGAAGAACTTCCGGAATTCATTCAATGTCGCGACATTCCATGCACGAGCTTGTTGGATTCCGAGGGTCTCGATCAACTTCATAGCAAGGGGTACATTTCTAGGGCCAAACGCGCCGGCAACATCCTCGGTAGCATCGCTGAGGATATTGATCAGATCTTCATCCTTGAATGTACCTCTTTCCGTCCTCTGATACTTTCCTGCGTCAAGCTGCCACTTGGTGGGGTCGTCCCCAATCTCTTGCAGCCACTTTTGCAAGGCGATTATTAGGTCTTGCTGAGTGACGGTGGAAATGTCTTTGTTTGGGAACAAAGACTGGTATAAGTTGTTGGTCCATTCTTCATCCTTGACACTGATTGCTGAATGCCACCTATAGACTAGGTTAAACTCGACACTGACTTGATTTCCCACTCCAGAAGGAATGCCATGAGCATCGAACACCTCGTTGAAGCTTTTGCGCGGATCCAAAGTCCAAGTAGAATTTGTTCGATTCAAATTCAGGATTGTTTTGACATAATCGTTTAAGATGATGTTAACATACAGGCCACATGTGACCAGACGTGCTGTCTGGAATAGATCATTGTCCAACTTCTTGAGAGCTTCTTTGGATCTTGGATCTGTCTCGTCTTTGGGGCCTGTGAAACGACCCCCTTCATTGATTTCTTTCAGTTGCATGGCAACATAATTGTGGAAGCGATTAAAGCAGACGACGAGCGCCGCCACTCCTGGAGGAAAGCCGAGAATCCGGTTTTCGGAAAATGTGTCTGGCTTTAGCAGACCATTTTTGAACGTCCGGATCTTGTCCTGTTCCAATTGACTGCTGCCATAGAGGGGAGCCAGATCCAAATAGGAGGATGTTTTGACTCTGCCGTAGTTTCGCCCATCAGTGTGGAAACAATCGTGTATGATTATAGTCGCCAAGTAGAATAGCATGCTGGAGATCTTGTTGGGATGTTCTCTCCGTTCGGCACCACGGGCAAAAATAGCATCGAAGATGACTCCAGGATCTGGAAGTATACCCGGTTTAAGAGTCTGTGGTGTCACAGTCCTCGCGTAATAAGAACCAGCTTGGCCAAGATGAGGATACATGATGTTGTTATTTGACCCATCGGCGGTGCGATATTTGAATTCGTCACCTTGATAAGATAGTGGAGGATGTTCGAGATTCTCCCATAACAATTTGATAAATTGCCCTGTTAGATCACCTAACGCCTCTGATCCTGCAGGCAAAGAGGCCGCTAGCTGTAGAATTTTCTCCATCTATCAAGGTAAAGTTAGCATCTGGTACGAGAAGTCATCGTTCGTAGACTCACCTGATACTGACGATCATCGACGAGCCCGCCATCGAACAGTTTGGTGTCGATCAGAGATTGGAAAAGAGCTGCATTCTCGCCGAGTCTGGGGGCTTGACTGGCGAGATCTGCGATGACTCGTGCGAGGAGCGGCTTTGATTTTACCGTTGCGCCATTGATGACGGGGTTTGCAGAATTGGAAGCATTGCCCGCGATGCTTTCGAAGAACCCTTTGATCGTATCAGAGAAGCTTGACTGTGCAGAAGCATGCCTCTTCTCGAAGTTGAATTGTTTCGAATAAGCCATTTCGTCGTCAGGATCTGGAGACAATTTTCTTTTACCATTCATTGTGCCGGCAACACATATATATACAGTGAAATTCGACTGCAGTGAGACGAACTACAAAGGCATTGGCTTGCGAGGGACTCTCGGCGGTCGAGGAACAAGGAGTAATATTTAATAGACGAGATCAAAGGTCAACTCTCATGGTGCTCGTGCAAAGGTAGTCAGACTCGGACCATTGAAATGGAGCCTAGGCTGGACGTTGCATCCTTGTCGGAACCCCGTTGAGGCTGAGAGTATTGAGAGGCCTCGAAGACGAGCAGGGATTGAATGAGTGAGAAGGGGGTCGCAAGGGCGACGGTCCTGACAACTCGACCATCATGATTGGCGAGGAGTGGTTCGTCAACAATCCTCAGGCTTAGCCATCAACAAGGGTGGCAGCGAGTAGTGGACTTCTCAGACAAATTTAGGCTCGGCACATCCTTTTGGGGTCAAGCTTGGCCGGTTCTTCCTGAGATCTTGCTGGCCAGCTGGCCAGGGTGGACCGGTCAGGAACTCTAAAGCTTGGGGTCATAAATCAGCATGGATGGAAAGATATTTGGCAAAGTTATGGCCCTGGCAAGAAATTACGATCTGGGAGCTTTGGCAAGACGTTGTTCAATAATTGACGCCTGGATGACATAGGTTGTTACGAGGCAGTCTGGACTCCTCAGGCACGTGTGTCCATGGAAAAGATCCCCGTATGCACAGGCCGCGTGAGTTGCGCTTTGCCAATAATCACACCGTTAGTTCAGGCCCCCCTGATTACAGCCCCTCGACCCTTTTGCGTTGACATCAACTAGCTTGATAAAGCGTGACTTGGTTCTTTTGTCGAATCGCACGAGAGGCCTCGTAAAAAAAGAACCCAGCTTTCCCTATTGTCAATACCTGCTCCCCATTCGTCGCTGTGAGTGGAGGCCACTGTAATTCACAACATCGATGGTTGCGATGCCTCGCGACGACGCACCTCTGTGCACACTGGGGCAGGTGAGTAGTGAGATAAACCGCAAGCCCTATTGGACCACTATTGAGTTCTGTACTATTTCTGCAGAAGGCATTCCGCCCCAGCCCAGGCAACGGCCTTAGGCGTCTTCTAGGGGCCTGAGAATATCTTCGTGCCCCAGGAGTTCAGGTCGTGCAGCACGGGCTCAGGCTTAGTAGTTACGCAGTGCGAAATCAATGTGAAACCGCGCGTTCGCCTACTCGTAGCGCTTGACCCTGCTCAATATCTGAATTTCAATATACCGTGACCCTAGTTTCAAGTTTCCATGAGGGGTGCTATGACGATGAATGCTCTGCAACGTATTGTGACTCCCTCATTGGTGGAGTGCAAGTCAGCCTTGCCGTCAGAAATCCAAGTACGAAAATCCTGAACGGCAACGAACTCCCCAATGGCCATGCAGGATTCGGGTTCTCCTTGACAGGAGAGTCTCAATACTCGAGCTCTACTCACTCATGAGGCTAGTTGCCTTGATAGGAATAAAACTTCCGCGTAGACAACATAGGAGAAGAAACAAGACACAAAAAACGACAACAATCCTTGCCAAGACATTTTCACGTGATGCCAAGATTTCGATCGTTACCCTCCGCACACGCTTTTTTCCCTGCGAAGCCAACCTTTGATTGCAGGCCCATCTCGAACATCTTCAACCTCGAACTCGTCAACAAGTAGCCGTCAAATCCAAATACCGTCAATATGTCGAAGCGCGGGTGAGTGTCATCTCCATATGCCGCAGAGCCAGACATAAAATGCGCTTAGCCAGATCAACAAGAACAACTACTGACAGTTTTTTATCTAGTCGTGGAGGTGCCTCCGGCAACAAGCTGAAGATGACTCTCGGTCTCCCAGTGTACGTTCTCACCCTACTTTCGATCGCGATTCCCTGATAAGCGCCTCCCAAAATGTCCTTGGATTATCTCTGGTGTGAAAGTGGAAAAGTCCGGTCTCGAAGACCGCTCGTGGTGATGGAAGAAAAATGGATCAAACAAATGAGATGGAACAAAAATAGCTGACCTGATCCTTAACAGCGGAGCCGTTATGTCCTGTGCAGACAATTCCGGTGCTCGAAATCTCTACATCATTTCCGTCAAGGGTATCGGTGCCCGATTGAACAGACTCCCCGCAGCCGGTGTCGGTGATATGGTTATGGCCACAGTCAAGAAGGGAAAGCCAGAATTGAGGAAGAAGGGTTCGTTACTACATGTCCCGGTTATGTCGATCTGTACGGGTTACTGACATAAGCTCCTATAGTGATGCCTGCTGTGGTTGTCAGACAATCGAAACCCTGGCGACGAGCGGATGGTATCTATCTCTACTTTGAAGACAATGCTGGTGTGATTGTGAACCCCAAGGGTGAAATGAAGGGCAGCGCCATCACTGGACCAGTCGGAAAAGAAGCAGCCGAACTGTGGCCCAGAATAGCCAGCAACAGCGGTGTCGTGATGTAAATGGGGCCAATGTTATGGAGTTTTTGCTGGGGTGAAGAAACGCTGTGTTATCCATTGATATAGTGCAGCAAGAAATCTTAGAATACCGAGAGGCATGAAGCTTTACAGGCAGCACGCATCGGATGATATTACGAATTCAAGATGGATCACCAAGTTTAGCCACCAAAGCGAATGAAATGCGCTTCGCAGCTCGAGCCTGTATTGGAGCTGTCGTTGGTCACGAATAGCATTCGAGGACGTTCCATCAGATCTTACCATTACTTCTGATCGTACAAATGCATCTGCAAGACATATGACATGCGTCTGAAATCTCGTGTTCTACTTCGCTGCGGAGAATGAATGTGACCCAGTGACCCTGACATGCATTGTTGATGTAGGATTTGAAATTTCTCCTGTGGTCTTGTCGTCAAATCTGGCCTTTCGAATTCGGGAGGGTACCAGGCATTGCCACCCTGAAACCCGACTGTGAGGAGAGGAGAACAAGGCTCTTGTGGGTGTACTTCCTGGATATTTCCTAGTTTGCTTTCTGGCTTCTCGCAAGTGAGGCTGTCAACGTGCTGCTATGTCAACGGTCGCGGCCAAATAGTTGTACCGACTGCGAAACACTAGATAGGCTTCTCCGGTGTAAACAGCCGGTTCGGGTCCAAGGGCAACGAGTAGCATGGCATGCTCAATCAGGTTAGAAGGTAGAATATTATGGCAAAGATTCATGCCAGAAGTGGTGAATATGGGTACTTCAGCTCCAGCGAAACTTGGTGGCCAGGGTACCCAATTTGCAAGCGTCTGAAACAGAGTTTGTAAAGATTGACGGCAGGGCATGGCGGGATTTCCAATAGTCGAAAATATTACCACGTGAGCGATGTAGATAGCAGTACGGAGTAGCTTCTACTCAATGAACACTGATAAGGCGATCCAAGACAATTGCTAATGTGTGGCGCTGCCTCTTTTCCTCAGGTGGGGTTTGGTTTGCGGCCTGTTTTTGTACTGGATTTGGCAACTGCAAAAGTCCAGTCCTCAACTCTAATATATGCGGTCAGCGGTTGGCAGTTGCTCATAATCAAAGTGAAGCCCTTGACGCCTGGGGAAAATTTCAGGCAAATGTCGACATAATGGCTTTGCCTCCGACTAGACCGGTATCTTCAAGTCGGCTGTGGCTCCAAGGGATTGGACCGTGATCAGTGAACACGATATATCACAAGTTTCCGGGCTTGACAGAAGGAGGTGCCCCAAGTGCCCAAGTGCCCCGCTTGCATCATTTTTGACATCAACGCTGCGTTCAAATTCAGTAGGCGAGGTACTGTAGATTTCTTCGGATCCACCAGATGCAAGCCCAAACTCGTACGCTGCCGACGACCGAAAGTCAATATGATCGAAGCATGGGGAGTATAGGGTTCATTATTAGTGCGTTGAGGTATCGATTTTGGTCCTGATGGTGCCAGCTCTCAACATTACATTGAGTAAAGCCACCCTTGGCTTGATGTGCAGTCGGACCTACCGTTGGACAGTGATCCCAGGCCACCAAGCCAAAGAACTGAGTCAGCACGGTTAGTTAGTTACTAGAACTTTCAAAGACACCCGTGGACACCCAAGGATGGCTGTGGGATGACCAGGAGCTCAGGACTGAGGAAACCAAAGATGTGAATAGGCTTCACCGAGACTACCACTAGCCAAAAACCCAGACTCCCAGACTCGTCCAGATCGTCCTCAAGCGAAAGTCAAGGGTGTCATGTCGACCAACAAACAAGCGCCAACCTCATGGAAAGGTGGGGACACTAGGTAGTTAGTCTGGACCACGCGAAACAAGAGTGATGGGATGGCGGACGACAGTCTATCTAGACAGCAACTGCAGAACGTTGCGCAGCGTCGACTTAGTGGGTTACGGTGTGTGGTAAATGATGCTAGACAGGAGTTGACGCTGTAACAGGCATTTGGGTAGGCAGGCCACTGTAGGCAGCTTGTAATCATGCATGTGTGGAGAGCCGGCTGGCGACCTGGTTTGCCTATCCACATGAGCTGTAAGCCTCCTTCCGAATCTATTCTGGTTGTCTTGTAGAGGTCTTTGCTGCTGGTGATGGTCAAGGCCCATGAAATGAAATTGACGATGAAGGGCGTGAAGGCTCTCTCAAGATCTGCGATCTGCGATCTGAGATGATGAAGAACTTAATCCGTGCAGACTAAGCACAAAGCAGCAGGCGTGCCATGTGCCGCTTCGAGGCAATCACAGAGTTTTTGGCTTTGGGCACACTTGATGCGATTGTTTTATCGAACAGCGATTTATTGGAGGCCGCGGTAGAGTACTGGGCACCTCCCACAGGCATAGTGTACCCAATACAGAGTACCTAAATAAGGTACAGATGCGCTCTATTGTCGCTGACTGATTTACCCAAGGGACCTACATGGTATCTAGGTATATGTATACCCAGTTAGACTTTCCGTCGGACGACTAGCAACCAATTCAGGTAGCTTATTACAGACGTACCTGCGCAGTCCGTAGCACGGATCCATAAGTAGGCAGGGAGCTGGGAGGTACTGTTTAGGTAGCCAAGCGGTGTCGAGAAGGACAGCAAGGCCTACAGAGCACTCTTTTAATCAGACAGTACAGAGAACACCGAAGCGGGCGTCGTCTAAGGTTCTAGGGGCAGAGGGCTTGTTACTCCTCCATTATTACCCCAGTACTTAGCAAATTGAATATTGAAAGTAAAGGACAAGGGCGACCAGGAACTTTCACCAAGAAAAGCGGCTTATTATGCCACTTTGTGAGAACCTGGAAGGTGTCTACGGAGCATTGGTCCATCGTGCCTGCAGTGCTTGGTGGATGTTGTTGAATGGAAGGAAGGAACTGCGGGGACCTGGATCGAGATTTCCTCATCTCTGGACCCTATCGACACTCTAACTACCTAACTAGTTAGTTAGTTGGTCTTGCTCCTCACTGCTCACCTACGGAGTACTGTACTGCTCGCACACAAATTTGACCATTTCAACAATACTGTGTGGTCACTGGTCACTGGTCACCTCAAAAAACCACCCCTCTCAACTGCGCCAGAAGATCGGGTCGGAGGACTCACAGACTCACAACTCTTGCGTCTTGCGTCTTGAGTCTTGACTGCTCGGTGGTCCCAGTTAGTGCAAGATTCAATCGGCTGCTGCAGGGCTCCAAACCTACTGACCTGCTAGAGAGCGCCATTGCTGCATGAAAATGGTGTAGCCTGAATCCCACCACACAGATCTTGTGGCAGCACCCGACGCCTCTAGCAGCAACAGCCCTTTGCGTCCCGAGTTTCAACTCTCCAACCACTCCTCTCCTCGCTCGCTCACTCGCACTGACTAGTTTTAGTTACCAGCTTCCCATTTCTTCACTCACCTGTTCACCTCAAGCGTCCTGGCGCCACCACTTCCTTCAGCTTCGCTTGGCAGGACCACCGTCGAGTCGTTGACAACCCAGTGCCACCCTCGTCCACCATCCACTTCGAGGCACAAAGTACGGTCCACTCCGTAGTATCTCCTGACCCGGTTAGACCCAGCATCAAACTGCCACGACTGCCACGACTGCAACGACCTCCACGACAGTCCACAGGCTCACACCGGCTGGCACCTAAACTACTCCGTACAGAATCAGAATAGTCGGGATCCTCAGATTTATCGTTCCACCCTACCAAGCAAGCCTTGTTTCTCCATCCGCACGTTTTCATCAGACCCCACCCTTTCACGCACCTCAATTCCATCATCCCAATAAACTTGTCATCTTTGACAGGGCTGCAGGTGGTCCATGCTTTTTCTGAGGCTAAATCATGCCTGGTCGGTAAAAACCCTGATCGGATCCCTTTGTCCAATCCCAAGACCAAGGCCCTGTCCACAGGCTCCAGTTTGGCCCATCAATGTGGTTTTCTCATCACGAGGAATGGCCCAAGAATTCACTTCGCCGCTGTAAGGTGATGGCATACCCCGCGATCGAAACAAGAATACTCAGTCTCATGTTACTGATTGGCGGCACTAGGGTTCCAAGTCCATCCAAACTGCCATGGACTTCCGACCTCCGCTACCGATTTCCAAACTTTTGGCGCTCCTCCTTTGCGGATCCTGGTAAATCCCGACCTCTGCGCATCCTTCATTGGCCAGGGTCATTGCTTGTAAGATGCCCATGCCAAAATTGATTCGAGCTTTGCGACAACCCTGCTGCCCACAATTCAACTGGCGAGGGAGATGCATGGGCACGAGTGCCAGGCTGCTCGGGCAAGGGCAGGGTGAGGAAACCATCCACGGCTGTTTTAGTCACTCTTGACTAAACCCAGGAAAGCGAACCGCAGGGCAACTTTGCGGGTACTTGTTGAAAATGTGATTGTGTTGGGCAAGCTGATGACCAAACACTTCAACAGCACACTCTTGACCACTGGCGGATCTGATGCCTGGTCTGTGTCCATCTGCTCACCTGCATTAACATGAGGTAAACCTTTTCTGATGTGGTTCATCCGACTTCCACTTGCGTCAGGGTCTGGTACCAGCTAAATTGGTAGCCTTGAATCCAAACATGATCGTTGATCATACCTGCAGCTCATGGAACATGCCGCTTGAGAGTTCGAGGCTGAGCCTCCCTCATCTTATTGCACCCTGCTTTGGAAGCCCCTCTAGCTGGTGCAGTAGCTTCGATTGTGATTTGCTTCCAGCCGCATCCGCGCCGTGTCCACGATCATTCTATTTCAAGGGCACGACTTCGTACTTCATGCGAGGAAACCCTCGTGGCAACCCATCTTCCGACTCTCTCGACCACATCGTGTCCCGATGCCAATGCTGACCCAACGATGTCATAGTCGACGAAGCGACTCCCACTGACCTTACATGATTGCGGTAGTAAAAGACCATACTCTCTTCACGTGGTCTCAAAGCAAATCATTCCTCCCGTCATCACTGGTAGCCATTTGAGTGGTATTTGGCCGGAGCAACGCACATTCTCCCCCGATTCTCGCCCTTCAAATACGGGCTTCTGTGGGGGCCAACTCAACATTCAGCCTTACCAACACACGAGGATTTATCTCGTTGTTTCTGTCCTCTTTCAGGCCTCGTCTGGACAGTCACATTGCCAACCTGACTTACTCTTTTTGCACTGGTTGTTGTGAAAGTATCATTTCTGGGAGTGGGCTTTCTGATTACTATTTCCTGTATTATTTCCACATATCTTTTCACCATCCTCTCGCCTGGCAGCAAAATCACTGGCCCCAAGCATACCCCACACACATCGAACTTTTCCCGAGCTCAATAAGTCCCAGATCTGGCGGCGCAGGCAAGAATGGCCGGGCCAGGTGGAGGTCCTCCGAGAAAGAGCCATACCAAGTCTCGAAAAGGTTGCCGGACATGCAAAAAGCGCCATATTCGCTGTGATGAGAGTTTTCCACAATGCAGAAACTGTACCAAGCATAATTGTCGCTGTGACTACATGGACATGCCAGTGGCAGGAGAAGAACCGTTGAAAGGATCCAAGCCCCCAGATCTTCTGATGTCGCCAGAATTACAGCGTCGCTTGGATAATTGGCGGCTCACGGGAGAGTCTCCCCTACCAGAGTTGCAAATGCGTGACCCGGACTACTGGACTCGATTCTCGACCATAGATCTTCGCTTAATACACCACATGGTCACGTTGTCAACAGATATGCATGCAAAGGGTTATGGATCTTGCACCGCATGGGGATCGAAAATGGCGACGTGAGCTTCTCCTAAGGGCGAAATGAAATCTTGGTTAACCTCTGAACAGACTAATTAACACTGCGCTTTCACATGACTTTGTCATGAGCGCGTTGCTGGCCCTCTCAGCGTCTCATCTTGCGTGGCAGACAAAAAATGGTGACACGGAGAACCTTGCCTATCATCATCGAGGGGTTGCCCTAAAGGGCTTACATGAAGCCATCGGTGCTTTCTCGCGGGATAATTCTGAGGCGATTTTGGCAGCATCAATGTTATTATCTTGGCAAGCCACGGAGTGGTAGGTACACATGACTCCATTTACATGCTCAAGGCGACTGATGAATATTCCAGGCGAAGTTGGGCATCTCTGCAGCAAGGGGTTTCAACTGTAACTATGTGAGAGTTCGATATTGTCTTCACAGACTGACTTCGTCTAGGTGATGAACGCGATGAGACCCTGGGTCCACGAATCCGAGCTGGCAAGGTATCTGGATAATCAACGATCAGTTGCTAGGGCCAGAACTCCTGCGACGCCTACTATGCCGCATGCGCAATCACCCATTCCACACGAAGATCTCCGGAGGATCGAACAAGTGACCACTGCTCTACATAATTTACGAATCAGACTGTCGCATAATGAAGATTTGGCAGACCATGCTGGCCAACTTGTGGACTACATTCAAGATTTACAAAGAGACCTCCACTCACAACCGCCGGAACAAACTTTTCCACGCCTTCAACCACTACGAGATCTAATATTCTGGTTGCCTCCTTTGATCCTTCAGGGAGGAGATTCAGACTTGGCGGCATTGACATTACTTTCACATCTGTATGCAAGTGCATTGGCAGTAGAGCCGATGTTCCCGGAAATCGGGGGTGCTTACCTTGGAAGCATGTCCGTCTTACCTCTGGAGAGAATCCATGATGTCTTGAGGACAAGGCGGACGACTCAACCGCAAGATGCGAGCATACAGGTGGCGCTATCACTGATAGACGTACCGGTGCAGATCATGACCTCTTACCGCTTACGACAACGGCACAATAGTCAGAGTAGCCATAGCATGGAGGCTTACCACCATTCACCTCATGGAAGTCCATATGTGGGTCCTCACATGCCTCTAGCCTCTCCAGCTACGGATATCTCATCACAATCCATGTATTCAAACTCACCTCTCCACGCACCTAGCAGTCTCCCATTGCCTGGTGGATCTTATTTCTCCGGCGGACCACCTGGAGATGTGCGACGAGAGTCGTCAATGTCATCAATTGGAAGCCTGTCACGCACTCATTCGATGGGTGAGCGAACCATGAGCTCGAGCAGTTCTGGGCATGCAATGAGTATGGTGTATGGCTCGCCAACACATCAGCATCAACACCATCAGCAGCCGCAGCAGCAGCAATCACAACAACAACCTCGAAGCAGTCATGAGATGCAAAATTCCCGCGTGGATTACTTTGGGCAGATTCAGCCTCCGTACAATCCATACGGCAGCATGAATATGAGTACTCGGTTCGTCACTCCTTCACAGCTTTGGACGTAAGATGGGACGTCACCGCGATAGATTGGGCGAGCTGAGTATTCATTTCACACAGGACCAACACAGGACAAGCTCCGGGACCATTGGGTTCACCTGGATTACAACAGCATGACTACCGCAGCAACGATAGGACGCACTGAATGGGCGACACCAGTTCGGCCTGGGCCAATGACTTGAGCTAGATAGGCCAAGCGACGATTACGTGAGATGACGAAGTTCTACAAGATACTGGTTGAGCTAGCGAGGCGTTTTTGATAGAAAGGAAGGGAAACAATTTGACGAGCGATGGAACGACAAGCGACAAGCGACAAGCGTACGGTTAGCATGACAAGGGCAGGAGGAAGAAAGGTTTACCATGCGACGGACGGATGTGATCAAAAGTTTCAAGAGGAATCTCGGCGGTCTTGGAGGTGTCAGCGTCAAGCAGAACAGTATTTGGGGAGTGGTTGGGAGGGAGTGCTCCGTTCGTTGCAGCGGAGAGCAGACCAAGCGGCAGCGATATAGCCGGTCGGCCGCATTGGTCAAATGCGTATCAGAATGTCTTTCTGAAAGCTGACAAGTGTTAGTTTTGATGCTCGGCGATGCTAGGCCTGAACACCTGTGTATGGAAGATGTTTGTGATGGCTTTTGATATCATGTTCAGCTGTATGTTCAATCCAATCTCGATTGTGACAGTCTTTGTTCGCACAAGTTGACGGGGTCACAGACACACAGTGGGCTCTGGTGTGTCACGGCTGCTCGTCCGCCTACACTTTCCCTATTGGACCTTTGACTCCAAGTAGCAGTTGAATGCACCAAGACATGAGAGCTGAAAATGAGTGGCTGTAAAAGTGGCGTGTATCGTCTGCTTTGGGTGGTCCATTTATTGACTGCATCGGATTCCAGCAGCGTCTACGTCTACGGGGTAGGTCGGTAAAAGGCAAGGTGACTCGTGACGACGAGGCAAATGTTCATTCACCAGTCAATCGCGGGCTGAGCGCACGCACACCCAGACACATACATATACACACGCCATGATACTCGCTACTGATATGCATGACAGCTGCTGGTTGAAGGCTGAGGGCTTTCTGCATCACTTTCTCTGGCCACAGGCACGGTGGCACCATTACAGTACTTGATCTGAAATGATTTTCGTCCAAATGCTCCTGGTTACTACCTAATTACTGATCGCTGGTTATTGGATTGGGGCCACATATCTACCCGTTGATGCTCGGTCCACGTGTTCTCGTTTACCTGGAGACCTCGAATTTAGGCGTACTTTCTGGGCAGGAGGGGGGAGATGGAGGGGCTCAAGCGGCTGAGCAACAAGCCAACCTTAACTAACTGCCCAATTTTGGGAGGGTTCCTGACGACATACGGGGTACAATGGGATTAGATACCACGGGTACCTACCTGCCTGCCTGCCTGGCTGCCTACCACGCCTAGCTCAGACACTCATAATACAAATCACCGTACCCGTAACCGTAACCATTACCGTAGCAGAAACAGTAGCTACAGTACAGACCTAATTAGATGCAAGTACTCGGTATGATCGGAATAGGTACATTAGGTCTATTAAGTACCTAAGTTGGGTATATCTTCAGCCCCACCTAGAAAAAGCTTGGGCCTCAGTAACTGACTACGGAGTACATAGCTATCCAAGGCACTTAGTTGGCACGTCAAAAGAGGGAGAGAAAGGTGATGCACCAAACACTAATCAAGTGACTAACTAGCGGAGACAAGCTCACCTGTACTTTCTGCTGCATTTACGAAAAGACTAGCTAACTAGTTTACATACTCCCGTCGATACACACACTACAGTACAGAATGTACTGTATCTGTCTTGTTAACGACCGGTGACTCGGGTGCTCATTAGCCCAGACCGGAGAAAGGTTGATTGCCTACTGTAAGTAAGGGCTAGTAGACGCTTCTCGACTGGGAGAGTTGCATAGTTGCATAGTTAGCTAGCTACCTAACTTACAGTAGTTGGTTCCATGTCTAGAGTAGTTGGTCTGGTAAGAAGGCACCTAGAAGGCAGGTAGGCTGGGTTAGTTTAGTTGGCGGATTCTCTGGCCATAGACCCCTAACTAGTTTACATAGCTGAGGCTAAGGCCCTTTCCCCCTCTCCGCCCCCTCATCTGTGCCTGAAATCGGCGATTGTCCAAACTGACAGCTCTCATCTTTTTCTTCGCGCACTTTGGTTCTTGCGCGAGCTAGATCTGAATCGATCGTCCTGCAGGGATCACTGCTGGGACAGAGTGGAAACTCTCACGCGCAGGGGGATATACGAGGTTGTTTTTTCAATGGCTCCTCAGAATCGAAACTCATCCACGGTTACTGTATTAGTCAGTGTGCCAGTACGGCGGGGCAGGGCCTCCTTAGTTAGCCCCCATCGGCCCCAGCGCCCCCAGCGTGTCTAAGGTTTGCCGCGTACTCGGGTTCAAGGACGCAGGGTCGAGAATCCGAAAAAACGAAAAAAAGGTTCGAAAATAGCACACACACATTCCAACCTGGCCACACCCTACGCCTTAGGTTTGGTTACATAGGTCCTCGGTTGACCCCAGGAATGGACTTAAAGAAGAAGTCATACAGTGTCACCTTCGGCCCATCGGCGGGCGAGCAAGCACAAGTAAGCTCGTGTGTGGAATCTGGTCTCCGATGTAACCGAATATATACGTGCAAAACGGGTGCCCTTGCAGGAAGAATCGCATCTTGACGCTATCAAACGACGGCCGACCCTGCGTCTGCGTAAGGACTTGGATGAATCGAGTAGAAATTACCTTGTTGTGCCCTAACTAACTGTGGTTCATCTAGGTGGGTAAGCAGGATATCGACGGTGCTTACAGTTGTAGATATCGACAGTTCTAGTTAACTAACTTCTCACGTTGCAACATTGGCTGTGCTCGGTCAAAAGGCGTGCAATGCGGCCGACCAACCGCCACAGGTCATGAGAAGCCCAGGACATGACTGGCAAAGAGAGATAGCGGGATGATTTTGACGTGCGAAGACTCTCTCGATCGTCGGTCGGTTGTCCCGAGCAGATATCACTGACCAAAGACCGGCTCCGTATGCCGCAGCTGTGTAGTCAGGTACGTATCTGGACAGTAGGCGACATTGGGCCTGAGACATCCACAAAGCAGAATGTTTAGCCTGTAGTTAAGGCTCTCAAGGGAGTTAGAAACTATGGACCACCGCCGCGGCTTTCCAGCGACAGTGACACCGAGGGGTGATGAGCGGAGAATATGCTGACTGCGCATTCGCCGTGGTGAGGATTGGAGTGAGTCTGTCAGGGCCATGGCCAATGGGGGAGGTGCCTCTTGCACGACTTCAGGGCCCGTCGTCCCTAGACTCGACCTCCAAGGGGTGCTACAAGAGCAGACAATCCGCGGAGGTGTTTTTCAGAACCAAAGCTCGAGGTTGCAATATACAATTCTAGTTAAGTTAGGGCCAAGTCCTGTAGTGATGATGCCCAAGGCTAGACCCTTAACACCAACGCCGAGGCCTCTGCTTAAGTAGACGACTAGCTAATTACCTAGGTAGTTAGTGACCACTCCACCCAAGCTACAAACTATGGAGTCCTCCGTACCTTAACTGGAAAGTTATCGAGCGTTCCCGCCTAACTGAAGAGACCTGCGTCATGCCATGCGCAGCTGCCCTGCGTCGGGAAACATATCCGTCAAGGCTTTAGCGTGGCCTTGATTTCGTCGTAACAAATTCAATCCAATCAAGCACTCAACGCGTGTGTGACAAACCGATTAACCCATCACCATCACCTACACCTACGCATCTACCACCATTGAAGTTCAAAGTACTCGTCCAACAACACTCAACCCACGGACACTTTTACAACACTACAGACCGTCCTCTTCGACGCCTCTATCACCCTGTTGCCCAAGGATGGCCGAGGACCCTTCCAGCGGCGGATGGAGCACTATCGAATCTGACGAGGTGAGTTGCCCAGTCCTCAAACTCGTACTCGCCGTCTACTCCACTGACCGAAGCTGACGTGTCTATAATGGCAGGGTGTCTTCACTTCTCTCATCGAGCAACTTGGCGTCAATGGTGTGCAGTTTGAAGAACTAATTTCTCTGGACGCAGATTCAATACGTGCTTTGAGGTAACGTGAGCCTCGTGCGTAGCCCTGCCCTCTACTTCTGTCCTCTAAATCGGCTATCAAATTATCGACTCTGACATTTCATCTTCGACGCAGTCCCGTATATGGTGTCATTTTTCTCTTCAAATGGATAGGATCCTCTTCGCAAAATAAGGGTGCACCGCAAGATGGCTCCTATGATCCCGCGGCCGTCGACGAGCACGATCTCTTCTTCGCCGCACAGACGATCCAGAACGCTTGTGGCACACAGGCTATCCTCTCCGTTATTCTCAATAACGACAAATCATCCAACCAAGCCACAACTGGTGCAGATGCGAGCCAGACAAAAATAGATATCGGTCCATCATTGAAAGAGTTCAAAGACTTCACAACAGGCTTTGATGCAGGTCTCAGGGGAGAATCTTTATCGAATTCCGACCTGATCAGAGAAACCCACAACAGTTTTGCAAGGTCAAGTCCATTCGCCGACGAAACTCAACGAGACCCAAATGCTGGATCAGAAGACGTCTTTCACTTTATTGGATACACTTGTCACCACGGAATACTCTACGAATTGGACGGACTGCAACCATACCCAATATCACATGGTGACTGTTCGCCAGACGAATTTCCCGACAAGATCATTCCCGTCTTGCAGAGACGCATCGAGCGGTATCCGCCGGGGAAGTACGCTTCAATCTAATGGCCGTCTGTCAGGACTTGCGTGTCAAAGCACAGGAATTCCAGGACTATGAGAGCCTGGCGAGGGAAAGGCGGAAGCGGGCACAGTGGGACTGGGAAAATGCCCTTCGACGTCACAACTTTGTCGGCTTTACGGGCGAGATTCTCAAGGGTGTGGTTGGTCAGAAGCTCAAGGAAGGCACTTACGATTCCTGGGTAGCCGAGGCCAAGAAGACGACCGAGAAGAGACTGAGGGAGCGTGCAGCAAGGGGCCAGGAACTTGCTGGCTGATTTGTATCGTACTCCTTGTTCACTGTGACCATGTCCACCACAATCAAAAGATAGTCAGGAACTTGAAGTTGAGACTAGCCTCGTCCGTAACTTTCGACGATGCCACACGAAATCACGACTGGGAGCAGAAGCTAGCAAACATTCACCATCCACTACGATTTACTTCAGTCTCCAACAAACAGTAACGTAGAGTAAAGGCATACAAGTCACGCCTACCAACCTAGTACCAGTTTGTAAAGTCACTCCAAACGATCAGGTCTGAAACAACACGTGATTGGGGTTTGTACCCAAGTGTGCCCATGACAACCAATCTGCAACTCACAATGCAGACTGTCGTTTGAAGAAGCTCAAGCGATGCCTTGAGCCCTGTAAAGTCGTCTACTGGCTCGACATACATACAGCACCTCTTGTGGATAGCATGACCGGTAGGGAGTGAGATATTTCCAAAGCCAAGATATCACCGCATTAGGTTAGATCAACGCCACTGCCTCCCGTCTTCCGCCGGATGTGATTGGCCACTTTCCGAGGTGAGGAATACTGCCTCATCTAGCGATCGAGCACTTCCAATATTTCGGCCAGATTTGCTTATTCACTACCCAGGCTACCATTGTGCATGTGAACAAACATGAACGCATCACAATCAGATCATTCTCTTGAAGACCTTTAAGATCTTTTCCTCCAATTTTTGAAGGCTCATTCCTTCTACTTCCTTGCAACCCCTAGCCGCAAGATCAGGTTCATCGAGTCGATTACAGCACTCATCCACTTAATTTCTTCATTTTGACACCAAACATCATACTGTCATATCCTGTCGGCTTGCGCGTGCTTCTTGTTGTAACTCCGGCATTCCAAACGCCACCATGGCAGGTGCGGACGTCGAGTCGTTATGGAAATCTACCTTTGGGGATGCTGAACGACCCTTGCTTTACTCATCCAAGGAGCTCAACGATGATGGCTTTTTACCACTCAACGAACCATCAACATTCCTAATCAAGATTCCTGGTATGAGCCGTGAGCAGCTTTATGTCACCAGTCTTAACAACCAGCTGGCAATGAAGCTCGCCCAAGACGAGTATCTGGATCTAGAGCGGCAAATCAGTCGGATCAAGGGCACCGCCAAGCACAAGAACCCACAAGCCCTTCCACCTCTTGATGTCTTTGAGGAACAAAAAGAAGCTGTTCTTTATGGCTATAAATATGAGTCAAATCGCCCTGCATTACTTGGAGCGGCAGCCATCGGCAACCGGGCGGCTGATGACGTTACCGACCGTGAAAAGCATGATGTACGCCTCAATCAAGAGCCATTCGAGCAAGGCGGTTTTGTCCCCACCGAGAAACAGAAGAAAGAAATCGAGGCCAAGTTAAAGCACAACCCCAATCTGGACGGCTGGACGCCTCTGAAGAAGAATGGCAAATTTTTCATTCCACGACAACAAGTCCACCACAACGAGTACAATATTAAGTACGTCAGATCCACGGCTGATGACAATACGAATGAGGCGCTGTCAAAACCTGGCGAAAATATCAATGGAGCTGTTACACCACAAAAAGTGGTCGATCAACGTATCGTCAGGATTACCAGATTCAATGGGACTAAGGTCCCAGCAACACGAGATGTCTCAGAGGCACCATCTGTCGGCTCTAGCAAGAGGGGAACTGACACACCCGGCGCCGATGGTGCCGAGACCCCAAATTCCAAACGTCGTAGGCTCAATAATGATCCGGACAGACCAAAACACCCGAATCAATACACAAAGGCTCGGGAAGCCAGAGAAAGAGAAGCTCGTGCCGCTGCCGCCGCAGCGGCAGCGGCGGCGCCTCGACCAAAACATCCAAACCAGTACACCAAAGCAAGGGAAGCAAGAGAAGCAAAAGAAGCCAAGGAGGCGCAAGAGGCTGCCAAAGCTGTTAAGCCTAAGCACCCCAACCAATATACCAAGGCACGAGAAGCGAGAGAGAGAGAAGAAAGAGAGGCTGCTGAACGTAAAGCAATCGCTGCAGCGGCTCTCCCTGTTAGACAAACACCTGCACCTGTACATACAGGAGATCTCGAATGGAGTCAGTTTTCTACCGAAGACTTACTGAACCGGAAGTGGACAGACGCTGAACTTGTTGAAGCGGTTAAGCAGCACCATTCTTGGCTGCATCCCGATCCGGTCAAGGCAGCCGATTGGAAAGAAAAGATCATCACAGGTATCAATCCAGTGCGAAGCTTCAGCATGTTCAAGAAATGGGCGTTCTGGAAGAACATGGACTTGGACAAGCGGCCTCGTGGAAAGAAAGATCTTGTTGACGGCGACCACAAAGCGCCTAGGACACCGGCGAAATCAAGACGAGCTACGAGACCAAGGGGAAATGCTGAACCCGACAGTCTACGTACGACGCCATCCCTGACACCTGCACCTGACGTACAGGACAATGGGCGACCTTCAGAAGTGCCCCACAGCAATTCCCTGAAGAACGGTGTGGGTGGGAGAACTCAAATGAAAATCGGCATGCTCATTCACCACAACGATGAGGATTTCGAGGATGATATGCACAATGGCTCATATTCTCCATCGACTCCAGTGGCGGAAGAAGGTGCGAGACTTCAAGGAAATACTTATGGCAATGACACAACCCAACCGCGACCATCCTTGAACAGAGAGGTCAGTGACTCATTGATCGTGGTCAATGGAACGCCACCGCTCAGACGTTCAATGCGCAGCTCAAGGAGATCGAGTGGCTAACGACTGGAGGGATGGGGAATCGGAGTCTTGTAGATACGAAATACACATTGTACTGTGTCGGTCATCATTAGGTACACCGGCAATTGCAGGCTAAGGGTTTTCAAAAGCGTTTCTTCGGCACGGAAAGGAGTCATGTTGCCTAAGGAAGCAATACATGAGCCGTCTTGATCTCAGATAACTATGTTTGCTCCACTTGATGGAAGATCCTGCCAGAGCAATAACATGTTACTTGCATCTGGCAATCCAGAGCTACTGAAATCCAAATAATGATTCAATTGACCAAGGGATTAGTTACGATCGCCCTATGAAACACTACGAGCACTATGCTTTTGATTCGTGGATCTCAATTCGTGATTGTTCCACAAACTTTCCTCATCAGCAAGCAAGATCATTGCTTCATTGAGTAGGGCAAAAGGCCACGAGGCTGGGACAATCGTGGAAAATAGACTAGCACTGTTTAGGACTAGCACTAAGTCCCCCAGCTCACGGGCTGTAGTTTTAATTTGGCTTGGCGGAACCCGTGATTTCTCCCTCGCCTCCATTCCCTTTCACCTCGCTGTCAGCTGTCACGCTTTCTCATTCTCACAGCGACATTTACTAACCATATAACATTCAAACAACCACCCGTCTCAGACCCATTCATCAACCCTTAGACCTTCTCATTCACCTGCAGCGATCACAATCGCGACTCAACTTTCCTCATAGCGACTGAAGTTCACAAGTATCAAGCAGAAACCCATCCCGTCGTCGTCTGTTTGTCCATCATGACCAAGAAGAAGCGTGGCCATCCTGACGCCGAGGAGATCCTTGCGCGACCATGGTGTTATTACTGTGAACGAGATTTTGATGATCTGAAGATCCTGATCAATCATCAAAAAGCGAAGCACTTTAAATGCGAAAGGTGTGGTCGCCGTCTGAACACTGCAGGAGGTGAGTTGATATCCCGTCGTCGTTCACAATTCTGAGTTTTGCATCGCTAATTCATCGCTAGGCTTAAGCGTCCACATGAGTCAAGTTCACAAAGAGAACCTTACCGCCGTTGACAACGCGCTGCCAAATCGAGCTGGACTCGACATCGAGATCTTCGGGATGGAGGGTATACCTGAAGATATCGTCCAACAACATCAACAGCGTGTGCTCACGCAATTCCATCAAGCGCAAGCTGATCGACAGGCAGCCACCGGCAACAATGCAGGCAATGGAGGAGGCAATAATGTGAACAAAAAGCCCAAGTTAGAACAAGTGTCGGACTTGAAAAAGCGACTAGCTGAACATAAAGCTGCCAAATTGGCTGCCGAGCAAGATGGCGGAGGCAGTAGTGGCAATGTCACTCCCAATCCACATTCTGCCCAACCTCAAGCACAGGTCTCCACGGTAAGTTATTTCCAATTTAACTTCCAAACCGCTGGCTCATTCTGTTTACAGGCCGCTTCACCAACTTATCCGGGCTACCAACAACAATATGCACCACCACCGTCCAATGGTTCTTACAGCCAGCCTTCATCCTTTTCTCAACCACCAGCTGTAACTGCTCCTTACCAAGCACTGCCTGCATTTCCTCCTTCTGTCTCACCCGTCCATACAGGCGTCTATGGGCAGGCTCCTGTGCCCCATGGGCAACCAGGTTATCCAGCAACCCCAAGCGCCTTTCCACATCAACCCTATGCGCAACCGCCTCAACCATCGTTTCAACAGGCACCTCCTGTTGGATATACCCCTCAGTCAACTTTTTCGCCTCCACCCTATCAGGGACAGCCCTCGTATCCTGGTCAAGCCTACCCTATCATCAACGGGGCTGGACAACCACCATATGGAACTTTGGCATCTCCTGTTGCGTTTCCTCAGGCCCCACAAGTTCAAAACCATCTCCCACAACGAACCCAGTCTCCCGCAACCAATGGAAATTTCCCTGCACCTGTTCGTACAGGCAGTGTAAGTCTACCTAATGTTACCGGTTTACCACAGAGACCAGCTTTTGGTGCTCCACCAGTCAATGCTTTTCAATTTCAGCAAATGCATCAAGGTCAGCTCCCTGCTCCTCCAAATCATACTCCTGTGAATCAGTATCGCCCACAAGATGCTTCTGTGAGTCCTGCTGCACAACCATCACAGGTTTCATTGCCAATTCCTGCACCCATCGATGGTAACGCATCTTCCATCGATGATTTGATTTCTTCTGCATCGAAACAAGCAGATGTTGAAGCTGCTACTACTGCAGTCTTACCAGCACCACCTCCAACAACAAATGCGATACCTCCTAAAGAAGAAACGGGTGAAGAAAAGGGATCGAAGAAGGATAAAGAGAAGCCAAAGTCAACCAGGTTGGTCTATTCTGACAATGAGACGAGCCCAGAAGAAAAGATGGCACTTTTGCCCAAGTATGCATTTATACCTGCACAGAGAACAATTGCCGTTTAAGCACCCCGAACATTAACCATCCAACCTATCGCCATCGGATATTTTATGCTCGAGCATTTCTTCGTTGAGGCTATATGATGATCTTCATCAGCTACACTCGTGACAGGCGGTTAAAAGAAATACTGGCTTCAGCTAAGTTCAATTGTGGAAATTCGACTGACAGGTATTCTGTTTCTTGGTGTTGTCAGATGGCGGTTGCATTCAGGGTCCAAACAAGGGATCAATTTTGGTCGTTCTTGGTGAGTAACGGACTAGTGGTTCTGCTTGGGACAACTGACACAACATACGTCGTTTTGTGGATTTTGCAATCTCTAAGTTGGTCTTCCCATGACCTGGTGCTGAAAGGAAAAATGGATGGACCCCTTTGGACCAGGTCGAATAATGGCATATCGATGTCGATGCCTTTGACAACCCTCACGGAACTTTCTGTTAGTAAGTGTGTTTATCAGGACGGTTGGTCTCTCCTATCGTCTATCTGCTCACACGCTATGTCTTAAAAAAAATGGAACTATTTGGTCTGTCGTACACACATTCGCAGTTTATCTTCCCCGTTTCTTGTATTATCCCTTAAGGCTTGCAACTACGGACGGTTCTACCTACCTAGTTAGAGGAAGACATGATGTCCCGAGCTCTCACCGACCCTTGATCACCAACCCAGGGTTATCAGGCATGTAAAGCAGTTAGTAGTCATTGATTATTCTTTTTAGAGAAATATGCACATACCGTAGATAGACACAAATATATATATATATATATATATATACTGCGTATATATTCCCGCCCGAGAAGTCGAGTCGAAGACACTAGTTAACTGGTCACTGGTTTTTCAACAAAAAAAACCTTATAGCGTACTTTCACACGCTCACGCCCTAGTTAGATTCACATTAGATTAGATACAGAATTCCATCTACATGTTATAATATATAGCCCACGTACGTCCACAACCTCTTCTGCACTCGCCATGAGTGCTGTGAGTATTTTACCAAAGGACTCGGTTCTTCGGAGAAGATTTAGTAGCGGGGTATTGCATCTATATGTGTGTGTGTGTGTGTGTGTGTGTGTGTGTGTGTGTGTGTGTGTGTGTGTGTGTGTGTGTGTGTGTGTGTGTGTGTGTGTGTGTGTGTGTGTGTGTGTGTGTGTGTGTGTGTGTGTGTGTGACGGACTGGTGCACATTAGTAAAATGCGATATAGTTGGGACTCAGATTCTACTAATCTGGTGGGGAATGTGTGTGCGGAAGGCTATATATATTCTGCTGTGTATATATATACCTTCTATCTATCCAGGATAACTTCCTCTACATATACACGTTTAGCTATACGGAGGAGGTTACAATAAGCCTTAAAGGTACGCATACTCTAGCTGCACAAACATGACGGAATACTCTTTATGGGAAAATACATTCAAGATTTACGAGGAACTCATGGCCTCACAAATGAAGAAGCAAGGAAAGATCATCATCCGAATATCCAAGACAGCCAGCTATCGAGAGCTCCGGCGCAAGATTCGAAGAATTCGACAGTCTATCAAAGATTTAGATTAGAGGCTACGTCCTCTCAAGAATCCAAGGCATGCTAAACGGTACTGAGACGACAGAGGAATCAAAATACTTGAAAGCAGAAGCTCCATGCGATGGTGGTAGATACAAAGTAGAATTTAATTATTACTGCCTCACAATGTGTAATGGTGTGTTCGAACCCGACTAACTACATATATTAGTGATCGGATTGATGGGATGGGATGGGATGGGATATCAGGGGGGAATGACCTCCAGAAGACTGACGAGTACAGTATTGCAGGATCCTTTATGATTTTTAATGTGAGCAGAGCTCATCAAATAAGACGTCAAAGACCTCGCAGCCTTCTTAGCTCAGTTGGTAGAGCGCAGCACTAGTATTAGTACATGCTGAGGTCGTCGGTTCGACTCCGCCAGGAGGCATCTTCTTTTTTTCCTTTTCGACTTTCCTTCCCTACGCGATAATCATAAGTCGGAAGGGGCTTGGGGACTCTCCAAGTGAAACTTTTTGGTGAAACTTTTTCGAAGTCCATTAGGTCATCATCTGGAAAAAAATGAGATGAGCAAGCCCGAGCAAAGCGTGAAGCGTGATTCGTGATTCGGGCTGAGCACAAATAAGCCGACGTTGAGCCGAGCAAGATTTTGCTGGGATGTAATTGCCTAAAACGGGGTACCTATTCGGGTGTATGCCAAGAGTAGAATCAACTTAAAAATAGTGGTAAATAGTTCAAGAGGAGTACTGAGGCTACCAAGAATTAGTTAATTGGGAAGGCAGTTATTTCATAGCTGTAGGAAGGAGGCGTACTCATCCATCAGTAGCAAATGATTTTTACTTCTCTGACATAAGTGACTAGAAAGAATGTGAGAGAGGGGGACGGGGAGGGGCCAGTTTCGGGCCCCTAGCCTATGCAGTAAAATCACAGGGGATGTGCGTCCAACAAAGACTATAGTGATAAGTGGTTTCAATAATTAGAGGAAGGGTTATATAGAATCTTGTATTGTATGACGCAAGGATTCAAAGTCATAGTTCATCTCTCTTCGTCTCATCTCATTGCATCTCATTTCATCGTCTCGTCTCGGCTCATCTCATCTCGGCTCATCTCATCTCAGCTTTCATTTTACATGATGACATGCTATTCTTCCCTCATTGTTCTCCGTCTCTCTTTCTCAATCCTGCTAGTCTTTCTGTCTTTCTTTCTGCCCTTCTGTCCTATGTCCCTGACTTCGTCCATAGCTCCGTGTGTCACGTGAAGTATCAAAATAAATAATACCAGCACGTTAACTGCATGCATGCATGCGTCGAATCCCACCCTTGCGCCAGCAGATCTATCTACCAATCTATATACCCACATACATCTCCCAGGTTAAACACCAGGGCTGATTGGACACCGTACGCGAGGCGGCAAGAATCTGACTTGGTTCGGACTATGCGTGCGTGACCTTCCGGCTCCATCTGAAACGTTTGTTCTCTCTCTCGTTTCTTTCGTCCCTCGGAAGAACAAAATTTGGTCAGAGGGTGGAAACCATAAAGTTGTGTCACCCGGTCTCTCAAACACCGACATCAACACCAAATCCATCTCGAAGCTTCACCTTTACTGGACCAGTCAAACTGCCGACAAAAGCTTTGAACCCGTCGCTTCCTATCAAATCGCGGTAACCGGCAATAATTTTGGCAAAACTATTTCTGACCTCAGCATAATCCGTTGCAGCCTTGGCCTTGATCGGGAATTGCGCAATTGCAGTAAAATAGGCTGGAAGGCTTCGTTCCATTGCTTGAGGATTTCTTTCGATCACGGCATTGAGACCGACAAATGCGGACGCCTTTTCATGAGAATTGCTGATTTTGGACATTGATGACAGGAATGGCTCGGCAATCTCCGGCAGAAATGGGGCAATATGAGTAGGAACACTATGGCCAAGTCGACCAAGAGCAGTGGCTGCGTTCTCTGACGCTGGTTCTGGCACTTCCTCATTATTGATGATGGTGAGAAGAGCCTTGACGAGAGTTTCGGCGAAAGGTGCCAGTCGTGATGTGGGAGCCCTATTCGCGATCTCACCAATGGACCAACAAACATTGGCGAGAACATTAAAATGATTATCTGAATCGTCATCAGGCATAGCATCGAGATCAAGCTGTCGAATCAAGACCGGAAGAAGCTTAGGCAGATATGGGTCAAGACTTGGGTATAGCGCAATTGAGCAGTCGCCAAGCACAGCGTATGCAGATTGCCGGACATCAGTAGTGGAATCCTCCATACAGAAGGAAAGCAAATCGAAAAACTGTGGTTGTGAGTTTTGGACCAACTGGGCTGATTTCTCTGGCGATATGGCCTGGATGATGGCACTGAGAAGATCCAATGCTGTGACAATGAAATCTTTGTCGGGGGCATCCACACTCTCTCGGTTGACGAAAGAGATATGTTGCTGCAGATTCGAATAAATGACCTTGATGCAGCGATCAAAAATAGGTGGTGCAAACTGGGCGAACACATCCCCATAAGCCATGGCAATGTAGCCTAAGCATCCGAGTAGAGGGAACATTTCGCGAGAGTCATCCTGGATTTTGTTCCACCTTTGAATGAGAACAGGCATGAGAAGGTCAACGAATTGTGGCTGTGCGATATCTGCACCGACACTATCGGCCAAAGTTTGCAAGCAGTCGTACAAAATGTACATGTTCTTGTCTTTGTACCGCTTGAAGCATTCAGTAAATTGGCGAAGAATTGGTTCAATGTAGGGTTTCAGTTTGTCACCGGATTTCTCTTCCAGTGATGCAAACGATGAGGCACCAGCTTCTTGAACCTTTTTGTTCTGATCAAGCATTCGCTGCAGAAGGCCATCCATCATGGGTTCGAAGAATCGTTGTCGATCAGCAGGAGACTCGAGCTTAGCAGCCCATTCCGAATATCGAGCCAAACACCAACAAGTAATCTGCCTCACAACGGGCTCTTCATCAGAAAGACGTGAAATGAGGAAAGGAACCAGTTCCGGTAAATGTGGAGAAACCACGTCCATACAGCCTTCTGCGATGGCACCAAGGGCAAGGACTGCAGCCTCTCTTTTAGGCCATAGGGTATGGTTGAGATTCTCCATCAGGTAGGGAAGGATGATTTCGAAAACAGCTCCGTGATATCTTACTGCAAACACGTCAAGCGCTGCAGCTGAGCATTTTCGAAGACTCCAAGCGTTCTCAGGATCATCATCATCCCACTCGTCCTCATCCTCTTCGGATTCTTCAATTTCGCCATCACTGAGATCAGATTTCTTAGGGTCAGCCCCATTGAGTTGCGTACCATCTTGTGCATCTTTTTCTGACGTTACACCCTTGACTGCTTTGGTCTGAGCAAATTGGGGTTTGATGTCCTCGGCTCGATCCTCAACATCAGCATCATTTTCATCTCCTCCAAGTCGGAATATTTCATCTTCGCCATAGACCATGCCAGCAAGGAGTACAGGAATGATTTGTTGCAAGTATGGGCCCATCATATCTTTCAGTTGATCCTGGTCGCCCACACTTAACCAGAATTCGGCGGCATCAAGGGCCAGTTCTGGACTCCCCAATGACTGTTGCTGGGTGAGGATATAATTAACTAGTCCAGGAAGATGAGGCGCGAGCATATCAGGCCGAGCATCAACCAGAGACACTAATGACTGACAAACAATCCGTCTCACAGGGACATCGTCATCCACAGCAGATTGAAAGATGGTCTGGAGGTAGATATCCAAGGCGGAGAAAAGGACCTGGGATTTTTGTGGAATGAAGTGCTTCAAGGTGGTCAGAGCGAAGACCTTGATTTTGGGATTTGGATGACCGGCAAATTCCAAAAGTTTGGGTACTATGACTGTCATGGGTCTTTGGCCTTGAAATTCTTTGTCCAGAAGTTTCTTGTTGTCCTCGCAAACCTTTGCCAAAGCAGACATGGCACCCTCTTGGGTTTCTGCAGTCGTCGTTCCTGAAGCGTTGCTGACTAGTGACAAAAGATCCTGAAGGATCTCGGGCCATTGCAAAAGACCTCCCTGCTGTACAGTCTCTGTGATGATTGTCCCAGCAAAACTGCGCAATTGCGGGTTGGGATCTTGAAGGACTTCGAGGGTAGCGCGTTTGATGTAGGCTAGTTGATCTTTGGGCAATTGTTTGTAGAAAAGTTTGACGTGGTTTTTCAAATTGATTGCGGCCGCATATCGAACGAGAAAGACACTAGGAGCAGCAAGACCGGTTTGCTGGCCAATTTGCGGACAACTGAAGATGTATGTGAGGTAGTTGACGAAGTCGGCATTGTTGCGAGCGTTCATGAGCATCTAGATTCAATAAAGATAATGTCAGCTGTTGCCAAAATATGACTCCGACAAGGAGAGCACAGGAACACAGTGTTGGGGCGCGTGTGTAGACTGTGTTGCGCAAAACCACATGCCAACTGACCTGCTCGGCTTCTTTCTGTTTATTTCTATCATGGCCACTGAGAGAATTTCTCAAAAACTCCGATAGTTGCTTCAAACCCTCCTCCTCCGGACGCCACTCCATGATGGACACCTTTGCCCAACAAGCCTCAAGGGAATGAAGTCAAGAGAAAATAATGTCGGGTGGGAAAAGTCTCGGATTGTTTCCAGGCGGGAGGGATGAAAACAAGAGTCTGCCGCCCGAGACTTGAGGACACAAGGCCGATGGGATATATTTGAATTGTCGCGAAAGTCGACCAGTGTCAATCGTTCAGGTTGTTATTGCGGTGGAAGATATATTGTGAGGGTGGGAAAAAGTGGGAAATTTTCTGGGGTGGAGGGGAGTGAGCGGGAGCGGAATTGGGTGAAGTTCTGAGATCGATTGCAGGAATTGGTTCTGAAGCAGCGACTGAGGATCAAGTTGATTGAGAAGATAGAGCGATCTCATCTATGACCCTCTCGTGCATCATTGGAGATCTAACTATGAGATGGAAGAGTGGTATGCAGTGATTGAGACTGTGGGAGTGGGAGTGGTGGCATTGGGAATGAGCGGTGGTTCAAAGTGAGTACGAAGAGGGAGTACGTGTGGTGGGAGAAAATATGGAGTACCAGCGTAACTACCTGATTAGCACAACTAGTTTCGTAGTTTAGTGGCGAGTTTGAAGCCAAGCTAACAGCTTTAGTGATGGCTAGTGACTTGAACTTGGGAGGTGGTTAAAGGATGAAGTTGGCCATCCACTCCATCTTACTACTTATTAGGCTGCGCTTGGCTAAACCGGTAACTAGTTAGTTAATTAAGTGCGTCCCTGCTGCCTAAGACAACCCAAAGCATTGAACCGTTATTACTGACAGCCGACTCCGTAAGTACTAGTAGGTGCGTAGGAGCAGAAGGGTAAGGGCCAAGGGCCAGTTAGGTACAGATACAGTACTCCGTACAATTTCCAGAGACTGTTACAGGCGGACAGTGATTAATTCGTGGGCGGCCAGTGGCATCTGCCGTTCCAACGGGCCCCCCTTTAGTCCGCGCACCGGGAAGTTGGCCTCAAACGACTGAACTGCAGGTTTTGAGCAAGCGCTTTGGCTGCAATAATGCTGCATCTATTCCGCCACCTCGCCCACCCATTGCCCTCTTGATTGGGGAAAAGCCATCTGCCACTTGTGCGACCAGAGGTTGAATCTGCACGCAGCACGAGACTCTTAGGTGGGACTTTGCTCAGGGTCAGCTGGTGACTTCAGTGTTCATTGGAACCCTTGGTCGTCCGGCAGTCACCACTCTGAATATTAATAACTACATTAGTATGTACCTAACCGAGATCGGTCATTGCACCTCATGCAACGACTTAAAGATTTGCCACAAAATCCCTTTCGTGTATCTAAGGATCGGCGGGAATGGTTCTCTATCGTACCCATTCAATATCATTTCTACACTGGAGATATAAGGGATGACCCATCGGCTTATGCCCAAACAAGTCTCCGGATTGAATGGCCCAATTGCTCGAAATAACCTGTTCTCTTCTTCGCCTCTGCCAGGGAGATGATGGCTTCTTTGTCAACCAGTCCGCTTGTCTTCTCCTGTGAGTCTTGTTCATTTCTGCCAGACGACGGCCCTTCAATTGCCCTCCGGATCTCGTCGGCTATGTTCTCCGCCAGATCGATGGGTAACCTTGCTCGACTCGATCCAGCATCTTCTGTCTCACCATTGTTGTTGTTGGCCGCTATCACTTTCAAAGCAATGGTCCGCGATGAAGGTGGTGAGCTGGGACTGAGCCATGAGAGGATCCCCGTACCTCCATCGACTCGGTTCTCTGTCCCTTCATTTTTAGGAGCCACATAGTTCTGTAATGACCTCGTGTTGGTGCGAATGATACTCTCTTTCCCGGGCTTGTACACAACAACCACGCCAGCGTTGACGTCTTCTTTCATCTGTGCTTCAGACAGGGTCGATGTGATGTATGTCCCATATCGAATCTTGGATATCGATCGCAAGTCCGCTTTCTCGAAAGACGCGAGTTTCTCCGTCGTCCAATCGAATTTACAGCAGTAGAGTGCGGCATCGGTCAACAAGACCACTGCCTCTTCAAAAGGTAAAGTCCGTAGCGTGTTCTCGTGGGCCGGAGTCAACATGGTCCATCCGTGGATCAAATCCTCGCTTTCGTCCTGAATCACCTGCTTCACGCAATTCTCAATCGCACCCTCTCTGATCTTCTCAATCGACACCCCAGGGTCGGCACTCATCATGGAACTCTCGAAATCTTCAAAAACCTTCCATGACATATTGCCCAGAAGCACATCAATCACCGCCTGTGAAAAGTAATCATTTACCATGTTGTTGTAATACCGCGTAAGTGTCAAGCTGAAATCATTCAAAGCCCCACGATAGTTGCGTCTGCGAGTCCTGGTAAAATCTCCCTTCAAAGCTGCTGTCGAGGCATACTGTCTGGAAATGGCATCGCCATTGTCGGCCCATAACGTATTGAACCACGTCGTGCTCTCATCATGAAGTAAATCGATCGTAAAGCCCTCGCTATCCAAGTCTCGCTGCAGAGTATACTGCCCAAAAGCACTCTGCGCCACATTAGTCCTATCCAGACAATCCATACAATTTGTCCGGATGATCCCAGTCTGTTTGCTCTCCTCTCCATTGCTCGAAATCACAGTCTCTCCATACTTCTTAATATTCTCCTCCAGGGTGTGGATCAACTTGGACACGTTTTCGAATTTCATGCCGCGGCACTCGGCGTGGAAATCAAACCATTCAAACTGTACATCCTCGAGCTCACGGCTTCCCGACAACGACTGTATGGACTTCTCGTATGCCTCTCCGATGAGACGTTCTGTGCCGTGTTTGTCAACCAGCGCGGCAATCTGCACACTCCCATAGCGACGCTTGAGATCTGCAAAATGTTTCTTCGTGGCCGTCTCGTTGACCGCCGTCGAATGGTGCAGTGCAGGAATAGGTTTCAACGAGTACGGAGACTGCGAAAAGTACAGTGGGATCGATCCTCGAATCTGCACAAACGACCGAATCGATCTTGACGTTGACCAGTCGGGTGCAGAGAGGATCTGCTCCGTTTCCACAGCGTTGGCGCAGTTGCCTTCGTCGTCGATGCCGCGTCGCAAGTAGCGTAGTCCCGACCGCTTCACAGAACGTCGTGAGATGAGTGTGAGCAGGTAAGCCTGTGAGTCAGAGCCGACACTGGCAATCTCTTGTTTCGCGGCGTTGACTGTCTCTTCTACCGCACTGTCCGTTTCGCCAGGGTCAGCTGCAACGACCTCTGCAGCCTGAGGATCTTCTGTCGTCGGTGCTGTCTTCTTTACCACAAACGACCTCTGCCCTACGAATCCCTGCAGGATTGGCATCACGAATGAGTCATGCCAGGATTCAAAAAATGGGAGCGCCAGCTTCCTATTCCAAAAGTACTGTTCCAATGTCAGCTTGTCACAAACGACCGAAACAAAACCATTTGATCACATACAAGGGGATCCAAGGTGTCTCGCGAAGGCGGTCTCGCCGAGTCGCTCAGCGACACTAACCTGCGCGTGAGATCAAAGTCGTAAGAAAAGAAGAAACTGCGCGACGTCAAGATCATCTTTGTGGTGCGCAGGATCTTGGGAATCGCATCGGCAATGGTATTCTCAGACAATACTTTGTCCGTTGCGCGAGCACTTCCATCCTTGTCTGCGGTGTCTTTGGGCTCCTCGGCATTGACCTCAGCACTGGCCTGAACGGGAAGATCTGTGTTGTTCTCTATCGCTGGCTCGTTCTCCTTCTCCGTGCTTGTCGGGAGAATGTTTGTCGTCGTCGTTGGAGTAGTGGTAGTGGTATTGGTAGTGGTTGTCGCCGCAGTTGTAGGATTGGCAACATTCCGACCAACCCCCCAGCCCTGTTTCGAGAACCATTGCGACGCGAAGCGGCCATACTGGCCTCGATTGGCAATCACATCTTTGGCAATGCTAGTCGAGCTCGACTGCCTTGGCTGTGCAGGCCTTGTGTCATGCGGTGTTTCGGGCTCAAGATCACTGTCTCGCCTAGCCTTGTCATGGTCGTGACTGTAGCCAGCTCCCTCGTCGTTACCAGTCTCCTCCCGCGCCTCGTCATCACTCAGGTCCGACTCGGTATCAGTCGTGCTTGACGCCTCACCGGAGCCACGAGACGTGACGGCAGCAGTGATGGCACGCTTAGCCTCGGCCTGTGACGAGATGGGGACAAGAGCGACATCGGTGATCACATAGACGGGTCTGCCGAAGATCTGAGCAACCTGCTCGCGACGAGTGATGGCGATCAAGAACTGTGCTGACGCAAGAGACAATAGGCCGACGACACCGTGTGCCTCGAGCGGCGGCGCGCCCTTCTTGAACTCGAGCTCGCTGCCCGGGACGTCTTTGATCTGTCGACTTTTGTAGTCGATCTGAACCACGGGCTTGTGGTTTTCATTGGTGCCGTGGGCTTGAAGCACTAGACCGTCGGCGGCAGCCCAGATCAGCAATCTCCGTACTAGAGCGGGCATGGTCGTGAGTCTGTTTAGTCTTTTTTGTTCTGGTCGTGTTCAGCGACAAATTAGGCGATCATAGCTTCATAGCAGCGATTAGTGGGGTCTTGAGAATTTGGCGATAGCAAAATGCATGACATACGTATGTAACCCGTGTCAATCGAACCGCTGATGGTGGTTTTGAGCAGATGATCTCTGTAAGACTACGAGATCACAAGGTGTATGTAATCTTTCGCCGGGAAAACGGTGACATCATGGCTTGAATTTGTGGTCTGTATGATGCGTTTTCCGAGCCCGATTTTCTCCTCACAGGAGCCTCGTCAGTCCCGCCTGGGGCGCCGAAGGTCAGTTGCATGCACTTTGTATGAGAATCAAATCATGTACTTTGGACGTATACAACATCTTAGCTAGGAAGAAATAGGAACATCGACCTCGATGCTCTTTGCCCTTGTTTCTGTCTACCAAACGTAATGCTCGTGTCTCATAATTGTAACATTATGCTCAATCTTCCTCATGACATCTCGTGATCCTGACATAGAAAAGCCTTGTGTTATCATCCAACAATCTATGTCGCTGATGCGAAATCTAAACTGTGCACTTTTGCCGCCGTCAAACTAGGCAACTCCACAGGTACCCCCGGGTTGGGCTTCAGGTCAAGAGCTTCAGTCCCCTCCACTACAGCCAACAATTCGCCATCGGCATGGAGAGGACTGCCTGGAACAGCATCCAGCGGTGCTTCGTGAAGAGCAGGCTTCTTGCTGACAGCCATTTTGCCGGATTTCTTCCTCTCCATGGCTTCTTTGACCCAATCCGCAACCTCTTTGTCCGCTGTATCCGGAGCGGCTTCGTTTGAGAAAGCAGATTCAATACCTGCCTCGGCTGCTGCTTCTGCTTCCTCATCCTCGGAAATGGTTGGTGGCTTCATCAGGGGAGCTAGCCATGCATGACGGAGTAGCATGGCATAAGTTGGTCGTAACCTTGGGATTTTGTTGAGACAGCCCCGTACAAAATCGATGGCAGCTGGGGAGAACGTATCGGCCGGTAGATCGGGTGGCGATCCATCAACAATGGCCTAAATTCAACGTCAGGATGGGGAGTTTAATCATGGAAAGCCACTTACACTTAATTGACTGAATATATTGTCGTATGTTTCCGGAGGGTAAGGATATCTGCCGAGTGCACATTCGATGATGGTCAAGCCGAGAGACCAAATATCGGACTGAACGCTATAGGAGCCTCCTCCTGCGCCAGCTTGTGCCATTCCACCTCCTGAAATCCTTTCAGGTGCCATGTAGCTTTGGCAACCAATGTTGGTTTTGGCAATGGAAGCCACTAGATTGCCGCTGACTCCAAAGTCGCAAATCTTGACTTGTCCTCGAGTGTTGACCAATATATTTGTTGGTTTCACATCTCGATGAATGATGTTGTGATCATCCTTTAGACTCTTGAGACCCATGACCGTGGATAGAGTAATCTTTCTCAGGACACCTTCAGGAACTCCATCCCCGTAGATTTTGTCGATAGATCCACCATCCATATATTCGATGCAAATATAGACGGAGCCTTCTTGGAAAAATGCGCCGTAAAAGTCGATGATGAACGGCGACACACAGCGATGTAAGATATCCAATTCCATAATAATCTGTGCGAATTTGGTGTCGTCCAGCTCCAGCCGGATTTCTTTCATGGCCATGACTAGGCCACTGGTGCCCGGAGCTGGAGTCTGCGGCTCACTTTCATCCCCTGCGGAATTCGAGACTGATGCCTGGCGGACCATATTTCCTCTGAGTCCCTGACCTGGTCGACGCATTTTCGGCCGGGCATGTCGCACTTGAAAAACAGTGCCATAGTTTCCTTTGCCGAGTTCCGCTATAGTATCAACTTCATCCAGAGATATTGAGAATGTGCTACCGCCAGCGAAATCAATCCCACTGCCGTGAATAACGGCCTTGTTCTGGAAGTTCAACGTTCCCTTTTGGGTGTCAATGATGCTCGAGAATTTGCTAAACTGTGAACCTGTGTCTTGCTTCTCGGCTTCCTGCCCGACTGGGGCAGGTTTCTGGGCGTCTGAGAGCTTCAGAGCACCTTTGAGTCCACGCTTGGCAGCCAGTCCGCCAGCAGGCATACGAGGACTCATTGCCTGCGGACTGTTCGGTATATGAGGAGATGCGAAACTGGGTGTATTTGGCTGATTGAGTCTTGGAGGTAATCGGAGGTTCGCGGCAGAGTTATTGGGAGATGTTGGAGATGCCCCCACCAGTCCGCTGCCCGTAAAGGCACCTGTAGGAGGATTTTGTTGACCTGGCACGCCAGAACGAGCAGCCTGCATCGAGGGTGCACCTTGCCTGGATAAAGAAAAAGCCTTCATTTTGGCCTGAAAATCTGAATTTAGACCACTGGCTCGGCTCGGTGGTGGAGCAGGTCTTCGAGCGGCATTTGTAGGACCAAGAGGGCAGAGGAGGGGTTGATAGACGAAGCCATGGCTATTCTTTGGTTGTTCAAGGATGGAGGTCTAGGGGCTGAAGTTGCGGGAGGGGATTGTGAGCCGTCCAAAGGAGGGTCTGGAGAGATATCTTCTGGGCTCCTGGAGAGTTCGGGCGAGGGCGGCTGTTCGGAGTCGGTCATGGTGAATGATGAGGGAGGGTATTTTGGGTGCGCAGGAGCGCTTGAGGCAAGTGTTTGAACAACTCGGCACGCAATTGATGGTACCAGATGCGGGTCGAATGGGAAGGCAATCGTGCTATAGAGCGAGCGACACGATCCTACCAGGACGCCTTGGTTTGAGGAGGAGAAAGGCGGTTGAGAGATATGGGGTGTAGAAAGGTGCTGGTAGTGGGTAGGGTCCCATTCGATGGAAGAGGAAAGAAGGTAATTGCTGAGCAAGCACTGGCAGTGATACCTGACGCTGAGGTAGTTAGGTTTGGCCGGAAGTTGCAGGGCCGAGCTGCAACGTTGTGGAAGGCAAATGAAATTGGGTGGGAGATGTTGGAGCGAAGACAAAGTCGGATTGCCAGATGGAATGGATGATACAGACGGACGGAATGGGTGGATGAAATATGTCGTGGTTATATTCGACGGTTCTCAAAAGTCAATAGGACGACGACTTTGTTAGGAGATTGATATTTGGTGGAGGGGAAGATGAATACGATTCGCGGGAAAATGGTTCGTGTACGGCGTATGTATGTAGAGATGGAATCAGCCAGAACAGGAGGTTTTGTACAGTAAAAGCGCTAAAGTCTAGGCACACCACCTCATTTCATGATTCATGAACTTGATGCACCACGCACCAAAATTAAGCCTGTGAGTGCATCTTTTGGCCAAATTCGAAATAAAGTAGATATTCTTGATTGTGAGGTTTTCCTCTATCGACTAGTGTAGATTTGATATAGAAATGAGGCTCTCAAAACGGTGTATACTAGCCTTTAGCGGTATGGACCCGATTTATCCTCTCATCCATGCTCTTGATGCAATTATCGATAATCTCTTGTTCTAGGTTATCCCATTCATGAATGATTGCTGTTTTGAGTGCTTTATAGGCCTCTCTATCCCTACTAGTAGTGAGGAGGTGAGGCCATCGCTCTATGAGGCGAGATTTCAGGATTGCCCAGACGTTCTCGATCGGGTTGAGATCCGGCGAATAGGGTGGCCATTTAAGGCGAGGTATCGAGTGATCTGTGAACCAATCCTCGATAACTTTAGCACGATGAATTAGTGTATTATCCTGCATAAATAGCATCCCAGGTTGCTAGCATTTAGGGATCTGATCGTCGAGAACCTGGAGATATAAGCGCGCAGAGAAGCCCTTTTTAGGAGAGTCCTCATCACGAGTCATAACAACCAAATCCGACCTCCCACCGATCCAAATTGCGCCCCAAATCATGATAGAGATATCTCTTCCTTTGATGAGAGGTTGTATTATCTCTTTATCCCACTTCTGTTGCGGTATTCGAAACACCTAAGTTGGCCGCTTACCGGCGCCTCTTTCGAGAGAGCATTCATCGCTAAATATCACGAGAGACTAAAGGTCTGTCGTCCAATCTTTACGATCGTCTACCCAGCGATATCGAGTAGAAGCGTTTTTAGGTGTTAAAAGAGGCCTTTTCTTAGCAATCCAGTTCTTAATTCCATACTTTTTCAAGAGCCTAGTAAATGTTGAGCGACAAAACTTTAAGCCTGACTCCTGGGCTAGCTGTCGATAAGTGATCTTTAGGTTTTGTCGGACGATACGGAGGATGAGTCGCTCATCACGAGGATCATAGATATTAGGCCTGCCGATGCGTGGTTGTGTTGCACCTTCGTAACGAGTAGAGGCTTGCGAAATCGTATTGCGAACTGTTCGGAGTGGAATATGTAAGGCTTCAGTAATCTGCCGCCAGGAGCCGCCAATAGTGCGTGCACCCTCGATTTTTCCGCGTTTATATGGAGTTAACTCCCTTCTCGATAATATATTTGGGTTTAGAGACTGTAGAGGCCTCCGTTGTGAAGCCATTGCTGTCAAAAGAGAGTGTGCAATATCATGAGTAGAACGCGTCGCGACTTTTGACGCGTGGTGTGCCTAGACTTTAGCGCACCCACTGTATGTCGATCGTTGGGTACAGGCCATGTCCCTGGACTTTTTGTGGCTATCATCCTTGGATCGAGGATTTTGCTGGTGGTAAGTTACGGTACCTGCCAATACAGCCGAGTACCGTATCCTCCACTTCCTAGGTAGGTAAACACCAACTCACCTAACTACCTAGGTACGGAGTAGTAGTACTTAGGTACTACTTGGTATGTGGTATTTCGTACTCGCCAAACATCTTGATGTATTTTGCCCTTGGGCTCCAAAGTAAAAATTGTGGTTTTGTGCATCCCTTAACAGTAAAGCTGGACAGGATTAACCACTAAGATGTCTAAGCGTGTACCAGGACTAAGAGGGCCACTGACCAGTGATGGTGGGACAATGGGTAGGATGGAAGCCCTCGTTGTAGACCAGTGCGTCAACAAATGAGGCGTAGACGACCATGAAGTTAGCCATATCAAGCCACGCACATGTTGGACTCTTTTTTCAGACCACGAGTGATCGGCGGGGAAGACAAGACTCTTGACTCTTGATGGAGGGTCGCTATTGACTAGATTAGACTAATTCCTACAGTTGAACACGGGGTACATATCTATGCGTGCACTCCGTACATTGGCAACTCAAGGTACCCAGAGCCTTCTGCTTGCTACCTAAATACCTAGATACTGAATCTAAGCTACCTTGTGTGGGTGGAACAAATCTAGAAGGGCCCTGGCCACCACCCTGCAGTTTTTCAGTGTGAGAGCAAATGCCAAAGGGTCAGGGTCAAGACTCAACCAGCAGGTTTGCAAGTATGGCAAAGCGACTTTCCCATCCAGGTTGGACGCTGACGCTGACAGAGACCCTCTTTAATTTTTAGTCTCTGGTATTGACACGTACAGTAGTTAGCTAGGCAGGTGCTAGGTATCAGTTAGTTAGTTAGAGACTACTAGGTCGTATGTATTCGGTACTTGAGGGCCTGCTCCGTAAGACCTCGGCCCTGATTTGAAATAAGCCCTACCACAGGAACAGTAAGTCATCTCCGTTTTATGGAGGTGCTTCCAGGGGCTTGGAAGGTGGCTACTCTCTACCCTGAGGTCCTAAGTACCTATTCTGTGACTAAGTTAGGTACCTAGGTGCTCGAGCAGGCACAAGTCATGACCGCTGGGTTCATGACTGGGAGGGTTTTCTGCAAGAAGCCCAGATGGCCTCTAGAGGCTTCAGGAAATTCACCGCCAAGTCCTCATTCTTGGGTACGTACAGTAGTGGTCTAGTAGTCCTCTGAGAAATTAGAACATGCCCAACGGCTGTGCACGCTAATTCAAAACCGACCAACCTAATACCATCTACGTACCTAGGTGCGTACTGTAACTACCTAACCACATACCTAGTTAGAGGTGCCTAGTAGGTGCCTAGTAGCTACTTGTCCCAGATCCAAGGGAGCCGTGAACAAAGTATCTCCGTATGTTGAAGACTTTACCAATCAACAAGTAGGAAGTTAGTTAGAAGGAATATATCGACTCGACGTCATCATTCAGTCACAGCCCACAAGCCCCACGTTTGTGCGTTGGTTACGTATGAGGCTTCCCACCAACGCCTAGTAGGCACTGCATGGCACAATGACCTACGGAGTACTCCAGTAACTACTCCAAGTTCCTGGCGCTGGCAGGGTGGTGGGCGTCATTACCCAGAACAATCAATTCCCGGATCCAACATCCCTTGTCCCTCCATGATTTAGGAGAGAGACACGCTGTCAAGGAACCTTCGCATGCCTGTACAAGCGCTGTTGTCATTCATTCATGCTCCGTACCTGAAAAAAAGATTTCGATTCTTAGGCGAACCAAGTTGGCGCGCACAATCTTTGGCTGTTTTGACCACGTTAGCCAAGTTGAGGTCACTGCCCACACACTGCCCACCTGGCTGCTGCCCAGTCCAAGTGTGATGACATCGTTGTGTTTCACGCTTCCGTCTTCGGGACTACAAACTCGAAGACTTCTAATTTGAGATCGCTTCTGCAAAACTTATTGGTCCTTCCACTAATGGCAGAGATGATGTGATGCATCCAACTGTTGGACCATCTTGTCCTCCGTTTACCTACTGCAGGTCTCACCGCTAGCCTACGTGACTCGATAACGGCCTACACAAAACTTGCGCGAAGAGTAACCGACCGACCACAAGACCAAGTTGAGACGCGATATAATTTTCTGTACAATGTACCCAGGACAAGCCACACATGCTTTGATTCTATCCTTCAAACCGCTAAACCTCATCCGCAACTCCTCTGCATTCCTTGTATTGCTTCGAGAAACCCTAGTCCGTCCTGACAGATTATGCGCCTCACCAAACCGTGCTGTAGGGTCTCACATTTCCTTGTTCCTTGCATAAGAAGCTCCAATCGGCTTCGACTCATCGCTCGATACCCAGTCGGCCCCAACATGGCTGCGGCTTGTTAAGACAGCGCCATATGTATTGTCAGGACCATGGCTCTCAGTAATACTGTCAGACTATCGTTTTGTCCATTCCACGGTTTCCAGTGCCAGCATGACCAATACCAGCGTGGAGGGCAGAATCCAGATGACGTAGCTTTGAAACAAAATCTGGCTCATCAGACCAGGGAACACGTTGTTTTGAGCCGAGATCTGAGTAAGCTGAAGAGCCGAAGGTGCACCGGAGAGTAGGAAACAGACAATGATGAAGATCTTGTCCTCCAGTATCGATATGGAGAGATACTTGGCTAGGAGAGCGATGAATGGTGCCATGATAATGGTCGGAAGGACCATTCGAGAAATCAGGGATGCGATGAGGAGTTTCTTCTCCTCCTTCGGGTCTGTCGTGCCAGCTGCAGGATCGCGAGGAATAGTATTTCTGGCAAGATTGCCTCCAAGAACCACCAAGATCAACGGGACTGCAACGCCACCACTCTGTTCCACAGCCCGTGTGACCGAGTTTCGTACAAAGGTCCCTTGGTCGAAGAACAGGTGCTGTAGTCGGGGTACACTGGCGACCAGGATGGCAACAAGCATAGCCCACAATGGGGATTCATGAATTCCGCTAAACCGGCAAGGAATCGTCGAATTCTGTTGTTGGCCGCAGAGAGGAGCTTCTGCACAGATTGAGGGAGTTTTGAAAAGGTCGAGCTTGCTGCGGATTTAATCGAGTGCTTGATCTTGAGAAACACAAATCGGATTTCGTTTTTCCCTTTGTTCAAATAACCCGTGACACCGCCACACTCTTCATCATATTTTCGGTTCTCGGGGTGCTTCAACCATGCAGGTATATCGATATGGGGATGAGCCACCATGCCGTTGGTAGGGGTGACCAAGAGATCAGGAACCGTAGCAGTACCGTTCAAATTCCGAGTGGAAGAGTTTCTAGATGACCCAGCCGAAGGATTGTGAGGAGTGCGAGGCGTTTTGAAGCCATCCGATTTGGACATGGTTGGGGACTCGGTGCCTACTCTTGTCTGGGCATCCTCCTCGAAATCATCGCTGCTGTATTGTGCATCGTAGCTGGGACTCAAGAGTCTACGTTGTTCGTTGTCGGAATCGACACTATCGCGATATTCTCCACGCCCGCGTTCTGCAGCGTCTGGTTGCTTGGTACCGCCTTCTTCGATCGTGTATGTTTCTGGCGGAGCGAGGAGTACATTGTAACCCCAACTCCATCTCAACAGTTGACCTAAATAGGTAATGTGTCAGCATTTGTATCACCGAACCATGCAGAAGATGGTAACGCATACCTAACTGTTGGAAGACGAGGAGATATAGAATTCCGCGCGCGGCCACCTCATTGTCATTGTCACCAGGAACCTTCTCCCAATGCAGGCCTTTGAGTGTCTTGGAGAGTGACAACACCAGTGAGATTGGGAGAGAGTTGGAGTTGCCAAAGACGCCCATGGCGATGACGAAATTGGTCTGTCTCTTCCTGAATCGCATAAATTTGGAGATGATCCACGCAGAGAGATAGGAGACCATGGTTTGGACAATGAAAATGACGGGGATAATGGCTAGATCAGCGAGCTTCTCAGCTGTCAATTGTGAGGCAAGCTTGGTGAAGATAAGGCATGGTGTAAAAAGAATGACGTTCAGGTTGGCGAGGAATTTTTGTGATTCTGCGTCGAAGGAACCTTGTCTTGCAACGATATATCCCGGTAGACTGACGCAGACTACCTCCAACACGGCCTCGAAAACGAGTAGAATGAGGTGACCAAAGTCAGGATGGCCAGTATGGGCGGCGGCAGATTGTAGGTTGTTGGAGGCATGATTTAAGAGCGAGTACTGATCTCGGCCGGCCAGCGTGCCGTAGACTTGTCTGTTTGCAAAGGAGACAGGGCCGGTGAAATAGTCGGCCAAGGGCATCGTGCTTTTGTGTTATTGAGAGTGTGGCGCATACGAGGACCACAAGGAAGATATAAGTGATGAGTCGCCTCAATCCTGGACCAGAAATGCCAACCTACCGCCGAGGAGGCGCAGTAATTTGACTGGAAATCGGTGACGTGGGGAGGAACGATGGAGCCACTCAGGACGGCATGTCGGTCATTCAAGGTAGAAATGATTCAACTGCAAGTGAAACCGAGTCTGTGTCAGAGGCGAGTGACACGAATGTGGACGAAGACGTATGGCCTGTCTTGAGGAACCCAGGGAGCTTGTTGTAGATGGGATCAGACAGGGAGTGGTTAGGAATAAGAGCAAAGGAAGGGAGATCGATCGATGTCTGCGTTGGCGGCGACGACTGGGCACAGCGACACTGCAAACAGATGTGTGGTGTCTGTATATGCGTGTGTGGATTCGTGAGGGAGCAGAAGCAATTAAGAGATAATCGAGATGGTCAAGTCGTGACGAGGAATGATGAGATCAAGAGGTGAATTCAGGTTTGACTGCGACCACCTAGCTGGCGTGATTTGGATGGCGGCATTGTTGCAGGCGTGCAGGCGTGCAGGCGTGCGAAGCGGACAGGTACAGCGTGGATCGCCTAACAACTACCTATGTACCGAGTAGTTAATGTCGACTGGTGGACGGATTTGTGTACGGAGTGCCGGGAAATTGTGCTCCAGCGGTCCAAGGCCATCGGGAGAACACGATGATAAGCGATTCGCAGAGAAGCTATTCCTGACGATAAGCCAAGGCGAGCGCTTGGGCCAATATTGCCTTAACTAAATCCCGCCCCAGCCTCTTTAGACGGTGCCCAAGAAACCATCTAGACCCGCCCATCGCCAGAAAGAGCCACCCAGTGACCCAGAGGGTCCCGGACTTGGAAACCCGCCCAGTGGGAACGCGATACGCTCAAGTTCTTTTGCTGGTGGCTAAAGCCTTATTTCTTTTCTTTTGCCTTTTACAAGTTACAACCAAGCTTTTCGCCGCTCGTGCAAGTCGAGGTGGCCAAGCTGAATCCATTCATGTCGCTGCGATAAGATCTCATAAAGACAAAAGAAACCTCAACTCGTCTATTTTACCGAAGAATTTTGTCGGATCTCATTTCTCTGTTTTCACAGTTTGTGTGCCACGCATGTCGTTGACCGTTGAAGACAGGGACTAAAGCCCGTACATTAGGCTCCTGTCTTTTCCGTACGTCTGTACGGAGTACAGAAATGACGCGTGAGACGAACTACCAATCGGAATTCATGGCCTCCCGCCGCACCTGACTAAGACGACGCCGAAGTCTTCCAGGTCAACATCAGAACTTTGGACAATCGAGTCATTTCTACAAGCTCGATGTCGGAATGGTATGCATGGTAGGCAGCCAGCAGCGTACAAGGCAATCCAGTATCAAATCCGAAAAGCTGAACCATGCGTGCTCTTCATCTCGTCGGCGTGGGTGTCGGAAACACACCTCCATTCAGCTTCCCCAGCAAACCACCCACACCTTCTGATCTCATATACACGGCCTCGGGATTTCCCGACCCCCAATCCTTCTCGCTGAATGCTAACGTTCCTCCTACCCCAACCTATCTTATCCGTGTCCTCACCACCGCCTTGACTCGCGGTGAACTAACCTGGAGAGAGACTCTAGACCCGTCGCGCTTTCACCCATACGGATCCGCCATCCCCGGCCATGATGTGGTCGGCGTCGTGGAGAAAGTGCTTGCAAATGCTTCAGGCACGACTCCGCCTCAATTCTCGGTCGGCGACAGTGTTTGGGCGCTGATCGAGTTCGACCGTGACGGCGCAGCTGCGACATACACGATCGCGTATGAGGACGAACTCAGCTTGATCCCAGTGAAGCCGTCGACGTTTCCGCTCTCTGAGTCCGAATGGCACGACCACTTGGCTACCGTTCCTCTTTCCGGTCTCACGGCATATCAAACTCTCTTCACACACGGTGGACTTGCATCTACTAGCCTCTCAAGCTCCACAGCATCACCAATACCCGGAGCCCCACGAATCCTCGTCCTCGGTGCCTCTGGCTCCGTCGGCGTGCCGACTGTATCCCTCGCCAAGACAGCTGGATTTCATGTCACAGCCGTATGCAGTTCATCGTCCCGATCGCTCGTTTCTGACGTCCTACACGCCGACGAAATCATCGACTACTCATCTCCCAACTTCACATCCATCCCAGCCACGTTCGCCGCACAAGCACTTGCCCCAGTCGATCTCGTTGTCGATTGCATCGGTGCCTCTCTCCTCGTGCCCATCCTTAAGACCCCAGCAGCAGTACTCCGACCCTCCGGCAGGATAGTCACGATCGTTGCTCCCATCGAGACGATGATCGACAGTCATGACATCGCCCCCGGCATATCCGCCAAGTTCTTTATCGTCCGGCCCTCGGGCGCAGATCTCACCGTCCTGGGCGATTTAATCATGCAAGACCGGCTACAAATGCACGTCGATGCCGTGTATGGGCTTGAACAGGGTCGCGAAGCCATGGAGTTGGTCGAGAGTCGTGGGAAGAAGAAGGGCGGGAAGGTAGTGTTGAGGGTTGCGGAAAGATACCTAGATTCTTGTGTCTGAGTGTGTGTGCACCAGAGTCGGTGCCTCTTCTAAGGCTATATCTCACGGATTGGAAATGCCAAAATAAGTTATAGTGTTTTGAATACAGCCAGCCCCTTACTATCAACCTCGTCGTCTTACACAGAGTCGTCGTTGGGTACGCTGGATGACGAAACGGGTTTGAAGCCTAAGAATTTCCACAGGGCGTGCGGCATTAGTTATGAGGACTCCATCAAATAGAGTATAGTGATGCATTGCCTGATCGTCTCCTACGACATAGACATTGATCTATATGATGGCACATGTACAGTCTCTTGCACTTTGTTGATGGCCGAGATACTGAATTTGGTGGTGTTTACCACGAGCAGAAGTGTCCATTATATCAAGAAATTTGGTTTACCATCCTAAATACCCGAGTGTCCTCATGCCTGAAATAGTCGCGGAAACCATTCTGCCACCGATTTTCATGTTCCATCAAACCTCACCGTCGCCGCGAACGCCAAAATGCCCCGAACTCGACTCATGGTACATAAGTGATGCGCCAGAAATGGACAAACTTCGAGCGGAGAATCTAGTCTTTCGAGGACGATCCATCTACCTCTGGCTCTTCTGCCTCTGCTTTGGCGACTTGTTCTGTTCGCGCTTGCCCTTCTGCATCTGCCACCTCGCGCTCAATGCGTCCTTCGTCGGCTGCTTTAGCCTTCTGAACTTCGTCATTAAGGTCGGGTTCTGGTTTGATAACGGCTTCTGTAGTATCTGCAACATTAACTGGCTCCTCTGACGTTGTTGCTTCCTCTTCTTTTTCCGTCACCGTGGCCGGCTCCGTTGCTTCGGTGACTTCGGTTGTAGAAGGTGCGGTAACAGAAGTGGTTGTTGGCGGACCAGGGATACTTTCTTCAGCGGCCTGTGGTAGAGATGGAGGGGATTCCGGAGGAGTTCTCTGCTGTTGTACCGTGATAGTCGAGTCTTCTTCCGCCTGTGCAGGGGCAGGTGCGGCAAGCTCGGCCGCGCTCCCAGCATCAACATCTTCCATCTCAACGTCGACGTCCTCGACAGGCGCCGCAGGAGCCGGTGAAGGAGGTTCTGAGACAGGGACCGATCCATTTGTCGGCTGGTTCGCAGGCTCGTTGGCCGGGCTTGGGGGTTGATTCGTATTGCCCACTGAATCTATGTTCATCTCATCTGCATCGTCTGGAAGGCTCGAGCCTTGCATGGGTGTGCCGGCTGCGCTACCTGTTTCAACTCCCGAATCATTCGCCCCGACGTCCATTATGTGACGGTAATTAGCTTGGACCCTCCGTCGTTGAGCGGCTTGACGCTCTTCTGGATCTTCATCTTCACTATCAGACAATTCTCCATTCTTTTGAATATACTTGTCGCGTCTCCGTTGTGTTGACCGCTTATCGGGATGCTCGTCGTCATCTAAATCGTCGAGTGCGGCTTCATCGTCGTCGTTCAAGCCAAGTGAATTCCTTGGAATGTCTGTTAGTTGAACCGATGGAGCATGAGCAGTCTGCTTCATGTTTTCGAGTACTTGGGCCAAGATCTTTTCGAGGTACTCTTTCGAATTGGCATTGTCCATATTAGAGGCTCGCACGTCGAGTTCGTAATCAGGGGCATAGTACTTCATATGGTTAGAAACATGACAGAACCTAGACGGAGAGGCTTACCTCGTAATAATCGTTGAAAGGTAACATGGGTTGCATGTTCTCGCCGACCAAGCATCCAGTCTCAAAAGCCCAAGTTCTTGCGACGTTCCTCATCGTGTAACCACCTCCGCCTAAGATGAGTGTCGGGAGATTGAAAGATTTGACAAATTCAACACAGTTTGCGTGACCTTTCATACTGAGATTGAAACAACCCAGCCGATCACCTGAGAGTGAATCACCACCACATTGTAGAACAACCGCCTCAGGTTGATAGTACTCCATAGTGGCTCGAATCACACGTTCGAATATGCCTTTGTAGGATGCATCGTCGATGCCATCCCGCAGAGGGAAATTAACTGCATAATGTTTTCCCAGGCCAACACCGATGTCCCTGAGTTCACCGGTTCCAGGGAAATATTCTCCATACTTGTGGAATGAGACCGTCATGACGCGATCTGTGGTGTAGAAAGCTTCTTCTACGCCATCTCCGTGGTGAACATCGATATCGATGTAAAGAACCCGCTTGTGAAATCTGAGCAGTTCAATGATTCCCAGGACAATATCATTGACGTAGCAGAAGCCTGAGGCCTCACTTTTCTTTGCGTGATGCAATCCACCGGCCCAATTGATTGCGATGTCAGCCTTTTGCCTGTTTAGTCTCGCTGCGCCTTCCATGGAACCTCCAGCACTAATGCCACAGAACTCAAAGAGGCCGTCAAACACAGGACAGTCGTCCCCGACATTATACTTCTGCTGTTCTTTCTGGTAGGACTCCATATTGTCGGGTGTAACCTTAGCTAAGAAATCGATGTACTCATCCGTATGAAACTGTGTCATCTCGTATTTAGAGGCGGGCTTCGCTCGGTAAATTTCCATCTTCTTGTACAGCCCATAGTTCATGACAAGTGAATGAGCGAGTCGTATTCGGTGAGGTTTCATGGGGTGGCCTGACACATATGCGTAGTTCCCAACATCGGAATCGTAGAAGTATGCGACACGTTTCTTGGATCCGTCACCGTTGACACGGATGGGATCGACCGGCGCGAACGAGGTCATGGCCGCGGCTGAGGAAGAAAATTATGATTTGGCAGATGGTGGAGAGTATGCTCAAATGCGCAAGCTTGTTCTTCAGAAAGAGGGATGTGGCACACAAGTCGGTAGAGCGTGGTATTTCGAGGTGGGTAGGACTCTGTAAATCCAGAGAATTGTGCAAAATCTCGGGGAGCAGGTTTGCGACTTCGCGAATCTTCAGCAAAGATCAGAGGGGACGCGACATCTTGATGCTAGTGAGAGCTTTGTCAAATGTACAGATCACTTGGGTAGTTTGCGTTTGAGACAAGTTGAAGCAGTGGAAGGAAAATCGGCCTGTGCAAGTGATTGTGAATATGTAGGTGATTCTCCAACTTTCGGCGGCGCGGAGTGAAGGCACTAAATCGAATGCGGAAAGGGTTCCTATTTCGCGAGTCATGCACGACCAGGAGGCGACAAGCTCACACAGAGGCAGTGGAGAGCAACGCGCAGCCTGTACTTGCCTAGCAGCCACTTCCACCGTGGGCTCTTGCCTTAGTAACAATTACTGGTTGCTCCTTCCATCATCTGTGATGGTGATTTCGCATTTCCACTGCCTCACAATTCCAACTCCCCGGCAGGCACTTTTTGTTCCTAGTCCATCTGTTGCATACAAGACCAGACTACAAGACACCCTTCGGTGTATTCCACCTAAAAACACTTTTGAACTCCGGTGCTGGGTTCTTTGACCTGGCCTGTCTGGTTCTCCGTCTTCATCGTCTGAAGTCAACCCTTCCCTTCCATCTGGCGCATTAGAGCCAGTCCTTGTCATCAATCCACCCTCATCATCTACGAACCCAACGCATCTTACCCCTCCACACAACCGTCACGACTACGAACATTATGGAGAGACTCAATCGGATGCTTGCCGCCGCTCAGGGCATGGGCATGCAAGGCCAGAGCGGCGATTCCAGTCTGGTTGACAACTCCGAGACCGTCTACATTTCCTCTCTTGCTTTACTCAAGATGCTCCGGCACGGTCGAGCTGGCGTCCCCATGGAAGTAATGGGTCTCATGCTGGGAGAGTTCGTCGACGACTTCACTGTCAGAGTCGTTGATGTTTTTGCTATGCCTCAGTCAGGAACGTCCGTAAGCGTTGAGTCTGTCGACCCCGTATTTCAGACGAAAATGATGGACATGCTTCGGCAAACCGGACGGCCTGAAACTGTCGTTGGTTGGTATCACTCGCATCCTGGCTTTGGCTGTTGGCTCTCCTCAGTCGACATCAACACTCAACAGTCGTTTGAACAACTGACCCCACGCGCCGTTGCTGTGGTCGTTGACCCGATTCAATCTGTCAAGGGAAAAGTTGTCATCGATGCCTTCCGGTTGATCAATCCCCAAACCATGATGATGGGACAAGAACCTCGCCAGACCACCTCTAATCTCGGCCATCTGAATAAGCCCTCCATACAAGCCCTCATTCACGGTTTAAATCGCCATTACTACAGCATTGGCATCCAATACAGAAAGACTGGCCTAGAGGAGAATATGTTGATGAATCTACACAAGGAGGTCTGGACGGAAGGACTTGAACTCCCACACAGCTTTGGCAACGAGCGCAAGCGGAACGAAGAAGGTTTACAACAACTAGTCTCGCTAGCAGAGGGCTACGAGCGGAGAGTTCGAGAAGAGAATGAGCTCACACCAGAACAGCTAAAGACTCGCTACGTTGGAAAAGTAGACCCAAAGAAACATATCGAGGATGTTGGGCAGCGGCTGATTGAGGATAACATCGTGGCGGTGTCGAGACAGATGATCGACAAGGAAGCAAGCGTGGCGAAGAAAGCACAACAGACCAATGGCAATGGAAGTCATGCACATGAGAATGGCGATATGGACGTCGATGAGGAGCTATGACGCAGTCATACAAAATGGTACGGGGGCCGACTAGATGAGATCACCGAGTGTAATTTTGTATCTACGGAGGGGATGAAGGGATGGTCATTCCCTTCTTGCATGCATGCACGGCGTTCAGAGTCTGATCTGCAAATCGCAGCATCAAATGGTCAGGCTGGTTGACAGTCTCAATAAATATCGATTGTTACAATCTATCCAGACCCAGCAGCCCTTGTAATGATTTGTGGGAAACCCTCCCCGTGATCTACGGGACAAGCATGTCCAACACACTCTTTGCAGTAAGATGCATGATGATTCAAGGCAAACTTTCCGTTGTAGCTCAAGAAGCAGGAAATGAAGTGGTATCAATATCATTCGTTGAGTCATAATCATTACTCGTAGTAATGCTAAATAACAATCAGCTCCAGAAAGCTATCTGCACACCAGATGGTGTAAGCATTGGTTTTGTTGGACCAAGAGTCAGTAACTTCCCCTTGACTTCTGCTTCCTTCACGAGTCGAGACACTAAAGGACCGTTCGTGTCAACGCCCGGATTACCGTTCATCTCGATGAATTGAACGAATGGGACCGCGGCGAGGACGTCTCGCAGCAAATCGCCACAGAAGTCAGTGTAGAAGTCAAGAGAGATGCGATACTTCTCAAAGTCAGGCTGGCTCGGATCCACTTCCACAAAGACATTCAACGTTTGTACAGATGTCAATTTGCTGAGACGCTTTGACAACAACTTGCTAACTCGCCAACTCTTGGGTGGACTTGTCCAGCTGGAGCCCACAACCATCTCGAGCTTTGTCACCATGGCTCGATACATAGGTCGCAGTTCTTGGACCAGGGGTTCTTGCACAAAATCTTGGATGGGGAAGATCTTGAAGGTGGAACTGCTGTATAGGACATACGATGCTTCCAGGTGCATTTTCTTGCTCACGGCCAACATGGATGTGCGAGATCTTTTTGTGCCATCCACTCTTCGATAGCCTGCGCTACTGAACAACACAAGAGCATAGATGTTATTGCGCACTTCTGCAGGCAACTCGAAAAATTTGAAGGGATCGATGATCTCAAGCGATGTTGTTTCATCAGCATCGTCGATCTCAACGTTTGCTACTATTTCATCCTTCTTGTTTTTGCTTCGTGGGTATTTTGACTTATTCCGATCTGTGGGAACGGGGAAAGCATTGACAAGTCCGTCTCGCCATGACGGCGGCATTGACGTTGTATGGGTAGTAGAGCAAGCAGGCAGGTAATAAGGGTGTGAAGGAGATAGACGGTCCAGGTCTGATTCACGCACTCATCGTGAAGGTGGCGCTAGGAAGGAAGAATGTCTCGTTCTTACGGGGCGACTTGTAGATCATAGGCGAGCCTCTCTAGCGCTCTTGAGGAGAACGGCGGTGGTTGGTCTGCCCAGCTAATACAACTCTTCGAACATAATATGTCTGTGAACGGCGAGTCAAATTGTTCTGGGGTATTCAACTTTCTGTTTGTAGAGAAGAGAAGAAGAGGAGAGAAAGAGTAGAAGAAAGCGGAGAAGGTCATGCATTACTCCGCTTGCACCTTTCCGCCAAGCCGGCAAGAAAATTCCAGCACCGTCGCAAGAACCGTGAGAGTGTTGTAAGTGTCTCCGTAGCAGTAGTAGTGCGGAGTATCTGCTCGGTACTAACTAGGTTCTCACTGACCAAATTGAAGCGAGCCCAGCAGTCGCCGCGAGGTCATCAACGCATGATCTCCAATTCTGAACTTTTGCTTCCTCAATTGTCCAGCGACACAAATTACAACAAGATCTATCTTTAATACAGCATTCCTTTTCAACCAAACATCGGTGTTCGAGTCTAAGTCAACGAATGGAGGTCTAGTAATACGTACTACTCAACAGGACATGCTGATTGCACGATGCTAAGAAGAGCCGCTTTACCTTTGGTGAAGCCGCAGTTTCTTCGCCCTGCAGTCCTGCGAGCACCGCTATCACAATATTCGTTCCGTTCGTACTCCAGAAGTCCAGGACCTGACTCCGATTACAAAGTACCCAAAGCGAATGGATCATCCAGTTCTCCGAAGGCAAAGGAGCCCTTACGAAAAGTTCCATTCTCTCCATTAAATCCATCACAGGAATCTCAATCTTCGCCTGCACCCGACAGTTCTTTTGGCTCAGATCCTGATCGAGATATTGAAAATGTTCTCAAGACTGTCGACCAAGCAAGTAACCGTTCTGCCAATCATCAATCCGCTTCAACTGCCAAATCACCAGAAGACGAGATTCTACAGCAGCAGGACACAGTTCAGACAGAGGAGCCTCCACAGCCGCAGACCCCCCTACCCGACCTTACTCGGGGATTCCCTCCACACTTGATGCTGAGCTGAAGCAAGCCCGAGCCAAACATTCTTCGTCGTCTCAATCAAGCCTCAACATCACAGAGGACCCTGCTGAAGATACCACAAGCCCCGCGGGGTCTGATCGTCGTGGGCGCGATATTCCTCGAACCGAATACATTTCCAGCAGCGATCGCAAGAAGAATACTGCTTTCAAATATATGTACGTCGTTCTGGGAGGTGGCTTAATCGTCTATTCTGTCTACCTTGGCCGCAATTGGGATAATGAAGAGGAAGAGCAGGCTCATTCAGAAGCGCCGTCTGGTTGGGGTGCAAGCCTCTTCTACAATCGCATCAAGGCCAGGCTAGGATCTACCATGAGCTATTATCGCGACCCAGTGACTACCAAATTGTTACCCGATGAAGATGCCGATCCGAATCTCCGTTTCCCCTTCGTGCTTGTGCTGAGTCTGGAAGACATGCTCGTGCATTCAGAATGGACCAGAGATAAGGGATGGAGGATTGCCAAAAGACCTGGAATGGACTATTTCCTGCGTTATTTGAGCGCATATTACGAAATCGCGCTTTTCACCAGCCAGCCAATGGCCATGACTGAACAGATTTTGCGCAAGCTCGATCCGTACGGCGTGATTAGGTGGCCGCTGTTCCGTGAGGCAACCCTTTACAAGGACGGCGGGTACATCAAGGTTCGTAACAAAACCAATCTTTGAATGACCTCAGCTGACACATCATAGGATCTCTCGTATCTCAATCGTGATCTCAAGAAGGTGCTAATCATCGATACTGATCCGCACCACGTCAAACACCAACCAGAAAATGCTATCATTCTCCCCAAGTGGACAGGTGATCCCAAAGACCAGACTCTGGTACAACTGATCCCTTTTCTGGAGTATCTTGCCACGATGGGCTTCGACGACGTGCGAGAAGTTCTCAAGTCTTTCGAGGGCACATACATCCCGGCCGAATTTGCGCGAAGGGAAAAACTCATGAGAGAAAAATTCGAAGCACAACAAGCAGAGAAAAGGAAAAAGGGAGGGAAGAAGAACTTGGGCGGTCTTGCCTCGTATCTTGGAATTTCGTCGCAGCAGCATCATCCGGACGCTCTCAATACAGGTGAGATGCAGGAAGGCATGATGATTTGGGACCAAATTCGAGAACGAGGCCAGAAGCAGTACGCTGAGTTTGATAGGAGGATTCGCGAAGAGGGCAAGCAGTGGTTGGCCGAGCGTGAAGCCGAGGAAAAGCGATTCCAGGAAGAGCAAATGAAGAGTGCGATGGGTGGTTGGTTTGGCTTCCTGGGCAACTCTGGCCAGTCAGATCAGGCGAAAAAATCGTAAAGGAACAGCGGCGCTGACGAAAGTGTAACAAAAGAATGGTGGATTGGACATGTCGGTATATAGCGGAGAGAAGAGAGCCTACATTGTCAATGGACGAACAGAAAGCGATCTCCCATCGTGTAACTACCGTAAGTAATAAAGATGACTGTACTTTCAAGTGGTGAGTGGCGAAGACTGCCTGTGAGATCATGCTGTAAAGGAAAAGCCTTGGATGTTTCAAGGCAACGTGTATGTGTGTGCAAAGAGATCTAGCATTTGAATGTTATCTTCTCAAGCACAGTATCATTCTCAATGAGGCTGCTCTCGGAAACTACATCAATTAGTGTTGCATGTCATGAATTTTTAGCCAGTTTGTACGGAGTCCTTGGCTGGGGTAAAAAGATTGATATCCAGCTTAGGCTTTAGGCTCCGTAGGCTTCCTTTGTGTGGGGCGATGCTTGAACAAGGGATCAGGGTTTTGCAGGACATATCGATGAGCCAATTGATTCTAACAATCAACTGGGCTGTGTAATTTGCGGGCGCTGGTACTTGGAATTTCCGATGCCAGGACCACTCATGAAATGAGATACATCACAGTGCACACTCAGATGCTCCTAAGTAGGTAGTCGATGAAGCATACCCCGTAGTTTCTGTGTATAGGTTTATCGGGTGTTTAGCGACTAAGTGCCTGTTTAGGTACCTAGGTACTTGAGTCTGGCGTCAGGTATGTACCGTACGCATGCACTACTATTCGCATTACTCAGATGTATGATAGCAACAAAGGTTCAAGAGGCATGAATTGGCTGTTTATGTGTCAGCTTCGACGATGAGATTGTAACTTGTGGACCTTTTGAGGCAGTCAGTTGATTCGGCTTTCATCCTCAGATAATCCTGACTGGTGACACAAAACGTGTATGAGAAACTGTGGGACCCAGAGAGGCTAAGCTGACTACCGAAGCATAGCTGCAGGTTTAGCCTGTAGGCGGGATCTAAGTAAGGGAGGCGGTTCTAAGAAAAGATCTGTGGGCTTGGGGTACCCACGGTACCTAACTTGGCTGGGCAAAGTTGAAGACTAGGAGCCTGCCACAGCTAGAGTCGCTAGGCATACCACGGCATGCTTTACCCTCTCCTCGACTTCTGGACAACTGGGAGCCCGAGGAGGCGAAACACCTACAGGCCACGAGTATTAGTGGCAAATGCTGCTTTGCTGGCTGTACTCTAACTACTGTCAGTCGATCACCTCGGGCTGCTCTTCCAGTTGGAGAAAGTCCCAAGTCCAGGCACACAGTAGGCAAACTAAAGACTGGCACGAGGGGCTAAGGGCTCTTGTGGACTACCTAACCAAGCAGTTAGGGGCCAGAAATTAGAGGGGGTTAGGCGGATAATGGAAGTGTTTAGTGGCCAACGGCGAGATGCCAAGGGTTTGCCCCAGATGCGGCTTTCGGGTTTGGGTGTCTTTGTTTGAACTTTGCACATTCCACGAGATACGGAGTACAGTAATTGATGATGCTTAACTTGAGCCATGATTCCTGAATCCCTGGTTAGTTAGCTCGATTTTGGCGATTGGTAAATCACCTCGCTTGTCCATTGTAACCTTTCTTCTGTGAACAGCTTACCGCTGAAAGGTCAGTCCCCTATGGTGCCTAGTTGATCCCTATTACCTCTCACCTAACTAATGTTCCCGTAGGTCTCTGACTAAATCCTCTAGGTCCTTACCGTTCACCACACGCCGGATTGAGTTAACCCACCATAACTTACTACGTACTCCGTACTTTCTCTCTCGTCAATCTCAAAATTCCTAACCTTGTGGTCACACCCACCTAACACCTATTCTCAACACCTCGTGCCGAACCCAATATCATCAACGACAACCTTGTCTTCTAGTCCGGCGCCGAAGCATTTGGAGGTCATGCTTAGCAACTGAGTCAACTCGCTCACTTGCGGTGTATCGTTGTCTTGATAGAGCTGGCCGCTGTATGGTACACCCGTCAGCGCCCCTTCGCGACGCGTTTAATGGACCATGTTCCGTTAATATTTCAATCAACCATGTCGCTCCTGCTCACAAGTTCGGCGTCAATCACCCTCGTCTAAGGAGCACGTTCGACTTCGACCAACATGACACCTCAATTGGTTGTTCGTCCGGCTTCCAAAGGCAGTTCTGCGTTATCCCATGATGACATTCCACCTCAGCCACTTGACCCAAATCATGAGGCTAGGTTACCTGAACCAGAGTCACATGACCACCCATCATCAGTGGACGAACAACAACCCCCATCGCCATCTACAATACTTTCACATTCTCTAGATCCAGCCCCGACTGCCTTTCACAGATTACCAAGAAAAGCTATATCCAAGTATGTCATGTTGTCGAAGATGTTGCGATTCTCACTGCTTCTCTCTCGCCGTGTTTGAAGCCCCTCGCTAACAATATCACAGAATTCTATGGGAGGTGGACGCCAACGAGTTTGCTTCTCTGGCTATACTCAATCGTGCCTGGTATGAGGTAGCACAGGATAGAGATCTATATGCTCATCACCTATCACGGTGTCCATCGTACGCGCTTGCCAACACTGTCATCACCGGCCCATTCCGGAAGAATGATCTGTTCCGCCTCAAGACCAAATTCGCCGCAGAAGTTCGTCGGAATTTGTTCCAGGCATATCTGAAACCTCGCCAGACTTTCATCAATCTCATCTCAGTCAGTGCAAGTTCGTCAGCAGCACTACCTGGAGCAGAAGCCTTCCGCTTCTCATTCTCCCCCAATGGTCAGACCATGTTGGCTTTAAGTTCTTCGAGGATCTATGTTATCGACGCAACGGCTGATCCCATCAAAGTTCGAAATGAGTTGAAAACTCTCAGACGGCCCCTTGCAGCGTCAGTAACCGACGACGGCACTACTCTAGCCGTATTATCCTCGAAACATCAGGCCAACATTTACAGTCTTACCGCTGAAGGTGTCAAACACATTCAAGTTCTTGTCATGGACAATCCTCCCAGAACTATCGCCTTAGCACCAGAAGGGACCGTTCTAGCTGCTGCCTATGAAGGAGGCGTCGAGGTGTTTTCTCTTGCGCCAAGCGCACTCTCTACTGATCGGAGAGCAGTGCGTAGCGAGGCTGTGGATGCATTAAACTTCTCCGGTGACGGATCCATGCTAGTTGGCAGTACCCAGAGCCTTGAAGAACCTTCTTCCGTCGTCATCACCGCACCTTTTTATACAGAGAATGACTTGCCGCCCAAGGAAGTTCACAGTCGCATGTGGACCACCCAGATTCTATTCCCACAAATAAGCAGCATCTGCAGCCACGCCGAGTTGCTCCAAGGACACACTGAAGGCGATGCGAATTGGCTTTTTGCCTATGATCACACCCTCATGTCCTATCGCGCAGTACGAACCGATGATACGAGGACCGGGGTCGCTTATTTTCTGAATCCCGCAAGCTCGCGGAGGTTCAGTCTGCCCGCTCCAACCACCGCGCCAACTTCAACAGCGGATGGCACGCTCGTGGCAGCAGGCTTCAGCGGAAGCGGCATGTGGATCTACGGCATTCCCGAAAAGCTCGACGTGAGTCCTGACATGGGTTCCGTGGTTGAGCGGCATGAACAAGGCCGGCAATCGCGGTTGGGAGTCCCCTTACGACTGCAACAGGTCATCTGGAGCCTTTGATGGCATATTCGCCATCGATTTCTGGGAGTAGCGAAGATTTTGAGGATGACTCGATCGCTGCAAAGGTTGACTGGCGAGAGAGTTTATTCGTGAAATGTCAACATCTGAGGACCATTGATGGAGTGACTGCAGCTAAGTGGGTTGAGAAAAGCGATGAACGTGCGTATGGGTTTCCGGGAAAGAGATTGATTGTGGTCGCGCCCGGAGGAATTGATCAATTCGTTGAAGAGCTTGGTGACGAGACGATGCCAGTGGATGGGTCCCGTCTCTCGATTCTTGACTTCGATTATGGACCTTCGACATTGGAAGATTCAGAGATTACCATCGAAGTCGGGGATATGGAACCCGAACTTCTGACTGAACAGATTGGCGACATGGAGATCGAAGTTGCAATGGAACGCCGGCGGACAGTACGCGACCGGACAAGGGGCGGGAGAAACATGCCTTTAGGACGATCCATGACAAACGCGGCAACCTCACAAAATGCTTGGAATCATCGAAGACAAGACTCACAGCCTTCGTCTCCTCTTGATGTCGATGCCCAGATAGATCGGACGGCGGCCGCTGCGGCTGCGGCTGCGGCTGCAAGATCTCCCAAGTCCCCATCCGCGAGTCTCCATCGATCAGCCACAACCGCTGCCGGATATACAACAGCTAGATACCCGCCTCGTCCACCGCTTGCTTCGCAGATGGACCCACATGCTCGAAATCGTCCACCAGCCCGGATGTATTCACCTGGAGATGGGTGGGAATCGCCCCCTCCACCGTACACAACTGGTGGTAGCACTCAGCTTCAGTCCGTTGGCATGCCTGGCTCTTCCTTGATCCAACCTCGTCAGTCCACTGGCCCGGTCCCACCATCAACATCATTAATGGGTATCCCAGAAAATGGATTTCCAACCCGACGCGCAGAGAATCCACCGATGCTCATACGGGACTCTTCGGGCTCTCAAGTACCACTTGTGCCAACCGCCCCTTTACATTTCCCTGTAATCCCACAGCGACATTTTCAGCCTCAATCCCCACAAACTTCCCAACAGATCACGTCTCCAATATCTCCAGAAACTCCTGAAGGTATTGCTCCGGGTCACTATGGACCACCTGTGACGAGGACTTCCCCACAGCAGGTTGATCAAAGATTTCAGGTCAATGGTTCTTTCAACGGACCATCTCATACTGGACTCAATATGCAACCTGCTGCAGCACCACATCCCAACATTATGACGTCTCATTTACCACAGTCTCGGCCATCATCTTCTCGACCGGTCTCTCATGATGGCAGACCCTCCCCCCTTCGAACTCCTGTATCTCAAAGAGGTCATACACCAGATCGTCCGAACCCGTCTCCTCTCAACCTCGACCGACCGACTGTGGCTTCATTCGAAAGCCCCAATCCACAACAAGCACAAAATCGGCTTTCAACCTCGTCTGTAACCTTGACTGGTGCAAATCTTCAGGCTCGTCTCAACCACCCTGTCCCGCCACCACCTATAACGACAGATGATTTTCACCAATCCAACAATTCAAACGATCGAAACACGCCAACGAACATCCATGGTTATCAACACTCATCTCAGCCGCAGCGCAGTTCGGTGCCATTCGCACCCGCTAACGGCCTCAATTACATAAACTCGAATGTGCCTAATCGTGCTTTCAATGAGAATACGTCGAGCCAACCATCTTTACCCCACAATGTGTGGGTACCGGGCGGCGTCCCAGTGTCTCCGATCTCCATTCGGGCGGGTGGTATGCCTAATGGCTTTGTCAATGGTGCAACAGTACCAAGCTCTTCATCGACTCCAAATCTTCATGCTGGGATGCAAATGCATGCTCAACATATGCCTGACCAGCTAGCTAGGATCGAAAGTATTCCGGGAGCCTATGGGCGGCATGATCCACGCACGCAGAGCATGACACCTGACTCGTTTCCCAAAGGTGTAACGGCGTACCATCAACAAAGCTACAGCCAACATCAATTACAACAACCCTACAGACAACAAGTGGCAAACCCGCAAGTCCAAGAAAGTTGGATGCAGAATCCCAATGGCTACTATCCTGATGTGCAGGGTAGACGCGTATCTTCGGATCCTACCGCTCTGGAAACGCCTGCGAAGAAGAAAAAGGGTAGACGGAAAAAGGGCGAACCCATCTCCGAGCCTGGTAGAAGTCAGACTCCAATGCCAATGTCGCATTCAAATCAACCCCCGGCCAAGAAAGGCAGCCGGTGTATCGTCATGTAAGCTTGAAAATACACACGGAATGGAACGATTTACAGGTCTGTGTATGAGGAGAAGTCACAGTCCAGAGTAGGCTAGCTGCTCAAACTCGATACATGTTCTCTTTTACAACAATTTACTATGTCGAAATCGGCTCAAGAGCCTTGTTTGAATCGTTTATCACCATCAGGGATGGAAAATGGGAAAGAACGAAGTCACGGAAAGCGCTAATGGAACAAGTACAGCGGTCAAAACACTGTTCTCGGCGTGCGATTTAACAGGTATAAAAATCTATATTGTTTAAAGCTCGAGTTCTTCTAGCTTATAAGATGTCGCACTTACTAATGAACCTAAGTTTTAAAAGTCACCGTACGCGACAGCCGCTTTTGTTGAAACAATCTAATTCTTGTAGATCACTTCACCATATAAAAGTAATGTAGGGTGAGGAAGTACGTGAGTAGATATCCTACGTATCCTATCCTTAGTACGTCAGTTAGGTAGGTAGGTAAGTAGGTAGGTAGGTAAGTAGGTAGGTAGGTAAGTAGGTAGGTAGGTAAGTAGGTAGGTAGGTAAGTAGGTAGGTAGGTAAGTAGGTAGGTAGGTAAGTAGGTAGGTAGGTAAGTAGTAGGTAGGTAGGTAGGTAAGTAGGTAGGTAGGTCAGTAGGTAGGTAGGTCAGTAGGTAGGTAGGTCAGTAGGTAAGTAGGTAGGTAGGTAAGTAGGTAGGTAGGTATCAAGACGGAGCAGCCAGAGACACACCTAGGTAACTCAGGATCAAGCACATTCTAATCCATTCGCAATACTCGCATAACCCCAGTGTTGCTCGCACAATCACCACTTGCCGGCCGTTTGGTAGCTAGCTGATACCAGCACCTCGCCGTATACCCTGATAACATTGCACAGGCTTGCACACTGTCGAGCACGGGTTGGAAGGGGCAAGGTGTAAATAGGTAAGAACCATGTCCGGAATCCAGAATCCAGAATCCAGATAAGTAGATATATTTTGGGGATCTTGTTGATACGTTAATATGTATTATTGACATTGGAATGGATTGTGGATTATGGATCAACCTCAACAACCAACTCCGTACAAGATCGAACGGATTTCGCTTGCCTCGCTGTGGACCGTCGTACGATAGAGTCACATGGTAATTTAGGTTTTTGTTCGGACTGTATTGTACGGCATGGAAAGAGAACTTGGAAGGAATTGCAGCTATTTTTGGAAGGGATTTAACGCTCGATCGCGATCTTGATTATACATATATACGTACATGCTTTCATTAGTTAGTTAGGGGAACTGCTCTCAGTCACAGGCGAACCAAGGTCAGCCGCTCAGCATCTTTCTGAGCCTGAGTAACCGAGGTGACTGCGAACGCGCCAGAGCCGCGTTGCCCCTGCATCATTCGTCTCGCTTGTCTGATCAGATCACCGAAGCCGATTTTCAGAACAAGCCACACGAGACACAGACAGATGTGGTCTTTCTATCTCCACACCTGGAACCACGAGCGCACACGGCCGCGTTGCGCGACAGGAGTCGGAGGCTCGGTCTCATTACCATGCATGATGACCCCTTCCATGGCATCAGCTTCGGAATCAGCATCAGCGGTAACGGCGTTACTGTCAGTGACATTGAAATTGACGAAATTGTCGTCGTCGTCGGCTGATTCTGACTCAGCTTCGGCTTCGTCGCAGTCCATGGCGTCGACGTCCAGTACAAGCCGCTCCTCGGCCACCCAGATGCAGTCGTTGAATGAGGCTTCCGGGTGTGATGCGGGCAGTTGCAGGCGGTAGTACCATGTAGAGCGCGACGGGATTGTCTTGTCGTGTTCCTGGTGTTCCTGGACTTTCGCGTCTGCCTCGTCTGCCTCGTCCTCTTGGCCGGCTGGTTCGTCATTGTCATCGCCGGTGTCTTCTTCTTGTTCTTCGTCACCGTCGTCGTCTTCTTGCTCGTCGTCTTCCTCCTCGTCCTCGTCCTCCTCGCTGTCGTCGTCGTCGTCGCCGTCAGTCTCGTCATCACTGTCCTCATAGTAATCCTCATCGTCCTCGCCTTCGGAGTCATCGTCGTGCCAGTAGTATGCATCTGTCACCTTGTAGACGACCGTAGACAGGACCTGCTGCTGATCATCAAGACTCTTGTCGTCTTCATCGGCAGCATCAGTGTCAGTGTCAGAGGAATTGTCAAGTCGGCGTAGGCGCACCAAGTCTCCTTGACTGAAAGACGGTTCCGGTCGAAGATCGATTTCATCGTCGTTGCGTGAAAAAGTGGGACTGTCAGGACCAGCGGGTCTGGGATTTCGTAAAACCTCGATCATATGCTGAGCGACGATCTCGTGGAGCTGGACGGCGACACCATGTACGGCGATTCACTCGTGGTAGTACTAAATGGCGAAGAGGTTAGACCATGCTCGGTACGATCTGAGGCGGGTAGACGGACTCGCAGGCCATATCGCGGCCACTGCGACTGTGCTGAATTCATGCCACTTGCCTTCTGGTAAGGGGAGTGGTTCACGTTATCGTCTGAGGACGATTGAGACGGGTATGCTCTCATAAGCGTCACCTGGCGCTTGGCCTCTTCTTCAATATAGGTTTTTATATCTTTCGGCGTCGATGGTGGTGCGCGGTATGATTCCATAGTTGTTGAGTTGAGGGCTGTGATATAATAGGTTTGGTCAATTTTTGGATTCATACACGAGATCAAGGGTGTCTCTGGTGGAAGGAATGAAGAATAGAGTAAAAAGTCGAAGGCTAGGAATCTCTTTTATGCCTCTGCGATCCCTGAGGCAGTGCTTTTTATTCACTATCTGCATGGTCGAGACATGTTGAACAAAGAAATTCTTCGAGGGACAACGACAAGACATACAAACAAGACTTTGTCGTAGTGTTTTATCTGAGACAAAGAATGGTGTTGGGATAGTGGGAGCTCATCACGAAGCCTCGTCCCAGTACTGTTTGCTATGTCTCAACCTCTTCGGCAAAAATCCACATAGGAAAGGGGGTAATGCTTAGGGTTCAGATAGAGAAACCCTCCGTACAGAAAGGGAAACCACAGCGCCATGGCCTGCCATGGGCAAAGGGATGTAGACTCGTCAGAAGATAGCGTTGCAAAGGAAATGCAATCGTCCCAGGAGAAAACCGACCTTCTCTTCGACACGAAGAGCTCCGATACATTCGCCACATTCCAAGTAGATCATCGATAGGTGTATCGATATACCCAATTTGTAGAGCCTCCCAGCTAGCGATAGCTTGAAGAAGCATGCGGAAGTCAGACCGAGAAGTCCTGGTCTCCTAGACCATGACACCTGGATCATGCTTGTGTTCCACGTCCAGCCTCTCCGAAGACGTAGCATACCTGGCCCTACTACTCACAGGGCCCAAACTGCCTGAACGCATATGACCATCTTCTTCCTCAGCCCATGCCAAGCTCTCATCCGGCATGAGAACTGCACGATCAATGGCAACGGGAAGACCTCGATGTCTCCCTCTCAACATCACCACACATAAAACGAGCTTGCTCGCGGTATGCCACGCGCCAGAGAAACTGTACGCGTTCCACGGCACGCCCGTGCTGATTCCCACCGTCCCATAGGCGGAGATGGTTTCGAAGATGATGTTAAAGGTCGAGAATGTCACAGGGTCGCGAGAATACTGGCCTTGCTCAATGGTTTGAATGATGAACACCGCGAGGCCGATCAACCAGAGATCGTGGCCAAGTTGGCTTCGGAGCTGATATCGGATGTAGTCCTGACGAGTCCATGTTGACTTTTGGGCTGATTCAAATGGTGGACCATGTGCCATTGCCATTGTTCTTCTTAGTCCGGATACGAGGCGACTGTTCTGCGGACCTGTGTTGTTGGTAGTGCTCGCGTCTGGTTGAGTGGTTTGGGGTAGGTCTTCAGCGTAGATCCCGAGGGAGCGTTCCTCGTAGACATTCGAGTTTCTGATGGTCATTGTGACGGGGAATGCCGAAACGTACATCATGATCACGTACAGAACTAGTAATCCTTGTCGCAAGCTTGGAATTGGTACGATATAGAAACCGCCACTCCGCACGGCCAGAGCCTGAAATAGCCCATCAAGGACACGAAAGCGAACGGGAATGGCTTCGGTGACTGGATTTCCCAAGTTGAGGAGTTCAAAGGCTAGCCAATCCACACCGTTCAGTACTACCAAGGAGAACACCAACCACCACGTTGCCTGGCTATTGAATAGATTGGTATAAACTCGACGAGGATGATCGAGGCAAAACTGTAAGGTTCGTCGACGCCGCTGCCATGTCGTTGATTGAGAGTCAGATGGAATGGCCTTACTCATGGTCCAGAGAATCAATCTTAAAAAAGGCGGAAAGCAAGTGTTTCCAGCCAGGATTAGTAGAGACATGGTCAGAAGGACGTAATAGCTGGTCTGCAAAACGGTAGTGTTGGCATCCAACAATGCCATACCAGAATTGTTAAATGCACTGATCGCGAAGAATGCGCCAGTCCAGAAAGGATTTAGACCTGGAAAAAATCAGCCGAAGCCTCCAAAAGGATATAAAATCAGGAGGTACCATTGACTCTGGTGATGTCCGGGCGGTTCACCCAAATCCATGCTCCCACACCCAAGGCACCTAACAGTTGGAATAAAACCAGATACACTGGCACCAGCCATGAGAGGAGACAGATGGCATCGTATTCAATGCCACCCAACTTCCTGCGTTCCTTTGCAGTTAGATGGTAGAACCGAGAGTTTCGACCAAGATAGCCATTGATCGTATGAACATATTTTTCTAGCCCAGTCGGTGGCTGATGCCCCGATCGTCGACAGTTACGTCAACGCTCGAGTACTGCACAGGCACAGCATTCCGCGGATGGTTCTCCAATCCATGAGCACCAACACCACGTCCTTCAAAGAAACTTGTGTGGTGATTTCTGCTGGAACGTTGGCGCGATTGAACCGGCTCAATCTGATCCCCAAAGCGAACATGTACAGACCCATCATAATGCTTGTGAATTGATTCAGCTCTAGGAATTCGACGCTCCTCGAGAATTGAACCACTCATTACAGGAGCACCATCAACCGTCGATGGCGTCGTGTCTTCGTTGGCAAATTCAACATTGCCATCTGGCGGCAAACCAGTCGATCGACTCCTGCTAGACGGTCGAAAACGCGAAATCTGACGCCTGTGTAGTCTCTGACGGCGTCGTTCAGCGAGTTCGGCAAACCTCTTCTCAAAGGCACGCTTTCTAATAAGTAAGATGTTACTAGACACAAAGACCGCAGAGCCGATGATGATCAGCACGAATAGCATGATCTGCTGCCATGTGTTCAGCTCGGAAAGGTTGACTGTATTCAGTCCTGCTTCCGTGATACCGGAAACACACAGGAAGAGACTGTCAACATAAGAAACACGTTTTGCAGGTGTCGACGAACCCCAGAAGATGACACTGGCTAGTAAAGATGTGAAGATGAAGTACAGGTAGTGGAGGTTGATGAATGAAGGCTGTGGAAGCCATTGGCGAACATATTGCCGCATCGAGGTCAGTCGTGCTGTCTTGGGGCTTTGAGCGAATTCTTCATCTTGCTCTCGTTGCGGTCTCCCGTTTGCGACATCTGGACTGTTTTTGAGCAAGAATACTCTCGGAAACGCGAAATTCTGCTTTACTCACCCGCCATTTTGGGCGCTCAATTGGGCCAGAGGATCAATGACGAGCTCATGCGACACCAAAATCTGGATCTCTACAATTGTCGTACGCCATGATGGTTGAATTTTGGCGAACAAGGTCAAAAATTTTGAGCTCTCTGATGATAGAGTATTACATGTAAGTGCTTAAGATTTGAACAAGAATGTGGTCTGGACAAAAGGAGGTGAACGTGCCAAGACAGAGGCGAGATTCCTTTCCTGGATCTAGGGTTCGAACAAAGCGTTCTGGGCTCCGAAACGCTTTCACCGCCGCTTCATTCTGTGTTAATTCGCACGTCGTCATACCGCCATTTCATGAATGCTAGCATAAAGAACACAGGAGAGTAGGTATAGAGGGTAGCGCTGGATAGAAGATGCAGGCCATAGGATCATCACTTGGGCTGGAGAACCTCGTTTTGCGGAGCACGCGATGCGGTCATATAGTTGTAGATCAGATTTTTCTTGTCAATCCTAGGGATAATCGTATATCTCGCAATAATAGAATTCGTATGGTGCCTGATGTTCATACAATCGTTAAGGAACCCAACCTGCAGCATTTGACCTGGTCCATTGTACACGCACGTATGTCCTGCCGTCAACCAAATCCCATCTTGAATCTTGTCCAACCCGTTTACCTCCAAGGGGATGCTGTGCCAAAATCTTGAGATCATTCCGGTGTCAATAACTTGGTACGGTCGTCAGTGCCATCGGTGAAACGCCGGATGTGATTGTCCTCTATCAACCTTGCGTTGACTCTGCTGGCTTCTAGTCTCTCCACCCCCATCCTGATAGTTTCGATGTGCACACGGAAAGGAATTTCGTTGTGATCCTGCAGGACCTCTGCACTACCAACACGTGTTCTCAATTCTTCCAATTCAGCACCCATATCCTGTAGTTTGATGATGGTTTCCGCCACGTGACTCCATGCCTGTTTCCTATACTTGCCAACTTGCTTTAAGAGAGACAGCTGCTTATTGTACTTGTTGATTTCAGCGCGGTTGCCACCAAGAGCACTCCAGAGTTGTAGGAGGACCTCGTCTTTCGAGGCCTGTGCCGCAATGTTGTCGCGAATGGCAATGCCGTGAATTATGTCAAGGCGATCTTCGAGATTTTGGAGAAGTAACAGCAAGGCCTGTGCTTCGTCGAGTAGCTCTTCAATTTGACCAGTGATTATGTGCGTATGTTGGATGTAATGTTCTAGGAGACGCGCCTCGGTAAATTGGACGGGTTTGAAGGGTGCAAGGATTTTGTCCTGAATGAAAGCTGGTATGATACCGCGAGAAGATTGTTTAAGTGCCATATCGGCCAAGACTCTCTCAGTCCAGCGTGCGGTGCTGAGTACGATATCGACACCACGGCCAATGTGAGCATTGAATCTCTGTAGCTTATATGATGCCTGACCGGCGGTCGCCACGAAGCCGTCGAACTCGAGACCCAGTTCGTTTCGTGATTGCAATTGAGAGTGCTGCACGATCAAGCGAAGGTCTCGTATGGAGCTTTCAGAACGTTTCATATCCATGGGTAGGGAGATACTGGTAACAGACTCGGAAAGAAGCTCTTCGAAGTGTGCTTGCGTTTTCACAAGCTCATCAAATTCGACTGGCGTAGATGGCGCCCCTGAAGTGATTCTGGGAGCATCTGTGCTCGCTCTTGAATACTCGCAAATGGGTAAATGTAGAAACGAGACGCCAGGAATACGACAGACCGGTGAAAGGGCTGCGTAAATCGAAGATGTCAGGAGAGTCTGCATAAGCATCACAATGCCACCGAGTAAATACAACGCAATCATCAGAGATATTGGCTTCTTCAGTACCACCAGTGCACTACCCAGGACATCGAATAGCCAACTTGCGATCGGGGTAGCGACGTTGCCTGCATGGTCGGCAAGTGAGCTCGACGTCGAGTCCTGAGATCGCTGTCCGAGCGGATGACTTGAAGTGCCTACCGCTGACCGCTGCGACGATGATGAGACTCTGCTGGTTGATTGTGTGGTAGGTTGACGTTTTCGGAATTGCTTCTCTGATGGCCGAGATGGCTCTTTGTCAATCATTGGCATGTAGAATTGAGGCGCCTCCCTTGCGGAAGACCGAGATGCAGTCTTTGGAGAAGTCATCTTCACACTTCGTCGTGATTGTGTGGTTTTACTTGGCTTCTGAATCGGCTCTTCTTGATCTGATGTTGAAGACTCCCTCCCGGCTTCGTGCTCCCAAGAGATATTATCATCCTGATCGCTGTCGTGGACCACCCATGACGCGCCAAGTTGAGACCTGGAGACAGGCGCCATGATAGAAATTGGGTTTAGGAACCAGTCACGCTGTCGGTATCGAAGATAATGGTAGCGAGGCTGATGAAGAAATAGAAATGCCTACAATCAGCCTTGCCTTGCTAAGTCACCAGAATCTTTAAGAATGTAGAGGAAGCATCTGTTTGCGACCGAGCAGTTTCCTCTGGCGGCTGAAAACAATCAGAATGTAACAAAGACCTACGAGGATGCCATTGTGCGATTATCACTGAAAGGTGACACATGGTTGTCGATTGCCACGCCTGTGCCTGTGATTCAACAAAGGGAGGCTAAAACAGGGTCGTCAGAGGTCGCGTTGAAGAGCGATTGGTGGCATCCAGGGCTGTGGAGTTCCAGCCACACAGAACCATGACCGCGCCACATCAACGTCATAGCTTCGGCAGATTGTCGAGCGCCCAAGGAATAGAGAAGAGCAAGGCAACGACTACCAACAATCGGCCTACTCAGATAGAAATTGAAGCGGGCAACGACCAGCAATTGTCTATGCCTAAATCTCTTTGCTTCTAGTAGTAGCAGCACGTATTGGCTTCTCTATAGTCCAGTTGGACTGTTGTATATATGTAACATGTGTATCTCCACCTATTTTAAAGTAACCAATTCTTCTGCACTCGTCTGGATTTGTTTGTTAGTGACGCCACGAGCAAATAGAGAACGCGGAGGACACATACCGGGTGAATTGCAACCGTACTGTCAAAGTCTTTCTTCGTCGCTCCCATTTTAACAGCGACTCCAAATCCTTGTGTCATCTCGCCGACGCCGTCACCAAGGATATGTAGTCCAACAATCTTCTCGTCGGGGAGGATGGTAACAAGCTTGAACTGGGTTGGGTTTTTCTTCTTCTCTTCAGGAGGGAAACTAAATCGGTCAGCAGACGCTTCTGTATTATGGTCATTGGACATCAAACATACACATCATAAAACATTGCCGAGAACTTTGTGTTGTACACCTTGACTTTGTCCTTGCCATATTTCTCAATGGCTTGGGGTTCTGTCAGGCCAGTTGTTCCCACCTCAGGGTGTGCAAAAACAACCGAAGGAATCAGGTTGTAGTCTAAGAAGGAGCTTTTGAGCTCTGGGGGTCCGAACAGTCGATTTCCGAGTTGTCGTCCAGCGGCAATCGCCACAGGTGTAAGTTCAGCCTTGCGCATTGTCAGTTGCTTGCCTCTATCACCAAAATACATCTTATGCAATGACTTACCTGACCCGTCACATCGCCCAGAGCATAGACTCCATCGATGGACGAATTCTGAAACTTGTCAACAACAATATGACCCTTGTCATTGAGTTTGATGTCAATGTTCTCCAATCCCAGCCCTCGTGTCTCGGGACTCCGGCCAATCGCCCAAAGAAGTTCGTTTACCACCAATTCAGACCCATCGTTCGAGATGATCTTCAACTGCTTCTCTCGTGGGTCGCTCTCGTCGGCACCAGGGTTCAGTTGAATGACCTCCTTGATCCCCGGATGGTTTTTGTGAATGATCACACCTGCCTCTTCGTAGTGCTTGGTCAGGGTCTCCTGAATCATGGGGTCGAATTTCCGAAGGAATGTGTCTCCTCTGATGAACAGATGTGTCTCGACACCAATAGCATTCATGACGCCGGCAAGCTCCACGGCGATGTAGCCTGCGCCGACAAACACCATTTTCTTGGGCAGATGCTTGATCAGGAAGTACTCGTCTGAAGTGATCCCATAGTGTGACCCAGTGATCTTCTCGGGTTTCGTGGGAAAGCTACCAGTTGCAATGGTGATGTGAGGAGCAGTGATATTGTATGATTCGCTACCATCTTTTGGCTTGATCTCCAGCTCATGTTCAGAGACAAAAGTGGCAGTGGCGTGGATGAGTTCAATTCCCTCTTTTGCCCAGTTGCTCTCATATGCGCCATTCAAGACTTTTATCCTAGCATCTCTCTTCTCGACAAAGGATTTGAAATCGAATGAGACTTCGCCGGTTGTGTAGCCGTAGTGTTTCCCGGCTTTGATGGCTTCGTTGATGGATGCAAAATTCCAGGTCATCTTCTTCGGTACACAGCTGCAAGGATTGGTTAGCTAATTTCACTGCCTACGCCGCAGCATCTCCTTACCCAACATTGACACAGCATCCTCCCGAGATACCCGCATCGATGATGGCTGTCTTTGCGCCATACCACCCACTTGCTCTTCGAGCGGCACCAGATCCACCGGAACCACCACCAATAACTATGTAGTCATATTTCTTTGTGACGGGAGCCATATTGAAGGAGGAGGATGAGAATTGTCGCGACAGGCCAGCAAGTCGTGACACGGGTGCGGGGTTGGAGGCGAAACTGAGGGCGTGAGGGTCTATATTGGAAAATTTACTGGATGCCAGATTCGAAGTGGAATGACGAAAGGTCAAGGTGGAAAAATGCTTCAGTGATCTCCGAGAACCAAAGGACATGTCCTTGAACGAGAAGTAAAGAACAGTGGAAAAATGCAGAGATTATTAAGGAAATTCGTGGTCGAGATTCTTGTATCTCAAATTATTTCGAGGTTATGCAGGAGAGTGGGCTTGTAGAAGTTGGGTGCATTGATGATGTGATCGTCCATGCCCTCCAACAGTGGAGGTTCACGCCTCGGACAAGGGTTAAGCCAATACCATTAGTTTTTGACTAAGCTTGAAACCTCGCTCGTGCCTCCGCCTAAACCCCGTGTGCTCTGTAGTGCTTCCAGACCAAACTGCTTATCAAATCCTGCAGCGTAGCCGAGTCGAGAGCTGCCCTCGATTCAGTGTCGTCGATTCCTTTCAATGTCTGAACACGCTTAAATTGTCCCGCACGCTTATGCAGATCCATTGACCGAGCAGGCCAGCGTCTGCACAAGCACTTGCTCTGAAGCGGATCTCATGGGCTTCACGTCTCCACATCTCAAGCTCTTCTCAGAATGTGTATCTAAACCCTTGAGGAAGTAGTGATGTCATTCGTACGCTTTGATCCATTCGGAGGCACACCGAAGACTGACTACCAATCAAGATATCGAGGCTACTGAGGTACTGTGAACAGATACGAGTCTAGGTACGTAGGCAGGGACGGATATGCGCGGAAGTCCTATTGTTCTTTGTTCATAACTTCGCTTGTCTCGTTTCCAGGCTCTTTTCACCAATATCAACGGGTTGCCACCATGGATACCCGTCTGGTGCATCTCGTGGTACCTGCCCGAGAACTTGGCTGGCCTCTTTTCAAGGAAACTTTGCACGCCTTCGTTGTTGTCCTTGCTGCCAAACAATCCATGAATGATTCTGGAGTCGAGCAGATGAGCGCCTTCGGCACTATCAGGACCTCGGTACATCAGCTCTCTCATGAGCTTCGTTGATACGGTAGAGGTGTTCTTCGCGATCTCGTCGGCCAGTTCAAGTGCGCGTGGCAATACTGCGTCTGGTGTCGGAAGTGTCTCTGAGAACAATGTACCGAAGAGGGGATGATCAGCGGGATAGACGGAGCCGGTTGTGGTAAGGTGAAGTGCTCTCGAATGGCCGATCAGGCGCGGGAGGAAATACGAAGAACATGCCTCCATGATAATTCCACGCCTGCTGAAGACAAAGCCAACTTTGGCTTTGGCATATGCAATTCGAATGCACGCTGGCAAGCACATGGTGATGCCAACGCCCACAGCTGCGCCTTGCAGTGCAGCAATGGTAGGCTTGGAGCAGTGGTGAATGGCCAGAGATGTTCTTCCTCCTCTGCAAAGCGTGTCAGCGGACCCATTGTGACATTAGGACATTGTTCTTTGCGGTGTCTTACCCGTCTCTGTGATCAACATCACGCTCAGTCTTCACATTCTTGACATTGCCCTGTTCATCTTTCGCTCCCAGAAAACCAATCTCAAGGTCTGCACCTGCGCAGAAGCTGCGTCCTGCTCCTGTCAAAACCACCACCTTGACCCGTTCATCAATGTCGATGAGTTCATATACTCTTTCCAAGTCCTCGCGCATGACATCTGTAAAGGCATTGTGCTTCGTGGGTCTGTTCAAAGTAATGAGGATCACTTGTGTCGCCGTAGGAGACGACTCAGGGACGTGGGAGACTTTGATGTGACGCAGCGGAAGAGAGGTATAGGACTCGGGGACCTTAAGAGGAGGTCTTGCGGCTGGCGGCATGGTGTTTTGGCTAGAGGTAGAAAATGAGCTAGATTGTGTATGTGGTCAGTGGCATTGAGACGATCAAAAGATCAGGGTATATATCCAATCTTGTTCCTCATCATGTAATCTGAAGATAGAACGCCCATCTTATCCTCGGCCCAGCGTACCAGAGACCGAATCGATTTGGCCGCGGCTTACAGTGCCAGAATTGGTTTGGAGAAGCGTCCCTAGGCTTGCTTTCCTGAGGTTTGCGGGGGTGGAAGCTTACAATTGTTGGTGTGCCGAGGCCGACCAACCAACACGTAAAATTCATTCAGTAGACAGAACGAACTGGCCACGGCTGAGCCTGAATCTGATAGACATGTCAATCGTACCGCACACGTGTTCTCGTCAGGCTAGGGTGTCATTTGTCTTGAAATTGACTTGCGCGTGAAATGTGCTCGTAGCGTAGAGGTCCAGCTCCTGTGCAGAAGAGCTACAGTTCATCCGCCAAAATCAAGGCTCAGAAATAATAATTACACAGATAGTTTCCAATAGAAACAAGGATTTAACTTGAGGGCATGTTTTGCTGGGGTATTCTCGATAACCCGATGATCTTCTTTGCTCGACGTTCTGATGTTTGTGTTCGTAGATCGGTAGCACACCACAAAAATCCCAAGCCTGGGCCACCTGATCCTGACCGCCAATTTTTGCTCACTGCTACGCGGGAAAACCCTCAACTCGGGCACGCCGTCAAGAAACAAACGGGAAGATTAGTGAGGAGTTTCTTCTCCAAGGTCTCGCACAAGGCAGAAAACCATTGATGAAAAAGCTTTGGAAAAGCGAGAGCCAAAAAATGCGCGTATAAGAGCCCGAAGGACACTTAATAGTGATTTCCGCCGCGCTGTGCAATGCAGGGACACCACTATACTGAAACCAATGCTTGAGCTGGCACGATTACGCAAGGTCTAGACACATGTTAGTGATCATCAAAGGTAGGGGGGTGGTTGGGGGAGGACGAACAAGTATGAAGAAAGGGAAACAAATGGACGGGCAATCGAAGTTCTTATAGTTGATTTGGATGCCAAGACTTCTGGGACATTTGATTTGTGTGGGACCCAAATTACGCGGTTAGTGAGTAGTTTTAGGCATGATGGATCCGCTCCTTCACTGGTATTCACAATTCAGGGGCTGACGGGGTTCAAGCCTAAGAAGACAAACTCCACGGCACGCTTCGAATTGCTGTGCAGCATGGTCAGAGGCGTGCATATTGTACTCGAACATCATTATGGACGGTCCAGCTCTGGAGGCTCGGGAAAATGAAACGTCGTGAGGCTCAGTCTTGGGTCGCCTTTCGTATACTGGAGAAACTGGAGTGCCAAGTCAGAAATCCCCTTCCACAAACTCGAGAGCAATTGAGAATTGGCAAGGAAGACTGGAGCGCAGGCATTTCAAAGACAACCTAAATGATAACATGAGATCCCAGCAAGCATGATCTGTCTTCCATAGTGTATAATGGCATAACTCATAACAAACGGTTGAGATTCCTCAATCGCAGACTACCTAGTCACTTACAAGACTCTTTCACATACATCCTACTCGCTAAAGACATCGAGCATCCTCAAACAAGTCATCAAGAGGTCATGAATAAGCATCGGAATCTTCTGTTTCGGCTTCCCTGCCGGTATCGTCCTCCATTCGAGAATAATCAATAATGCCATCATCATATATCTCCTCTTTGCGGTGAGGAATTATGCATCTCTCAATGCCGTAGCTCTTAATGATGTCCTCCCAAATGTCAAAATCAAGCGTAAACACAGCCTGGTTCCGCTGCGTCTCTTGTCTTTCAAGCACACTTCGTGCAGCGGCAATCCCCAATGTGGGGAGGCCGTTGCTATCAAAATCCAAGCCCACTTTACCTTCCTTGATTAGAAACGACACATAGAAAAGGTTCTCCACAGTTTGGCCGAAGGACTGAGGATTTATGCAGAAGTTGAACATTGGCACAGATCCGTTGTCAGCCACGTTATTGCGGCGCAGAATCTCATCTGTTTCCTCCTGAGTGGCGTCTTCCCCAAGCATTTGAAACTCTCGATCAGCGTTTGTCGCTCCTTTTTGCTGGGTTGTACTGAGAAGTCGTGCAATCTCGGTGCAGACTACGGTTAAACTTGACGATTCTTGTTGTTCCAAATCCTCATGTGTGAGCTCGACAGGTCTTGTCACTTGGGTCGCTTGGGAACGACCTTCTCGAGCCTTTCGTTGTGTGTGCTGTCTAATCTTCTTCTGAACCGAAAGTGGTCCGAGAAGGAAACCAGTTAAACAAGGACGTGAATTGTAAAGGAAACACGCATTACGACCAAGGTGCTCCCAATTCATCGGTTCACCTTCCTCTTCTTCTTCGTCCTCATCTTCTTCATGAGCCGGAACTTGCCTTCGTCTTCGTTGTGTCTGTGTGCTCGGCAGTGTACCGCGCTCGCCTGCCTGCCTGATTGCATCACCTCGCTTCATGAAACCGATGCACTGCGTGACGAAGTCATCAATGTCCACGCCCGTGCTTGCACTACCAAGTGTCAAGTTATTCGTCTTCTTCGCGGCAGTATCGGCGAGATCTACCAGTAATCTTGAATCAATCGTAGCTTCTGCAGGTTGCTTGACGGCTTTGAAAATCTCGTCTTGCCTTCGTAACATGTCGCGGAGGCCATTGTTTTCCGGTCGAACATAGTCCGATCTGGATTCTTTCAAGTCGTCAAAAAGGTTCCTGAGGTCTTTACGGATCCGCCGTCGTTCCTCCGGCTTTTGATCAGGATCATAGTATCGACGATCAACCTTGTTTAGTTCTCTCCGGTGTGCGGCTTGTGTCTGGGCATCGCCGGCCTCCCCTTCTCTTCTGCGCTTCCGAGTGCTGCTTGACCCAGGGCTTTCTTCGGATGACATGATTCCGCCAGGCTGTTTTGGCTTTGTGAGGCTTCTGCTGAGCTCGGTCCGGTTCTCCTTGTCGGAGGATGAGCGCGGAGGGCTCGACGAAGGAGATTCTGGAGATTGGCGACGAACCGTGATTCGTGCCATATTTATAGCATTTCGGCGCACAAGTCTTGTGCAAACGGAGTGATCACAGACTTCTAGAAAGGGTCTGGCAATCGACTTGGGAGAAATCAGTGCACAGCTCTGCACGAAATCGTAGATGATGCTGAGATAGGCGTCAAATAGCGCACAGGTGGCTATTTGGCGTGCCTGCAATGCCTTCACATGAGGTATTCAGTGCCTGACGTAGAATAGGCGGCACAGCGCCTCGGTGCCACTCCAGTCGCGCCCCTAATGAAGGACGCGACGTTCCTTGGCGTGTTCATTACGAGCTAAGACTAAATGGGCCATACGTCACTCGTTGTATCGTGGAGCCTGGTGGTAGTACTCGTACTTTGATATCTTACTTGAAACCATCCTTGCATGCCAGAAAACGTGAACGACCAAACTTTCCATGATGAGCCTCTTGATCCGGAGACATGGACACCTACACCTTTGCCACCTCACGACAAATCAATTTTCCCGTATGTATCAGAATGTAAGTGATGGTGAAACCGCTCCGACCGGCATGATCTAGTCCTTTGTCTGAAGGTTCTAACCTCTAGATAGCAATAAACTAGAGGGCAAGCAGAAGCCGGTGCCAAGTTCTGTGCTGTTGAAACATCCCGAGATACGGCATATAGGATCTATCCAGAGTTCAACCTCCGAGTTATATGTGACGGCCCAACTGTGGACGGAATCAAAGCCACTTGGTGTATCCACCCAAACGCCTCATGTTTTCTTCAAGAACGATCGGGCATGGAACAAATGGCTGGAACTACCTGTCCTCGTCAAAGACTGTCCGTTATCTGCCCAGATAGCCATCACAGTATGGGACTTGTCACCCTGTCCTGAAAATGGCAGTATCAATCATAGTATTCCATTTGGTGGTACGACGATTCCACTCTTCGATAAAGACGGAGCATTGAGGAAGGGGCGTCAGAAGTGCAAAGTATACCGTGGAAAGGCCGCTGATGGTCACTCACCGTCGACCACTCCTCACATTCCAAGGTCCAAGCGGCGTAAACGCAACCAGGAGCCATCGCCCTCGATTCCAGAAGAGGAAGAGTTGGAACGGCTAGAGCAGCTCTTCAAAAAGCACGAGATGAATGAGATACCTCAAAACGATTGGCTGGATCAGCTTGTTTTTCAGAGTGTTGGCAAAAAGTCGCGGGATGTTGATGACGCTGCAAGAAAAAGGGCTTTATTGACCAAAGCAAAAAAGTTAGAAGCTCTCGGTTCGAAGAACGAGAGCCGCAAAAATGGGACGGCTGATGCTCAAGTCGGCTCCGACGAGGAGTCCGATGATGTTCCTGACGACGAAGAGCACTTCACCTTGTATGTCGACTTGCCACGTTGGGATTTCCCTGTTGTATTTGAGGATCACGAATATGAACTTTCTCGGATCGTCCAGGAGTTCCAAAATGTTACTGGATTGCAACCCAAAGCACCACCAGAAGTTCGCTACGGCCCAGGAATATCTCCATTTGGTACAGTGGTTGATGATGAAAATTTTCCGGTGATGCAAATTTTCGACCCAGATCAGTTCCATAAGGAAAACCCTTGTGAAAGCAAGCACCGCCGTCTTGTTCGAAGCAACCGTAATGCTTATTCTGACAGCGATCAGAAACCAAATGCTAAAGTGCGGGATCACTTGAATGAAATCTTGAACTACGGTCCTACCCAAGAGTTGACGCCTCCAGAGAAAGACGTCTTGTGGACTTTCCGCCGACATTTAAGCCGCGATAAGCGTGCTCTGACCAAAGTTGTTAAGGCCACGGATTGGAATGCACCAAACGAAGCACGGCAGATGGCTGAGCTTATTCCCAAATGGGCCAAAATTGATGTCGATTCAGCACTGGAGTTGCTCGGTCCGACTTATGACAGTCAAATTGTTCGGGCTTATGCCGTTGACAGACTGCGACAGGCAGACGATGCCGGACTACTTCTCTATCTGCTACAACTCGTCCAGGCTCTGAAATTTGAGAAGTATGATACAGGGGACGAAGGCCTTCCAGCAACATCGCTCGCGAAATTCCTGATTGACCGCGCTGCCAACAATTTCACGCTTGGGAATTATCTGCACTGGTTCTTGATGGTCGAAATCGATGATCAGGGTCCAGACACGAACGCAGCGAATCGGAAACTTTTTGCCAGGGTCGAGTATTACTTCATGATCGAGCTTGAGAAGAAAGACCCAGAACAACGGAAAGTACTATTGCGGCAGGGTGAGCTGATTGCCGTACTGTCGAGAATTGGCAAAGAAATTCGATTCGGGCGTGAAAGTCGACCCTACAAGATCGAGAGGCTCAAGAAATATTTGGCAGATCCGAAGAATGAGCTCATAAAGATCGAGCCGCCATTACCATTACCACTTGACCCGGAGATTCATGTCAGTGGGATATTTCCTGAGGAAGCCAATGTATTCAAATCATCGTTATCCCCACTGCTTCTGAAATTCAAGATAGCGACTGCAGGAGACGGTGCCAGCACTTCTATCCAGTCTCGTTCACAATCTGTGGGACAGTATTCAATCATCTTCAAGACGGGCGACGACTTGAGACAAGATCAACTCGTCATTCAAATCATCACCCTCATGAATGACTTACTACTGAAAGAGAATCTGGACCTGAAGTTGACACCATATCGGATCCTTGCGACTTCACCTTTTGCAGGGGCCGTACAGTTCATTCCATCAACCGCTCTCTCGGCGGTGTCGTCGAAATACAAAGGCTCGGTCCTGGCGTATTTGCGCGCCAATAATCCTGATTCATCCGGGCCACTAGGAGTCAGGAAAGAGGCCATGGATACCTATATCAGATCATGTGCGGGTTATTGTGTCATTACCTACATTCTAGGGGTCGGTGATCGGCATCTGGATAATCTCCTGTTACAACCATCCGGTCAATTCTTCCATATCGATTTCGGATTTATTCTCGGTCGCGACCCTAAGCCTTTTGCGCCATTGATAAAGTTGTGCAAGGAGATGGTGGAAGGACTTGGAGGCACAGGGTCTCCTCAGTATGCACAATTCAAACAGTATTGCTTCACGGCATTCGCTGCGTTGCGGAAATCAAGTTCATTGGTGCTCAATCTCTTCAGCTTGATGGTCCAGAGTTCGGTACAGGATGTTAGGCTTGTGGAAGAACAGATGGGAGTGAGCGGAGGGGTGGTCGCCAAGGTGCAAGAGAGATTTCATCTTGACTTGACCGAGGAAGAGGCAGTGAAGGTATTCGATCAGGTATTGGCCGATAGTGTCAATGCCCTCTTTGGAGTGATTATGGATAAAGTGCACGAATTCGTGCAGACATGGCGAGCATGAAATATTGGCAATGCTTTGTGTCTTCGAGATGTCTGACGGGAAACTTTGAAGATCGCAACTGAGCCTCATCAATGCAAGATGGAGCTTCATCACCGGATTTACCAAGTCCCACAGGACTCGCGATGCATGCTAGGCAGATTCAATATTCTCAGACTACGAACTCACGAAAATTTAAAATTTACAACGCTTTGCTGAACCACCTAGGCTGCTAAACAGTATCTCGTAATCGTCCTCTCCAGGCTTCCCCGCATACGTCAGTTTGATCGTCAAATATTATTTCGCCCTTCAAATGGCTGAGAAGATCACCTGTGTCCCAATATATACCACCCTGGCAGCACATCATAAAAAACACACGAAATCTTGAAACAAACAACAGATCGACGCCATTCTGACCAGCAAATAAAATTCAAGATCATGTCAGCGGAGTCACGCGCTATCACGGCGGAACAATTTACGCTGGCAATCCAAGACTTACCAATCGAGAATATCTACTCTAAAGCCAATGAGATCGGCAACTCGATCGCTCACCTAGAGAGATCGAATCAGCAATTACAGGAGTACAGCGACAGTATACGTACGGACACATCTTTGCCAGAGGGCGCCCGTCAGGAAGGCGACAAAGATTGTCTTGAGGCAATCGAGGAGAACAACGCCGTCATCATCAGGCAGAGGGAGAGAGTCGATCTTTTGAGACAGGAAGTTGAGAGGCGGGGGGTCGATGGCATGAGAGCGGAACAAATGGGAAGTTGAATGGGGAACTGGAGGCAGCATCAGTGCCGGCCAACACGTCGACTGACGAATCTACAAGAGCCGGGGTCGACTGACGGACGAGCAACTACGGCAACAGATGCTTGAGAGACTCGAGGAGGACGATGAGGACGATGATGACCAGTCAGGCCTACACTTATAAGTCAAGGGCCATTTTGGTCGACTGAAGGAACTCGTCGCTTTGGCGACACATTCTGTGGTAAAATCATCTGCATTATTGGGTGGTGGGAGAGACTCCGATGAACACAAGTTCGCACACCCACGCCTATTGATCAAGTCAGCATATGATAGAGCTTCCGACGGATAGTAGTCACTGGTTCGCTGGTTGATGGCTTGCGGAACAGAGACTTAGATCTTGACAAGGCTGTCACCGTCTGTCAGGCTGAACTAAGCGGCGTGGCGGCTAATGTGACTAGATATCTCTCGGTATACCTGCCCTACCAACGGAATCGACTTACTTGTTAGACAGACAAAGCCGACAAGAAAGATGCGGCATCAAACTGCATTTGTGAATATCTGGCACCATTTGGTGCTGCTGTACATTTAATAAAGCCCATAGAGGGGCAGTTCCTCTTGTCTATCATTGCCAATAAGAATCTCTCTTTGGGAAACACTCCTCGGTGCCTCGCTAGGACCCGAAATGACAGCGTGACCTTTTTATTTCCCCAACTCCCTCCTCAAATTGTCACTCGAGTGGTTCTGGCAGACATATCATGAGCGCCCCTAGCAGCCTTGACGGTGCAGAACAACCCGTGCGTTCTTCTACTTTAAGTCTCTCAATTCGTTCGATCGAGCCTTCTCAGACGACTTTGCGGACGACACTGCCCGCCGATATGTCGTCCGACTACCCATCCGCCATTGCAATCGATCCCATTGCACTCATAACCACAGAATGTATAACGATAACCTCGGCGATGCGCAAGCATGCTCGCTGGGCACAGTCTTCTGTATCAGCAATATTGGGTGGAGGCGCCTCGAGACTTCAAGAGAAGGAATTACAGCGATCCGAGTCGCAAAGTCGAAGAGGTAGCAAGACCCCAGTTATCTCTGACCCGGGCAAGACAAGGCTTAATGTTCCGAATGCTGGAGATGACGAGAATGCAAGCCTGGCCAGTCGTTGGGGTCTGCGCGGAAAGAAGGGCAAAAGTCTACAGGACAACCCTCTCTTATCTGCATTTGCTCGTCTAAGAAGGGATCTAGCTGGTTGTAAAGATGTGTCGACAGTCGATGCGCCTGAATTGTTGCATCCTTTCTTGCAAGTCATAAGAAGCTCCTCGACGAGTGCCACCATCACAAGTTTGGCCGTTATTTCCATCACCAAGTTCTTTTCTTACAACATCATCTCGATGAAGAGCCCAAGGATTCCACTAGCAATGCATCTGCTAAGTGCGGCCATTACACACTGTCGATTTGAGGCAAGTGACACTTCTGCAGATGAGGTTGTTCTCTTGAGGATACTCCGGCTTATGGAGAGCATCATTTCACGGCCGGAAGGTCAATTGCTTGGTGATGAAAGCATATGTGAAATGATGAGCACGGGGTTGAGTATGTGCTGCCAGGCAAGACTCTCAGAGGTCCTTCGACGGTCTGCCGAGATGGCCATGGTCACCATGTGTCAAGTCGTCTTTGGTCGATTGAAAACTCTGAAAGTCGAGGAAATTACGAAGACCAGAAGCCGATCAAACACGAGAACGACATTGCTCAGTCCTACAGACGATTTAAAAATCGAACCACAGATGACTGGGAGTGTCATGGGCAATGGCGATGCTGCAAGAGCGAGCACTGACACTGAAGGGCGGCCGAGTCTTGAACCAGGTGCAGAATCAAAGGATCCCTCTGCCGTGCCACAAACCACTGTGCCACAGAGTGCTGAAGACGAATTCGAGAGTGTGGAGCCTTACTCCCTACCATCAATCAAAGAACTTTTCAGAGTTCTGATCGGCCTCCTGGATCCTCACGATCGGACACATACGGATCCCATGAGAGTCATGGCCTTGAGGATAATAGATGTTGCATTGGAGGTTTCGGGTCCTTCGATAGCCAAACAACCTACTCTTGCTGTCTTCGTGCAAGATGATCTATGCCGACATTTATTCCAGCTTGTACGGTCCGACAATATGGCCTTGTTGAACAGCTCTTTGCGCGTGGCCGGGACGTTACTTGCTACTTGTCGGAAGTTATTGAAACTCCAACAAGAACTGTTTTTGTCGTATCTGGTGGCTTGTTTACATCCTCGTGTCGATATTCCTCAAGAACCAGGTATTGATCCTTCGTTATATGAAGGTGTCCCTCAAGCCCCCAAACTTGTTAGACCAGCACCATCTCAACCCAGCAGCGGTCGATCCACCCCTGTCCCCATAAAAGATCGACAAAAGCTAGGACTTGAAGGTGGGGCACGGAGACCAGAGGCACGAGAAGCCATGGTCGAGAATGTTGGCACACTAGTCCGGATTCCAACTTTTATGGTCGAGCTCTTCATCAACTACGACTGTGATGTCGACAGGCAAGATCTTTGCGAAGACATGATTGGGCTGCTTGCCCGAAATGCTTTCCCAGACTCAGCAACCTGGAGTACAGTCAATGTGCCGCCGTTGTGTCTTGACTCTCTTCTAAATTTTGTTTCATTCATTGCCGAGCGGCTAGATCAGGATGTCCCTGCATGGGCAGAGAAAAGGACGGAGGAGATGCGGAAGCAAAGATTGAGGAAAAAGATCATTAAAAGTGGTGCCACAAAATTCAATGACGATCCCAAGGCTGGTGTTGCATTTCTGGTCAGAAATGGCATAATCACGAACCCAGATGACCCCTTACAGATCGCACGATTCCTGAAAAGCACTTCCTATGTCTCCAAGAAAGTGCTGGGAGACTTTTTGACGAAGAAATCAAACACCCAGTTGTTGACAGCTTTCATCGGACTTTTCAAGTTTCAAGACAAGCGCATTGACGAGGCGCTTCGCGAGTTGCTCGGCGCATTTCGCCTGCCTGGTGAATCAGCCTTGATTGAACGCATTGTCTCAACTTTCACGGAGAAGTACTGTGCGGAGGCAGCACCCGAGGACATAGCAGATAAAGACGCGGCTTTCGTACTGACATACGCCATCATTATGTTAAATACGGATCTCTACAACCCAAACGCTAGCAAGACACAGAAAAGAATGACAGCCGAGGATTTCGGCAGGAATTTGCGTGGGGTCAATTCGGGCAAGGATTTTCCCGTTGAATTTCTGCAAGAGATATACGATGGAATCAAAGACAACGAGATTATTCTGCCTGACGAGCATGATAACAAACACGCCTTCGATTACGCCTGGAAAGAGCTCCTCATGAAGACCACTGACGCAGGAGAGCTGGAGCTGTGCGAAACCAATGTTTTCGACGCGGAAATGTTCAAAGCGACATGGAAGCCGATCATTGCGACACTCAACTATGTCTTCATGTCGGCTTCTGATGACGCCGTCTTCTCTCGAGTCGTTGTCGGCTTTGATCAGTGTGCCCAAATTGCTGCCAAGTATGGTATCACTGAAGCGTTCGATCGAATCCTCTACAGCGTGAGCTATGTCAGCGGGCTTGCAACCGAAATCCCCCGAGCACGTCGTTGAATACTGAGGTACAGGTTGGCAACAAAAGGATCATGGTCAGTGAAATGGCTGTTCGACTTGGCCGCGATTTCCGCATGCAGTTGTCTACTGTGCTTTTGTTCAGAATACTTTCAGGGCACGAAAGCGCAATTGGCGAGACTTGGATCTATGTTCTTCGAATCCTGAGGAATCTGTTCGTAAATTCACTGATTTCTTTGCCAAGCATCGAAGGAAACCGACTTACAGGGCTGGAGCCCATTCCACTGCAACCGCCCTCTCAAGTCATCGATCGAGATGGGAAACTGAGTGAAGGTGGCCTTTTCTCAACTTTCACTTCATACATCTCAAGCTACGCGGCAGACGATCCTCCTGAACCTTCAGAAGAAGAGCTTGAGAACACATTGAGCGCTGTAGATTGTGTCAAAGCATGCAACGTCGATGTTATACTGAAGCACATTTCCACCCTGCCACCTCCACAGATTAAAGAGCTTGTACTTGCCTTGTTATCACAACTTGATGAATCGTCTCCAGTTGTGACGGTGAAGCCAGAAAGACCAATGCCTGTTACAGTCCGTGTCAATGGTCATCGCCTACCCAAGGCTGGGCCAGAGTATGATCCAGGCACTGTTTTCCTCCTGGAATTGGCGACAACGTTGACATTAAGGGATGAAGAGACGATAATTGCTGCCGGAGAAAATTTGACGGCCTCACTGCAGAATGCAGTTAGAGACGCTGCTAACTTACATCCCCTAGCCGCATCTCGAGTGGTACATTACTTCCTGGAACTTTTAAAGTATAGCTACGTATGTTGTGCCACCACAGCTAGAGGCTCACGTGCTAACATTGAACAGACTCATGACTTCATGCGAACACCTGTGGTATTACATGCTATTTCTAGCTTCGACGATACTGTACTGGATCGGACAGCTAAGACAGTAATTCAAGGGTTCGCTCGCATGATCACTGAACCTGATGCTCTGCGCAATGAAGTCACCAGTTCCCCTGATTTTTGGTCTACTCTGCAACGGCTACATCAACACAAGACCGAGGCTGAGCATGTGTTTGCGATTCTGACAAGTCTGGCAACATCATCTCCAACAGCGGTGACAGCAGACAATTATGAAGCAACCATTGCCCTAGCGAACGATTTTGCTTCTGCTGGATCGATTGGTGCGATTCAAGAAAAACGACGTGACTTCGCTGCGAAGCGTGGTAATCAAGCTAAACCAGCAAGGAATGAGGACAACATTATTGTCCAGCGAGCGAACAAAGCCATATCTCTGATTTATAAGATCACTGACCTGGCGCCATTCCTCATCGAGCAATCTCACCTTGAGCGACATGAAGCTTGGGCAGCTTATTGGAGTCCTGTATTCCGAGCACTCTGCGCTCAATGTGTCAATCCGTGCCGTGAGATCAGACATCGGGCTCTCTCAGCATTGCAACGTGTTCTTCTCTCCGAAACTGTGGCGGATCGTGAAGAACACACTGAGTGGACGGCAATCTTTGACGAAGTCCTGTTCCCGCTGACCCTTCGGTTGTTGAAACCGGAGATATACCAGCTGGATCCGGCAGGCATGAATGAGACACGCGCTCAAAATGCCAGTATTCTGTGTAAGATTTTCCTGCGCTATCTAGACAGACTAGTCAACTGTGGCCGTATGGCAGACGTATGGGTCAAGGTTCTCGAACTTCTCGACCGCCTCATGAACGCCGGCGCTGAAGGTGACGCACTGGCCGAAGCTGTCCGTGAAGGGGTTAAAAACGTGCTACTGGTCATGGACGGGGCCGATTATTTGCAACGAGACGGAAACCCAGCGGGAGTCATCCCACCTAAAGCCGCAGTGGTTCCACGCAGCCCCAGTAAACCCACCGATGATGAAACCGAGTCCACAGGACCAGAGACAGAAACAGAGGAGGAACCTCCAGCCATTGAGATTTGGAGGGAAACGAATAGACGCTTGGATAGATTCTTGCCCGGCTTGATGGAGGAGCTATTCCCTCCGCCTCCTCCACCACCGCCGCCGTCGGCAGAGCAAAAGCCACAGGCTTCTGGAGAAGAGCCCGTCGCGGCATCAGCTGGTCTGGCGGCTTAGCTGGAGCAGGTATATTTATGGTGAGGTGGGTTAGATAGGTACTACAGCACCGTAATCATTCCACCTAATGAGTTCGTACGAGCATGCTGGTTAAGACGATAGAATACATTGCATTACAATGCCAGTGTCGTTGTCTAGGTAGATAGTCTGTGCGCAGAATGTCGATATGCCCTCGACCCCTGAGATTCCTCCCGTTTTTTGTAACTTTCATTCCAACATCATCAACTCAACGCCTGACCAAGTTGCCTCTGTCGTCGTGAATCCACATTCAGTGCCTGTTACATTCCCCACGTTGACAGCTATGACCTTTAGGATAGGGCTTATCGCCACAATCATCCATCCACCGTCGCTCACATTCCCATTGCGCGCACTTCATGTCTCCATGCCATTGGTGTCTATGCCCACAATTCAGCTCCATCATTATCTCCTGATCCTTGGGGGGAAAAAAGAGCCTCACACAGCAACTGCGACAAGATTGGACACTGGTCCCTTCCGAGCTTTCTTCGACACGCAGTCACAATGGTATTTCTCACGAAACTCCTCAATGGACAAAGGCTCCAGTTTCTTCAGAGCGGCTCTGCTGGCTCGCGTTCTGGCATAGCCGAGACCCGTGCCCTGGCTCGCCGATACCACTGTTCCGTGGACGACCCAGCCGACGTGCATCATGACGCCGTTGGTGGCTTCGTCGCCTTCGCCGTCGTGGTCCTGTTCATCACGGGTGTGCACCGACGCTTGCACCTGGGAGAATTCCTTGGCCGCGCTGTTCTGACAGCGGAATTTTTCCTTGAGTAGTCGGAAGAGATGGGTGGTCGGGTGGCGGTTGGCGAATGTGTCGTAGGCTTCGATGTCTTGGAAGAAATGCTTGACGTGTTTCTCGAAGAATTTCTCGATTTCCGAAAAGTCGAAGCCCGAGTCGATCAGCACGGCTCCGAGGTAGCTCTCAACGAGGTCGGCGAGCACTTTGGGGGCTTGGCTGGGGATTTTGGTCCAGAAATCCGGCTTGACGTCTTCTTGATTTCGGGCTTCTTGCACCTCGGCCACGTAGCTAGCAATTTGGGCATACAGGGGTGGGGAGGACGCAATAAGGTGCTTGTTGAATTGGAGAACGACGCCCAAGGCTGCGAGGAACTTGTTCGACACCATGGCCATCTTGTGCTCGGTGAGCCACTGAGGACCACGGGTGGGGTTTGTTGAGAAAAGCCACCAGATACAAACCCAGTCGAGGCAAGCATCGCCTAAGAACTCAAGGCGCTGGAAATCCTGCACCGGTGAGGTTTGATCTGACGAGTGTGTGAACGCCGAGCGTAATAAGCGTGGTCTCTTGAACTTGTAACCTGTAGTCTTGTGCAGTGTGTCTGCGAGGTTAATTGCAACGAGGTCGTGAGCATCCAAACTCCAACGAGGTGGCTTGTACATAGGTAACACTTCTTTCCAAGAAGTTATATCATGGTCAGGGTCTTCCACTAACTTTGTAATGGCTTTGATTCCCAGGTCGAACTTTTCAACCGTGGGTAGATGCTGACTCGTCATGATGCAAGCGCCGATTGTTGCTTCACATACGTCTGCTATTGTCTTCTTCCCCAAATCATGACTGCGCAACTTTTCCGTCAACTTGATCCTACGGCCACTTGTCTGCGTTAGGAATTCGGGATACCATGTATCTCGCCATTTTTCACCCGATCCGGATCTGATGTATTGGAATAGCTCGTACTCGGGTTTGGAAGCCACTGAGAAAAGACGACTATTTGAAAGGAGTGACATGCGCTTGCAATGCATACCTTCCTCGTCTGAATTGGTCCGATTGAACACTGTGATTGTAGTCATCATCTTGAGTAAAGAGTCACCGATGAACTCGAGTCTCTCATAGTTAATATTACTTCCTTGCTCAACTTCTCGCGTCTTTGCCAAGCCACCGTGCTCTGTCTGTTCAGAGAAGTCTTCCCTCTCAGTATCGGCCACACCAGCATTGTCCTGGGTAAACGCCTCAAGGGCAAGGTTCAGGGGCACTTCCTCCAGGTCCAACTTCACAAAGGCTTCTCGAACAATCAAGTAGCATTCTAGCCTATGAAGAATGGCTGGCCATACTTGGAGAACCTCTGCCATCGACTTGGACACCCTGGCAACTTCTAGCGGCTGAGGCGCAATGTAACAGATGATCGTACGTTGCTGATCTTCGGGGCATTTCTCCAGAAAGTTGCGACCAGATATCACGAGTTTTGCATCAATCACTGGCTGCTCTGGGTCGTACTTATCGGAGAATGTTCTGAGATCCTTTCCTTTCTTTCTCCATGTACTGTCCGTAAACTCCACAATTGTGTCTTTGTGCTTCTTGTCTGCTCGAGTGGCACTAGGCGGAGGTGGATCCCAGATTGTAACTCCTGGAACTGTAGAGTTGGCGAAATAGTGGAATTTACCGCTTCCGGGATCGACGAGAAACGCATTAAGCCACCTGCTTGCATCTCTTGATATCTGTTTCGCGTCCAATGTATTTATGTCTTTCCATCGAATTCGTTCTGGTGCGGCGGCAATTTCGAGTTCCTCAGCGTGAATCAACGAACTGAGTGAGCCATCGAACACGACTTCAGAAGGTGGTGCCAACCAATAACTGAGCTTGTGGGGTTCGGCTTCGAACGTCTTGTTGAAGATGTCTGCGAAGACTGCATTGAGGGTGTACAAGGTTAGAGCTTCAAGTTGCTCAACAGATACGGACACGGCCGCCTCAAGGCAAGAGCAGATCACCACATACTCCACATTGTCATCAAGGAAAACAGTGAATTGTGGAACCCTAGGCAAGGGTATACGAGTGAGTAGAACGAAACCCCTCTTTGTATTTGGGTGAGAGGTGCCTTGGAAAGAAATTTGAGTTGCGAACAGTTGTTCTGGAGGTGGTTGCTGGCCAGCGCCACTTTCAAGCCAGAAATCAGGCTTGAGCTTCTTTGCATAATGATCCTTCTTCTCTGAGACAGCGAGGCGAGCATTGAGATTTTCCGGTTTCAACTTCCTGAAAATGCTGTCCAGATTTTCGTCGAGTAGGCCAGATCGGTATAACTCTTTGCAGCATAGAAAGGCCGCAGCACGTTTAGCTAGTACCTTATTTGTTCTTGCGTCACCAATGGCTCCTCTGACTTTATTTGCTCTCTCGTCGGTGGTGTCCGGAAGAATGACTTTGTATTTGAACATGCTATGTTCAGCATCGATCATTTCAACATAGACTTCAGATTCACCTGCACCAATTGCCCGAAGAGTCTCTGTGTACCGGCTCAATAGAACAAGTGAGTTGTTGAAATTGGCAATCACATTCTCCGCTGTTGAGAAACTCCCACAGCTGGCATCACGGGCCATGAGCTGCTTGAGTTTAGTGCCACGACCAAGTTTGCGGTCAGGGGGCAGTTGTTGACAGAATTGCCGTATGTACTCGTCCATTTCGATTGCGTAGTTGACATCAGCTGCTTGAGATTTATTATCTTCTTCCATCATGTGTGCGAATATCGACCCCTTCATTCGTGCACGACCTCTCGATTGCATGTATTGAATCGGAGTTTTGTACAGATCAAACCGTACGACTAGATTACACTGTGGAATATCAATGCCTTCCTCAGCAACACTAGTAGCAAAAATCAGATTAATTCGTCCGTCTCTAAACTTTTCCATAACAGCTTCCTGATTTTTGAAGGATCCCGCTTCGGACGCGGACTTTGCTACGCCCACCAAAACTCCTGGGCGGATGTTCGAGAGGCCAATCGATTGAAAGCAGTCACAGAGGATGAATGCCGACATCCTCTCATCCACAAGAACGATAGATCGAGTTTGGGGGACTTCCAAATACTGGTGATTCAATTTCTCGTACAGGCACCGGACCTTAGGTGATAGATCGTTGGAATGAACGATGTCCACAGGTCCGAAGCGATGGCTGGCGACCATTAGAATGGCGCTAGCTACAAGATCTTGTTTCATCTGTTGATATTCAAGGTCTGAGCTCTCCGTTCGGAGTTGTATCTCCACCTTTTTGCGGACCTTTGCAGATTCATGGCCCTCAGCAAGCACATACTCCCAGACTTTATCAGCAGCCCATGGGCCGAGCTGTTTTGTGGCATGCCGAGAGAACTCGAAGTACCTACTCAGATCATTCACAAATCCAATGAGAGGTCGAAGTGACGCACACAAGTCGGTGTCATGGGCTGGCGGTAGGCGAGGATAGATCCAGAATTCGTCTGTAGCTCTTGGAGCAAAATCGAAAACGGACAAGTCGTCAGTGGTGGCTATCTTACTTTGCAACAGATCTTCCAGGTCATCGGCGACTTTGGCGACATCTGCTTTTGAGTCGACTGGAGAAGCAGTCATACCAAAGATCCTAGGTCTGTCCCCATTCCATTTGAGATAATAGTCTCGAATAATCCTTGCGTAAGGGTGGTTTTTCTTGCAGTGATGGGCTTCGTCAAAAACGAGAAGTGAGATCTGCCCCATTGTCAAGTATTGGTGCATCAAACATTGGTCAAGAACAGCGGCAGTACAGACAATGACATTCCTTTCGGCGGCAATCTTCTGCCACGATGTTCGCCTCCATAGGTCCTCACCTGAACTGCCGAAAAGGGGTACCACGGGATTGGGGAGGTTCATGTCCAGAAAGCGAGCTTGCTGACGGGCAAGATGGACGCTATTGACGAGAAAGAAGATCATCTTTTGTGGCTTTCCTTGGCCTCGATTGACGAGCTCCTGTTGTAGGTAATGCCTAATCAATAAAGCTGCGATGAGTGTCTTGCCACTACCAGTATCAAGAACTGCAATGATATTTTCATCTTTTGCTCGTTCGAAAAGTTCTTGCTGGTAGTCGCGAGCTCTTTCAATGATACTCTCATGCCCTCTTGTGTCACTTGTACCAGTCCATGGTTCTTCGGCGACAGGCTGTTTCTCGGCTTGAGCATTGACGAAGTCGTTGAACGCGGTAGTGTTCAAATCTGTTGAGGTTTTAATGAGGAAACCAGGAGTTTCAGATCCAGTATCACTGTCACTCTCTGATACGCTGTGGGAAGGCATCCTGGGGACATAGTTCCTGGTGGACAATTGACAATTTCGCCTTGCTCTGTGGGTAGGGCTCAAAGGCTTTCAGCGAGGTACGGATACATTGACGCCAGATGACGAGAAGTGTTTGGGACGACCGTCAGTCCCGCTTCCCGCTCCCATTGCACAATCCGACGGAATTTGAAAGTGAATTCAAATTAACATGATTTATGAATTGAGGCATTCAAGGGAATATGCTGCCTAAGACAAACAAAGAGAAGGTGACACGCCGTCTAACTTGAGGGACGGGTGACCACTCACCGCAAGGCTGTCACGGGTAGGAACTCCGAGATACAACGCAGATCAGAAACAGACATGGAACGAACGAACGAACGTGTCTATGAATCGATGGACCAAAGTTTAAAGTTTAAAATCTACAGTTTAAACGTGGAAACTTCCCGCCGAATTAGGCGGGAAGTACCGCCGCTTTAAGAGGCTTTCTTCCCCCAATCCTGGATTGGGTCCCCCCTAGTGTCTTCCTACGTTTGCACGTGCTTTTCCTGTATCGACAGGGTTACTGGTAGATTGAGTTCTAAATCGAGATGTGGAGCAAGAGTGATTCTGCGAGAGTGTATACCGGGTAGAGGTGAAGCCTTGATTGCAAACGTCTGGTATCTGCTTATGTACATAATTACTTGATAGTGACTCGAGAGTCGGAAAACCCATGGTCGAGATTTTGAGGCTTTCCAAGCGTTGACTGATCACACGTTTGAGTTGTCTTCGACAAGAATACCATTCGCTGGTCCGTCAGGACTGACGAGTGGCTTGTCGCCGGCTCAACGCCGCCGAGCAGCAGTCCATGATCAACAGAAGTGTCACACTGCGCACGTGTCATCTCAGAAGTGACTCCCTGCTCTGTGTCTGGGGCTGGGTGGGTGTTCTGCTTGTCGCCCCGCAAAAGTAGTAACCATGTCGCACTAATGCTTTGCCATTGCCACCAGATTCACCAGGTTCCTAGCGTCAACATGGCCAGCGGTATCGCAATCGCCACGAACAGCCACATCCGCTCGCTCACGTGAAATCTGCTGCTGTCGATGCCATCAATAAAGGCCATGCCGAAGAAGGTGGTAACGGTCGTGAGCGGCAAAAAGACCGTGGTCAGGATGGCGATGACTCGCATCACGGCTCTGTCATCACTTGTTGCCAGTGCGATCTCCATGTTCGTCTCGCTGTTGTGCTGCGTCACGAAATGGTACACGAGTTCCTTGCAGTGTCCTCGCGCGAGCTCAGACTGCTAAGCCAGCGCTCCTGGGAGGCGATCGAGGTTGACAAGTAGAGCAGTGCATGGGGATCGGAGCCCGTTTGATGGAAACTTGGAGTATGCTCCCGCAGTTGTCGTACTGACGAGACGCCCATTGGCATTCAAGAGGCTATTCGCAGGCATTTGTAGCATCTGAGCACTGACGGTGAGCGCATCGATGTCTTGGCTGGATTGCACTCATCTCTAGTCAGCGAGAAATCGGGACTTGTGTATTTTTCTCACCCAGTGGTTACACTCGACAAGATTGATTTGATTGCATTCTGCTTCAACGCACGTGTGGAGTGCTCGAGGCGAAGCCAACTGGGCCGTTGCTAGCTCGCTTGCTTCACCAATTGTTGTCTCAAGGCCGTGAGTGTCTCCAGCAATTCATAGTGTTGTATCATACGAAACACAAAGACCAGGGCAAGCTTGTCCAATGGAATGAAGAAGAACTCAATTCTTTCCTTTACCCGAGATACACCAAGCGTCGAAATCGGCAAACTTTCACATAATTATCGACGCGATCGATGAATCCGCTAGCGAAAGCCTATCTCTTCTAGTTTATAGCTCGCTCTTTGGTAAAGTAGAAGCCTTCTCCTGCATCAGGCTCTCTGCGCGGGCCCACACAGGATTACTCTTCCAATTCTTGAGCTCCAATAAATGGGGCAACAGATCGTTGCTGAACGCCTCACTTGCCTCTCTGGGCAACAAACTTGGCAAATGATCAATGCTAATAACGCTAAGTACCGGCTCGCCCTTGACCTCGACAGGAACAGTAGGCTGATCGAATGTGGTTGCTACTGTGTAAATTGGGATCGGGTTATTTGGATTTGTGGTGTCTGCGGAAACGTCACAAACGACAGACAGCTTGCGACTCGGTGTATCAAGCGATGCCATATCGACAAAGTTGGGGATTTTCTGGTTGAGGTAAATGCAGTTGATGAAGATGTCGCTCTCAACGATCTCTGGAAAGGGTCCACCCTTCGCTATTGCGACCGTTAGCCATTTCAATTTCACTTAACTCTGACAGTGATTTATTACCCGTCTCTGCCATATCCCACTTAAGAACATTCTCGGTTGGGACACCAGCTCTCGAGCATAGGTCAACTGCGCCACTGCCGCAACGGCCTAAAGCTCCAATGATAAGCACTCTAGGTGCCTTGCCGGTTTTCTCAGCTCCTTGTGCGACCGCCTTCTTGACGTCGGTAATCAGGGCATCAACGTTGGGATAAGATGACACAGACGGAAGTGGCTGATCCTGATGGTTGATTTGCCATGCCCTGCAATGCTCTGGGTCAGCCTCGGCCATTTGAGAAGCTTTGGGGTGCCGAGGAGTTGTTTTGTTATTGCGATATAACTTAGGAAGTCTTCTCGGCACCCAGAACGATTCAAAAAGGAAGGTTGTGGGGTCCATGGAGTGATTTACCAGTTCATGACTGCTAAAGCTGCACTGTTAAATCCAAATGATTAGTGATTACTCCCTGAAGAAGTCGACGGATATCTAAAAAATGTCTCGGGTGCAGTGCCACGCACTATTGCACCTTAGACAGCGGAAAGTCGATATGAAGTAGACGTACCCAGCAAACCCGGCGTGATACCCAAATGCCTATAAGATTTCAGATTTGATATCCAGGCAGAATAGCTGAAAGAGGACAAACTTACTGCTACTCTCCTTCCGCTCGAGTCGGTCAAAAATTCAAGGTCCAAGAGCGTACCATTTCCTCGGACAAATCTGGAAAGAACTTTTTCCCATCCCGCCTGTTGCTTATAACAGTGGGCGAATTGGACATGTACATGCTCAATGGGGACTTCTGAGACATCAGCTGCCATCTACAAGATCGTTATAAATCCATTGACTCACAAGTCTCGACTGGCAGCTCCTTGAGACCAATGATGATGTTGTCCTTTGGGGCATCACGCCAAGTATTCTCTGGTACTAATGTGGCTCCAACCTTCTCGTATTCCTCGTCATCGAAGATTCTCTGAGGGCTACGCTCAACATTAACCTTGTATCCTGCAGCAATGAGAGCTTTTGTGGTCGTGGGAGTCAGGGCGGATCTATCTCCCGTGTCAGTAATTGCTCTCTGAAGTGCTTGAATTTGCTGAGGCGCCGTGTTGAGTGCAATGCCAGGTGGTCAAGGCAATGCAACTTGGATAGTCCCAGATCTGTTTGGAAGGTCCCGAACGGACTCGAGATAGACTAACCTGTGCTCGAGCAACTTTCCAACTTGAACAACATTAGCGAAGATGCGTGGTCAAAGAGATAGGTAAACTTTACGTTCTGACCGTAGATGCAAAGTAGTTGTTTTCATTTCCGTTTGGCTGGCCATTTTTAATCCCTTGACTTGAACAGTCAGAATTGATTTCCTAAAAAAAAATGACATCGAAGTGACGCAGTTTTTGTACAGGGAATCACTGCCGACCTCTGGCAAATCACCTACGGTGCGGTACAGGGAACCTTTGAGCGTTGCAAAAGCCTCGTTGGAAAAGTGTTCCTGTTTGCAGCTCGCCATTTACCAACATTAAAATGCACTGTGACCGTCTTCAAGAAGACAGTCGAAACGTCCACTGATCCGTAATTATGTATAGCCTGTTCCTGCAGTGTTACGTACCCTTCCAAAGACATCCTAACCCGAACTCTTACTATACTCTGATAGATTTTTGCCTGGTATTAATATTCCTATAGTGTACCATTATAAGGTTCATTATGAGAATATACCAGTATACACTGTGAGATTTTGACGGACGCAAGTCTTTGCAGGATCAATGAGAGAGTATGTCGCGAGTGAACCAGTTAGCTTGAGCACCTCGAGGAAGGAATATACGAGTTGATGGCTGCAGTTTTGGACTTCTTTTTCTAGTTAGCCCCATTTAAGTCACAACAATCAATTAGGTCAACATCTTCCTCTTTCTCCAGTGACACCCTGCGGTAACACACAATTTTGTGTAATCGCAACGATGCATGTATTTGTCGCTCTGGCTACTTTAACGTCCATCGTTGCTGCTCATGGATCTCATTCACAAGAAGACTTAGCCAACCCTGCTGAGGATTGGGCTCTTTACCACATGCAAGAAGAACATCGTACGCTGCAACATCTAGACCATCCGTCTTGTGGTGCAGAGGCTGATATTTTGCTACAGATATATCCAATTTCGATCCATCCTCGTTCTTTTCTCTCCACGATTTCAACAATGACGGTGTGTGGACACCGGATGAAGTCCGAAGAACATATGGCCTGGACGACGAATCGCTACGTTCAACCTCTGCGGATAAGAAGGATCAACACGTGCTCAACGTCTTCAAGATTTTCGATCCCTCAGGCTCCGGCCTGATAAAGCGTGATGCTTGGTTGGATGGCATTCGAGCGGGTAAAAAGCTTCCTGATTCTCAAATGGGTCCAGGCCATCATGGCGACGATGAATATGAATATGAAATCCATCATTTCGAAAAGTTTCACGATGAAAATACAAAGGAGGAAGATCTGATACATCCAGAAGACATTGAACATTTCAGAAAACACGATCTGCGCGAAGACGAAGAATATCGAGTGCTCATGGAGCAACAACACCATATTGTTGAGAAGAATATCCCATTGAAATTCAGGAGACAGTCATGATGAGTGAGTTTGCCATTATTAATGACGCACAATGTACTATTACAAGGTTAGAAGAAAAAGGACAAACTTCTTTCGAAAATTCAGCCTCGGGGCTTCAGCTGAATATCAAAGACACAATGCATAACACCTGGCGCATATGTCTTGACATGCTCGATGTGAATGCAAGAAACGTCAATGTCCCCGTCTGCATGGCGAAACCCCTCAATAGCATTGACTATGCCTTGCTTTTTCTCCTCAATTTGACTGACGTCCGAATTCTCATGCACATGCAGCCAGGCTGTCGTCCCGCTCCTCTTACTCCTCACAAGAACGTCAATTGCGTGCTTCCAGCTGTCTTTTGATGAAGGTAAGAGACCCAAATTTGCATGCCGAACATTCAGCCTTAATGCCTCACTGCCATGGTGTTCATCAGCCAACGCCTGATCAATCTCAATCAGGACTTTAGGAGCCCATTTATTGTCTCCCAAGAAGGCCACGCATCTCACTTGCCTCCGATAATCCTCTCTGTCATGCTCAGTAATCTTGTGAACCAATTCTCTTATCGTCATGCCAGCCAAGTTCCCCTCGTCGTCAATTTCAACTACAATACAAGCCCATCCATTCGCTGCGCACCCTCTCCTCAGCCCTTCGATACTCCACGGATTTATATCCCAGCCGAAAATTCTCCTGACGCCTCGATGCAAATAACTAAAAGCAAAATACCCTATCCCCACATAGAAGTCGACCACGTCAATATGCTTCACGTCTTCCCCAAGCTCTGGTTCGGCCAGTCCATGAAATGGTGACTGTATCTGCTGAGATCCTGTGTCAATACCCATGATCCTGGCTTTCTCGGAGATATTGCCACGACTAAACATAGTATGTAGTGGGGCCCAATACTGCGTAATCCCTTTGTGCTGAGAGGTCGAGATCCAGAAAGCCTGCTGAAACCCGGCTGCGTTACTGCTGCAGTCTTGCACTCTCCTATCTGATTCACGACCCCAATCTCCATAGACTGGCACAAGTCCCGAAGGACTTCTCATCACATTTTCCTTTCTAATGCTGCTTTCCGTCTCGTCAATCACAGATCCATTGGAATGAGTGAGATCTTCAGCCGCAATCGGCGCATTAATCGCAACATGAGTGATCATTCTGCCCGAGAACCCATCCTCGACAATCGATCGCCACAGCTCTGCCTTATCTGTGTCATCGAGGGAAGTGTAGAACCGTGTCCATGGCGCCGTATGGGTCGGAAAATTGAATGGCAATAATAGCAGTGGCGGATAAGACGTAAATCTTTTTGGCAAGTCTTGCAGCAAGAGAGGCGTCCCCAACTCATCAGAAGCTTGATTTTCATGGTGAATTCTGACATTGCGTTTCTCACAGAACGAAATGATACCTTTGCGGAGATGATTTGCTTGGATCTTGGACGCTCCTTTCCGAGACTTTGTTCTTTTTGAAGACTTGGTGTCTTCGTCGGTTGGTTTAGACATGGTCTCATGGGAGATCACAATGTCACAGCAACGAAAGAGAAGTCATGAGTGGAATGTGGTGTCTCAAGCGGATGCAATACTAAATTTGCCAGGCCATAAATTGACAAACCTTTCAGCCTTGCAGGTGCCTCCCATATGCGTTTCCCATTGGTTACAAGGCTGGCCAATTAGAAAACAGCAGCAGCCCCTAACTAACTCTACTCCGTACGCCTCAATTTCTGTCTCCAATATCAATCTAAGGAAAGACCGGGTATCTACTCTCACATATCTTTTCTGGGTATCATACAAAAAACTAGGAAATTTTCCCTCACAGACTCCTATGAGCCAAGAATTTATCGCCTACTCATGATCGCAGGCAACGCGGAATTCAGGCCGGCGACATGCACACACACGCAAAGACCAACAAAGCCACCCAATTTCCTGATCCCATTGATTTCACAACGGATAGCCACCTGCGACGCCACCAACAAATAACGGTAAGCGGTTCTTCTCATCGTTCTACCACTGTTGATTCCAGTTTGTGGGTTCCGCATCATCCCAGGGCTGAACTTGGGCTTGAACTCGAGCCAAGGATCTTGTAACATTTGAATGGTGCTTGCGTGCCTTCTTGATCAGAACATCAACTGGAAGCCTCTTGACCAGACGGCCATTCCAATTACTGGATTTGTATCCCTCACGATCAACTCTGTGAAAGCAAGACGGGTTCTCGGGTACTTCGGAGGATGTGCTCTTGTCGTCAATCACGAAGTCCTCAAGATTCATCTCGATGATCTCGTTCCACAAATGCCGTCGGAGTTTTGTTGCATTCATGATGCGATCCTGCTTATGAGTCAACAATGAGCATAAAATAGTGTCAAAGCCGGTAATACCTTATCATCATGATCTTGTTTCAGGTGAGAGCTCTGTGAAACGACTCGGACCAAAACACATGTTGTGTCTTGCCATTTGGCGATGTTCGGAAAGGACTGGGCAGGCATGGTGATCAGATCCAGGTTTGGATGGCGAAGAACAAGAAAGGCTGCGAAACGCAACACTGCTCGAGCCGCTCGCTTGTGTCGAGCCACTAGCTCCGCACCATCTTGCAGAATGTATGCTAGCGAGGGACGCCTAAAAGACTCGAATTGGGTATAGAGTTCGACAGATTCAAGGCTGGGCAGTTCGTTGCAAAAGGCTCTGAGAAGACTCGGAAATTTCGCTTCAGGTCGAGTATTTGTCAAAGTGTGCATGCCAAGCTGCAGCTTGCGGAGAGACTTGAGGTGGCCGTGGGATCTGAAGTCAAACACAATGGACGAAAACCTATCGCTCCTGGAACAAAGATATGTGGTCGATGCCATGACCATCTCCATCATCGACAGTCGCATTTCTTGACAGACGCCCAACAGATTTTGCATACCCCGGAGGAGATAAGCAACATGTTTTTTCGGGACACTATCAGGCGCGTACCAAGGACCGGAGAATGATTGGCGCTGCGCCCTCAGAAGGTCGCAAGTATGGGAGAGCTCAGGTTGGATGAGCATTTTCCAGATGATCTGGCGAACTTCAAAAGGAAGCTGGCCAAGACGAGTACTTTCGAAGGGTTTGGGTGGGCCAGCCTCGATCGGTGGGAATCTATACCAAAAGTGCGGTTCGATAGCCTTTGGGAAATCGGTTCGTGCTTGAGGATCACCCCAGGTGAGGTCCCTTTCAAAGTGATACTCTGGAGTAGTCAGACCCCAAGGGATTTGCTCACTGTCTGCTGAGCCGTTGCTGGGTGTTGGAGATGCGGATCCTTCGTCATTGTCCCACCAGTTCTGAGATGCCATGACTAGAAAGGAAGGTATCAGATGACAACGATAAGAGGATGGAAAGGCTGTCAAAGGAGAATTGTCTTTGGGCGTGACGATAAGATGAACTGCTGAACAAGAACGTCGCTGAAAAGACCTGTGAGCGGACTCCAAGTTGAATCACGGGGTTTCATCAAAAGATACACAAAAAGCGTGTGCAACGTTGGTCCCAAACAAATGAAATGTCTCGGCGGCTGTAGGTGTGGGCAGAAAAATCCAGGATCCCAGGCAACGACATCATCACTTCTCTCGCTTTCCGGAACCTGTTGCTCGTTCAACTCACTCGCGAAATTCACCTCAGTGACAACTTGTAAAGCGAGCCGCGGACGAAAACAGCATAGGTCCAGCGATGGGCTTCACAGATTGTTGTCAGGCGGATTTTCGTGTGAAGGAAGCGTGAACAAAGGTGATAGCACTTAACATCAACCCGCAATGCTTACTGCCATCAGGACAAAGGAGAACTTTTCTTTTTCTGGTACCGACTCCTGGCTCCCTTTGGCTGCCCGTTCGGGATCAACCGTGGTGATCGACATCAATATCTTTGGTACACTCGAACCAAGCCTCATTCCTCTCCGCACTGGTGGAGCTTTCAATTTGAACCATCACCATGAACCATAATAGCGGAGCTAGAGTTCTTTTCAACGTCGATGACTCGCTTTCTTTTTCACACAACTAAACCGCCAAATAATGGTCAACCGCACGATTGCCTACTCTCATTCTTTGCCTTCGTCTTGCTGATCTTGGTCTCACCGGCCCACGTTTCCGGATATTCTTCGGCTTCTTTGCCCCTTGAGGGTATTCTGGAGCAGCCTTGAAGTGCCATGAGTGTCGGAGGGGTGTGATTCCCTTTCCTTCGGCAAAGTGTGTAATCGGTATGGCAGGTGAGCTAGATCACGGATTTGTCGCTAACTTGCAAGGCTGGAATCCCCCTTTCCAGCTTCATTCGCAAACCACTTCAACATTTTGAAGATTGCCAATCATGCCTGATGCTGAGGGTAGCGACAAGGACCATTGGGCGTGGATCAGGTCGTGTTCACACTTCCCTATTTCGTTGGAATCCTGTATGTATCGTGGGCGTGCTATCCCATGTGAAAATCTCAATTCCCTGATAAATTGACCTTATCCGCCTCGGAAATCTCGATACATTTTGAACGTCTTGAGAATCTCTGTGGTAAGACAAGTGGTTTACTCCCACAAGGCTGCTCCCCTTAATCCGACGAAGGGTACCTCGAGCGGGGCTTCCGTCAAAGACTCATTCAGGACCACATCCAAATCCACTGTATGCCTAAACCACATTCCTAACATTCCGTCTCTCCCTGCCTCCCCTAACCCTTCAATCAACACACACCTTCAGCCAACGGCAGAGGAGTACCTTGCCCGTGTTTGAACCGAAGGTCGGCGTGGAAAAAGCCCTTGGACAAACTATGCTATATGGAAGGATAATGAGGATCTTCTTCGAGCATGTGATCTGGCAGTCTTGGATCAGAAAGACGAGCTTCCTAACATGGCTGTACGAAAAATGATAGAGTAGGGATTTGACTTGTTAGATGGATATGCACGCCAATTCCCAAGCTTCCAAGCCTCCAGTCATGGACCAGGACTTCAGATATCCCGATGACCAAGCACTGAAAAGTAAGAGACTCGGATGAGCAAAGCAATTCTTGGTCCACAGGCCCTAACGACTTGGTGGACGATCTCCTGTCGAATTCGCCGCAACCGCTCTTCCCGGAGGATATGCAACAACCCGTTCCGCCCAGGCACAAGCAAGCGATATCTCCACCCCTGTCTCGAATTCTTCTTCTCTCTTTGCCAAATGGTCCCGCGCTTCGAATTTATGTTCTCTCCGACCGTGGCTATTGGTGTCGATACGGCTGTTCAGCAACTATACCCCACACTCACGTCAACACCGAGATTGAAGCCTTTGACGATGCAAAAGATTGGGTTCATTAATCCGGCTGGAGGACCGCTTCCCGACCAAGCAACCACTCGGCCCCATGGCATCCATGACCGAAGTGCTGGACGTCTGAAGACGAGCCCGCCCTCGACCATTCCCACAACCCACGTGATGAAAAGGAGAGATAACCTTTACACCAGCTTCTCAGGCTGCGCTGCTGCTGCCAGCCAGTCTCAGGAGCATCTCCCAGGTGCGGCCGTCGTAGTCATCAAGGGATCGGCATGACGAGAAGAAGACAAGTAGACCGTGACAAGACTCCGGGTTGATGAATACGAATACTGTTCCTTCCATGCATATATATATATCTATAATGACAATCATGTTCATACGTGCATTCATACCCTGAAGCGTTCTAGCCTTGTAGGAATCTGGGGACTTGCACCACCACAATCTCAAGCCTGTCCTGCCCACTCTGGTGCTCCATATCTACCGCATTACCTGTATTCCTCCATAAACCTGGGCCTTGACAGCACTCTTTTTTTCGATCAAAAGCTATCCTCCCTCGGGGTGTTTTTTCGGGGGGAAGGGGAATAGATGGCACGGGGCGCTAACTAGGTATGGATCTGAAGAATCCGACCGTGACTATTCGACTATTATCGATGTGTTGACCAAAGCGAGGACGTAGCATGCACGGAGGCCAGTTGCAGGTCCACTTAGCAAATACTACTTGCGTGGCTATGGTGTGCTGCCGACGTAATAAATGCAGTGTACCGACGCGACTGGCTTCAATTTGGAGCTGAAAACAGCGAGCGTGTTTGTCTTATGTCACGTGATATCGTCTAGACCGGGTCAGTGAGGAAGAACATCGTGGCCAGGTTGATGTGGGTATCCTAGCGATGGCTTGAATCCATTGGCTGTTTTGAACTACGAAGTGGTTCTTCGGCATGTACTGCAAATTGTGTTGCTACTGGTGGAATGAGCATAGGCGTACAGGTGCTGGGGTCCGGCTCATGCGCTGGAAATCGAGGCTTTTTTTGTATCACAGGCGTTGGAAGATGTAAGTTACGATGGAGGATGCATATGCGGTGTGACGCGATCCGCAGAGTCTCTGATGTGTACACGATGTGTCGATGCGTGGGCGATACATGTTGATGGAGTGGCTTCTTACTGTCTGTCAGAATGAACAAACTCGTTCATTGCAGAACAAACAAGTCTTCACCGTACATCTGATTCTCTTCTCGAGCGGCAAGCTGTAATCATGTGGGGAAACGCGGTGTGTCCCTGCGCGTCATCAATGAACACCAGCTGAGGACGAGCGCGCAACGAACTCAGAATAGTTGACGTCCTTCAAACGGATGGCCGTTGCTGTTCGTGTACCTGGCTGTCGCCTTTTTGGAGCAAGTGTTGCCACTCCAATCTCCCAAAATGAAGTCGGACACTCAGCCTCTATCTGCGTGGAGAGCGGGTGAAGATTCCGAAGTGCAAATTGAAAAGATCTGCAATGCATTGCATATACGAAAGTACACGAAATTGACCGACCTGTTGAGGGACAGAGTCAAGGCAAAGTCGCGTCCAGCAACAAGACATGTGCCATGTTCGATCGCCACATCTTACTGCGGATGATCTCTTCTAATCTGTCTCTCCTGCGGCGACATCTGAGAGCGGTGTAAGTAGTGGTGCACTGCTTGTCAATGCGAACTGCACAGGTTCAACACATCAATGAGTGGGAGGTCGTCAAAAGTTGTCGACAACGAGTGCGATCGAGTCAGGTAGGGAGGCAGGCGATGCAACGAGCGTCAACGGCGCATGCCATTCGAAATCGCAGCCATCCATGGTCCATGCTAACATTTGCAGAACAGCAGACAGATGTCAAACTGTTACTGTCATTGGTCTTCCCCGGTTCCCCGCAAGCTTGTCTGTTGCAGACCAATTTCCAGTCATGGCTCAATCTTGTTCGCGATCTGGCAGAATTGGCATGTACATGATACGAGTGAATGCATCCGCCCGACGGAAGGCGGGAGGCGACAAGTTGACAGTGGCGTGCATGTGCGGACTGTCAGATCCGATAGCTGTCCGCCAACAGGTCAAATTTTAAACGTTTGACGTTGACATGTGGGATGGATCATGTTCGGTGCGAGGTCGAATCAGTAGGCCAAGGCTGGGATGGCAGCTGCGTACGGAGGTGCTCAGACGACGTCAAGTGTCAAGTGTCAAGTGTCCGTGTCATAACCCCAGAGTGTTAACTACGGAATACGAAGATCGGTACAGTAGGTAAGTGGCTGACCACTTGGAGATCCGAAGCGATCTGATCTCAAAGTTCGGATCAGTCTCCTACCTCGTAAGACATGCGTTCAAGCTCTGATTCGGGTTCGGGCTCAGAGGAGAGCCAATACGGCAAGCATATGGCCTGAGCATCAATAAATTGAAGTTGCTCCCTGTAACCAAGCACCCAAGATGGCCAGCCACCCGAATGAATGGAGTCGGGTATTTGACCTATTACCGAGCATTGGTAACCCAGGGACCTTGTTGTCTGAGTAGTGCCTACGGAGTAGGTGGGTAGTAAAGGAAAATAGAGTAGTTTCCCAAAGCAGTCGGGGCTCCGGCGACAGTGACACTTCTGCGCCACTTGTTTACATTGCATCGAGAAAGGTAATTGAAATTGAAGGCAAGCTGACGCGGTGTCTCAAGGCTATTCATGACTGCGAGTACCTTCCTCAAAGGGGCTGGGTGCAAAACCTTTCTCAAATCGCATGTGCTATGTTTCTGGGAGGGCATCAGATCGAGCTTATTCTTTATTGCCGCCACAGGGTATCATTAAGGATCTGTAGGGTGGACCGACCAGAGTTTTCTAGAATGCTGACGAGGATTTAGAAGTGCTTTGTACGGAGTATGGTATGGAGGCGAAGTCGATGGATGGCGTGTCTCCCTCTCTACCGAGTAGGTGGAACAGTAGAGAGTGTGGGTACGGAGTAGGTAGAGAACCACCACCATGGCCGAGGAATCCCCTACGTGCCCTTGAACTATGGATGGCGGAGAATGGATAATCCGTAAATCGGGCAAACAGAAACTAATTAGAATCACGTGATCAGCATGTGACTGAGCTCTCAATGTCACATGCACAAGAACTCCCCAGGATCGAGTCGGTTCGAATGCACGTGAAGATTGTCACTCAGCAGGCGGTCGGCATACATTGCCCCGAAAGAGGCACACACCGTCAAGTGCCACCCCACTTCCATCCATCCTTTTCATCCTTTTCATCCTTGACTACTCCTCCTTCATCGTGCATCTGCCATGTGCGCAATCCACCTTTCGGTCCGTGTTGGGCACCCCCACCTCTCTTTCTCACCCATGGTCAGAACTCTGAACGGCTGGAAGTTTCCCCCAAGGGCACCCCCTCCCACACCTCCCCTTTAACCGCAAGAGAGAAAACAAGGGCCAAAGAAAACAGAACAAAGCAAACGGGCGTATCATGGGTTAGCGGGTATTACCAGGAAGACCTTCGGTGGATCGCAGGATTTGTGTGCCATCCCACTCCATTTGACCGGCCTTATTGCTGTGGAATCTCGGTGAACTGCGATACCGAAATGACTAGGTACCCAACTCCTAGGTACTCGAGCACATGTTCTTTCACCGGTAGTGTCTACTTCGTACAGACGTACATACAGTAGTGAGGCAACAAGACTCTCAGGCTACCACTACTGTACATTCTTAGAAGTGCAACACCCCTATTCTTGATATGGTATTCACATCCTCAACAATATCAACCGTGGACGGAAAAAACAAACAAAAATGTGCCACACTCGAGGGTAAAATGAAATACTTTGTTATCCATATTATCCGTGGCGGTGACCCAGGTACTACTTCACTACTACTTCACCACTACTAGTCAACGGTGTAACTTTCCCCATGGCTTAGCCGGCGAAAGACTGGCCCGCCGGTGGGCAGGTTCCGAAATGGAGAAAGTTGCCGCGAAGTTTTGGCGGAAATTCAACCACCGATTTCAATCCCCGAGCCGCACGACAGGAAGCTCGAGGTAAACTCAACAGTCAATTGCCTTGTCGGTGAGTGGTCAGTCCCACTGACATAGTCGAACCAGGATTTTCGAAACTCTGCAAACTTCAAAGACATTTTCTACTCGTCGCGGAGGTCATATACGAGATTGAAAGCCACGTCGTAACTTTATGGTCATGGTTGACGACGTTTGAAATCCTTGGTCGGATGTCAAGCGTTCATTTGGGGAAAAACCTAGCGCCTAGCGCCGATCAATCGCTGTGAATACGGCGACGGAACCGATGTCCGTGTGTGTCGCACTTGCATCTCCGTTTGTTCATCGTTGGCTTTGACCGAATGACGCGTTGCTAGGACATTGAGCATCATCACGTATGATCTACCCTGGTAGGTTGACCTGGCACTGTTGAGCATCCTTGTTCACAACCGATACCAAACAACAAACACGGAACAATCTTCCCTTCTGATGTAGATAGTCGACGTCACTTGAACATCATGGTATGAGGCAAACGGTGGCAAATATATGAGGCAAGAAAACCGTTCCATTCGACCAGGCGACGAGAAGAGTATTGCCAAGTCCCAAAAGTTTTTTCCATTTGTTGGAGTTCGCAAGTCTCTGGGGAAGGCGACATTGGCCGAAAGTCTGACGAATGAGACAGTCGGCGATTGAGCTGAATTGACCAGTTGAAACCTTGGTGAGTAGAGTTTTTTTGACCGTTGGGTGGAAAATGGACATGCACGAGTAAGTGAGTCATGGGGAATGACTCTAAGAGTCAAGCTTGGAAGCTTACCGCCTAGAAAAGTAAAAACTTTGCTCGATCCCGACTCATGAGCCGGGTCGTCGAGTCGACAGCGATCAACAAGCAAGAGTAACAATAACAAAAAACTCACACACGTAATGCGTCGCCCTTTGCTCCTTGCCCTGTGCCCTTGGCCCGAAGACGAAGACGATCACGAAGACGAAGCCGAAGTCTTTCCTTTCTTCCCACCTTGTCTCGTAACTGTGGCCGAGGGTAGAAAGCACTTGCTCGTCTCGAGGAGGTGCAAATTTTTGTCTCCTGGAAGGGGCCACGAGCCGTGGAAAGACTTGTAGTATGTAGATCTTTGTGTAAGTAATGTACAGGCAGGATATGTGTACCAAATCAAGCAAGTTCCCAATTGCCTCACTGTATTGTGATTAATGTAAGGAAAACCTGTCGCCTACGGGCACCGCCTAGGCGTAGCCACTGGAAAGAGGTAACCACAACCTGCTTATCTTCCCCTAAGTACCTAACTAAATAGGTACAAACAGTACCTAGAAGGCATTCGTCGCGGCTACGTAGCTCGTTAGAATGGACCGCGGGTATCCAAGCCACAGCCAGGCAGGCCAGGCACTGCAAGCCAAGTTCCAAGTTCAAACATCCAACACCCAGCATTCGCCCCCACTCGGCCCCAGGTCCCTACCCTACGTACGCTCCGTCCTTTGTGTTGCAATTATTATTGAATGCCATTACCATTGCCATTGCTTGCCATAGGCGTTGCCCTTCCTCCTTTGCCCCCCACTGCCCTAATACGCGGCCGCCACCGTCGCCTCATCTTTTGATTAACTGTCTGTTTGTCTGTCTGTCTGTCTGTCTGTCTCGGCTGGGAGAGACTAACGTGACACTCGAGTAAAGTAACAACAAGAAGGGACGAAGAGAAAAGGCAAAAAGGGCAAAAAGGCAGAAGGCGAAAGGCGAAAAGCGAAAGGCAAAAGAAACAGAAGAAACACATGCTACGCAGAACTGTCTGTTGCACCGACCGAAATCACCAGTTCCGAGGTCGAAAGGAGAATCCAGGGGAGAGAGACTGTCGGAACGGTACAGTACCTACCATATCACGTGCCTATGTACCTGCCTGCCTGCCTGCCTAATCACGCCCACTTACTGTTAACTTGTTATTAATTAGTCGGTGAGTGAGGTACTCCGTACTCCTTACTCCTACACCGGTAGTCTGTTGCCGAGGTTTTTTGCATAGCCGGACGTCTACCCGGTACCTAAGTACATACCTCGTACATACGTACTTACATAGGTACCTAGGTACATACAGTGCTATGCAAAAAGTATTTGCACACTTGCCGCTTTAATTTGCCCAATAGGCCAATCACAAGCTTCAAAACAAGATTTGAGCCAATCAAAGTAGCAGGCTATTTTAAGGGTGTGCAAATACTTTTTGCATAGCACTGTAAGTATGTATTCAACCAAGAACCGAGAAATGGGCCATCTGTGCCCGTCACCTAGTGCTCCAGTGATCCAGTGCTCTAGTGCTCCAGTGCTCCAGTATCCACCCAAACCCACGAACACCATACTCCGTACATACATACATACATACCTACGGAGTACGGTGCTCCGTTGTTCGTTGCGCTGCGGGAACAAGTTCGAGAACTCGAGAACTCGAGAGTTCCAAGGGTCCAAGAGTCCAATAGTCCAATAGTCCAACAGTCAAGACGGGGAGTCGAGAGTTTTCTGGATCGGGCGCCACCGGGAACGCGCCAAGGCAACAAACAAGTTACATACCTACTCCGTACATAGGTAAGGTAGGTTAGGGTGGGAGGCACGGGGGAGGTTCTCGATTCACTTGACTTCACTTCACTTCACTTCTATGTACTGGAAAGTCAAAAAAACCCCGGTCGCCGCGCAGAACTTGCGGGAAGGGAAGGTATGTACCTAAGTACCCAAACACACAAGTACCTCCGTAAGTACCCAAGTACCCAAGTACCCAAGTACCCAAGTACCTAAGCACCCAACTAAGTACATACCTCCGTAAGTAAGTAAGTACCGAAGTACATACCTTTTCCCGTTCCTGGAGTTAGTTAGCGGCTCCCTGGGGTTTTTCTGTGATAATTTTGAATTGTAACATTAGCGGAACGGGCTTTCCGTGGGGTCAATATTGTGTGTACTCCGTGACTCCCTAGGTACAGAGAGGACGTACGGAGCAGGTAGGAGTTTTTCAAAGGGACTGAGATCCACTTCCACTTCCACTTCCACTTCCCACTTCCATTTCCATTTCCATTTCCACTTGCTAAGTCCATGGGAAAACGAGTTCCGAGGTACAACGGTCTGTGTTTTTTGCACGTCGGAAGCATTTCACAGCTGTGGTGGTTGCTTTGAATGTGCGACGAGTGTAAAGAAAAGAATGAATGGAATCGAATGGAATCGAACATGTTTGTTTGATGGTATAATCAATTGATAGAAATTACAGCTAGCTAATAATACTAATAATTGGGAGCGTACTCGACCAATATGTAAACCTCGGAAAATGCTCAAGTCCCTCGTGGACTGGCGGTATCATAGATGACATGTTCCATGCCCGTATCAACATCACCCTTGTGGGTAGATGGATTATGCACATATGCATTTGGTTTGATTTGATGCTCGCTCGGAAATATCAGATGTATGGATGAGGAAATCGCTGGACTCGCTCGCTAAGTAGACAAAATAGCAACTCAGATGATCCTCTCAATGGAGATTCGGGTCAGGACCAGCCTCGACCTCGAAACTGCTCGGCAGCTATTGAGGTCCATTGAGGTGGTTCAGGCCTTTTCTCATCGAGGTCTGTCGTCGCTTGACCGTGCTGGATCTCCTCGAGGAAGCATCGGAGTGAGCAGCAAAGCGGACAACCTTTCGTCTGGCCTCGGCTTGATGAATTGAGGCTTGTTGATGGTAAGCGGCTTCTTTTTCTTGCAGTTCCCGTAGCATAGCGACTTGTTCCTCGGTGGTGAGTTCCTTCTTGGGAGTGGGATTGGGAATGGTCTCAATGGGTAGTGACAGTTCATCGGCAGAGAACAAAAGATCATCATCTGAGAGATAAGAGCTGGCTTCTGTGCTGCACGATGAGAGACATGATCGGTAGGGGCTGGGAAGCCAACTTGAATTGCTGCTGTCTCTTCGCATGGTGGTGGCAGAAAACATGGGGGATGTTGTGCTCGAGGCGTTGCTGTCTGATCTCACCAAAGGATGTGATGTTGGTGAGGCGTTGATCAGGGATGTGTATGCACCAGAAGTAGCATATGAATAGATGTTGAGATTGGAGAAGGTGGTGTCTCGGGAATCTGATCTCGACATGGCAACAGATGTTGAAGCGGGAGTGATGTTGCTTGTGGGTGATGAGAAATACATGGTGTCGCGAGTGGTGGAGGTGTGAGCAGGTGAATGAGCCAGAAGGTGGCGATGATGAGAATGTTTTGACTTGAGAAAAGCCTTGTGGTGAGTGTCCCTGTTTGCAGCCAGGGTATCGGAAGTGCAAATGTATATGTGTGGGTGTGTGTGACGACTGTTTTCGGATGGTGATGCAATCCAATCAGTGGCCGGGGGAGTGTCGGGGAATGAGCCTGTTGGAGGATGGGGGAACAAGGTGAGTCAGGCTGCTGAGGTGTTTGGTCTGATGACACTGTTGCCTAAGTAGGTGGGTGGGATTGTATGATTTAACTGATGTGTCTTGTTGGAGGTCTTGTTGGAAAGCGTCGAGAGATTGTGATTATGGCAGAAGGAATTGACCAAAGAGTCTTGTGTGTGTGTGAGTGGGATGTGGGAGTATTTCAATAATGTGTGAGGATCCGACGAGATGAGATTTGCCCCTTCCCCGTGCTTATTGAATCCAAGTCCCAAAGTGAAAAGCGGTATGGCGAAAATCCCCGGGAGTCGGGCTTGTCGGTATTCGGGATACCTCGGTCAGGATGCAGGACTCAGACTCAGGACTCTGGCTTTGGCTTCAGGTTAAATGAAGTAAGGTTTGGGTGGCACCCTGGCGTCGGAGCCGTCGTGGGTCGAGGGTCGAGGGTCGAGGGTCGTGGGTCAAGAGGGTCGAGGAAGAGGGTGTGGATTCCCTTGCCTGGTGGAGTTTGGGCTCTTCCGGCGCGGTGGTACGGTGGGCACTGAGCAGGGTGGTACTGTACCGAGTAGTTGAGGTGGCTGGATGGATCGATGGATTGATGTTGCACTGGAGACAGTGGGTGTCAAAGAAGTGATTCAGTTAGATAGCAGGATAATGTAACTGTCGTCGTCGTGATCCAGTGGTTCAAGGTGAGACGCGTAGGATGTGAAGTTGAAAGATCAAGTTTGTGCTGGCAAACAGGCAGAAGGGGGAGAGTGTGATATAACAAACAAATGCCAGGCAGGTCCGGAGAGGTAGGCTGGACTCTGGAGGGCTGTGGGATGAGGCGAGCGTGGGCGGTGGGCAGAAAGGACGGTAGTGGGCCGCGGGCCGTGGGCAGAGACGAGAGATGAGAGATGAGAGAGATGAGAAATGAGAAAGCCTGACAGGGTAATGGGCAATTGGTAACGGGCAAAGGGCAACCAAATCCAGTCGTCAGTTGTCGGTAAGTGGTGACCAGTCCGGCTGATTATTATTATTTAGGTATTATAATTATTATTACTACGGAGGACGAGGACGAGCGCGGAGGATTGTGATTGATTATTGTGAATTCCGCATCCGTAGTTTTGAGTTGCCGAGTCTGAGTCTGAGTCTGAGTGTGAGCCTAAGGTGCGAGTCGCTACAAGACCAGCGTTTGTGAATCAGAGTCTGAATGGAATGACTGGCGCATGACGGGCGTAGGGCAGTGGACAGGAGGCACCTCCCACACCTACCGCACCTAGCACACCTACCAGTACCAATCCCTAGACAAATACGGTCTGTTGACCGCCTTGACATGAATAGATTCCAACTGACTAGTTAGCTAGGGCCAAAAGTGACAGTGACACCAGCTGGCACCTGGCACCTGGCATCTAGCATCTAGCAGCTGCCATCAAGGCATCGCTCACTGACTCACTGACTCATTCTTGCTACTCCAGAATTGGTTGGCCTCCCAAGCACAAGCCACGCGGTTGCGTCTCGATATCCTTTGGACCAGGCGCTCCAGGGCTCCAGGGCTCCGGGGCTCCGGGGCTCCTATTCGGGCATTCCCAAACCGCCTCGGACGTGGGACTGTGGGAGTGAGGCCTCCTTAGCCCAGGGTGAACGGGCAGAGCAGCGGCCGGCTAAACACAAGAAACCACAAGTTTCCTTCCTTTCCCTTCCCTTCCCTTCAGGCAGTGACTCAGGGTGACCAGGGTACTCGTTAGTTAGTAGAATACTAGGGTACGAGAATGTGCAAGGGTGCTAAGCGTGCTTTACAGGGGTTGGGGTCGCACAAACCCTGCACTGGCACCGTGTTTTCTCGGCTCGCGGACAGCGCGGAGAGGCCCATGACGGGAACGCCAGTCAACGCCTCAAGCGCTCAACCCCCGGTTCACCCCCGGAGCCTGGGAGCTTTAACCACACCTGCCACCTGCCACCTGCGTATGTACGGAGTACTTGTTTATTAAAAGCCCCCACGAATCTTGAATCTATGGGCACGGTGTCTCTTCGGCACAAGGCACCACGCACTCGTCAACTCGTCAACTGGTCAACTCGTCGACTCGTCTCGGCCACTCGCTGTTCACAGAAGCAACGTCAACTCGACACTCGTCGACAGTCAACACAACTCACCCTTGAATCACAGCTTCATCCCCTTCATCCCATGCCTTTGTGTTTGAGAATTGTCCAAGTTGCCTACCTACAACCAACTAACACCTTGTCCTCTTCTCCTGAATCATTCCCGCTTGTCTAGATTTCTCGCCTCGAGCCGGATTACAAGTCACATCAGCAATACTGCAAGTCTGTACCCTAGTCTGTTACCATTAGCCAGTATCTACTGTTTCCGCCACATGGAATTCCAACATCTCGACATTGTCAACGTCATAATTCACTCCTTCACCGACCTCCTTGAGACTTGAATGAAAAAACTGCCGCAACCAACTTGCTCCCCCTGCTTTCAACCAACATGCGTGATTATGTACTCGGGCGATTACAACCATACATTACAACCTCGCAAAGTTGCACCTCGCTCGCTCACAAGCTTGGAGTCTGATTTAAAAGCCATGTTTCGTGCTTGACCACCAAGTTGACCGTCGCCGGCAATTATTCATGACCTAAGAAACCTGATTACTTGAGCAAACGTCCAAGACTTCCAAGTTACCACACTTGGAATCTGCCAACATCTGCTGTTTCCTAGTTAGTTCAGCTCAATTCAGTTCAGAGCAGAGCAAAAACTCATGTAGCTCGGCCTGCTTAATCATTCTGCCTGTGTAGATGGAAAGACGGAAAAGTGAAAAAGTCACCCACCTTGTTATACGAGGGGGCGTGACGACTGACTTGCCATAAACCCTAATTAACTTTACACCCAGGTTTTGGGGCTTCGGGCATGCCACTCAGGCAGGACAGGCGCCTACTCAGGCCTCTTGGGCCTCCCAGGCCACCTACCCACGCACTGAGCTAAGTCCTGTCGATGCCTAACTACCATCCAAAGCATTGTTGTCCCCTAGTCAGGAAGGCAATCGTTCTCCCGGCTGCTTTTGCCATAATTTATCCGGGGTTCGCCCACGCATTTACCACCAACTCGCCGTCGCCCACTCTCTCTTCGCCATCCATCCATCCATCCATCCATCCATCCATCCATGAATTCATCCATCACATCGTCTGACTAGACACGACTCACAACTCACCCCTCGCGACCAGAGTACTCCGTACAATCTCCAAAATCTCGACAAACTCCTTGCCAATCGACCGACCGACGCATAGCTCTAACTGACTAGCCTCCTCCTGCCTATCACTGGGATCGATTCTGCATCTGTATCAGTATCACCGACATTCCAAGCAACCTACAAGGCTTCTTGTCCAAGCCAGTTCTCGCCCGGAAGAATGGGATGAATGCCTATTGGACTCGGACCCCCGGCTCATCTCCCTAGTATCCTTATCACACGTGTTTCAAGTTTCAACTCCCTCGCCAAAGCAAGCCTCCTGGACTTCCGCCGCACCTAAAGCCACCGCCTCACCGGCCCATTACCCAGAATTGTTCCTTAAGTTTATCACAGCCAAACCACAGGACATGGGTTCCACTCTTCCGAATCCCCTGAGCAATAGTCTTGATTACATTCCCCGGTGGGACGAACGAGGTACCGAGTACCTCCCGCTGCAAAGATTGCGCACCATCCAGAAAGTACCTCTACTTTGTTATCAAACCCCCACTTACGACCTTGTCGACAATCCTGCCTTGATGTACCCCTTATGAACTACCTTTGCTAAAGGGTTTTGGTAGTCTCACAGAGAACCAGACCATGTAAGCCAATACTTTGATCTTTGCCCAAGTGCCACCTACCTGTGCCTCAAACCGCCAGTACATTCTCTTGGATCATTATCGACGCCATCGTATCAGAAACTCGAGCTTCAAAAAGTGAAAGCATATTTACTGATGGCCACGTCAAGAATGGGGACCCATGACCCAATGGGCGACACTATCAAAGTTGCCAATCATCCTCATGCTGTTTCAATCTCGCTTGATGCCAATTCTAGTCTGGAACACAGTTCATTCTTGAATCTTCAACCATATCCCCGGACAAGTGGGGGACGGAGGGCCTCAAATGTCTTCCGGCCCCCGGGTACTCCAATGCCAAAGATACTAACTTAACTAATTACTAGGTAGTCGCGCGGAGCTGTGTTAGACTGCCACTTGACCTTGCCGGAGCCCACAAGCCGTCGATCTACAGTTTGCCATGATTGTTTCTAGACTTCTAAGAGAAGGTCGAGAGCTGTACTACACGACCCCTTACTCGGGGCAACAAGGGCTGATCTTCGGGTCACTTGGTCGGTCCCAGGCTCTTAGCTAGCTAAGAAAAGGGATCCCCCCGGAGAATCTGTTACCGGCTCAGGCACGACTATTGGTAAATTGATCAGTTAATTAGCCGGATGTTGATATTTCCAGGGCTGAAATTGAAATGCCTTATGAACAGACAGCACCCTGAGACTGTCAGCCAATGCGCAACACCGGATGTTCCTCGGTCAGAGGTGAACGAGACGCCGCGCCTAAGGAATCAACCAAATGGGAAAGGTCTTCTAAGCTATTCAAATCCGGCAATATACAATTCTCAGATTTATCCTTGGATAAACATGCTATTGCGGACGGCTCGTTTATGCTTCATTATCGTTACTCTCTTGGAAGTGGATGGTCCTCTTTGCACAATGGGTAATCATGTCAATGTATTCTCGAATTCACATTCGGCAGTCGCAACACAAGAGTTCCACCCCCAGTACCGAACCAAGAAAGCCCAAGGTTTGCATAACCATTAATGACCTACTTACCAGGATCCCAGGAATAATCGTGCGTTACACACTACATCGTACAGATGGCTGTGAGTCAGCTCTATCGCGCAAACCCTCGCCTCTTCCCGTCCGACGTTTCGGCGTCAAGTCCGCAGCAGTACCCAATTTCAGAAATAGCAACTCTTGGGTCAAGATATCTGCCCGTCATGACTAACCTCATTGCTGACGGCATATGTATATCAGAACGGATGCCCCATTTCATGGCCTGTTGTCCTGTTTCCGTCGCCAGACCAGTCGCAAATGCTGACAGTCCGTGCTTACACGTAGCATCTTGAATAACCTTGCACCTCTTGGTGCCTTGGTAAGTGATTTCAGGGTCCAACCCTCTGATCTGACTCACAAAGTCTTGTCCATGGTTCACTAGCAACGTTTGAGATTGGTAAATTGTGGCTTTCGTTAGCTACGACATGATTCGCATTTCGGCTAAGACCGGAGGGCCACTCAGAAAATGGCTACCAAGCAATTATGAACTCTTGGACGAATAGGCTTGCAGCTTCATTTTCGTCTCTAAGGGTTATCAAGTTTGGCGTGTAGAGATCCCGTTTTCTGGACTTGGTTTCTTCCCCGGATTCTCCGTTTTTCGCCTTTTCTTCTTACTTTGTGGAGTGCATGAACATACATTCACGAAAACGACGGAATAAGGGTCGACTCTGCCTTCGGGTGGTGTTTCGATAACCCGTGAATTGACTCGTGGTCACCCTTTCGGAACGACAACTGGACGAGAGCCGCGGTGAAAACGTTTTGGCATACCCCGCAATTCCACGGACCAAGGTGAGCTCGGCGAGGTACCTAGGCAAAGTATCCTAACCATTCGAGGCATGTGCCGGAAGTGCATCATCCGACCTACATTCTGCTCCGATACTGGATGCATCCTGAGCCGAAGGTAATCTTCGAGTACGAGGTCTACAGCTCGTTCAATCCTGATCAGTTTCCATCACTCGAACAACATGAGAAACCGGTGACATGCAACTGTGACCCTGTCGGGTCCGCCTCGTGGGGTTGGTTACCTGGCCAAAGACGATTCGGCCATGATCAAGACATTGGGCAGAAGAAAATGACCATGTGCTACCGAGCGATTGGTGCCCAACATTCGGCCCGCTCTAGGCCGACACAGTCTTGACTCTTTTTACCTTTTGCCATGCAGCGAATTTCAGGCGAGCCCCGGATTGAGTTGGTTGGTAGACTGGCAATGGATAGGTGAGGCGCGGTGAGGTGGCACGGGTGGTCAGCCTCAGCTGCGCAAGGAATGAGGCGACACCAAGTATTGTGTAACAACCACCTCAACATCCCACGTCTGCCTGTTTGCACGTGACACAACCGTTGGCCAATCTGACCCAAGCGCCTGACCGCCCATTATCATGATGAGCATTGAATTGTCATGACATGCAGCGTGGGCATATCACTTCGATGGTGGGAGGATGACGCGACAAACAAAGGCCTTGTGGACCACTGGACCAAGGTCTCCAAATTAGGACGTATGACCCGGTGTCGAACATCCCACCTTGTGATGGAGAAATTCAAACTCTTGTCTGAACCCTAATCAGTATATTGAGTCTGCCTAGAGACAGTCTGACCGAGGACCATTGGGCATCTCATCCAACGAAAAGGCCACATGTGCGACTCATCTTCTGACCCTTCGACGCTGTGGTCAGAAGGACTCTTTCTGAACCGTGTCAAACCCACTGGATATCTCGCCAGGTTGGAATCGGGAGTCTCCGTGATATCTGCCCAACTACCTTGTCCCTTCCCTTCGCCTCCATTTCCTTCGCTTGCCTTACCTTGCTATGCCAAATATCAAACTACTCTAACTAAAAAAAGATGAAGATAGAGATGAGTGGGGCCGTAGGCACGCACATGCCTCACGGCCTTTGTCGTCGGTTCCCAACGATGCCCCCACTGCCACTCATTGGTCCCTTTCCACATTCCTGAAAACCATGTCTCTCGTCTCGTCGTTGACTTTGTTTCACTTTGCACATGCCAACACATCTCAGCGGTGAACGTATCTGCAAGCAAACAATGCCGAAGAAGGGCAAATGAACGGGTCGAAAAGGGGTCACGAGGGCAAATCTGCTGGCCAGCCGAGCTGTCTTTTTGACTAACTCAGCCCGACGACGACGTTCATGCAAGGGATGGAGAAACGGATGGATGGGTGGCTGGTGATATGGGATTGTGGCGCAGTAGGCGATACGGTGGCTGTGCGGCCTACTTTTGGTCCTCGCTTCGGTTGGGATTCGAGCGTTGGATAGGATTAAGGCATTAGTAAAGGTTTATTGGTCCTCGGTAGGTCCGTGGCGGATCGTGGCTCTGCATCGTGAGGCCGAATGGTTCGATCATGGCGGCGATGGAACGTCGTAGCTAGCGAGAGTCCGCCCACTGGTGAATGTTTGCTGTCATGACGACGCATCAAGGCGGACGGGCGCGGACCAAAGCTCTTCGTTCATGTCACTCAGGAGGATTGTTAGGTTCACTTCATTGGAAAGGCGATTGGCCATAGATCTATGGTCCTGTGTTAGCCAATTACTTGTTCCCGATGCAGGTGAGGCATGCAATAGGTTCTTCATGAGCACTCTAACTAGCATGGCCAGGCGGGCGACGTGCGACCGCTACGCCATCATAGTTTGTGAAGCAGGCAGAAAGAAGCAAGGTGCAAGATCTGTTGATTTTGGAATACTGTCTGGTTCATTATGATCGGATCGGCCTGCTACACAATCACATGTGCGCCACAGGCAACTCCCATGCTCATCTTCATGGGCGACTAGTTAGGTCTCTGCGCGCGCAGGCGCCGTCGTCATAGTCATGCGACGCTCCAGTAATGAAATAGATACCTAGATATCAAAGACCACCACACTGGCTTTTCCATACAATGACGACCAAACAACAACGGCACTCTTCCTCCTCCTCCTTCTCCTCCTCCTCCTCCTCGTCGTCGTCAGGGAAGCTTCTCCCCCAATTGTCGTAGTAAGACCACAAGTAAATTACCTAGTATACGTATATATATTTCTTTCAAATCCCAACCCCGTGACTTACTCGCTCACTCGCTCATTCACTCACTCCCTCACAACAACCAAGCGGCGAAGCCGCCAATGACCACCGCACCCATCACGCCAACGACACCGCCGCTCACCGAGAGGCTACCGGCGCCGTTGCCGCTCGAACCACTCACACTGGCGGTTGCACTGGCGCTCGTGGCCGAAGCACCACTCGTCCTCGTCGTGGTGGTGGTACCCGTGGCACTCGCAGTTGCGCCGGAGCTGGTCTCAGCGGCAGCGGACTCGGTCTCGGTCGCGGTCGCGGTCGCGGTCGACGAGCCGCCACTGGCCGTCGTCGAACTACCAGTGCCAGTCCCATTGTTCTGAACCTGGAACCACGTAGCCCCGATGGGGTCGCCGAGGTTGGTGGCGGCGACAAACGCGGCAATGTCGAAGCCGATGCGCGCGCTCGTCTCGGCCGGCGGATTGATCGACGAGAACTCCGTGGGCACTTCGAACCCTTCGGGCTGCAGGTACAGCAGGAACGTGTACCTGTGCGCGATGTCGCCGGCCGGTGGGTTCGGCGCGATGTACGACGCGCCGACGGCGCTGGTGGCGTTTTGAGCTGCCGCGTCGAACGAGAGCACTTCCGATGCCCCGAACAGGTTGGGCTGGAAGTAGTGTAGCAGTTGCACCCGGTCCGCGCCCGCGCTCAGCTGCACGTCTTGGTCCACCATGAACAAGATGTATGTCGATTGCCTGGTTGCGCCGGATGGGCCTACGGCAACGGGTGTCTCCAGTGTGTCTGCTCGAGGTGGAACGGGGGTTGTGGTTAGTTTGGAGCTCTTCTGAGGGAGGGGATTTGGGGGGGGGACGAGGTGGACGTGGGGAAACGTCGTTGAAGGGGGATTTGCACAAGATGTTGAGTTGATGGTGGGGGGTTTCGCTCACCTTCTCGCGTCAGGAAGACGCCCGGGTCGACGCTGATGGATGTGTTCTGGTAGTCCACCACCAGCAGGTTGTCGACCTGGATGGGGAAGTCTGGCGCTGATTGACCGTGCACCACCGTCGCCGCCAACAGCGCGTTCACCGCGACCAGCGCATTCGAGTACTTCATCTTCTCGTTCGGGGATTAATGATATTGATCAGGTGGTGAGATCGGTAGAGAATTACAATATGAAGGTCGTCGCGCGTTGGTAGAGGGGGGAAAAAGGAGTCAAGAGGGATGAGGAACAGGTGAACAGGATAGAAATTGTGAATAGTAGTTTGTGACCTCAATCAATAACTACGACCTACCCGAGCTTCTTATGTTGACATGTTTGAGGCCGGCGATGGAACCTTTCAAGGCCAGCGCCAAGACATGGGGCTCGCTCGCGTCTCAGGGGAGGAAGGGGCCTCGCGCGACGAGCGGAGTTTTGAGGTTGAGAGTGACCCAGGTAGAATATCGAGACAGACCTACGGGTGGGCGCGAAAACATGGTCTTTGGTTATCAAAAGACGGGTCATTTTCCCCGTGCTTTTGCGTTGGGTCTGTGTCGGTCAGTCGATCAATTTTGCAATCTTCTCATTTTAAAAGCTGGCCAGAGTTCAAGCGGCAAAGTTAGGGTTGATCAGGGTGGACGTGTCTCAAGCGATTGAAATGAGATTAGTCTCTAGTGTCTTTTGCGCGTGGATAACGTAAGTCAGAAACTCAGGCCAGAGGGGGCCTTTCTCAGGGGGTTGATGCCAAGACTTGTCAAGGCTAGTTCCGACTTGGAAATATGTATCCAACGTAAGGTACTCCTCCATAACGTAGCATCCCATATTGATCTAGCAATACCTTTCCCTGATATCCGTGACCTCGTAGTGATTTGGGATTTCGCTTTTGATTGATCGATCCATGGCAATCTTCTGATAACGTCGCAGCTCGACATACTTCTCAATTGTGATCAGCTCAATGCAGTCGAATCCGAAATCCCGATTGAGTCGCAGGTCCACTCCCAGCCCAGGTCGCAAACTAGGGTACAAGTGTTTCAGGCTCCTGATCATGAGACGACTGAGCCGCCCACTTCCAACTCATGAGACAAAAAAGTGCAGATGCTACACTTGGATTCTGGTCAAGTGTCTGATGGCTCAAACAGTTCGTCTTCCAGATTGGGGCTTCTGGTTTTGTGGACGCGTATGTAAATGCACTATGCATCTTATCTCTTCTGCTTGTCAACTTTGCTTGTTGGTTGTCGTGCGTCGAATGTAATAACGCTGGCTTGCTTGCTTGCGTCATCATCATCAACTCTGTCGTCGTCGTCTTCTGTGCATGTCGGGATTTCATGAAGCACCCGTAGTGTCAATTCAACATCAATGACCGCGTTTGTCCCTGGTTTGTGACTCTCAACGATGGGTGGACTGTTCAATTATGTGGACGTGTTTTGCGTGCTAAGTTGCAAGGCTAAGGAAGGAGAGACAGTGATTGTCCGTATTGACAAAGTCTCAGTTGAGGCTGTTGTGGCGTGGAAGGGAATTCACAGCATTGCCGACTTTATCTTGTCCTGATTTGCACTGTGCTGACAGGATTATCAAGGCGTTGTTCGAGAGGTAGATATTTCCCATACCTAACCCGCGTCGAGACTTACTTTTGACGGGATCAGGCTATGGGACTTACCTTCTGATCTGTCTGCTCGTCCAACCAAGGGGCTCATTACTTACAGAGACCTATGGAGCAAGATGGGTTCAAAGAGCCTCTTCGCCGTAACGATATGTACCCAACCAAGCGGAAGAAGGAAGCGGGTGAATCAGTTGACATATTGAAACGACTCTTCCCCGTGGTCGGAACAAAGGACATACACTATGCAGAGATAATGCACCGCTTCAGAATCGAGAGGCACTCCTGCCTCGGGAAGACTGTAGAAGCTTGGATGAAGCCGCTCTGACGACGTGGCAGAGTCATGACATCAAGGCACACAGCATTCAGAGAGGGTTCTCTTGATGAGAAGAAACGACCATTACAACACGTGTTTACCAACGGTGAGTAAAAGCGTTCCGAGGTTCCACGGATGAGTCTCATGTCACGAAATCATGCCAAATACATGGCTATGTGCGGAATAATGATGGACAAGTTTTGCATAACTTGCGCAGATCCGCACTAGCAATAGCGGTGAGGAATGGGACGACCTAGGTCACGATGAATGTTGCACTAAAGCAGGGTTCTCTTTTGAGGCGGCAGTCGTAAAAGAATTTTTCATATTCTCATATTTTCCATATTTTGTTACGGAGTGCAGTCCAGGTCTTAGCATGTAGTGGCGGTCTTGCCAGCCTTCTTACACCGTAATAAGCCATTTTGCGTAAATCCTGCTCTATCATAAAACTCATAATGAAGTCTCTAGGACGTTGTGTGTTACATTTGTCGGATTTTTCAAACTCGTGGTTCTCGCATTACTTTTACATATATGGAGGAGGCTGGGGTGGAGACGACTGGATGCCGGATGCTGGAGCCCGGGCTGCCATCCATATGCCCGACAGTGGAAACAAAGTGAGCAGCATACGTAGAAGCAAATGCAGATGCGTCAAGGGTTTCGGAAGAGAAAACAAGAAAAAGAGAATCTGGCACGAGGAACATTTCCGTGCCACGAGCAAGCCTCTTTTTCTTTTTGGCCAGTGTTAATTGCAAGGCAGTTCCTGTCACTTATGAAGAGCCTTGTACCTTGCAGCAACGTGGACGCAATGGATGATCGTCGAGGCTGATAAGTCGCATTTGCAAGGTTAGCTGTAAAGCTTCTTTTCTGTGTTGTATTAGGAACAACGTGGTGGAACCTCGGATGGAAGAATAATACAGAGGACGCCGTAATTTGCGCTGTGCGAGTCGATAGCTTTGGCTTGATCTCAATGATCTCATTATCAACGATCTCAAAGAGTGCAAGGGCTTAGATTTGGGTTGCAGTCTGAGTCCATGGTCCTCGGTACAACGTACCAATACCCATTCTATCCTAGAATGGTAGGTATTTCTCAGCGTTAGCGTGTGTAGTACTGTGTGTAGAGTACCTGAGGTGAGTTTCCTGGACGACAGTAATCAGATGCGCCTGATGGTGATGGGCGCCAGTGGGACCACGCTCGCATCTCGGTCCCATAGTCTAATTCTCAAAGGAAGGGATTCTGCGGGAGATGTTTCCAACAACCTTGGTAAGTCATGAGTATGGCAATCGACTCGTGACAGATATTGATGGGAATTTCGACTGGAAGCGTCGAAAATTCACAAAGCTTCGTTGAGGATTTTGTCGCCGTGGCTACAGATTCATCAATGTGATTGGCTGGTAGGTTCACTACTTGTTAGCGCGGGCGCGTAAGGAAAGACTCGCCGCAAGTTACCCACTCATCTTGGCCTCTTTGGTATCTGATCCCTCTGAGGCCCTGGACTTAAAGGAACCCTTGTAACGGGGAGAACGACCTCGGACCTCGACGCCCTCTAGGCCCTCTAGGCCCTGTAAGCCCTTGCGTCGTGCCTTTCTTGGTACCAAAAATAACCCTTGTCGGGCTATCACAACCTGCAAGATGCCCTAAGAACCCCTCTTTCTCGTCCCTCGCCTGATCGACTGGGTAGGATAATTCAACCACAACCAGCATTCTTGGTCACAAGGTGTGACAATACGTTCAAGTCTGCTATCTTCCTCAGGCTGATCCGAGTGTGATGCGAGTGATCTGGGTGATGATAGTAAAATATCACAATCGACATTGCGATCGCATGGAGCAAAGACAAAGACAATGACATCAAGCTTTGTGCGATAAGAAGAAACACCCACACCCCACCTCGTGCCCACCTGCACTTTTATGCTTTAGTTACAAATGGAGAACGGTTCGCCCCGAGGCCGATAAATGGCCCATGGCCCGCGGGCCATGGGCTGAAGATCTCTTGGATTAAGCGGACTGACTTTTGATTTTGAACTTTTCAGATAAAGACATGGTCGTGCTCATGCTCATACTCATCCTGTATGTGCGTCAACTGCCGTGAAAGACTTTGGGCCTTGGGGTCTGAGTAACTAAACTAGAGTACGTTAGTTTTGGGCAGCGTGTTGGAAAGTCGTGGAGCCACCAAGTCTTGAACCCTTTATGCAGAGACTCCAGTCATGTAGACAGTACTGCACCTTAACGAACCAAAGATAGAATATTCTTCTGCAACTTGATGCAAGTAGTCTTGAGCTATCGGGGCTAATGGCCGAGTCTCCGATCCATCAATCATGTGTGAACACTGAACACCACCAGTCCACGCCCATAAATGCTGTGTCACTGGACTTATAGTAGTCAATTCGCAAAGGACGATCGTTTCAATGGTCCCCGAATGATGTGAGGAGAGTGGACCTGCTTGGATCGTCTTGTCCATTCGCTTGTAGACCTACCTGGGCAATCACCAACAAGTTTGTACCGTTGGTTCCAATACGGAGTACAGCAAAAGAATGTAACCGCTCAAGACCCATTTGCGAAATTAGCGATGACCATCTCCTTTGTGAGATGAATAGAACCTCATCCAGCGTTGGATCGACGGTCAAGGTCATGTTGTTGGTGGACATGATCATGTAGAGTGGACTCTGGACTGATGAAATGGTCAATCAAAGAGACTTATCGGAAGGTACTAAGGTCAGATCCACTTCGCACCTTCCACCTTTCCCACCTACCAACCTTGTTCTTTCCTCACTTGAGCCAATTCTGTGATGTGAGCATTAGCCAGGGAAGGTACGGTTGGGTTTGGCGCTGTTCCGGTCGCTGATTGGCTAGCGGCCAATATCATGGTGTGTGACTGGCAAGAACTCGCAGCGAATCGAGCTCCTCTAAGCGCCCAGGCCTGCTCCTTCCTAACCTCCGTGCCTGTTCATCAACCTCCACCGCTTTTGACCTTTCCTCGATTCATCCATCTCAATGCCCGCCTTGGTCCATTCACGTCCATTCAGATCCTCTCGACACCAGTTCCACCTGCATACCGTACTTTAGATGCGTCGCCATGATTCGGCAAATCTTTGCAATTAATGCCTGCTCACCTGCCTCATATTTGCGGGGCCGCATCAAGCGCCCGCCCGCCAGTCGAATTGTGAGCACTTGTTTCCGTCCATATCGTTGGTACCGTGAGAAATGACCACCATCTGGTGCAATCACCGTTGTCGTTGCCCTGACCCATCATCATCTCTGTCCTTCGCTGCGCCTCTTCCTCGATCCAGTGGACCGCACTCTGCTCCTTGATCGTACCAACTCGTCAGTCTAGAAGCAACTTGTTTCACTGTTTCATTTCATCGTTTGCACTCAGCCTGCAAAGCCCGCAAATCCTGCAAAGAAAGCTCATTCTTCAGACGTTACCAGCATCTGGGCACGTATACGGATACATCTTGTGCTTCTGTGTCAGGAAATCTGCAAAACAAACATTCCATTCTCTCCTGATCTGCCATATTCGCGCATCGGCTTGACCGTTATACTACCGACTGCAGGAAGAGGCCTCCGCGGCTACTCTGGCGCTTCGAACCATTGATACTCTGCGCAATTCTCCGACCTCTACCCACGACACCGCATACTATATCGCTACTCGTTCCGTACTCATTGAACAACCTAGAAGTGACAACCCTCTCCATCACTTACTCGCAACGACCTCCGCAGCACTCGGTTTCTTTTGTTGGATACCATGTTGTCCCTGAGTTTGGACTAGCGAAAGAAGAAAACCAGAGGAATTAAGACCCCTGACATTGTCGAGAACAACATAAGTGGAGGCTTGATAGTCGCCACCATTTGTTAGACATCCTCTCCTCGATATGTCGGCCGTCATGGGTTTGTCACGGCAGCGCTCTGTCTCCAACAAGGCCAAAGGCCCTTCCCTACCGCCCAACCCACGAGCCCGACCCATATCAGAAGAGTCTCCGTTTGAACCGTTTGCTTGTACGTCGTCGTTACTACTCTTCGCGCAAGGCTCGACTGTCGTGTGTCTCCAACATCACACCTTAGCCGTCGAAAGACGCTTTCAGAAGCATCAGAAAGATGTGATTCTAATATCAGCCGATAATGTTAGTGAGACGGGTGCTGGGCGTTTGGTGGTAACATATGATATTGGCCAGACGGCCATCATCTGGGATTTGTTTACAGGCGAGCAATTGTCGAGGTTTGTCTCCTATGAATCTCTCAGGGTGGCGCATTGGATGAGGAATGGAAATATTGCTTTTGGTACGTCCACTCGTCTTCCTTCCGAATTGTCATCTCCTTACAGTCTACAGGGAACGCAAAAGGGGAAGTCATTCTCTTCGAACCGTCTACGAGCGAGCATATCTCGGCTCGAACCATTTTTGATCCCATCACTGCCATTGCTCCGTCCTCAGACTGTAAAACCTATGCTATTGGGTAAGACTTACAAGTTTTGTGAAACGACGGCGCTGACCTATGCCTAGTTACAATAACGGCTCAATCCTGCTCGCCGCCCTACAACCATCATTCACAATACTTCACACTTTGACCACATCTAGAGCACCATCTCCAATCGTCTCGTTGACATGGCATGCCTCATCGTCAAAGCAGAAGTCTGACATGCTTGCCACAATAACCGCAGATGGCGACCTCAGAGTTTGGAGTGTATCTAAACCGCCTATTACAGAAGCTCCACGAGTGATACGCGTTTTGAAACGCTCGGATACATATCCTGTGGGACGGAACTGGATTGCATGGTCCAAGAACGGCCGTATAATTCAATTCTCCGAGGAGCAAACATGGGCATGGGACGTTCGAACCAAACATGTCACGTACGAGCCAGTGCCGACCATTGATGGAGTCAGAGCAGTTACAGCCCACGGACCCACCGGCACGCTCTTTACCTTGGGACCAGATTATACTATTCAACAATACGATGTCGAGAGGTCTCAAATGGTTGCGAATGTTCGGCATATGCCCTCACCATTCCACCAACTCCGCCAGAAGATGTGAGGCACCCATGGACGACATCTGAGAGTGAAGAAGAGCCCGCGTCTCCACAGGTACGTGCCCGAAAAGACCTGCGAGCCGGCAGCAATACCATACCTGAATCAGCCGGCAGCTCTCAAAGATCCGGGTCTAAAAGTGGTATCAACGACATTGTGTCCCCAGCTGGTCGAACCGATTATACGACCACTTCCTTCGACACTGGCATTCTGTCGCATCAGACATATACACAAACGACCCAGCTAACAAACCCCATCTATCCCCACAATCTCCAATGTTTAACAGAGCTAGTCGGAAAACTTCTAGGCTAAGGCAGGAGGTTATCATGAGCCCAGAAGTCCAGGCAGAGCCTTTCATGGACCTGTTTCCATATACTCGAGCACGCCTGCACGATGTTCCTTACAGGCCTCCACAGTCTCAGGACTCGGTTCACATGACCCCCGACGCTCTAAGAATTCAAATGTTGAGTGTTGTGTTTGGCTGGGACGGAGATATCGATGCTTTGATTCTTTACGAGTACCAACAACATCCAGTAGAAAGTCAAAGCGCAATGCTGCTCTCGAGATGGCTTACAGCCGAACCTGATAAGTTGGCTGAAGTGCTTGGAGCAACAAGTGCAACGTCGCCATTCGACTGGATGTTGTTGGCTTTGAGCACAATCAGTAATCAGGTTGGAGCTAACAAGATTGTTCAAGTCTTCATCGAGAAGCTGCTTGGCAAAGGTGAAATTCACGCAGCGGCGACTCTGATGCTAGCCCTAGGTGACACAAGTGATGCAATCGAAGTCTATGTGTCCCGGAGTCAATATATGGAAGCGGTGCTTCTCACCTGCCTCCTTTGTCCGGACGACTGGCAGAGACAGTCATACCTCGTACGAAAATGGGGAGAGTATGTGGTAGAGAATTCCCAGCAATCACTTGCTATCCGGTGCTTTTCTTGCACAGGACTAGAGCCTACAGATCCATGGACTTCTCCTCAGGCACAAAAGGCTACAGGCACAATTTTGGAGACTATTCCTCCACCAAAATTACCGCAGGAGCTAATCCACGAGGTCCAAACAGCTCAACCCGTACACAACGTTCAGGTTCTGGAACCCTCAGAGCTACCTGCCATATACATCAAAACCCTCGAGAGAAGAAGAACCCTTGATGCGCCTACGCCGGTAGCAATGCCACCACCGCGGGCTCATGCGATGCAAGTACCGCCAACACCTTTCAGGAACGCTGCCGCCAAGGGCATGCGCATCACGCCCCAAACCTCAGCATTGAAATTAATAACGTCATTTGAGTCGCAGCCCAATGCCCAATTCAAGTTTCCGGGTCTTAAACCTCACGACCGCACTCCGACCGTTGCTGCAGCTGTGACACCCATAGCCGAGTCTGCCATTGGTGGATCTGCGCTATCACCAGGAGGCCTTGGGTCATATCGTCTGAACAATATTCGTAGCATAAACAGCGCTCTCTCGGTCAAGACTACTACACCCGGTTTCCAACCAAGCAGGCTACCATCAATTGGTGAAACGCCAGTCGATGTCGATGGACCTGAGTTTCCTGCAAGCGTACCTCTGAGGTCAGCTTCGGTCCCGGTTGAAATGTTAGTAGCCAGAAAACATGCTCAAGCCGAGCAAATGAAAACCCCGGTCGCACAGGAGTCACAAGGTAGAGCAAAGCAAGGCCTGACTCTCCTCACTTCTGCACGCTATGAGCCATTGGAGACTCCGGGCAGAGAAACACCTCAAACTGCTGTTGGACCAAGCACTGCTATAAAATTCCCTACGTTGAACACCAGTGCACAGGAGGGTGGACTGCTTGACCAAACAAGAGCGCGAGCTGCATCCAGAAGCAAGAAACCTGATGGGCTCTCCATTCAAACTGTACCTGTGCGAGAAGTCAACACGCCCACCGACTTTTTACCTGCCACAAGCTACGGCGATCCAATAAGTAGACCTGGAACAACGGGATCATTGCTTGACACCACCGCAAGTATGACCAGCCCACCGACTACAGGAAGAAGCTTCCGTAGTGCGAAAAGCCCTTTACATACTGGGCGCGGACGCGATCAATATATCAGCAGTCTTGATCAGGCACAGCTGTTCTCAAATCACCCTAGTAGCCGAGGATTTAGCAATACCAGCAGGCAATCCAAAGATGATCGTGGGGATAGAAAGAAGCATGGTCACTCAACGGACGACCTGCATGAACCTCGTCGTATTCCAGCTGCAAAGCGATCGCCATCTTCACCAATCCAATGTCACCTGAGGACATCCATTTATACAGTACTAGCGTGGAAAGCATTGATTCTACATACAACAGTTCAACTATGTCTGGAATTGACAGATCGGAACCAACCGGAACCTTCGCTGAGAGGGAAGAAGAGGCTCGCACTCCACAGCCAAGGGTACAAAGCAGCATCGGCAGCGATCCAGGTCAAAAATACTAGGTACCAGAAGCAAGGGCGACAGCCTGGTCAGTAGCAGGCAGCACAGCCCTGAGCCGACACACAACTTGTTCTCCCCACGAGGGAGGAGCTCATCACGGAAAGAGAAAAGCGGACACAGATCACCGTCCTCTCCGCGCCCAATGGTACCCTCGGAAGAGGACCGTCAGAGCCGGTTCGACAAAGACTCTGCACTGCGCCTTGTCTCTCAAGACCGGCACCGTTTCCCCCGCAGTTCTAGCCGCCCTACACACCGAAGCACAAGTGCTGTAAGGGACCGTTCCCCAGATCGACGCAGACACCGTGCACGTTCTCGTAGCCGTCAAGCAGAAGAGACCGGTGGCTTGGTACGTAGAGCCAGCAAGAGTGAGAAGCACAAGCGTTATCGCCGGCCCAGTGATGCCGTCTACAGTGCGCACCCTGACGAGCCTGAGGAAGGGTTCCCGGAGTCTTTTGACATACTCAGATCCGCTAGCCAGCCTCAATTTCCTGAGAAGCTTCGGAGAGAATCTGCAGCTGAACAATTGAGAGCTCGCCGAAAGTCACTGACTCGCAGGCCTTCTGTGCCAAATGTTCCCAGTCCAGGAGAGCCGGCAACGCATGCAAAATCGAACTCGACAAATACGGTACCTCCCTTATCCCGAGCAAACACTGATGATAGCCAGAGTGGCTCTAAACACAGCGTCCCACCTCTCAACATAGATATGACGAGATTTGGTGTTCCAGACGACTCTACCCGTTGGGGGATCGTTCGTAATGGAGGAGCAGACTCCCATAGCGAGATTCAGAGGCGCCGAACTTCTCAGCAGCGAAGTTTATCGACCACCAACACGTGGTGACGAGACAGATCCATCTGGTGATAATATTTCTCGTCCCGGATCGGCTCGTGTTCCTGGATCCTTAGATTTCCTATCTTCGATCCCCAAACACCCAGCCTACGATACTCGAATCGCCGGAAGTCGATCCAACAGTAAAGGGCCTGATGCGCGAGCATCCTCACGCTCGCGTGCAGTATCTCGAGATCGTACACGCATATCGCCAAACCCGGGAGAGCACACGCGAGAACTTTCCCATATTAGTGTAGGCAGCTTAAACGGCGCCATGTCGTCACCAGAAGTTGTGTACGCCACTTCACCTCCTCAGCATGATCCACCAATCCTCCCCGAGCTTCAACATCTCATGCTGCCACCAGCCCCACCTCCACCACCGCCTCCACCACCGCCTCCGCCACCAGCTCCGATACCTCCGAACAAGTCTGCAGCTACGAACTCCCCTCTCTTTCCCAAGTTCGTAGCTTTGAGCCCAATGTCGTTAGCTTGCCGCAGCCAATGTCAGCGATGCCATCGCAAATGGCATTTCCTGAACCACCATACAGCGCCGCCCTGGTACCAGCACCGTTGACCGGCAATCATGGGCACAGACGGGGACGAAGCGGAAACGAAGGATCCTTGGGTGCTGGCAACGCCGCTAATAACAGTAATCCAAATGCAACCTCGCAACTGTTCTCCAAGCTTCGAAACTTTGGGCGGGCCAGGAGTCCAAGTCGGGGGCGCAAAGGTGACGATAATCAAGCTATGAGTCCTAGAATTGGCGACGGTACCTTGTCGCCATATGAGAGCGTCCCAATGGGAGGTCTCGGTGGGCGAGGGAGGAGGATTGGAGATGACAACCCAGCGACAAGTCCACGAATCCCTGACGGGCACGTTGCACCGTACGAGAGTCTGGCACAGGCCTTGAATATGGGCAGAGGCGTCGAAACTAATTGAGTGAACTTTGAGTGCAGTATTCTGGCAGAGATAACCAGAGAGCCCCCTGAACAGTTTGACACAGATATTGATTATATGGCCTGAAAAGACACAGCCTGGACAGACTTGGAAGAACAATGAGGAGGGCGCTAAGAGAGAAAAACAGACAAAAAGGAGCATGCGTACCATGTGGGCTCGCGAGAGCATCATGTTGATTTTAATGCAAAGGTGCTTGAGGAGTCAAGATATTTTGCATTTTCAATTCTGATACAATCCTTTGGATTCATAACTTGGGCGCTTGAATACTTGAACGGTGGGCAACCGCTTTGTCAATAATCAGATAATCATGTTATGGCAAGCTGCGCTAGATCGGTCCTTGTCTTTGATGGAGTTTGACTCGAGTGGAAATGGTGCGATGAATTGTGAGGATGGTGACGACAGTGACGATGACGGGATCTTATGAGATCAAAGGGGCCAGTGTTGCTACTGAGGAGACAGTTGATCAGGGCAGAAGTAGGTAGGTTACTATGTAGATAGGTAGAGACGAAGGGAGAGTAAGTCAAATAATGGAATTGATTTGGTAGGAAACCGGATTCGAGGCGTCCATGTCTTGAAATTGTGATTAATTGTAGAAGAAATCGCTAAAGCAAAACCTGAAATTCTTTCCTTCCTCTTCCGCTTCTCTCCCTTCTCACCTGTCGCTCTCTGTCCTCCCTCTAGTTATTCTGTTCTCGCAGACTTGGCGCCGGGCTAACGGCATTGCCAACACGGCCTAGGTTGCTTTCTTCTCTAGCAGTACTGGATTGGCTCGCATTGCCGGGAGGGTTTCGTCTCGTGCTTAGTTCGTGAATTAGGACTGATGTCCTGGAAAACACGCCTTCTGTGGTCAAGGTGGATTCGCGTTTTCTCCGCAGTTTTTGAGTAGGTTGACGGCTTGACATTTCTTTCACGCTGTTGGAAGTTCACGGTCTCTTGCAATGAAGATGAGATTTTTCTGACTGTGGTTGAGTCTGAAGTGATTGTGTAGAGTGCGTTGCCTCTCTCACTGGCATTATCGTCAAGCTGTGTCGGCGTGTCGTCGATTCCTTAGCTGCGTTGGGTCTATGATACTGAATTGGGGTTCTGCAGGATCGTGATCGTAACTCGTAGGCTGTCTTATACAGAAGTATAAATGTCTGTCACGCTCGTCTTGATTTCCGTCCCAGGGATCGATCTTATTGTTTCCGCGAATACAACAAGTTTATCGAGATAAATCGGCTTCAGTGCCTGGAATCCACTTCGTGTTCGTTCCTTTCCATCCCACTTTATCATCGCCTCCTGTGGTCAACCCACCTGGGAAAGCAGACCAGCATTATAAGGCCTGACATAGTGATCCAATTCTCCGTCCTACTCTCTGGTAGGCGGAGTGGATTTGCCCACCATTCTATCACGTCGGGTGCGGGAGAATCGGTATCCAAGTGATTGTATTTTCATCTCGATCCTTCAGCTGCTGTTGTGAACGCAACATGTTCAACAAATGCGCTGTTACCCATCGCAGATTCTTAAACACCGCCGCCACTCCTCCCCACTGCGACGCTTAGATCCCGGGTTGCGAGCCGCTGCCTTTCGGTCTGAATCCAATTCTTCCTGCCTTCTTCCTCCATGATTTTGTTGTCATGTCTTGCCTTGGCCTCGAGGCGCTTCAGCCAGATGTAACTGACGGTAGGGATGAAAACCAGACTAGCGAGAAGCCATCTTTTGCCTCGTCTGTTCTTTTCGTGTTAGCCTTGAAGTTCGGAGACGAGGTGAGCGCAAAGCTGGAGGGAGGGACAGTCAACTCACGTCAAGACAGGCGTGGGCCGATAGCCAGGTATTGAGCTTGTTGGGTGAGGGTTGGACGACGGAGATTGTGACATTCTCGGATGATATGGACAGAGCCAGAGACCAAGTATAGCACCCAGCACTCTTCGTGTCGAACAAGAGACAGTTGAAGATCGGCGAAGAAGGGCCCGGGACGATCAAGTCGGTGAATGAGTCAGTGGGAGAATAGGATGTCGGGGTTCATGACCAGGTGTATTGGCCTGGCTGGATGGAGAGGAGAGATAGAGCACCGAGCAACAAGATATTATCTCCAGTACTAGTATGACATGACACTATGTGAATAATGGCTTGTTGATCGCTCTTCTCAGCTGCGACAATATCCAGAGGATGGTCGAGATAGGATAAAAGTCGCGAGGAGGCAGCGAGGTGTTTAAAGGCACATTTTCCAGGGTGGAGAACCTGACACTTGCCGAATTCCACTTCTCCAGCCGGTTTGCGGGGAAGCTACCATTAGGGTGCCGTTCTGACTCTACGAAGTTCTCTACCTTTGATTAGGGACAAGTTTGCGAAAGGCCAAGGATTGAAAAGTGTACTTCTGTCAACCTCTGATGGCAAAGATCTTGATATCCATACTCCAGCGGAGATATGTGCGGAATCCTCAATATGGAGTTTGGCCTTTATAGGTTTTCACTACATGGATATTGACCGACTGCCTCTGCCGAAGTTGTGCAAGAGAGCACTTCTACCAGGCCAAGTTCACCTCTCAACTGGATTGACTTTATTGGAGACTCTTCTCGATATAGCCAATATTGATGGAACAAACGGCTCCCTCACTGTAGTTGTTCCTTGGATACGACCCCCTGCTGTGGGAGGCGACAAAGGTCTGAAGCCAACATTCAGACTGGTAGCCACTCACCAGTATCTAGACGTAGCAGTCTCGCTCGCAGCCGCTATGCTGTTGATGGCGATTGACGGAGCGCCAGAGCCATATGCTCGTGTTCAAAATCCTACCTCAAAAGCCGCAAAACTCCAGACTTGTGTCTCAGACATCACAGTCTTGTCGCTAAAGATGCACTGATACATTCAGGGAATTCTGTTCCACTTCAGGACCGCCCACCACTGCTGCCCTCTCCACCATCATCGTTGTTATTGTCGTCCTCATCAATGTTGTTGTCGTTATCTTGTTGAGATGATTTTTCATCGCTATCATTGTCTTGGTCTGGGTCCGGCGGGAGTTCCCCATTCAGCTTGGCCAAACGTTCTGCCTCTTTCTTTGCTCTGAGGCGTTCGGTTTCCTTGCGCAAGGATTCCAGGTTCCAAGCACCTTGTGCATCGTCATCGTCATCGTCATCACTGCTTTCATCTTCAGAGTCTTTCCAGTCACCACTCTCGAACATTGCTCTTCCAGTGGCTTCCTTGGCTTTGAGAGCTTGTGCTTCGGCAGCTTTCTTATCAAGTCGCTCTTTCTTCCATTTGGCAAATGTTTCCGGCGTCACCGGCGTAAGTGTTCCAGTCAGCTTGTGACGTTCGGATTCCAAGAAGTCCTCGAGTGTGAGTGTAGCCAGTGGTGACTTATCCATCAGAGCCTTTTCCGCCCGCCTCTGCTCTTTAGTTTTAAGTACAAATCTTAACGCGATCAGTCAGAAATCGTCAGAATAGTAGGAGGGAACAATCTTCATACCCAGCAGGCAACGAATGCCTATACATGCACTTATCTCCTCCATTTGGACACGTCCAAAACCAGCCATACTTGCCATCTTCGACAGCGGCGATAAAGAATTTGCAGACTTTGTCGGTGGTGGTCCGAGGATTGCCATGCTTGCTGAGAACAACATTACGCAATTTCTCTTCATCCCAATCATCCATGTTGTCTTTCTCCTTTTCTGCTTGTTCTGCTTCTCGAGTGTCCTGATACAAGTCCCTCTTGGCTGTTTTCTTGACCACGTCGAGATCATGGCTGAATTTACATTTCCTTCCCTTCTCGCAGTGGCCTTGCTTGAAGAACTGGCAAAGAACAGTCTTGGGATCGACACCAAAAGGCACTTTTTGTGTTTGGACCGGTTTGAAGAGTTCAGCAGCCTCCAATTTTGCTTTCTCGGCGGCAGCCTTTTCCTTTTCTCTTTGCTCTTTTTCAGCTTCCTTTCGCTTTTCTTCGGGGTTTTGTTGGATTTGGCCTGGGCCTGTAATTGTGCAATTTGTCTTTTTGCGCTACCACCCTTTTTGTTCTTCATACCAAAGGTCTTGTCGTCCACAGTGGGTCTCTTCTTGGGCGGGTCATTGCCCTTTGCTTTGGGTGGCATTGTGAATTGTCCGATGAGTCGGTGGCTAGGTGTTGGTGGGGCTAAATATGGCAAAAGACGTAGTCGAGACTTATGCGAAGGAGGAGAAAGAAAGTATTTCAGGTGGCGACTTGTAGACGATGTATCTGGTTTGTAATAGCAGCAAGGATCAGGCAACTGTAGACTATGGAAGGTGGTCGACAAGAGTCCAGAAACTTTTGCCCCAGAGTCGAGTTTGTGTTGAAAAGGCAGATGCGGGTTGACAAGGCCCTCAGGCGATTTTAACCTGGGCCCAGCCTTGACGAAATCTGAGAATGTGGGGAAGCAGTACAGACGTCAGAGTTCCTGCTTCATCTTCAACCATTGAACTAACTACGACAACCTGCACTGCTTCAACACACCCCACAACTATAACAGCGATTAGTCTCGTGAGAAGAAGCTGTCTGCTCTCTCGGTAGGTTCATTCACCTTTCCACCAATCTGCTTCACGCCGGATTGCTGCGAAGCTTCAACATACATGACGCTCGAGTCATAAGAACCACACCACGACAACCGAACTCCTTCTACACCGTCCTTCGATTACTTCGCCATGGCAATCCAAGACGTTCCCTCTTCCTCTTTGCCTCCGTCGATGGGCCCTGGAGCCCGACCCATTCAGCCCAATCCTCCTGTCCAGTCAAGTCATCCTAGCCAATCCAGAGAACAATCTGAGTCCACTCTGCAGGAGGTGATGAAAATCAGGTCGTCGTATCATGTCGATGTGCAAGACCAAGATCTAAGCCTGGCTTACGAACTTGACGGCAGCATTCGATCACATAGACTCAACTTTGGTAACCTCCCTTTAGGAGGCTTCAGTCAATGGATTCTATACGGAGGTCCACAAAGAGCTCAAGTAGCCGGAATACACGCCATTGATACCTTACGCGGGATAGAGAACGTTACAGGCAGACGCCTTACACAGAATGAAGCAGAAGCTGTCACCTATCACTCTTCAAAACGTCAGCTATACAATATCTCCGGAAACATCATTGGGTGTTTGGCTGGAGGTACCATCGCCTGGCGTACGAGGGAGAAGATGAAGTTCCCCTTCCGTTCACCTCAACCCCTTGAAGGCTATAATCATTTCCCTTCTCGAAACTTCTCAATCGTTAACGGTTCATACGCACGGGCTCTGTGGCAGGTGACTCGCGCCAACGTTTGGGCCGTTCTCTGTCTATTCGTTAGCGCTCCCCTCTTCGCCTCCATGGGCGATGTGTCAATGATGGCAGGGATATACCGAGATCGTCGGACTGTAGATCTCATCGGCAATTTGAAAGGGTCGCTGGATCGCATCGCTTCCAATAGGAAAAGTGCGGCGAATAAGTCGAGAAATCCAGGGAGCCAAACACTTCCCAACCACGAAAGCTCTGATCAAAATCAAGAAAGAAATCAGGATACATACTCACAGCACGACTATAGCGAAGATTCTACTCAGGAACCACCTTCCGACTCCCAGTCTATCAACGATTACTACCGCACTAGCAACGCGGAGAGCAATTGGTCTTCTGAAGGACAGGATAGTGAGAATCAATGGAACCGGAATAACAGTGGCACAAATTCTGCATACCGGACCTCTGACACAACTTCATCTTCCACTAGCAAGGATATCTTTTTCGACGATGATGCGTCGCCGACCGCAGGAAATGAACCATATATGTCCACATCATCGGATAGAGGATTACAACAGGGAGGCAGTGCTTGGGATCGCGTGCGAAATCAGAGAAGAGGTCCAGCTAATACAGATCAGGCGGCAGATCCCGCAACATCGCGAGGCTGGAATCGAAGTCCATCACGGGAAGATCGCTACGGCAGTGCTATGTCAAGTGCCAATGAGAATTTCTCTTTCTCCAAATCTGACGCGGACAAATCTTACGCACGAGAACAGGCACAGAAAGAATTTGATGATATGTTGGAGAGAGAGAGAAGAACAAGTGGAAGTGATGAATACGACCGTGGCATGAAAGCCATAGAAGCTAGCCAAGAGCGACAGACAGAACAAGGGATGAGCGCGTGGGAACAGAGGAGGAGAGGAAAGTGAAGCTTGTTCAGGTCGGCATGACCTTTGTGTGAATCAAAAGCTGTACAATAAGAAAACAATTCCAGTACCAAAACACCAAATGAGTGCTCTAACTAGAGCAGTAGTTGAATCACTAACACCTTCCCCACGTGCATATCTCAACAGCTCAAAGATGACACTGTTATACGACCGAGGGGGACAGCCTTTTATCTCTATCGACCGAGGGGGCACAACGCCTTCTCAACTATACTTTGACTTTTTGTGATACAGTCTCCCCGAGCCTACAGGATTCCCCTGAGGGCCCCTTCGACATTTGGCCAGTTATAATTCAACCAGTGCCTCGAACCGAACTATATGTACAAATCCACGCCAAAATACCAACTACCGCGCCTCTATGGCACTATCACCACCAAATACTGCTTCCGGTCTTCCTCGATATGAATATACCTTGTAGTTCAAGACACGCCAAATGCCATCCCAGTCCAGTAGGAACTAGCACGCCAAAGAATCCAACTACTAACTAGCTAGGTCATTAGTCTGTTAGACAGGGTAGTCAGCACCAAAGCATCTGCGACCCCCTCCCAAGACAAATAAGTCGACATCCGCGTGAGTCAGCACGATGCATGGGACACGGGGGTGTCAGTAGGTGCTAAGCAGCAGCAGTGGTACTAATAGTAGCAGTAGTAGGAACTACTATGGCAGAAACGTTCCTTGTTCTTCACGAAATGTATTACCTACCTACCTACCTAGCACCGTCGTACTGGTTGCCAACCCCCCTCTGCTCTGCCATGGCGCCTGCCTACCGTCTAGGTCCTGGTGTGCCTATCGTCGAGCGACCGTCTATCGGGCCGGAGGTACCGAGTAACCAATGTGGTTGGGTGCGTGGACGCTGGAGAATGTGCTCTTTCTGCTTTCCCCTCGTCGGCGGTCACCGTGCAGGGTATTGTGTTGTATTGAGATTGAGACTCCAGGCGGGAGGGTTGATTTCGTTTGCGGCCCTTGGGGGTTAAGTCTGTGATTGGGTTGATTGTGTTTGGTTGACACGTATACTGCATGTAGATGTTCAGACTGAGAGTTAGAGGGCAATGTTTGTGCTGATCACATAGGGCGGAGAAGCTCCAGTTGCTTCGATTGACCGCCTTGTGTGGTCTGGTATCTCAGAGGTTAGGTGCTTAGGGACGTAGTTTAGCCTTGCCAAAAGAGCTGCAGGCCACAGAACTTGGCATTGTGGTCGGTTATAAAGTTGGTGACATTATGGTTTTATTGTACGGGGTTGCTACTGGTAACTAAGGTATGTAGGCATACCAGAGTGGCCACTGGCTTAATGAAATCATGTCCAAGTGGAAGAGTCTTGTCAAAGTCTTGATTCAGTACAACGCCATGACCAGCAACCGACCTTTCCCATAATCGTCCAAGGGGTGCGTCCTTACTCATTATCGCGTTTCGGATCTCTTATCATGGTCTGGTGTTCTCAGATAGCTCTTAGGCACAGACAGGTGTTGCGCAATTGAAAGGGAAAAGGTACTGGGGTATGAAGTGACAATTGTATTGTATTGTATCGGATGGTATCAGTGAAGAGATATCGAGAGCGAGTTCTGTGGGTTGGTCGTGATATGGTTCTCATTGGGCCGCCACGTGTGCCCTTTCCTCTGAGGTCTGGTGGCATGGTTTGAGACAGGAATGGGTGAGACATAGTCTTTTGCACAGTCCTCTTGACCTCCACACATTTTGTCGCGAGGCTTTACGCCTTGGCTTTGCCCTTACCAGCAGCCGTGGTTTCGGCGGCATCATCTTTGTCATCGTCTTCGAGATCTGGAAGTTCATCGTCCTCATCTGAACCGTCATCTTCATCTGCATCTTCCGCGCCCGCGCCCGCGCCTGCACCACCTAAGCCTTCCAAGCCTGGCATTCCGGCGCCATCTCCGGCACTGAGTTTTGAGAAATCGATGCCTCCAAATCCGCCATCTTCGCCGAGACCGCCTCCGAATTGGTTCATGTAGTCATCTTCAGGAGCCTCGTTCTGTTCGTCTTCATCGACCCACTGTCATAGTCATGTCAGAAAGATGACTGTTTGGAGGGAGAATGACTACTTACCTTGTCAAAGTCCGTTCTCAGGAAGTGTACCTTGGCCTTGTCCTTGAGGAGACGAGGCCAGTACTCTTCCTTGAGTTCCTTCTTGCGCAGGACAAACTGAATGTTTGCTGGGGTATGGTGGGTCTTTGAGTTCTCGACATCGATCTCTTCGTAAAATTTGATATCGAGGTGGTAGGTGGTCTTCTTGCTGTCTGAGGTTCCGGTGAAGGTGAGACCAGTGGATGTAAGGTCGAGTTTGAGTGATTTGGCGGGGACATCGGGAACTGAAATGGTCAGGTAGATGTAATTCTTCTCGGGATCCGTCGATGAGGAGCGTTGAGCCCAAAGAACTGTTTACCAAGGACGTCAGACATGAGCGCAAAGAGAGGAGAGTTGATTGTAAATGGATGGCGGGGACAAAATGAACCATCCTGCTCAGCATACCTTCTGGAGTAACTTGTGTAGACATCTTTTGGGAGTGGTTGCTGTGATGCGCCAGAGGTGTGATCACTCGTGAGTGAAAGGATAAGATTGGGTGAAGAGAGGCAGAGTCGGTGGACAGTCGAGAAGGCAGCCGCAAAGATGAGACTGGACCGAGACTGTGGGGTTAGGAAGTATATGAAGGCGGAGAAAACTAGTCAGGTAAGAGCTCAAATTGATCAGACTCGAAGTTTGCGGATGAGATTTCAGGTTGTCAATCGAGGAATCAGATTGTATCTTGATTGAGGGTTGTGATTGTGATTGTGAATTGGGGATTGGGGATTGTGTGTGAAGATGTGCAAGTTTGGGGATTTTAGTAAACTAGTGATCGTCTTCGACGAGGCTGCTCGAATGGCGACGAATGACATCGAAACAGTGCAAGGTGATTCCACAACCAATGGCCGGCCAAGTACTAGTTAGTTTAGCCCACCTGGCACCTATCTGGAACATGCTACAGAATCTGCCTAGGTACCTTTGCATACTAAAATGCGTGACCAACTACCTTGGATGTCTGCTTCTTTATAGACATGGAAGTACCAGGTACTTCAGGTACCTTCTTTAGTCCCATTTCCATCCACCACCAAACCGCCTTCAGCCACTTTTTGATCATTACTACTAGGTGAACATGACCTAAATTTAAGCCTCTTGATTACTCCCTCCAGGTGCCATCTGGCAATAGGCAGGCATTTGGGGTATCCCTCTTCTGGGATGATCCGCCCGTCGGCCAGCTCTAAAAGGCGAAAATGGATGAAACGTGTGCCTATCCTGGCGTGTCAGGCACGAAGGGCACGCCCATGGGTAGGCTAAGGGCTTAGTCGCTAACAGTCTAGCCATCAACCCCCACCATAAAATGTGAGGTACAACTTATGATCTGTCCACAATATCTCGTAGCCATCGCGTCCTTCAAATGATGCTAGCTAAGTACATAGGCTCGGACCCAAGCAATCGACGAAGTGGTGACCCATGGTGCACGCATTTCGTATGGCCCAGAGGACTTCCCAGGCATGATGTGAGTCGTTGTATAGTCCCGACTACCTAAGCAACCCCTCATAGTCACTCTACTCCGTACTACTCCCTACGTACTACGTAAGAGTCTGGCCGTGACACCAAGGCTCCATAAACCTTATACGTCGTAGTCTCCCAGAGTACATGACTTCTCAGCCAAATTCATGGTACCTATGCATCCATCGAGCATTTAAATTCCGAGACTTCACACTTCTTGCATATCTCACTTCTGTCTGACATGTTGTGGTGAGATGCTGTTGACTCCTTGGCGGGGCAATAATTATCCACTTCGGTCCTTTGGTTATGGCCTAGTAGCGCGCTCGAGGTGTCGCTATTGCTGAAGCCTTCCATCTCGCCTCGCAGTTCTAACAACAACTGGCGATCTGACACATAGTACTCACGCTACGCTTATCGCTCACGAACCTACATAATCAGAATCCCCATCGGTGGATCCGTTTCGGGCGTCCTCAAGATGCAGTCGTTCAAGGCGGTCTTCTTCAAACCAGACCCAAAGGAGCAGGTATGGCAGCGAGATCGATCCATGCGCAACACGATCGCCCACTAACGTGACGATTTACGATAGAAACGGAAATGCGATGCAATTATCCGGAAGAACGTTCGAGGCTTGGACCGCGACATTCAGAACCTCAAGATCACTGAGCAGAAAACCCGGTCGCTCATCATCAACGCCTCAAAACGAGCGCAAAGGAACCCATCGCAAGCCAAACAAGCCGCAGACGAGACACGTATATTTGCACGAGAATTGCTTAAAGTCAGGAAACAGGCGGGAAGATTACACACATCCAAAGCACAGCTGCAGAGCGTACAAATGCAAGTCAATGAGGCATTCTCGGTGCGCAAAATTGAGGGCAGTCTCAAAGTCAGTACGGGCATTATGAAGGACGTCAACACACTTGTCAAACTACCGGAATTGACAGGAACCATGCAAGAGCTTAGCCAGGAGTTGATGAAGGCCGGTATCATTGAAGAAATGGTGGGTGATGCTCTACCAGATGATCAATTACTGGAGGGCGAGGACGAGGAAGTCGAAACCGAGGTGGACAAGGTATTGGGAGAAGTGCTCAAGGGAAGACTGGGAGCTGCAGAACAGAAGATACCAGATCTGCCCGTGGACGAGGAAGAGGAAGAGGCAGAAGACAGAGAAGCTGAATTGGCGCAAATGAGAGGACGCTTAGAGGCTCTTAAGAGCTGAGCGTTTCTGCTCATGACGTTTGTGAAGGATTTCTAGAGATCTAACCTTCGCCATTAAGAGGTACAACGGTGGCTACTTGAGTCTGAATGAGATATGACGGCGTTGCATGTGTCAATTTGAACAATGAACCGCACATGATAGTACTGTGTCACTGGGCAGTGGCTTGTCTAGACCGCACGTGACACTACCTCATGTTGTGATGGCGGCTGGATCTGGTGCCTAATCCGAGTTCCGCCGCCTAGTGCACGTGACTCCCAAACAGGCTCTGCTGCTGTTGCCAGTGACTTCCTCCTTTCTTCACCCCAGTGTTCGCTCGCGTCTTTGTTCCACCTCATCGCTTCTCCCATTCACCATTTCATTCATCCACCGACCTGCCGTCCATCTCCTTCTTTCTTCCGCCAGAATCTAATCCATCCGGCCTGCAAACAGCCTTCCAATTGAGGCCTACTTCTTTGTCGCCAAACAAACCATCTCTTTCGATTCCACCTTTAGTTCCAGTCAAACCTCTTCAACAGTAATACCTTACCTCCTCTGCCACCACTACGCGCCATCTTTTCTAAGGTTCTTTACGATCGACTGCTTTTCCAGCAGCTGGCTTTTTCCTTCTCCCTTCGCATTCATCATCTTGAACCGATTCCATCCCCATTTTCAAGATGTCTGGCAGGCTAGATCAATCTCTCCAATCCATAATTGATACCAGTAATAAGGCGAAGCGTGAAGCCCGTCGTCGCAAGGGTGGAAAGCCAAAAGCTACAGTCGCTGTTCCCGTGGGTGGTGTCAAGAAGGCCGTCCGACCTGCGAAATCAGCTATCAAACCTATCACCGGTCAGACTTCCCAGTCGCGTTCCTACAAGATCGTTGTCAGTGGTTTGGTATGTTATACACTCCTGCTCTCAAACTAGTTCTTCGAAAAGCTAATATTTTTCCTAGCCCCACGATGTCAATGAAGGCCAGATCAAGGTATGTTGATGAAGAGGCTTTCAACCTTGGATTCCTGTCGCCTACCGTCGCCGTCTACTATGTTTAAGCTCCTTCCGGCGCTCTCGAATTTGAAGATGAAGACCGGTGGCTTGGAGTGAGAAACATTATATTGTGTATTGGGGAAGTCATATCCAAAAGGAGAATTCGTATTCCCAGGATATTCGCCGCCTTGCTGAAAATGCTGGGCGAGCCAGGCAAGCACCTGAATACTCGAAGCAGAAATCGCACGCTCATCTCGCGCAATGCTGCAAGAGGTTCCAGATTGCACACGATCTTGCCATATTCATCCTTCCGGCTAGCCACCGCGTAAGGCTCTGAAGCAGATCTGCCTTGAGGGTGATTTTTGACATGCTGAAATGCTGTCTATCCTCTCCACATTTACTCGATCGTGGCGTCAGTGAGAAGATATTGCATTGTACAGAGCGCACAGCAGCGCAGCACCTTACGTCGAAACTGGACTTTAATCGAACCCTAACTAAACCTTGGCCTGGATCTGGACCCGGAACTGGACCCGGAACCTGTATCGGAGATCTTTTTCATCGACCAACGACTCGCCCACTTTCGTCTCATGGGGCACTGCGACCAGAGAACAAAACAAGCACTTCAGGAAGACATGAACAATCCCCTCTCCACGATCGCCAAACTACGCAAATCACACCGTCAATCGTTCCGCTGCCGGCACAGCTCATGCTTCACTTCTACTCCGTTCTTTGAACGAGCTCTCCGCCAAGGGTAGATGTTTACTCCTCCTTTCAGCCTATTTACCATCTTTTGGTCTAAAGAGTCGTCTTCCCAACTTGTCTTACTTTGGGTTTAAGACTGGGCGCAATGCCAATCGGCCAATCTTTCTCCACTCCCACTGTCCTGCTGCTGCTGCTGCTGCATACTGTATATACACGCTCTCTCACTGGCGCCCTTTCGACTGGATCAATACCTGGACTTGTCTCTTTCGAACGATAAATTTCTTACCCAGATCATCGATGATGCGGATCTGAGCGTTCCTGCTATTGCTACCTATTTTCAATCGATTACTGATCACCTTGCCACCAACAGGAATACTTCAACAAGTCCGTAGGATCTGTTAAAAGAGTCTCCTTGCAGTACAATCAAAGTGGCCAGAGCCGTGGCATTGCAGACATCAGCTTCGCCAAACCAGATGCTGCCACCAAAGCTGCCAAGGAGCTCAACGGCATGCTGGTAGACAAGAAACCTATGAAGGCAAGCACGAACTCGGCTCCATTCAAGCTACGACCTTGAACCTGACCTTAAATAGATTGAAGTAGTGGTGGATGCCAGCAGTTTGCCACCACCTGCTGCGGCCAAACCCCTCGCCGAACGTGTTGCGTATGCAAAACCTAAAGGCACCAATAAGTCGGAACCACTGACCAGAACCAGTGCCAACCCCAAGGCCCAACCAAAGTCAGCTACCAATGTGAAAAAAGCCAATGTCAAAGACGGAGCCAAAGGAAAAGTTGCTGGCAAGGACACAAAGCCCAAGCGTGGTCGTAACGCCAGACCGAAGAAGACGGCCGAAGAACTTGATGCTGAGATGACAGATTATTGGGGAGGTAATAACCCTTCAGCCACTGCTGCTACCACTCAAGCTAGTACAAACGGCGGTGCCCCAGCTCCCGCTGGTGGAGATGAGGCTATGGATGAGATCTCAGTGAGCGATATCGACTTGATTTTTTGAACACGTTTCAACTGACACCCGTATCAGTAAATGCCCGTGGACTCCCGAAGAAAGGTGCATTCTTATCATCAAAGACAGCCCAGGCACATGCTACCAACAATTCACCTATCTACAGCTATCAAGAAGGATGGAAGCATTAGGTACCGATTGCACAGTTGTTATCACTAGTCGCCGTAACATTGCTACATTTGTTCCGTAGGGTGCGAAGGACGGATTCCAGATGGAGCATCAGTCTGGGAAAAGGTCGGTTCCAGGAGTGCAAGGGTTTGACATTGGCACGAAATTGTTATCAACACTTGGGGACGATAGAATGGTTTAATGGCCTCTCAATTACGACGAGCACCATCTGCACCAAGTTATTCTCAACGCGTTTACCGCTGAAATGCCCTTGGACCTCAATATCGCATGTGTTACTCGTCATTTTGAACTCTGGTCTCATAACGCTCATTTCTTGATTTTCCCATCATCATTCAAGTCTGTATACAAGTCGTTATGGCCGCTGCCAATCCCCATCTCGTCCGTTAAAGGTACATCGAGAGATCAATTTTAAATTCCCGTCAGACCATGAAACCTCGATACCGTCAACATGCTCATCATCGTCATCGTCATTTATTTCCCATATCCCTCCCCCCCCCCTTTTCACGATTTTATCAACATTGGATTCGCGTCTCCCAAATACTTGTTTTTCACACTCAGAAATCTCAATTTGGATCTCCTCGCCGCTGCCGCATATCCATGACTTTGGCACATGAATCCCGATCTGAGTACATGTTTATTTTTTTTATTTTTTGCTTTTTTGACCGTTTCTTCCTTTTTTCCGCAATCGAGTTCCTGCCGCGCCCCCACGCTACTTGATGGTCGTCGCTTGTTCTTTACTGCTTCTAAGTACTCCTATTAGGTCTTCGCTGGTGGCAAACCCCGTTCGCGATGGACATAGAAGGGAGCGTGGAGAGGGTGCGGTGGGGTGGGTTGGGTGAAAGACCTGGAAATGGACATGGGCTCTTGAGGACATCGTTGTCAAGATTGTTTTCGTCGTCATCGTCGTCGTCGTCGTGGGATTGGTTTTGGGGTGGTGCTCCTGGCGGCGTGTATACTAACTAATACTGGCTTGGAGTCTTGCCTTCTCACATGCTGAAAACGGCCGTCGTGGTTAGGGGTATTGGATAAGGTCGTGCTTCAATCTCTAGGTCGGGAATGGGAAGTGTGATAACAAATAAATATATCCCCTTAGGAACTGTAATCGGTCGTTCAGATCAGCTTTTAGATCATCTCGAAGTCTTCATCCATATCGTCGGTGTCGGCGTTTTTGGTAGTAGGTATCGAGGTCGTCAACTTCTGGATCTGTGCTTGCTGCATTGGGACTTCTCGTTGCTTGCCCTTTTCGACAGAAGCAACTTCGCCTTCCTCAACGTACTGGAAGGTGTTGTTCTTCTTGTTGCTGTCGTCGTTCCCACCGTCATGATCGAGGCCTAAGCTCATGTCCATTCGTCGTGAGGTTGATGAAATGTCCTCGTCAAAGTCCATATCTCCACCGATGGTGTCGTTATCGTCATCTTCTTCTTCATCACCTTGATCATAGTCCTCCCCGACTTCTACCTCGTTGTCTGAGAAATCATCACCCGAATTGAAACACGCATCTCCATATTCTCCTGTCTGCATGTGGCCATCATTATCAGCATCATCATCGACGCTCGTCAGAGTAACACCCCCAAATAATTTTCTCACTGATCTTGTGTCAGAAACAGAAGAGACCGTGCTGAGACTGACCACCGTCTCAGTCCCGTCTGTGGCATCCTTACTTGCCCGACCGACCGTGCTCAAAGCCTGAGAAGTGGCAATGTCTTCGAAACTTGACCCGGAGTCAGACTCAGAAGGCGCGTCGTGTCCCTTTCGAATACGCCCTGGCCTGAATGCCTCCACGCCTACAGTGGCATCGTCCATTACCGGTAACGGAAAATCGTCGTAAACGCCACCAGTTCCGTCGTCATTACCACCTGCCCAGAGCGGAAGATACTTGAATTCCTCGTCGTCAAGGCAAAGAAGAACGTCAAATAAATTTGTTGGAAGCATTCCTGTACTGTGGAATAGATGAGGTGGGTTGATTATTGTAGAGCTCAATTGACTAACGTGCTCATTGACGAACCTCAAGAAAGTTTTTGCGTCAATGTAGTGGTAGCGATGTTGTGCTCTCTCTTTGCTTTTCCATGCCTCGTCGGACCATTGCTTTTCAGTTCGACGGTCTTCGGACGAGACCTGCTTAGCTATTTTGGTGGCACCGGAATTGGGGACATTTGGATGAGGAACTTGAGTCGCAGTATTACCAGACTCCCCAACAGACTTGGTCGCAGTCTGGGGAGATTCTTTGCTTGATTGTTTCCAGTTCCACCAGTAATCCTTCGATTTTCTCACGCCTTCTTCCTTCCCTTGTAAGGGTTTGACAAGTCCTGTTCCACCTTTGGCAACAGATGACAGGGAACGAAAAGGCAAGCGATGCTTTCCAAGATCATTTGTCGTGATGCGTGCGTCTTGGGGTGAAAGATTCTCAGCACCAACCCCAGTTGTGCCAGGTGTACGTCTCACTTCAGCCGATGACTCTCCAGTAGTAATTTCGTTCAGTGAACTCTGACGGAAATCTTGTTCTTCTATAGTTTTGCGACGTTTGCTCGGCGAGTCGGGCCCTATCGGCTCTCGAGGATCCATGTCTGTATTGTTTCTGACGCCAGACTTAACGGCGTCAACCTCGACCTCATGAGTGGTCCACGATGCAGTATCGTTCAAATTGGTAGCGAGACGCGTAAAGTCTTGGAGGTCGGGATGACCTGGAACGGCTTTCCCTGCCTCATGACTCTGATATCCCACGTCCAAAGCATCACCAAGAGGGTTCGAACTGGGTCCAAGACCATGAAGGACGAAACTACTCGTAATATCTCTGCCCCGGAGGATATCATTGACAGCACCAATTGCGTCATCGAATTCCTTACGCGATATGCATCTGATTCCGTTGAGCGGATCTAATGGGTAGTGATCCTTCAATGCTTGTGCGTAAAAGGTAAAAGCGTGATTACCGATAGTACCTTCCCATGATGTGTTGCTGTAGCCCAAATTGAACTTCGTCTGGCCCAGTGCAGTCCAGAATGTCTTTGTAAAGACTCGCATTGATTGATTGAGGGTATTGTAGGTTTTCTCAAAAGGTGCATCACTGCCCTCGCGAAAAGCAGCTGTATCGGTGATGGATGCTTCCAGTGCGTCTATTCGTTTCTGATCCTGGCATACAACATAGTATATCCTTCCTCGGATAAAGTCTTGAATAGTAGTCTTTGCATGCTCTATGATTTTCTCCTCTTCCTTGGTATGACCAACCAATGTGGCAAGCCTTGCATACTCGTCGCACTCGCGTAGCCAATCCATTTTAGAACAAAGGCTGTAAACAATGTTGCGAATCCGTTGCACAAGAGAGGAAGCCGCATGATCGATGCGGTTAAGCTCATCGTCATCTAAGCTTTCCAATTTGCGTTGGTGAACGTTGACAACGTCGTTTGATGTCATCGGGTTGAATTCTTTGAAAGCAACCAGAAGCGCTCGTTCCCCGACTAGGATGGAAAATGCGTCTTTTACCAGGTCGACAGATGCAATGCCCATACCAATTCTGTATGCAACCTCGGGATTACACTGGATAAAATTCTCATTGTTACATTGATAGATCCATGTGGTGATCCATCCAGAGATTCGTTCATGGTGAGCACAGCCGAAGTGTTTGGCAAGGGCGAAGAAGGTCCACACCTTGGGTGCTGAATCAAGTCTAGGATCTCGACCTTCGATGGCGTTGAGGAGACGCTCGACGGCAGACCAGTGTCTCAGTTGTGAATACTCATGAGAGGATGCTGCCCTTGAAAGACTGCTGGTCGCCGAGGATTCACGCCGACTCTCTGGAGCAGGGTTTCGCTGAGAGCTACCATCTTCCACAAATGAGCCAGTAGTTTTCTGGGCCTCGGTTTTGTCCAGTGGAAGCAATGGAGGGGGTGGCCCAAAGTCATCATAGCCCATGACTGCGTACGGGTTAAGACCATACTTGTTCTGAGCCAGATGCCAATTGAGAACACCCTTGGTGCAGGTAAGGTCGGTCAGTAAAATGATGGCCTCTTCATCCTCACTAACCGGCTTCAGGTCGATATAATACTTGAATTTGGAACCTCGCCTCGCCTCGGGAAGAGCCAATATCCCCGTCTTGCGAAGTCTGCGCTCAGCACGAACAGATATGGGACCAAGTAAGGTGTGGAACCTCGAATGCTCGCCCATCAACCTCAGGTTGGCACTTTGTATGATGAATAGTCGATCAAAATGCTTTTTGATATGGACGTAATCCTTTTCTGTCTGTTCTGGTGCTTTAGGCGGGGCTCCCATGTAGACAGCAGTGTCTCCATCAGGGTCTTCCAATGGGAGGAAATCATTGTTGAGGTGTAGCACGAGGTCCATAGACAAATCCTTCATTGGCGGGTTGCTAGGGGGAGGAAGGTTGTGCTGCGTGCCCAAGCCAAACTTAGCAGCGGCCTCTTGGAGTGATGTTCTAATGGCTGCCTCCACCTCAGGGTCGTCATTTGAATTGATAGAATGATTCAGACGATCCCAGAATGGATCGAACGTCGAGCTCTTTGGCACGCCCTCGTAAGGTGTGGCGGGTGGTGCTGATGGACTGGGCGCCATCTTCGGGATGTGCAAGATGTCACGTCAAGTGGAAAGGATGGCAGAACATGAATACAAGAGGATGGCGATGAAAGTCGGTCAGGTCAATGAAGGACTTTTGTGTAACAACGGCGAAAATGACAAGGCTGCGGCAATCTTGGTCTCTTACAGGTCGGACGAGATGAACAAGATTCTCACGGGGAAGAAAGATGAGAGACTACTATAACGCACGTACTGACGAAGAGTAGAAGAGAAAGGAAAACAACTCGAAAAGAAAGATCAATGGATGAGGCTGAAGTGAAGCAAGCAACGGGGACGTCTTAGAAAATTGTCAACGGCGGTCGTGTCTGCCTGGATTTCATTGCTCCCCGTCATGTCATGTGGTGAATAGGCATGTAGGACAACGATTCGACGAAGTCGCGAAGCGGATGAAGGCAGTCACACAGTGTGGCTTATGGGTGGGGTAAAGGAATAGCAAAACGGGCACAACAGGTGGATGGCAGGTGGATGGTGCCCGTACGGAGCTAGATCATAGATAGTCGGTTGATTGGAGAGTACGTGGTTGCATGGATCCATGGACGGCATGCTGCAGATCTCAGGTATGTACTTACATGGCCCGTGCTCTAGTGTAATGCATGGGCACGACAGGAGTACCTAGTTAGATACGCTTGTAAGCCCAACGCTAATTCTGGTCTTTGGATTCGTGTACTCCGTAGTTAGTTGTGCTTTCCATATTCAGCAGTATATGGCGTGTATGGCTCGAATGTCAAAGGGCCAGTCTCGACCATTTTATGAACTGCCTTTCGAGCTCGAGGACTTTCTAGGACTGAGAATATTGAGATTCCAACGATTGGATTTGCACTTGAGAGAATAACTCCTGCTTGGGTTTGCTATAATAACATAATTTGACAATACCACAGAACGGCCATGTAGCCCCAGAACGCCGGTCAAACCAATGTACAAGTCATTGCCTCCATTCAACCAACACATCTTCCCCATGCAGGTAGTCCGCACCCGAACCCGACGAACAAATAAATCAAGAAGATGATCACGACGACGAGAAGCGCCATTACTCTCACATTCTTCCACCACATCTGTCGCCTCAGGCCTCTGCTTCGAACACGAAAATCTCGTGCACTGCCACCCAGCCTGTCTGTCTTGTCGACGAGCAAATCAATTCGTTCGCCCCGCTCGAGGACTCTTTCGATATTCTCGGTCATGATATCTTTGACACTGTCAATTTCTCTTCGTGCGTTTGCTAGTGCATCTGAGGGTGGTGCTGTGTTGTACTGTTGGAGCATCGCCTTGAGTGTAGTGTTGAAAGCCGCAGTCCCGTATGCAGGCAGAGCCTGGAAGTCGGTGGATTCTGGCTTGTACTGTGCCAAAAACTTCTTTTTCAATTCCAGTAGGAATGCAAACGGTATACGTCGGCCCATCTCTGTCGACGCCACGACGAGATACGTAATTGCTGCATGGCTTGAGAGTTGCTCGTCGGGGCTATTTGACGTTGATGATGGGGAGTCTGCGATGTAATGAACAAACAGGCGGTCGTGAGTATATGTGAGTTTTGCTGGTGTCGAATGAGATATCTTCGGCAGGATGACTGAAGCGAGGGAAGAGGCCGAGGAGGATGATGTTCCTGGCGAAGTATGCTCGGTCAAGATGGTCGTCCCATGAGCAATACATGCGCTGCAGAGCGCTGTCAGACAACAAGCTCTTCCTTCTATACATTAAGAAGACCACTTACTAGAGTAGTTGGCTTGACTGGTTTGAGCTTGACGCCATAGTTCTCTATTGATGGCGAACGTGAAATGTTATTCAAGAACGTTGGCTCGTGGCTTCAGGCTGGAACACAAAGCAACCAGCTCGATATTTCGCCCTTTGCCAAGATAGGTCGTCTGATTTTGAGATCGAAGCAGTGTCAAGTTGATGACCATAGGTAGATCAATGATGTGTGAAGGAACAATCAGGAGAACTGGTGTTGGAGCAGGCCGCAACTTAAGTTGAGACCGGTTGTTGCGTCATGCTCAGAACTTGAAAGCCAAGCAAACATCGGGCCGAGCATTGGAACCTTTACGCTGTTCTTGTAGCACTCGTGCCCACTGCGGAGTATCCTAACTCCTCTACGCTCTGTACGCTACAAGCCCCTTGCATGAATAGCATGCGGCCAGCGCCATATTGCATCATGTTTATCTCCTTGTGAGATGGAGATTTAGTTCTGTAATACAGAAGGGCTGCGACTACGACTTTTACTCACGCCGAGGGAACCCAGAACGGACATGATCAATTCAATTCAGTTCGTTGGCTTGGTCGTCGGTAGCACTACATCAAAACCAAAAAATATGGCGTCAACCAAGGTTACAAATTCCACAACATCTGTGAACACGAATCATCTCGTGAACTTTGATTAACTGGGTCCCTATAGTCCGCTCGAATTCAATCCTGGGGTATCATCGTGTACTGACACATGCAAAACGCCCAACGTACTTAGATACAAAGTGCAATCTGACCACCGGCAAGTATACAATCGCGCTGATATTCGGGGCTGCAAACACATGTGCAGTCGAATGTCGCAAACTTCCAATCAAGGTCGCTGCCATCAATCCAAATCACATCACTCTTCTCCTGCACCTGGAGGGTGGCCTCCAGAGCCTCCGGCCCGTATCGCGCCTTCGTCCTTCGGTCGTGACGATACTGTCTGAGGATTGAGAGGTGAAGCGGTCTTCTCATCCCTTCTTGGATCAAGGTTCTCTTTATCTCCTCCCGCGGTTGATGGGCGCTCTTTTTCCTTTTCCTTTCTCTTCTCTTTGCCCACGGCTGGTCGCGCTGCTCTGCCACGACTCCGGCTCCTGTTGTCATCGTTTCTCAATGTCTCTCGCATCTCGTGGATGACCTCTCTGAAGCCTTCCTCTAGAGTGTTCATGCGCGCCATCATGATCTTGGTGAACATTTGCTGCTCATCATTCTTCTCCTTCTCCTTGTCTTTGACGTGTCTTCCACCACCCATTCCCTGTGCCAATTGAGATGCGAAAGATGCAGGCAATGCACCTATGAAGCCACCACCAAGGGCTCTGTTATCTCCAATATCCGAGACCAGGTCCATTTCAAGTGATGGTCTTCGCTTTGTAGGGTTTGGTCGATTCCTTCCGTCAACCAAGGCGGCGAAATTTGGAGTTGAGCGAAAGGCCGGATCTTCTTGATTGGGCAAGAGCGGCCTCATTCGTGTTGGTCCAGCACCAGCTCTTTTGGGGGTGCGATGGCCGGCCGCATTGGAAGCCGGTTTCGAGACTGGCGTTCGCGCTCCCGACGCTGGGCCTGAGACATGAAGCGTCGTCTCACCACGAGATGACGATTTTTCAGTGCCTGAGTCAGTAAGCGTAGGCTTGAATATCATGGTTGCAGTCGATACATTGCGCGAATGCTGCTTTGGTCGATGTCCTGCTGATTTGGTCGTCGGAGAGGCCGCACCTGATTGTGTTCCAGATGTTCTGGCTCTGGTCATGCTCAAGTCCGGAACTGAGGGCTGAGGCGATTTTCGAGTCGAAAAGTAATCGTGCGTGGCAGCGGCCCGCAGGACTGGCGGACTTTCGCGATGAATCAGACTAGGTGACTGGTGGGCAAATGTCCCAATATCTTCGTCATCCTCCTCATTTGTGACAAGTTCGTCATCGCCGTCTGCATCCGTGTGATGATGTAGATCTTCCAGAGCCGAAGGTGTCGTAGTAGTGTGCTCAGTGAAGACCACAGGCTGTGGAGATAGGAACTCCGCGTTCGTGGCAAAGTCTACCGGATCTGAAGCAACGGACATGGTCCGTCGTGAAAAGTCTCGTATCCTACTGTAGGGTCTCAACCTCGACGCTCGTCTGGGGGTAACGTCTTTGGCTTCAACGCCATCGCTAACTTGTCTGTCTTGGTCAGGTAGCGGACTCACCATCTCATCACCTATCCCCTTCATCCAGGACTTTACTACATTGCTAGTCTTGCGACGATTGCGAGATTGCTGGTCATTACGCATTGTGCTGTCGAAAGGTTGTCTGAAAACTTCTTCGAGAGCCATGTCCTGCCGGAAGGTTGCAATTGAGGGTGCCCGGTTTAGTCGAGCTAATTTCGTCGTGGCGTTTGTCCTCCTTGGTCTGCCTCTCCTCTCTACAAGGTCGATGCTGTCGAATACTGTGGCCTGTAGGATTGTCTTTTCATAGAAGTATATCACGAACAACAACGGAAAGTGCGTAATCTTAATTGTGGTTCGATTCAGCTTGACATATTGTCGAAAAGAGAGGAAATATCGAGTAGGTACCAGAATCCACTGAATAATGTTCGTCGGTGCCACGTATGAGAAGAGTGCATCTGATTTCACGTGTGAAATGGTGTTGACCGCGAAGAGAAATTGATGTTCCTCATGGGCATTCCTCACAATAGCCATAAATGAATTGGTCAGTACAGTGATCAATATTGTCACCACAAGGAAGTGACAGATGAAGAGGAATAATGTCAGGATGAATTTGCCCAGTGCGTTGTAGCTGTCCCATCGATCCCAAGCAGCTGGGGTGAAACCCATTACCATCTGCAGTAATGCATATGCGACCGAGCTGGGCGTATCGACCCATCGTTGCCGAAGGACAATGTCAATGCAACGAAGAAGCCACTACAGCTGATCAATATCAACAGCGAAACCGCAACCAGGTCTGCAGCCATATAGCGGAAAGCAATGAGTAAGGGGAGAAATAGCGATAATGGTCGAGAACGGAGAACAATCGAGGAAAGAGGAGGATTGCGTCAGCAGCCAGAATATCGTAGGCCAAGTTAGCAACGGTATGTTTCCTCACATCCGGCATAATGATACCATAGAAACGTAATGCCAGGTGGATGACCAGAACAAGTAAAATGCCTAGGTCAAAGGTGTTCCAGAAGCTAGCCAGGTACAGACTGAAGCCCTGTTCGTTGAAGCCAACAATCTCGTCAAGCATATAGCCCGCAGCCCAAAACCAAAAGATGACCTCAAGTTGTGTGATTTCCAAAGAGCGCTGAACAAGCACGGCAACAAAAAGGCTCAAAAGGACGGCGAAAGACATGGTTGAAAGTATATTCCGATAGCGAGGGACACGTAATCTAGAAAGCTTGAACAGTGAAGCATCGCGGGGATTATAGAGAGTCACAGCTCGTCGCACTGGTCTTTGGTCAACTGTGGACCCGGATTTAGTCAGTGATTCGCGGGTGACAGTGCCATAATCTCTTTGCTGGTGTGGACCGGGTGATATTCGATGCATATTGTCCGCAGCGGAGTGGAAGACGATTGTGCCGGCCCAGATAGCCTCCAACTGTTTGACGACCAAAGGATGTGCCAAAAATCGCTTGGCTTGAGCGCGAATGGCGATCTCGAAGCAGGAGATTCGAGCAGGACGCTGTGTATGCTTTCTCGAGACTTCTGTGCCACGACGCGCCTCGGGGTTGGCTACCTCGAGCATTTCTTGATGGCCCTGGAGGGGGTCAAAATCGTATGACAAAGCGTCGATGAGTTCTCTAGTGGAATAGTCTTTCAACAGTTTGATGGCCAATAGCTCGCATATCATGGCTCTTGTACTGTTGGTGCCACTATTGGCCGCTGAAACCGCTGCTTCTTTGGTGTACTGCAAACAGTTGGCCATAAGGGCATATTCTGTCGCCGGGTTCAGATTGTTTCTGCGAACCTCTTGCTCGATGGGCTTTACCAGGAACTGCGAGACCTGAGGAGACCGCAGTTGTTCCCATGTCAAGACGGTGTCACATCTCGATGTGACCAGCGTTCGAATGGCATGGGTTAACGTGAAGATTGGGACCGAGTCAAGGCGAGCAGCGGAAAAGATGGGAAGTAAGGAGTATTGTCGTCCAGGCCATCCTCGCCGGATCCACTTTGATCTTCGTCCTCGTCCTCGTCTTCGTTGTCATCATCAAGGTCATCTTGATCGTCCTCTTCCTGTTCTGACTCGTCCTCTTCTGTTATCGCATCGCCATTCTCCTGCTCGGAGGATCGCCTTCTTTGTTGCTGGGTGTATTTTCTCGATGTGTCTGGAGATCCGGAGGGAGCGTAAGAGGTAGAGAAAGGAGAGCGATCACGGTGGTGTCTGCTCCGAGCAGGACGCAGAATGGATGAGAGCATCGGGTTGAGTTGTAGGCACGATGCTACAAGCAGAAGTCAAAGGGACTTTGAAAGCCGAGTTGAACTTTTGTCGCGTTCTCATCAGGGTTGGTACCAAACTGCCACCAACCAAAAGGACCAATATATCAACGGGTCGTCGAAAAACGCATGCGGAAAAACTAAAAAAGTTCGAAACTGCAACAAATATATATGCTGTTGTCTTGGTCGAGAGGTTGATGATTGACCATTGATCGATCAAGCATAACACACCGCAGAAAACCGCGTAGGTGGCAATGCTAGTCAACAGTAACGAGGATTCGAGGAAATTAGGTCCAGTCTTGGGGCAACCCCACCTACCTCGGGTCTGGCAAAGGCCTGCGTTTCATTACCTCATGGGACAAGATGATGCGCACAAGATGGGAATTGCACTTGACAGATAGCACCATGCAAACCGGCATGTGTCAAGGACGAAAGTGTGCGAGGTGAGGAAAAGATCACCAAGAGTAGTTGGCCTGGCCGACATAGATCTATCAAGACAAGATTCAAGCGGGATGGTGACATCAAAGTCAGTTGGATGAAGAAGAAGAGGGCGGTGATGGCAAGGGCTTAAGGAAGCCTCACAGCGAACGAGATTGGACACATGACCAGCCAGTGGCACCCAGTGGCACCCAGTGGGACGCTTAACATGCACCTAAAGGGACGCTTATGCACTGCACGGCACTGCCTGGGCATGGGCAATAACCGACCTTGTCTTGCAGCGTGGGGAACCTGGAAGTTGCAGTGAGATTGTACGAAGCACCTAGCGGAGTATGCCTTCGACTTTTGAATGCTTCTTATCCCGTGGCCGTATGAGGAGCAGGTAATCACTTTTGCTACAACTTTCAAGGTGCAACTGGGAGGGAAGTGTGAAAGCGGCGAGGAAAGTGTGGAAGAGCCAAAGGGCTTAGAGCTCACAGTCTACTCCGTACAGTAGGATCCAACCGCCTGCAACGAGCACGAGCGAGGTAACCCAGGCGTGCCCAGGCCACTGGCGTAACCAGGCTTTTCATTTCCCTCGTGCCATAATACTTCTCCGTAGGTAAGTCTCAGTACCTCGATCGCTAAGTTGTGGTGGTTGTGTAAGGAGCTACTAGTTGGCTCCCTACGCCGTAGTTAAGGTGGTGTAAGTGGTTAGCGGGATCTCGATGGTTCCCCACCAGGTTAACTGACCTACAGAGCAGTCACTTAGTACGTCGACGTGCCTGGGTAGTCACCAGATCAGCCAGTCGTAGTCGAGTATTCCATGGGCCCGTGAAAATAAAAGTCTTGGCATCAAAAAAGTTCTTCGTGAACTCGACATCTGTGTTTTCAAAACTGACATCTGTTGTTTTTGATAGTCTGTCGCACCATCTTCTTCGTCAGTTTCGGACAAAGCAAGTGGGCTGTATCATCAAATGATTTCCTGACATTCTTTTTCTGCTCACAGGGCCGATTCCCACGCTTTTCCAACCATGTCGAGATCGGCTTCACTCAATACTGAAGTTCGACCAGTCTCCAACGGAAATCCACTACCACAAAGCCCTACAGTCGCCGCTTCGGTGGGAATGAGTAACATTACTGATCAAACATTGTTGCCTTACCGCACAGGCTCGGAGACAACCTCTCTGAACCCTATTGCTACGGCCCATTCTGCCAAAGACCAGCAAAAGTCGGTCTATCTTGAGCTGCACGATGGCCAAGTCTTCCAGGGACTCAGCTTTGGCTATGAGAAGAGCGTCTCTGGAGAACTCGTTTTTCAGACCGGTATGGTCGGCTACCCCGAGTCTATCACCGACCCTTCGTACCGTGGTCAAATCTTAGTCATCACATTTCCACTCGTAGGAAATTATGGCGTTCCCTCACGAGAAACGCTTGACGAGCTGCTCGGTGATCTGCCAAAACACTTCGAATCCAATCAGATCCACGTAGCCGGTCTTGTGGTCGCCTCATATGCTGGAGAGTCGTACTCACACCACCTTGCAACCTCGTCCTTGGGTGCTTGGTTGAAGGAGCAAGGTGTTCCCGCCATGTATGGCGTCGATACTCGAGCTCTGACCAAAATTATCAGAGAAGAAGGCAGCATGTTGGGTAGAATGCTGCATGCCAAGTCATCACCTCCCAAAAATCTCACAAATGGTGTCAAGCCTCACTCGGCTACTAATGGAGATATTGTCTCCGGTCCACTCAGTTGGAGAGATCAAGTTGATGAGGTTGAATGGCAAGATCAAAACAAGCGAAATCTGGTGGCTGAAGTCTCTGTCAAACAACCACGCATCATTTCACCGCCTCCTAACAAGGCACTGTTGCATTCTTCCGGCAGGCCTGTCAGGGTTGTTGTCGTGGATGTGGGCTTAAAATACAATCAGCTGCGCTGCCTTCTCTCCCGTGGCGTTGAAGTCTTGATAGTACCCTGGGACTATGATTTCCCGAAACTCGCTGGGAAGGATTATGACGGTCTTTTCATTTCCAACGGTCCAGGTGATCCGTCAACGCTTTCTACCACTGTGACGCATATCGCTCACGCTTTGAAAGAAGCAAGAACCCCGATCTTCGGCATCTGTCTCGGCCACCAGCTCCTTGCCCGCGCTGCTGGTGCCGAAACACTAAAGATGAAATTCGGAAATCGTGGTCATAACATCCCATGCACTAATCTTCTGTCTGGTCGATGTTATATCACATCCAGAACCATGGCTTTGCTGTAGACTCAATGACGCTACCTGAGGGATGGGAAGAGCTGTTTGTGAATGCAAATGATGGGAGCAATGAGGGCATTCGACACATCTCTCGACCATACTTTAGTGTTCAATTTCACCCAGAGTCTACTCCTGGGCCGAGAGACACCGAGATTCTATTCGATGTCTTTATTGATGCCATCATGAAGAGCATTGCCTCTGCTTCCGCTCTGACCCAACCGGTCACTTTCCCGGGAGGCAAGATCGAGGACAATGAATTAGCTCACCCACGTGTGAAGGTCAAGAAAGTTCTCGTGCTTGGAAGTGGAGGTCTTAGCATTGGACAGGCTGGCGAGTTCGACTACTCTGGAAGTCAGGCTATCAAAGCTTTGAAGCAAGAGGGCATTTACACTGTTCTCATCAACCCGAACATCGCCACCATCCAGACTTCGAAAGGCCTAGCCGACAAGGTCTACTTTCTCCCCGTGAATGCTGATTTTGTGCGAAAAGTGATCAAGCATGAGAGACCCGATGGCATTTATTGCACGTTCGGTGGTCAGACGGCCTTACAAGTCGGCATCCAGCTCAAAGACGAATTCGAGGCCCTTGGGGTTAAGGTCCTAGGAACGCCGATTGACACGATTATCACTACTGAAGATCGTGAACTGTTCGCCAGAAGCATGGAATCGATTGGCGAGAAATGTGCCAAATCTGCTTCTGCTTCAAGCATCGAGGAAGCCATGCACGCTGTGAAGGATATCGGATTCCCTGTCATCGTGCGTGCCGCTTATGCTCTTGGTGGTCTGGGTAGTGGCTTCGCCGAGGACTCTACTCAGCTTCGAGAGCTCTGCACCAAAGCCTTCGCTGCCAGTCCTCAAGTCCTGATCGAAAGAAGTATGAAGGGTTGGAAGGAAATTGAATATGAGGTCGTTCGAGATGCTCGTGACAACTGCATCACAGTGTGCAACATGGAAAACTTTGATCCTCTGGGAATTCATACTGGTGACTCAATCGTTGTTGCACCTTCTCAGACCTTGTCAGATGAAGATTACAACATGCTACGAACGACGGCTGTCAATGTCATTCGCCATCTTGGTGTTGTTGGCGAGTGCAACATTCAATATGCACTCAACCCATTCTCAAAGGAGTACTGCATCATCGAAGTCAACGCTAGGCTCTCACGATCATCAGCATTGGCCTCGAAAGCAACTGGATATCCATTAGCATTCATCGCTGCCAAACTTGGTCTAGGCATTCCCCTGAATGAGATTTCGAACTCTGTCACAAAGCAAACCTGTGCTTGCTTCGAGCCTTCTCTCGACTATGTCGTCGTCAAAATTCCACGGTGGGATCTGAAAAAATTCACTCGCGTTTCTACTCAATTGGGCTCCTCAATGAAAAGTGTTGGCGAAGTTATGGCCATCGGAAGAACATTTGAGGAAGCAATACAGAAAGCCATTCGTTCTGTCGACTTCCACAATCTCGGCTTCTCAGAAATCTCCAACCCACTAATGTCTGTTGATGACGAGCTTCAAACCCCTTCGGATCAGAGAATGTTTGCGATCGCAAATGCTATGCATGCAGGATATTCTGTGGACAAAATCTGGGAAATGACCAAGATCGACAAATGGTTTCTATCACGGCTGAAAGGCTTGAGTGACTTCGCCAAGCTTATGTCAACCTTCAATGCCAACACGGTGCCTCCCACGCTAGTCCGTGAGGCTAAGTCGCTAGGATTTTCAGATCGTCAATTGGCAAAATATTGGAACTCAAATGAGCTCGCCGTGAGACGCCTAAGGGCAGAGGCGGGCATTCACCCCGTTGTGAAGCAGATCGACACCGTTGCAGCCGAGTTCCCCGCTTACACAAATTATCTTTACTTGACCTATAATGGCACGGAGAGCGACATCAGCTTCGATGATCAGGGAGTCATGGTCCTTGGCTCCGGGGTCTATCGAATTGGATCGTCTGTGGAATTTGACTGGTGCTCTGTCAGAGCAATTCGAACCTTGCGAGAACAAGGTTACAAGACAGTGATGGTTAATGTGAGTTCACCCCTCTTGCTGCGTCTTTGCAACACTGGTGGTCGCCCTTCTCAACGAGACGTGTACCATCCTTGACGCCACCCCTTTGCCAAAAAGTCATTTTTCTTATTTTTCTTATCCTTGACACATTCCATTGGTGCCCTCTTCCTGCCCATTGCGACGCCGGCGGTCGCCGTTCTCAACGACAGCGTGCACCCCCTTACCATCACGTGATCCCTTTGCTGAAATTTCTTTTTCTAATATTGTTCTTATCTTGGATATATTCCCTTGCTGACTGATCTAAGTATAATCCCGAGACTGTGAGCACTGATTACGATGAGGCCGATAGGCTCTATTTCGAGAATATCAACCTCGAAACTGTTTTGGATATTTATCAACTAGAGTCCGCTAGCGGTGTCATCATATCAATGGGCGGTCAGACTCCGAACAATATTGCATTACCATTGCACAGATTAAATGTCAAGATCCTCGGAACCTCGCCCGAAATGATTGACTCGGCCGAGAACAGATATAAATTCTCTCGCATGCTTGATAGGATTGGGGTGGACCAACCTTCATGGAAAGAGCTCACAAGCATTGATGAGGCACTAGAGTTTTGCCAGAAAGTCAAATATCCAGTCCTTGTTCGGCCCTCATACGTACTCTCTGGAGCGGCAATGAACACAGTATACTCCAAGGACGATCTAGCCAACTATCTCAATCAAGCCGTTGAAGTGTCGAGAGATCACCCGGTTGTCATCACCAAGTACATCGAAGATGCCAAAGAGATTGAAATGGATGCTGTTGCCAAGGATGGAGTCATGACTGGTCATTTCATCTCCGAACACGTCGAAAATGCAGGTGTTCATTCGGGAGATGCGACGTTGATCTGCCCTCCTCAGGATCTTGAGCCAGAAACGATCGCAAGAATCGAAGAGGCTACTCGCAAGATTGGTAACGCCTTAAATGTCACTGGGCCCTACAACATTCAGTTCATCGCCAAAGACAACGAAATCAAGGTCATTGAATGTAATGTTCGAGCCTCAAGGTCTTTCCCATTCGTCTCAAAAGTGATGGGCTTGGATCTGATCGAGATGGCGACCAAGGTCATCATGGACAAGTCAGTTGTACCATACCCACCATTAAATATCCCTCCAGGCTACGTTGGTGTCAAGGCTCCACAATTCTCCTTCTCACGTCTTTCTGGTGCCGATCCGGTGCTAGGAGTAGAGATGGCCTCAACCGGAGAAGTGGCATCATTTGGTCGTGATCGCTATGAAGCTTACATCAAAGCAACCATCTCTACCGGATTCAAGCTACCAGAGAAGAATATCTTACTCTCCATTGGATCATTCAAAGACAAACTGGAGATGCTTCCGTCTGTTCGGAAGCTGCATGAATTAGGCTATAATCTATTTGCAACGGCCGGAACTGCAGATTTCTTGGAGGAGCATGGGATCAAGGTGAAGTTCTTGGAAGTCCTCGGAACGGACGACAAGGACCAAAAGTCCGAGTACTCTTTGACTCAGCACCTTGCCAACAACAAGATCGATCTCTACATCAATCTACCTTCCAGCAACAGGTATAGGCGTCCGGCCAATTACATGAGCAAAGGCTATCGAACAAGACGAATGGCTGTCGACTATCAGACGCCTCTGATCACTAACGTCAAGATTGCTAAGATCTTGATTGAAGCGCTTGCCAGGCATTATGATTTGAACATTCGTAACCTTGATTTCCAGACCAGCCACCGTACAGTCGTCATCCCTGGCCTGATCAATATCACAGCTTTCGTTCCTGGGGTGGCGGAGAAGGGATCACCCGATTTCAGTCTAGTGAGCAAGGCTTCCGTTGCAGCTGGCTTTAGTATGATTCGGATCATGCCCGTAGGGGTAGATAGCGCTGTGACCGATGCAAGGACGCTCAAGCTAGCGCAGAAGAATGCAAGTCATGGAGCCTACGGGACTTCAACTTCTCTGTGGCTGCTACTGACACGAATGCGGAGCAAATTGTCCATGTTAAAGGAGATGTCGGATCGTTGTTCATCCTATTCAATCATCTCTCATCCGGCAATATCAACAAGGTGGCGACGGTCAGCTCTCATTTCGGTACCTGGCCAACTTACAAGCCTATCGTGACAGATGCAAAGACCACGGACTTAGCCTCAATATTGTTGTTGGCTAGCTTGCATGATCGAAAGGTTCACGTCATGAATGTTACCTCAAAGGACGACATCAGTTTGATCGCTTTGGCCAAGGAGAAGGGCTTAAAAGTCACGTGCGACGTTTCTGTGTACAGCCTGTTTCTGTCTCAGGCAGAGTACCCAGACTGTTCTGCATTGCCGACTGCCAAAGATCAACAAGCGTTGTGGGATCATGTCACTACGATTGACGTCTTTTCTATCGGTAGTTTGCCGTATCAGATTGAAGGAGCTAATGCAGTGCCCACAGTCGGTATTGCAGATGCGCTTCCTCTTCTGCTTACCGCCGTTTCTGAGGGGAAACTGAGCCTTGAAGATGTTACCACACGCCTGTACGACAACCCAAAATCAATTTTCGAATTGCATGATCAGAACACGACATCAGTTGAGATCGATATCGATCGTCCGTATGTGTTACAGGCGGGTCCAGTGTGGTCACCTTTTGTGGGACGAACTCTGAGGGTGCCGTTTCAAGGGTTGTGTTCCAAGGAAAGACCGTGTGCCTTGATGGTGAAGTTCTAGTCGATACACCAACCGGAACAGATATGTCATCACATCTGTTACATCCAACATCACCGGTGGTGGGAAGCTCACCTTCTCCTGTGATTCGTCCGCAAGAGACCGCAATTGATCGACGATCTTCGCTTCTAGACACTGCAAACACGCGCCGTATGTCAGTTACCACCAGAAGTAGGCCTATCACAAGGGCGAGAAATATGGATGAAGTCCTGGAGTCAAGCAGCCCAATACTTCCTACAGCTGCATTCCAGCAGCCACCACTGCCTTCTACGATTTCTCCGTCTCTGCTATCGTTGTTGGCATCATCGCCATTCAAGAATCGGCATGTCTTGTCCGTCAATCAATATACTAGACAGGATCTCCACGTTTTGTTCACAGTTGCCCAAGAGATGCGCCTTGGAGTTCAGCGTCAGGGCATTCTGCCGATCCTTCAGTCGCGAGTGTTGTGCACGATGTTCTATGAACCAAGCACACGAACATCTGCTTCATTTGATGCTGCTATGCAGCGATTGGGTGGTCGCACTATCGCTATAAATACAGATCACTCGAGTACTCAGAAGGGTGAAACTCTCCAAGATAGTATTCGAACATTGGGATGCTATGGTGATGCCGTGGTTCTCCGTCACCCAGACAATGAGTCCGCGGCCATTGCTGCTAAATTTTCTCCAGTACCAATTATCAATGGTGGCAATGGCAGCCGTGAGCATCCAACTCAAGCCTTCTTGGATCTTTTCACTATTCGTGAAGAACTGGGAACTGTCACCGGTCTCACTGTGACTTTCACGGGTGATCTCAAGTATGGACGAACTGTCCACTCGTTGGTCAAGTTGCTTCAATACTATGAAGTTCGCATCAACCTGGTCTCTCCCAAAGCTCTTGCTTTGCCCACAGAGGTCCGAGATCAGATTGTCGCCAACAACATGCTCGGAGTTGAATCCGAAGCTCTAACACCAGATATTATCGCTAAGAGCGACGTTCTCTACTGTACGAGAGTTCAAAAAGAGCGTTTCCCCAGTCTGGAGGAGTATGAACGACTCAAAGACAGCTTGATTGTTGACAATAGCGTCCTCAAATACGCCAAGTCAAGCATGGTCGTGATGCATCCCTTACCCGTAACCGGGAGATCAGCGAGGAGGTGGACTTTGATCAACGTGCAGCATACTTCCGACAGATGAGATACGGGTTGTACACGAGGATGGCACTGTTGGCATTAGTGCTTTCACATTAGAATTTTGCTGGGCCAAGACTGAAAACGTGGGGCTGGTGGACAAGTCTAGACATAGTTCGATCGTGATTTTGCGTTTTGGAATATTGCTCTTGCGTGGTCAAAGAATCTAAAAGTTCATAGCTGAAGTTTTTACACTTGCTAGTAATAAGTCAGTGGCCTAATGTGACTGGAGTTGGGTTTGTATATAGGTTATGTAATTATAGTGCACGGCTGAAAAATGTATCATTATTTTGTCACACTGTGGAACAGTAACTACAAGCTCAGTTATTATTGGCTTGGCTTTCGCTTCTCTCTGCCGATAGAGTTTATCCCGTGGTGCCGAGTCTGACTGTACTACCGCTATTGAAGGCTGAAACACCCGCCCCGAAATCACTAAGTGACTAGTCCGATGGCGCACAAGGCCCAGTCGTTAGCGACTATCACAATGAGGTTGACGTCCATGGGTCGTGATGAGGCATTTGTATTGTGTTCACGTCGACAGCCGGTTGACCATAAGGGCTGGCTGGCATGGAGACAATAATCTTGGACACGGTAAGGTGTGGTTCTTACGAATTCGATGTTTTGAAATTTGGTAATTTCTTGTCCCGATGTCCAGATCAGAGCTGACCAGAAACTTGTTGACGTACATAGAGCTCCGGTCCCAGTCGAGAGGCGTAGCGAGTGCTTAGGAGAGTATAAGCCTCAAACACTGGCTATGCACGTGTGTCCTCCCATGTCCCTCAATTTTCAAGGCAAAGTCCGTATTCACTCCAGCCCCGTTAGCCCCATCACCCTAGAAAATGACGAATTGAAGTCAGGTCGGATGATGGGAATTGCACAATCGCCTCGTGCGACTAAGCTTTCGGGGATTTAGTGTTCACACAGAAACGCTCCACCACATGCAAAGGCGGAGAAGAAAACCAGGTGGTTGTCCGGCAGACACTCTTAGCTTTGTTGATAGTTTCCGAGGTGGGTTAAGCTTCAGGGTGGTTGGTCTAACACCCGACCAATGATGTTGCCGTTAAAAGCTTGGTTGGTCTTGGCTCTCTCGTCAACTTCAACGCCATCTCTACCGGCCATCGATTTCTTTCTGCATCGTCCTCTCGACCGTGTCTAGAATCGGATCGTTGCAGCATTGTCGGCCAATCTGTTGCACAAGATCCTTTTGTGGATTGATGTCAGCTCACTCCCAGCACGATGTGCTCCATCTTGATGGCTGGGGCAACGCGACCCGCCATGCAACCAGGTCACCCTCGACTTGACTGCTACACAAGTATATAGCTGCACTGAACACCTTCAGGTCTGTGTCGTCTCTCAATCCATTCAAGCCTTCTCAGAACAAGAGCTTTGACCAGATCTCTTCTTCTGTACCCTCTCGAGCCCTATTAGATCCAAGAGCTTTGACTCAAACACGTTCATCACAGCAATCCCAGCACTTTATCCTCCTCCTTGACCATCTGCATTGACCTGTTCCCCACTTTGTACTTTTGTTATCAATTTTCTTTTCATTCCATCAAACATGCATTCTCGATCTAAATCCGCCGCTATTATTGCCGCTGCTAGCTTGTCAACCCTGGCTAGTGCTCGGCCTCAACCTCATCCCCAGCATTGGCAAGATTGGCAAGCTGATACCACCACGACGACAACGACAACGACGACGACTACTACCACGGTCCCGGTGGCTCCGGCAAGCTCCACCCATGTTTGGGGAGATTGGCTGTCTACAACTACAACCACGACCAAGCCAGTGGCCCCCACAACAACGACGACCACCACGACCACGACCACGGAAAGTTCCCATGTATGGGGAGATTGGCTATCTACAACTACAACCACTACCAAGCCGGTGGTTCCCACAACCACTACAACCACCACGCCAGTTACACCCACTACGACAACCTCTGAACATCTCCACTGGTCCGACTGGAACACAACTACGACCACGACGAAGCCTGTGGCCCCTACAACAACTACTACAACCACCGAAGTCCCTCATTGGGTCGATTGGGAGACAACCACAACGACGACCAAGCCTGTAGCTCCTACAACGACGACGACAACAACCACGAGCGAAGTCCCCCATTGGGTCGATTGGGAGACCACAACGACGACTACCAAGCCCGTGGCCCCCACAACAACGACAACAACAACCGAAGTCCCCCACTGGGTCGATTGGGAGACAACGACTACGACAAAGCCGGTAGCTCCTACAACGACAACAACTACGAGCGAAGTCCCCCACTGGGTCGATTGGCAGACAACCACAACTACAACCCAGCCTGTGGCCCCTACGACGACCACAACGACCTCTGAAGTTGTGCATTGGTATGACTGGACCACAACCACAACCACGACCACCACAACAATCCCAGTCGCGCCGACAAGCAGCCATGTGTGGGGCGACTGGCTGTCTACAACCACCACAACCGTTCCCGTGGCTCCAACAAGCATTTTGCCGTGGTCAGAATGGATTCCTACCACAACAACGACGACGACTACTCCTATTCCCGTAGCCCCAACAAGCATTTTGTCGTGGTCAGACTGGGTCCCTACCACAACAACGACGACTACCCCTATTCCCGTTGCCCCAACAAGCGTGGTGGGCTGGCAGGACTGGTCGTCGACTAGCTCTGTCCCCGTTGTGCCTGTGACATCTACCACCTCCAAGCCCGTGTCCCCAGCTACCACTTCCAAGCCGGTTGCCCCTGTCAGCACCACTGTCCGTCCCTCTACCACAACCTCATCCGTCCCCGCAGCTGTCACCAGCTTCACCGGAGCGGCCTCCAAGATGACTTCCGGCCCTGGTGCTGTCGTCATTGGTGCTGTTGTCGGCCTGGTCGCCATGCTCTAGAGAAGCCAACAGCCATTGCGATGGGATGGGTCGAGGAGTGTTCTAATCAGTTCCCTCTTCTTTCACAGGGTCGACGCTTTGTGCGACCTTTTTTTCTTCATTTTCTACTTTATTCTCTTTTCAACCCCTATTTATGGTCAACTCTACTAATTTTTAATACTCCCCCCTTTTTTTTTTACAAACCATCTCTTTTTACCCACTAGTCATAATTTGACGCGAGATGTCGATAACATGAAAGTCAACGAAAAAAGATTTCAGCATTCGGATTACATATTTGCGAAACAACGACAATAAACGGCACAGGCACCACGGTACAAAACAGGAACGGACGGAACGACGGAGCATGAAACGGAATGAAAGAATGCATCTATGGAATGCATCTCATCTTGAGATATGGAAGCTACGAAGCAAACAGGGACGACACTTTAGATAGTCAGAGTAGTGATAGCACGGGTGCCTTGATTACTGTCATCGGCGAACTTGAGCAATGAATAAAAAAAAGATTCAAATTCAAATTCAGCTCCAATTTTGGTCAACTGTAATGTATTATATAATCTTGCGGAATCATTTTGAACCCCGTGGATGTTGCTCCTCGTTTGCTGCTACCCAAATTGGTAGAAACGGCGTCCTTCCAAGTCACGACCGGGAGTTGTCCAATTGACCCTCCACGTCAACTTGGGTGTTGAAATCAGCGTTCCTGGCGCGTAGTAACGGGGACGTTCGACAAAGTTCTTAGATTTCAGAATTCATCGTTCTCACAAGTCCCGTGACCGAAAAGCTATATTAGAATGAACATATCAATGACCTCGTGGCAATCAAGCCTTCTAATGCAGGGGTATGCTCATCCAACCTAGAAATCACGAAAGAGTGGCCAAATTGCCCTAAAGCAGCGAATTGACTTGTCACTGTGCACGATACAAAAAGACTTCAACGTTTCGGAGTATGTCCACCAATTAGCAGCGAATCGTTCGGCGAACGATGACTAAGGATGCGGTTTCTGAGATTGCTGACATTCGGTCTGAAGAGCGCATGAGTGGCCGATCACGGTCATCATGCACGTTCCTCGGAGTTTATGGCTTTTTGGTCCGGCTGAAGTTTTCAACGTTCATGCCTTGAGACTTCCTACAAGAGCACTTTGTATTCAGGGTCTCATGCCGGGTTTTCCGAAGTGACTGGATGTCGATTGTTTACGGGCTTTAGCACCTCATTTCGGTGCTGACAAGGCTGTAAATCCGATGACGACTCGGCTTAAAAATGCAGCGAGTTGTGGCTCAAGACGCGATTCAAGTCAGGTGAGCACTAGGACTGACAAAAGTATAAAGGTGAGGCACCCTCTATTTACATCGATCCCAAAGCCAGGACACGGATATCGCCGTTTGGAATCTTGCGAAGTTCAAGCTGCGAAAAATGACGTTCGGATTCGATACTACAGCAGATGAGATCGTCGAGGGTTTCAAGGACCAAGTGGTGGGAAGGACATGTAAGTAGGCTTTTAATGGATTTCAGAGCACCAGTGTGCTGACACGGGTATAGTCTTGATCACTGGTCCAACATCGGGTGGTATTGGGGCTGAAACTGCTCTGTCCCTTGCCAAAGCCAACCCCAGGCATCTGATACTGGCCGGTCGATCGGAAGAAAAAGCCCGTTCACTCATCCAGGACATTCGACAAGTTCACCAGGATATCCGAGTTAGTTTTATTCAGATCGACCTTGGAAGTCAAAGATCCGTACGAGCAGCAGCCAAAGATGTCGAAACACTCTTAGCTGGCGACAAAATCGATGTTCTTGTTCTTAATGCAGCAATCATGGCATGTCCGTTTGCGCTGACTGAGGATGGGATTGAGTCCCAATTTGCGACAAATCACTTGGGCCATTTTCTATTCGCAAACCTCTTGCTTAAAGACGATCTTATCCGTTCGCGGATCGTGCTCGTGAGCAGTTCAGCTTCAGAGCGCAACGCAGATGATATTTTCCAGGGGTTAAAGGATATAACTTACGATCAGGGGAAGACTTATGATCCAGTTCGAGCTTACGCGCTCTCAAAGGCATCAAATGTGTTATACGCCAGGAGATTGGCGAAACTATTGAAGGAGAAAAATATCGTCACCTTCAGTGTCAATCCTGGAAGCATCAAGACCAATCTCCAGGTCTACCTAACACCGGAGATGCGAGAAAAGGCGATTGCGCAGGCTTTTGAACAGAACCCGGACTTCAAACCTCCTGAGCGTAAGACACTGCAGCAAGGCGCAGCTACGCAAATACGGGCGGCTTTGGATCCGAGTCTCGGTCCCGAGTCAGGAGCGTACCTTGATCACTGCCAAATTAGCCGTCTCAAACTGCACGAGGATGCACGAAGATTTGAAAATGAAGTCTGGGAGCTTAGCGAAAAGCTTGTGGGAGAACGGTTCCACTTCTGAGTCATTTACATGTTGTAGACCTGTGTCGATGGGTAAAGGGGACGATGTGTGTAGGTGCCATCGATCGACGAGTTTGGAAAAGTAGGGTACCACGTGTCACCATGTGGTGAGTTTGCTTGAAAACGTCCGCTGCGGGTGTAGCATCGTGGGACCATCTGTCACAAGGCCAGAGATGACAGGTTGATATGGACTCCTCCTGCCTGTCGTTTGTGTCATATCACAAGAAGATAGCATTTTTGATTTTGCAGCTTGGCTAGCAATTCTGCATCGATCACTAGGCATTTAGTACCAACAGCAACTCGTGATAGAGATCAATTGGACAGCTGTCTGGTGGATAAGACAAAGGTCCTCGAAGTGTTCTTGGCGCAAACCCTCGATATCTAGGTCAGGTACGGAGTACTCGTCAACCTGTAGATAAAAAGATAGTGCCGGAGATGGTGTGATAAATGGAGCCCAACCAGTGGTGAGTCGAGAATATGGGATAGCCGTACCAACTAGTGAACTCACAACAACCCCAGGTGCGGAGAAGATTGTTGCACCATCACTTCACTGAGTAACCTTGTAGGGATGCTACAGCTGTCAGGACGAAGAATCGAGTGGCGGTGACGAAAGAATACTGTGCTTGTGTCGATAGTCTGTAGAAGTCGTGGCGGGAGGAGAAAGTAACAACTTGTGAGGCAAATGACTAACTACGGTAGTTAGGCGGAAGTGATGATGCGAGGCCTCGATTTAATTGCCCCAAACTCCTACGCAAGTGATTTCAGCATGAGTTTGACCAAAACTCGCAAACATATACTAATCGTGACCTGACCGCTGCACACAGCACGACATTCTTGTTTGATTTGTCTTTCCTCCGCATTCCTCTATGATTTACACCTGAGGTTTGTGTTTGTTCTAGATGCGATTGTCCGCTCGACTCACTCGTGTTTCGCTATTGCCCAAAACCTCGGTCTTGCGGTCTGCCCATCGGTCCTTTCTTCTACCTTCTCATCCAACACCTCACATGTCAAATCTACCTTTTCAACACCAACCAACCCCCGACAGTTCGCCTCAGTCATGGGTTCTGTCAGGAGAATCACCGATGACTTGGAAAAGCCAGATCTTGACGACAGATCCTACCGCGTCATCGAGTTACCCAACAAGCTCGAAGCCTTACTGGTTCACGATGCTCAGACTGACAAAGCCAGCGCAAGTCTTAATGTGAATGTCGGCAATTTTTCAGATGAGGAAAACATGCCCGGTATGGCTCATGCTGTAGAACATCTGCTGTTCATGGGAACGGAAAAGGTGACTTCCACTCAACTTGCACAAGCACAACTCTCACTAACCGGGGCTCCAGTATCCTGTCGAAAATGAATACAGTTCCTACCTCTCCTCGAATTCTGGTCATTCCAACGCATACACCGCCGCAACACAGACAAACTATTTCTTCGAGTGTGCTGCGACGTCAGAGTCCAGGGATCAGGAAGTAAACGGCTCAAATGGTCAAAATCACGTTGCTACAAAAAGTCCCTTGTATGGAGCCTTGGATCGGTTTGCGCAGTTCTTCGTGAAGCCCTTGTTCCTGGAAACTACCTTGGATCGTGAACTCAGAGCGGTCGACTCCGAAAACAAAAAGAATCTACAGAGCGATGCTTGGAGGCTTTCACAGCTTGCCAAATCTCTTTCAAATCCCGAGCATCCCTACCACCACTTTTCCACCGGCAATCTGCAGACGTTGAAAGAGGAACCAGAAAAGAGAGGTGTCAAAATTCGCGATGAATTCATAAAGTTCTACGAGCGCCACTATTCTGCAAATCGTATGAAGCTAGTTGTCTTGGGCCGCGAATCCTTGGACGATCTTGAGAAATGGGTGGTTGAGCTCTTTTCAGAGGTCAAGAATCAAAATCTGGAACAGAACCGATGGGATGGCATTGAGATGTTGACCAGTCAACAGCTGTCGACCCAAATCCTGGCAAAGCCAGTCATGGAATCACGTTCCTTGGAAATCAGCTTTCCATGGCAGGACGAGGAAGACATGTATGAGACTCAACCGGCAAGATACATCAGCCATCTGATTGGTCATGAGGGCCCTGGCAGCGTTTTGGCCTACCTGAAAGACCGTGGTCTAGCTCAAACTCTTTCCGCCGGATACCATCCAGTTTGTCCTGGCTCCGCCTTCTTCGAGATCGATATTGGCCTAACGCCAAAAGGTCTCGAGAGTTATCACGAGGTCGTCAAGATTGTATTCAAATACATTGGTATGATGAAATCAAATCCCCCAGTCGAGTGGATGCACCAAGAAATGAAGAACATGGCCGAGGTTGATTTTCGATTCCGCCAAAAGTCGCCTGCGAGTCGATTCACAAGCGGTACAAGCAGTGTGATGCAAAAGAAACTGCCGCGGAATTGGTTGTTGAGTAGCACCAGCAAATTTAGAGAATTTGATGCCAAGGCCATCATCCAGGCAATGCAATATTTGAGGGAAGATAACTTTCGCCTCATGCTTGTGTCACACGATTATCCAGGCAACTGGGATCAGAAGGAAAAATGGTATGGCACTGACTACAAGGTAGAACAGGTCCCTGCGGATGTCCTTTCTAGCATTCAGAAAGCCCTGAACTCTCCAGAGGATGCTCCCATTCCAGAGCTACACTTGCCGCACAAGAATGAATTCATCCCGACCAAGCTTGATGTTGAGAGAATTGATGTCAAAGAGCCAGCCAAAATTCCCAGACTCTTGCGGAATGATGACACCGTGCGGCTTTGGTGGAAGAAGGACGACACCTTTTGGGTACCAAAAGCGAATCTCAGTGTGAAGCTCCGTAATCAGATCACATACGCCAATCCCTGAATTATGTCAAAACTTGCCTTTATGTGAGCTTGGTAAAGGATGCCCTGTCCAGCTATTCATATGATGCCGAAATCTCGGGATTGGCGTATTCCATTTCAGCCAATATGCTTGGCTTGGATCTTGGAGTGCACGGCTACAATGACAAGATGGCAGTCCTGCTGGACAAGATTCTGACAACTCTCCGGGATATTGAGATTCGAGAAGATCGGTTCGAGGTGATCAAGGAACGCACTGCTCGAAAATACAAAAACTGGGCGTTCCAACAGCCGTATTATCAAATTGGTGATTACACAAGATGGCTACTTAATGAGCGGTCTTGGATGAACGACTCTTATGCTGCAGAGCTTCCTCACATCACCGTTGAAGACATCATAGCCTTCAAGCCACAATTGCTTCAACAAGCGCACATTGAAATCTTGGCCCATGGCAATCTGTATAAGGAAGAGGCCAAGAAGATTGCCAATCTCATCGAGTCAACCCTTAGGCCTCGGACCTTACCGACTTCGCAATGGCCGCTGAGAAGGAACATCATAATCCCCCGAGGCAGCAACTTTGTCTACAAGCACACTCTGGGTGATCCTGCAAACATCAATCACGCTATTGAGTACTATCTTGATATTGGACATGTCATGGATCTCTCACTCCGATCAAAACTTCAATTATTCGCACAGATCAGTGACGAGCCGGCCTTTGATCAGTTGAGGACCAAAGAGCAGCTAGGCTATGTTGTCTGGAGTGGTGTTCGTCCTGCTGCAGTCACCATGGGTTTCCGGGTCTTGATTCAAAGCGAGAGGACTCCAGAATATCTGGAGACTCGCATCGACGCCTTTTTGTTGAAGATCAGGACCATCTTAGAGACGATGTCGCAAGAAGATTTCGAAGGACACAAACGAAGTCTGACCAACAAACGGCTTGAGAAGTTGAAGAACCTTGATTTCGAGACAAATCGTCTCTGGGCATACATCGGTGGTGAATACCTCAACTTCGACCAGGTGGAGCAGGATGTCAATGATATTCGACGGTTGACTAAGGACGATATCCTGGAGTTTTATTCGCATTACGTCGATCCTGAATCACCTACGCGGGCAAAAGTCTCGGTTCATCTAGAGGCACAAGCTTCCTCGACTCCCACCGAAATTTCTGCACTCGAACAAAAGAATCAAGCCGTAGGTCTGATCGGCCAAGTACTCGGTACGGTTGGTGTAGCCGTTGATTCGGCAGCGTTGGAGAAGGAATTTGAGAATGTCGACCCCAGCAACCAGGCCAATGTTCTTGCGGCAATCAAGAAGTATGTCAGCGAGTCTCTTCCGGAGCCTAAAGTCGACGAGATTTTGAATCAAATGAAGGAGGCAGTGCCTCAAGTACTGGTAGCGTTGAAGATCAAACCTGCTGTGGCGGACGTGGACAACGTGCAAGTGGCAGCACAAATACCAACACCTGTGATCATCGAAGATGCCTATCAGTGGAAGGCTGGCTTACAGGTTAGCCAAGGCCCTGTCGCAGTGACGGACATTCGAGAATTCGAGGATCTCGAGTCCAAGTTATGATGACAGCTCTTTGAACATGACTGCGATCTCGGGAGGCTCGCTGTGGACCTGTGCTGGATTCGGCGAAGGCGCTCTGTGGCTAGAGGGCAATGGCAGCGGTAAACGACTTGGATAGAATAGACCTCCCTGCGAAGGGCAATTGTTCTATTGTTGCACTTGGTAGATGTGCTAGATATGAGTCCAATACTTAGCTAGATACCCTAGACCTTGTCGAGAAGACCTGTGAAAGTGCTGTTTGTAATGGAGATGTAGCTACATAACACAACCACTTTCCGCATCTCACGTCTCAAACTCACGTGCAAGCACGTCCGTCCACAAGCGTGTCTCCAACTGACGCATCTAACTAAAAGTTGGGGAACCACAAACACTCCGCAAATCTTCCAAACAGTACCTGACTAGCAGAACAACTTCTGTGAGAGCGTTCCATTATAGCCGCACCTGCATATGACATACAATTGAACCACGGTTGTGTTGTGACTAGATCCTGGCGCAGCTCGGACTACTCGGTTGAGAAAAAGCCTCATTGCCATATGCGAGACGTGCTACACCCACCTGCCTCACCATGAGCACCCTTACCACGACCACCTTGAAATCTTCCTATCCGTAAGAGCCTCTGATCTGATTTGTGTCGTAGTGAACATCTTGCGCTAATGAGACACCCAAGGCCAATCCTGCCACCGTCATTCTCTGCCAACCAACCCCGACTGTTCGGCTTTACCCTCTTTCCAACTACACCTTTGGTACCAAGGAGACACAGCCCGAGGAGGACCCTTCTGTCATCGCCAGGCTTAAGCGTCTTGGAGAGCACTATGAAAACTATGGCATGAGACGGACTTGCGAGGGTATCTTGGTGTGCCACGAACATAATCACCCGCATGTTCTTATGCTTCAGATTGCAAACGCTTTCTTCAAACTGTATGGAATACAAGCATCATCCAAAGACATACAGCCTGACCAAGACTGACAACGATGAACAGACCCGGCGACTACTTGCCCCATGATGCAGATGAGATCGAAGGATTCAAGGCACGGCTGAACGATAGACTCGCTCCAACAAACCCGAAAGATGGCGACACGGACTGGGAGATCGGAGACTGCCTTGCTCAGTGGTGAGAAAGTCCCTATCACTCGTGTGGCCAACTTGGTGAGCACTTTGCTAAAACTATAACCAGGTGGAGGCCGAATCACGAGACATTCCTCTACCCATTTCTCCCAGCTCATGTCTCTCGCCCGAAAGAGCTGAAGAAACTGTACCTGATTCATCTTCCACCGAACAAAGTGCTTAGTGTGCCAAAGAATATGAAACTGCTAGCAGTACCGCTTTTCGAGCTTTACGACAATACCGCCAGGTATGGGCCTCAGTTGAGCTCAATCCCGCATTATCTCTCACGATATCGATTCGAGTTTGTCGATGAGGATGGTAACGTGAACAGCGTCATGCCTGGAATCGGGCAATTACCTGGTCCTGAGATTGGTGTCAAGGTTCTGGCTGATGGGACCGAGACTGCAGACAAAGACGAATCGGGGGACGTCAAGATCGAGAATGGTCATTGAATGACTATCTGCCTCTTGGTGGTTGGAACAATAAGTTTCGGTTTTTTGGCTTCTTTCCGGGCTTCGGCCAAAGGTCAAGCATCCAACAGGCCATGACAGGCCGGCGAGTTTTTTTTGCCTCGAGTCGGCGCAGCAGAGGACTTTTATCATCCTACAGCTACACCTGGTTAAGGAAGACGAAGGTTGTTGCCGTTGACACCAGCCACTTTCCTCCAAGCAGATTCAGTTTCGAGACATTCGATAGGAATGAGCGGGCCTTTGTCTATAAAGGTCCTCGTGCATCAGAGGATAAATCACGGAACCGCAAGCTGATTAAGCCTTGGACCCATGACCATCACCGGACAACAGCCAAACGAAAACGGTTTGGGCATGAAATTTCAGTTCCAGAGCTGTCTTTGGAACAAACGAAGTCACGCGAAGCGGAGAATTGAAAGACTGAACACACCCATACTCGATTCAGACACGTGATGCTGAGCTTCCGAAAAGATTATATCTCTATCCGAAGTTTCAATGCCTGCTCCACATATTTGAGAGCGCATTCCCCGGCGAGGGGCTCAATATCAATCTCCAATCACAGCGTCAACTTTACATCCACTTGCTGGGGTATCGCTTGTGAGGCAATATCAAGCTGCCTGTCTAGGTACCTGTCAACAATCCTGTTCTACCATAAAAATTCTACGTGTAAGGTGGCCATTCACTCTTATTGGGGCCACGAATGCCAAATCCCATAGACCGACCTCAACAGTGTTTATGATGCTTTTCTACTTCTCCACCGTTCGAGCCGATATCCGCACAAGCAGTCCCTCTTGTTTGCAAAACCACAAATTTTTAGTTTTCCAAGTCTCATGGCTTTCCCACATGTCGACCCTGAATTTCCTCAACACCTGCGGAATGAGCTTGTGAAGCTCCGCCAACGAGATGTTCCTGCCAATACAAGTCCGAGTACCTGCTCCGAAATGTAGCAAATACTTGTCCATCGTTGTTGCATGCTCCTCGAGCCATCGATCGGGTCGATACTCGTCTGCGTCAAATCCAAAGATGGACTTGTCACGGTGCACAACTGCTGCATTCATGCCAATACAGTAGCCTGGAGGGATAAAGACTCCACAAATTTCGAGTCCTTCGGCTGGTGCAAGCCGACTCATTGTTAGCTGAACTCCAGGATGCAGTCGAAGAGCCTCCTTGATGCAAGCACACAGATAGGGGAGGCTTATTGCCTCCGAGTACTGCACAGGAGAACTGAGCCTGCCGTGAGCTATGGCGTCATCCAATTCAGTCAAGAGCTTCTCATATGCCAGAGGATTTCTCATGAGGTAGTAGAAAACTGAGCGAAAGGCAATAGCTGTAGTGTCTGAACCTGCAAACCTTTGCACTGATGTCAGCACACATCATCGGAATCATCATAGATCTTACAGTGCAACATAAGCCTCTTGCTGGATATCACCAAGCTTGAAATCAACCTTTTCTCCTTTCTCTTCGGCAATGGAACAGAGCTGTTCCAGCATATCGGTACGATGAAGCTCGTTATGCTTGGGGGTTGCTCGATTCGCCGGGCAACACAATCCCTGGCGGCTGTTCCGATGTTGTCTATGGCCTTCAATGCCTTGAGCGACCCTGGAACCACAAGTGCTGAAGCAAGTATCAAGGGGCGGATGTATGTAGGAGCCACAGCGGTCATACACAAAAACGGCATCAAAAGGTCAAGCGAATGTATCCATGAACCATGATCATGACCATGTTTGAGGAAGCCGAATGCTTGTCCGAAATAAAGCTCGCCAATAACATCAAATGCGTACCTAGAGGAGTCAACGATTGATCACATATAACAATTAGTTACTTACATTTGCAACCACTTGCCAAGATCTAAAGCCCGGCCCTCGCTGGCAAAGTCTCCTAGACGATCGATGAAGACCTCAGAGCATTTGTCGATGTATTTCTCCGACCTCAACACATTGGACAATGTATACACGTGGTTGTATATTCGCCTTCTCTCGCCATGTCGCTTGTCGTTCAGCGCGGTGAATGCGTCGGCATGCTTGGTGAAGTTCTGGCTGTTCCACACCGTGTAAAAGTCGGTTTTGTCCAAACCACCTTGGTTACGGTAGATCAGTTTGATGGCCTCCGGTGATGAACAAGCCACCTCGTTCGGCGCAATTCGAATCAGAGGTCCGTGGCGTGCGTGCAAGCGTCGTTGAGTCTCTTCCATATCACCTCTGGCGATTTGAAGCATATACCAAGCCCGGCTCACGGAAGCCAGCCATGGCCCTGGGACATTCCTCAAAGGGTGAAAATACCTGGCATATAACACCCAACACAACCAGTAACACGCGATCGCCCCGGTGATGAGTACTGGGTATGACAAACATAGTATCTGCCTGATTGTTGCCGATAATGCCGCCATTGTTAGTGATTGCCAAAGTCTCTTCAAATAGCTATAACCCAAATTGAAGTTCGAATTCAGGCCTTCTTGTAGTCACAACAGCCAATATCAATGCTGCTGTGCAACGAGGATGCCTTCGAGTTATAGTCGACGAACTAGTGACGAGAACCATTGAATCCAGGACTCGAACAAGGTTCATTCCCCTTGCAGGGCTCTCAGAAGCTCACTCCCCGACACCCATACATCCAAATTGCCACCGTCACAATTAGACCTTGCGCGACCGACCTTGTTGCTAACGGCGGCGACCGACATAGTCACAAGAACGTGGATCTCATGTGGTGCCTCCCTCCCTCCCCTTCTTTCATGTGGAGTCTTTGCATGGATAGAAGTCGGACTGACCCTGCAAGCCTTTTAAGCTATTTTGCCAGGCACCTACCAGGGTTTGCATTCACAACTTGTCAATTCCGAGCTGGGCCACTTCATGCACGTGTCAAAGACAAAGTAGCTCGGCCGATGCTTTTTCTCTCACGTGAAAACAGCACTGGATCACATGCGGTGGAACGAGAGCGAAATGTAGTCGATTTGGATGTCGCACTTGGGGGAATAAATGCCTGTGCCTTTATTGTGATATTGATGGATGCGGAGACACTCCTCATTGCTACGCTACTCACAAGACAAGACAGAACGAGTTGTGCAGTATGAAGACGATAGACCGAAATCTCTCTTTTTAGAGGGCCTAAAATACCCGAACCCTGTCCTATATCCACCATGGCAAGCATTGCGAAACTGTTCTTACTTTTCGGATATGAGCTTGACATGGCGATTGTCTCGTCACGGTTTTTCCCACAGTCACAGAAACTAGACTTTTTCCCCACTTAGTGGGGTACAATATATCCCGGCCCCTGCCTGGTTATGATTCATAAAATCAACTATCCCAACGGGCGTGTTTACGTTATTGGGGAGTGATCAACAGGACCGACCCTTGCCGGTCGGCAGCTCCTCTTCCACGAAAGACGAAGCCACAGATGGAGAGCAGGTGGACATGTTCTTAACGGGCACAGGAACTGTTTCTCCCAAACACACCCGTGGATCTTGTTTGGGATTCTACGTGGGCCATCAAAAATCCATGGCAGGCCAGGAGAGGAGCTCCATGCCGAACTCCTTACCCGGACATATGGAAAAAAAGAATTATGCATGCGAAAGATGCATGCGAAGACCTAGTGATTTCTCGTTGTTGGCATCACGCGGTTCCCTGTCCGGAAGCCAAAATCTTGCCTCTCGAGGCGAGATCATATGCGATACCGTAGAGAACTGCTCTGATGACTGGTGGCTGGATCTCCGACAGCCTTGGCAACGAGACTTTTGCCTCGTTGGCAACGGCGGTGTTCACTCGGGCCAAGGTATTCGACGACCCTCCCAGCCTTGGAGCTAATGCAGGTGAACTGGTGCGTCCCCATTGATAGTGGTACCTGGAGCTTGCCCAGGGTCGGTAATGCGATTCACAATTGCTTGCCTGGCACCTATCCTGGTATATCTTTGACGTTGAAGCTGCACTACCTAGTGATGTGTGAACCAACGGCCTTTGTTCACATATGTTTTAGAGTCACGCTGGTGGCGGCTGTCTCTCGCGGAAGTGGCATTCCTGAACGTTTACCTTTTCATGGCGACCAGGGTCTCAAACGTTCTCAGACTGTTCCGCTTGTGATCACTCCCGCAAGGCAGGCGCCGCTGCCGAAGTTCCTGACATGGATCTTGGTGGTAGGTCGGGAGAGTTGCTCTTTATTGATAGAGGACCACTGAAGACCGTAAATTTATGATCCGTGAAAATCTGTGTCGCTCCTGTATCAGGTCTTGAGCCTCAGGGATTGTCGTAATGCCAGTCGATCGACTCGAACAATATATGATGTTGCACATTCTGCTGCATTGAAGTCACCCAGGGTGATCACTCGCTTCACTGCTGGATTGTCTTTTGCGTCAATGAATCTGAGCAAACCTGCCCTCACATCATGAAAGTCGCCTTGCTCCATCTCCCGCTGGTGGGCTTTTGGGCTCTGACTCGAGCACAGTCGATGCCAACATGCGCTGTACGAACGATTTGACCCCGACTGCTCACCAGAAGAAGCTAACGAATTTGACCACCGTCAGGCCACATGTCTTGCGACGTACCTACCACAGTCGTTGTGTGACCCGACAGACGCACCGTGTATATGTGCTGATATGTCCTTGATGACGGCTGTGCAAGACTGTACTCTCGCCAGCTGCTCAGTCAAGGACAGCCTCTGTATGTCCCTCCCAGTCGTTAAGATCCGCCCGAACTGACGTTTGTCCTGAAGCTGCCAGAAATGCCACAGCAACACTTTGCAATGAACCGGTGAGAGACAACACGGCCGTTACCCCCGTAATCACCGCTGTGTCAGGCGGGCTGGCCTTTGTCTGTGTGCTCCTACGCATCGTGGATCGTTTCCCACAGTGGAGTCAGCTTCAATGGGCAGATCTGTGCGTTGTACTTGCCCTGGTATGTGATGCAGTGTATACCATCTCAGTGGAGGGAAAAGTATTGATAGCTGTGCAGGTATTTGCGATCCCCATGGCTGTCCTCGAGTTCATCATGTCGAAGGATGGATTCGGTAAGGATATTTGGACCATTCCATTCGATCAGATTACCCGGATAGTCAAGGTAAGGATAGCCTATGTGTGAACCTTAGTCGTCTTTGCTGACGAGATTCAAGCTCACCTGGTTGACGGAGGTCTTCTACATGGTCGTTGTAGGCTTCACAAAGTCCGCAATCCTTCTCTTGTACTATCGAGTCTTCCAGTCGGAGCGATTTCGGAAAATCGTAACTATCGCACTCGTCGTCACTGCGGCATTCATCATTTCGTTTTCCTTTGGCGTCATCTTCCATTGCACACCGATCTCCTATGGCTGGGATGGCTGGACAGGCGAGGTCGAGGGTTCATGCATCAATTTCAATGCATTTGCCTGGGCCCATGCCATCGTGAACATTGTTTTCGACATATTTATCATTGTCCTTCCTATTCCGCAATTGATGAAACTTAGCCTCGGGCTCAGAAAGAAGATACACATCATTATGATGTTCTCTGTTGGGTTCTTGTGAGTTCTGTGATGTCCCCCCACAACAAAGCACAAGCTGATGTCTACAGCATCACCGTCGTTAGCATCGTTCGGCTCACAGCCTTGGTTCAATTCGCCACCACAAGCAATGCTACTTGTATGTTATACCTACATGTTCTTTGTTGTTACATGTAGACTGACTCATTTCAAAGACGACAATGTCCCAACAGCATACTGGAGCGTGCTCGAAGCATTCGTCAGCATCATCTGCTGTTGTTTGCCCGCAATCCGTGCACTTCTCCGTCGAGTGTTTCCTTCATGCTTTGGTAGCAGTCAGGATTACTCTGACGACTCGCAAAGGACGTATAAAGTATCGAAATCATCGTCGCCAAATTCTGGGTCTCAAAATCAGAAGTCCATAAGTCAGAAAGTCACAGTTGAATCTCGTCAGGGCGATAATGATGACATCGAGTTGATGCGCACAGATAGTGGAAGAGACCCGAGAATCGCCGTTTGGTAAGTACGGCATCGATCGGTCTTGTCAACAAGGTATCATAGCTTGTGATTATCTTCAAGTTATGATCGCGTGTATATCCAATAGATTACAGCTGGTTTATGCGGTTAGAGGTCAGTATGGGGGTCAAAGACCAACAGAATCGAGCTCAAGGACTTTGGTGATGCGCGTGGAGTTCGGAAAAGTTACCAACATACGTCGTCATGGCAGAGGGAGTGTAAAAGAATCCAAAGATGTCAGTAAACTATACACAAAAGAGAAAAGTCCATCGATCGATCGAGGTCTGATGCTGAAAGGAAGCCAAACGCAAGAGCACACGAATCATGACCTTTCACGTGACTTTGTTTTCTGAGTATTCGAAAATGAAGTGGCGGGCTCAATGCGTGCTCCAAAAAGTTCTTCCAAGCCCGCCCGCCACCTTTCCATCACCGGCCACCACCTTCTCCAAAAGAGCTTGGCGGCGTAGTTGTGGTAGTATCGTGCTGCATGTTTGAAGCCTGCGATCTGTCCATTTTCTAGAACGGTTCACACTATTCTTCTTCTCCGATTGATTGCTTTTGATTACCGGCGACATCTTTCTTCCTCACAGCTTGATCAAGCCGTCTCTATCGTCGCCTTACCGCAGTCATGGTTAATCCTCTCAACCCGCAGATGTATGTCGATGTTCAATACTCAAAGTTGTGGACATCCGCGTGACTGACCTGTTCTTACAGCACCAACTTGGCGATCATCCTGGGGATGATGCAAGTCTCAAAACGTGTCCCTTTCGATGATCCTACGGTCCTGAATGGCGTCCGAGTTCTTTACATCGTGTCCAACCTGGTTATTCTGGGAATCTACTACTTTATCGGTCTCAAAATCAAGGCGAAGAAAGGTACGTATTAGGTCTTCAGCATTCTGTCATCGAACCACACCGGTTGATTATATTGTCGCAGATCTCACTACCATCAAATATGTCGAACCGGCGCCTATGGGATCAGGTGAAGAGCCTAAATTGGTCACCACAACTGTTCAAGAGTACGACCAAAACCAGCTCGCTGCAGCATACAAGGGTCAACTCACCGGTGTGGGCATGATGGCATTCATGCACTTGTACCTGAAATACACCAATCCTCTACTGATCCAGTCGATCATCCCAGTCAAGAGCGCCTTTGAGGGCAACCTGGTCAAAATCCACCTGTTTGGGAAGCCAGCCGTTGGCGAACTCAAGCGACCGTGGAAGGCTGCCGCAGGTCCCTTCAATATGGGTGGAGGAGAGACCAAGAGTGACAAGGCGAGCATCGAGGCTGCTGAGCGCTCTGGTCGTGGTGGTGCGAAGGAAGAATAGAGTAAACATACTGGCGACTCTGGGGGTTTACCCGAAAAGCTGTCTAGACATTCAGGAAACAAATATGCTTGCTTTTTCGCCTCGCCGTTGCTTTCCCAGTTGCATGTACGTGTCGCAAGAACGGCCTGTCTCTGTCTTTTTTGCAGCTTCAAATAGGAGCGTGCAAAGCACCCACAGTACCGCATCCATTTGCGTTAGAAGTGGCATTCAAGCATTGGCGAATCTGGTGTTCGGCTATGGAAGCATCATTAGAGTAATGCGCCATTTTCTGGCCCTGGCTTTCCAGCCGCAGTGCACACCTGATTGATCATTCAGTCCCTGGGCAGGTAGGTATGCAAAAGGTCCTGCGAATCCAAAGTCTAATCACCAATAGCGAAATGGGAAAGAATGTTCCAGGCCATTGCTCTTCATTTCAAGGCGCTGTGCATCCACAAGCCCGCAGCACGTGCCCACGAATCTATCGGTTCTGACGGATTGTTTTTCGGATCAACCTGATCCTCCGATGAATGTGCCGCACAGCCAGCTGGGCCATGTCGTTGATTGGGTGAAATTGTTCGCCCTTGCCTTCCCACGCCTGCCCAAGTGCCTGCTGCTTCCTACCAAAAGGAAGCATGCTGTGATAAGCAACCACGCGTTGACTCACCTTGATGGCCTCGCCATGCAGTAACCTTGATGTCATGGCCAGGACTTCACCAGTATAAATTAGCTGGACTTGTTGCTTTGAGGACCTTCGAGGAATAAATCCCCAAGTAATAGCCTTGTCATTAACATTGCCACACTAACAGTCCAACATCCGAAAGCCTTGTCCGTTGTCCGTTCTGTTATCGTAAGAACGGAAGTCGAGTTGTTCCATTATCGTTTCACGATAACTGCACAGGTACCGGAGACACATCATTGAGTATCGTCGCCCAGTCAAAAAAACCCGACCACCCGACGTCCAGTTGCAAGCTCTCCCGGTGCCAAGACCGCAGGTGAATCTGCGCCAAAGTCTCAGAGGAAAGCCCCTCCTTGCCTTCTCGTTGGTGGGTATCGATGGGAATTTGCTGAAGCCGCAACCCACTAACCCTCAGCATAGATCCTGCCCCTCAACGTCAACACCGCCCCACCATTTGCTCAAAAGAAACAAAAAGCTACCCTCATCACTCATCACACCACAGTTGCAGTCTCTTTGCTACTCATCAGAACTCTCATCATCCTTGATTCGATTTCTCAAAGCTGATATTCACTTACGTGAGTCTCCCCAGGTCTTTCACGTGCTGGCGTTGTCTTTGTAGCATGCCATAAAGCCGCAATCGTCGCCGCAGTCATCCATTGACGTTTGCTAACTTTCACTTCTACCACAGCACCTTTCTCAAAAATCTTCTTATCAACATGCCTATCAACGTCGGAATCAACGGCTTCGGTCGTATTGGCCGTATTGTGAGTATCACCAACTGTTTGTTCATCGTTCTATAGCTTACTCGTTACCAGGTCTTCCGCAATGCGTGAGTTCAAGGTCACCCTTCGGACTCCGAAGCATCCCTTGCTAACAATATGTACAGTGTCGAGCACGACGATGTCCACGTCGTTGCTGTCAACGATCCTTTCATTGACCCCAAATACGCCGTATGTTTCGATCGAACTGCCCACAATCCCTTCACAGGCTAACCCCTCCTATCTCAGGCATACATGCTCAAGTATGACTCCACACACGGTCAATTCAAGGGTACGATCGAGGCCAACGATGAAGGCTTGGTTGTCAACGGAAAGACTGTCAAGTTCTACTCAAAGAGAGATCCTGCCGAGATCCCATGGTCTGAGACTGGTGCTTACTACGTTGTTGAATCAACTGGTGTTTTCACAACCACCGAGAAGGCTTCTGCTCACTTGAAAGGTGGTGCAAAGAAAGTCGTCATCTCAGCGCCCTCAGCTGATGCCCCTATGTTCGTCATTGGTGTCAACGAGGATACATACACGTCCGATATCCCAGTCATCTCCAACGCTTCTTGCACAACCAACTGTCTAGCTCCCCTTGCCAAGGTCATTCATGACACCTTTGGTATCAAGGAAGGTTTGATGACAACTGTCCATTCGTACACTGCGACCCAAAAGGTTGTCGATGGCCCATCTGGCAAAGATTGGCGAGGTGGCCGTACTGCTGCTCAGAACATCATTCCCAGCAGCACTGGTGCCGCTAAGGCTGTCGGAAAGGTCATTCCTTCTCTCAATGGCAAGCTGACCGGCATGTCTCTCCGTGTCCCCACTCCCAACGTCTCCGTCGTTGATCTTACCGTCACGCTCGAGAAGCCTGCCACTTATGACGAGATCAAGAAGGCAATCAAGGACGCTTCAGAGGGTAAACTCAAGGGTAAGCTGAAAACCCTTCACGAACGTGACTTCGAGGAAGCTAACTACAGTAGGAATTCTCGCATACTCCGAGGACGAACTCGTCTCTACGGACTTGCTTGGAGACAACCACTCTTCCATCTTCGATGCAAAGGCTGGAATTGCCCTCAATGACCATTTCATCAAGCTTGTTTCATGGTACGACAACGAGTGGGGTTACTCCCGACGAGTTCTCGATCTCTTGGGTAAGTGCATCATCCGAATCGGAAGTTTTCGGGAAGGATCTCACTGACTTTGAATTAGCCTACATCGCTAAGAAGGACGGAAACGCGTAAACTACCGCACCTCGGTAGTGGTCTTGGACAATGGTGATCAAATAGTATTCATACATGTGCTGCGGTAGAGAGCAATCTGCGGAGATCCGTGTTCATGGAACAGCAATCCGGGGTCCGGACACGATAAAGTGGGTCACATCAGTTGACGCACAATGGACTCCTTGCTGTGGCCGACCAATTCCAGTATCATCAGTAGTATTCATCCTTACAGCGCTTATGCCTGGTTCAATATAAAATGTGCAAGAACAGCATTCATGAAGTATTATGATGTCCTGCCAAGGCCCTTGAAATCTCGATTCCAACTTGGTGAAGTCACCAAAGTAACATCCTCATTCGGATCTTAGCTATCAAGTGCAGCCTGGACCAAGCTGCCTCACGCAACAAAAGTTGGTATTTTCATCACGACAAGGCGGTGGAAAAAAGGATGTTGATCGATTGGGTACTTTATCGCCGAACGAGGTACATACCTATATCTCGGCTCCCGGTCAGGTACCAGGGACCTCTGTGGCGCAAGTTTTCACGTGACGCAGCCTTCTCCAGAGATCTATAATCACGTGACTAGCTTGGCACTCCCCTGATGCATCTTCAAGTGGTAGGTCACGTTTGATACGAGTGCTGTGCATCATCCGATTGTTAAGTCGCAACCACTCTCTTTTCAAGGTACGCGCGCCATCTGCTTGAGGCAGACCGCTGCTGGACTACCCTATACGTACAGGTTCAAAAAGTATTTCGGTGCACGATTGGAGATCGCGTGGCTTTTTCAACAACGGCAATCCTTAGATTGTTGCAACTTCGGTACGTGGACAGAGGCGCTGTCAATGCTTTGCGTTGTGCCTAATTTCTCACCCTGTTCTCGGGCACCCTCTGGGCGGGTATAAGCTTATTTGAAGCCAGGCATTCACTACAGACTGAAGCGACCTGACGACGGAACTGAATATCCAGGTTGCCTGTCGTGAAGCAAAGCGATTGCCATAAGTCAAGAACTCTTCACCTTGCTTCAGTTTCGGACGACCATGTCAAGATTGTAGCGGCTGTGACCGTTGCATCAATCCTGGGTGGTCGTGACTAGACCGGACTGTGTTGGCGGTGTAGCCATGGCTCAAACCCCAGGAGCTTCAGGCGTGGAGGCCTTCAGAGTCCCTAACCCCGTTTCACACTTGAGAGAACCAAGCTCGGGCTTGAACGACACCCCAATGCGTGGAACTCCTGATATGTCGACCGAAGTTGATTCTCGTTTGAAAATTGAGACTTCAGACGAAGATGAATACGAAGACAGCCTGTTGTCCGACACATCTTCGGATCCCGAAGATGCACTGCCCGCGCCGTATAAAGGTCTTCCTGTTTCAAAGCTTCGTACTGGACTATGCTACGATGAAAGAATGCGTTACCATTCAGAAATCGCCGCCACCAGCGGTGAGAATGTGCATCCCGAAGATCCCCGTCGCATTTACTACATCTACAAGGAGCTTTGCGAGGCTGGTCTAGTCGATGACCCAAGAATACCACCAATTGTTGAACATCCACTGCTGAGAATTGAGGCTCGTGAAGCCACCAAGGAGGAGTGCCTGCTTGTTCACACGGATGAGCACTATGAATTTGTCAAATCCACTTCAGGTTCGTTGCTAGTGTTTGACTCCTTCTGACAATGGTTTGCCATTGACTAATCCCTACTACAGAAATGACCGATGAAGAGCTTATCGACTTATCAGAAGATGTTAACATGGATTCCATATACTTCAACTCACTGTCCTATTTCTCCTCAAAACTTTCTGCTGGCGCTGCTATCGAGACCTGTCGCGCAGTAGTTTCAAGAAAAGTCAAGAACGCCATTGCGGTGATTCGCCCCCAGGACATCATGCTGAGGTCCATCGAACGATGGGGTTTTGTTTATTCAATAATGTCTGTGTCGCTTCACGGGTGTGTCAAGAAGATTTTGGTGACGAGTGTCGGAAGATCTTGATTGTTGATTGGTGAGTTCTCTGCTGAACAAATTGCAAGTGCTCAAGAGTTCGGCGTTGACCTCTGCTCAGGGATGTACATCATGGTTGGTGACAACTGGCTCTATGCGCACCGTATACTAAGTAAATTAGGCAACGGCTGTCAAAAAGCATTCTACGATGACCCAAATATTCTATACATCTCGCTTCATGTTCATATGGATGGAAAATTTTATCCTTCCGGACCAGAGGGTGATATGTATCATTGTGGAGTTGGTGCAGGAACTGGAAAGTAAGTGGTTCCTTTGATGGTATCTTGCTGGGAATGGCAACGCCCTAAAAACATTGCAGAAACGTCAACATTCCCTGGCCTACGAAAGGCATGGGAGATGGCGACTATATCTATGCATTCCAGTCTGTTGTTATGCCCATCGCAACGGAGTTTGATCCCGATTTTGTCATCGGTAAGTTGTTTGCTTCAACAGCGGGAGACCTAGATCTGACTCGCGACTGTTAGTTGCATCTGGCTTTGATGCTGCAGCAGGTGATGAGCTTGGCGGTTGCTTTGTCTCACCAGCGTGTTATGCCCACATGACACACATGCTCATGTCTCTTGCTGGAGGCAAAATTGCAGTCTGCCTCGAGGTTGGTTGCTAACGGCCTCTAGATTTACTTCTTTAGGTGTGCTAATATTACGCTAGGGAGGCTATAATTTTCAAGCCATATCAAAATCGGCCCTTGCAGTCACCCGCACTTTGATGGGCGAGCCACCAGATCGGCTTCCTGCAACCGGAGCGACTTCATCGGCCATTGATACTATCGCCAAAGTGCGGAATGTTCAGTCCAGATATTGGAGGAGCATTTGGCCGAAAGGTATAACTCCTATCGGACATCAGAAGATCCGACTCCTGAAGTCAAGGCTCTGGACACTAATCAAGCATGCACAGAACCTGTCGGAGGTATTCACGGTGGCGAACGATTACATGGTAAGTCACCTCGAACCTCAACATGATCTCATCCTGCATTGCTCTCCTCTTCGACGGAGATGTTTAGAGATCCTGGACTAATGCTGAAAACGCCCAGACATCATCCGACAATGGCAAGCTTTGCATCTCTATGATAAGTTCAAATTGACGCAGCTACACATTTTCCGCGAGGCAGTATCAAAGTCCTTCGACCAGCAAGTCTTAGCTACGTTAGTTGTCCTGCTCAACCTAGCAAAGTCTTCAAGTGTGTTGACAAGGTTTTCGCAGTCCAAATTACGAAGCAAGAAAACACCTCTTGATTATTTTTCATGATTCGTAAGCTCTTCTCTCGTGCCAACCTATTTCCTTCCTTACCAGTATGTCTAACCTCTCGCTATCAGTCCTGATCTCCTTCTTGGCTCTAACAACAGCATCACGACACAACAAAAACCTCAGGATACTTGGCTTGTAAGTTTTGAATTCCCTCCCTCACCTGAGCAACCCGCCTACCTTCCTGACTTTTCCTTGTTCATGGCGCATTTCGATGTCAAGAATTACCTTCTTACAATGTCTAAGGTTGACGGCACACAGTCGTATATTCGCTGGGCTGTGTCCCATAACTTCGGTGTCATAGACGTCAACATTCCCGAACTCATTACTGTCGACCCCGACACCGCAGATGCGAAATCCTCTTCATTTCACACTTCTGGTGTTCATGAACCCCAGGATATTGAATACTCTAGCAATCAAACCGACTTGGCACGCCGCGAAGGAGAGAAGCTTGCTCTGTACCTGTGGGAGAACTATGTTGAACCCTATGACTTCCCCGGAGGCATCTTTTTGATGGGAGCGGGCCATGCTTTCCATGCCGTGGCGAAACTAGTCGGTGAGAATGGTATGTATCTTCTCTATGCTGCACATGTCTCCGTGTCAATGAAATTTCTGTTGTATCCAAAATACTCCTCTTCCCCTCTATTAATTGTCACGACATTCTAACGGTACCACTTTCATTTAGAAACGGTCTATCCAAACCTCAACGGAATTATTGGCTTCATATCCACGAACCCGATCCGTCCAGTCTATAATCACAATCACCCATGGCTCGCTCAATGGTATAAAGACAACTCTCGGATTTTCGTCTCACGTGTCCACAGCCTGTGGAAGAAAGATGGAAGCAAAGCGTCAAAACGCTATGGAACACTTGTCCGATCAGAAGGAACCTTGCTTAACCAGATGATGAAATTGCATGAAAAGGAAGTCTTTGACTGGATGGTGGCTAAAGCAGATATGGACGGCGATGAAGAGGAAGACGACGACGACGAGAATGAGAATGAGAAGGACGACGAGGACACAAAAGCCGAGAGAGATACGGAGAGTGAGAAGGACGACAATCATAGTGTGTCGAATCAAGCCCCACTACGTAGGCAGAGCGATGGCGACCATGCCACGGCCATCCACACCTCTGAAGGAGGTCCTACTGGTCTTGTCGATCCGACGGGCGGTAAACAGGTCCTGGTCCCTCTAGACCAAGGTGCAAATAGGGCTTTGGGCGATGTTGCTGTTGCCAGCGCTGTCGCTGCAGCTGCAGCTGCAGGTGACAATGTCGGTGGCTCGTCAAGTAGTGGTGGTGATGTGTACATGACTACAGAATAGCCTGCAGATTCCTCTCCTTACTGTCTGCGAGCGAATCTGTAAACCGTGGAACTGGTGTTAGCACTTCACTATGCAAGAGTCAAAAACCTCTTTTTCGAAATTTGGGTGGGACGTTAGCGGTTGGAGCTATGGGCAGAAACAGGGGGTTTTCACAGTGTTCACCGTACAAATTAAAAAAGGCTGGAGTGCGTGGTTTGACTATCATTGTATTCGTCGTCGTGGTTGAGTCAAATCCTGATCATGGTGGGCCCAAAGACAAGATCATCCACAAAGCTTCGAATGCTAAGACGATCTGCTTCCTTCGCCTGGCAAATTCTCCTATTGTCGGATTCCAAGTGTAATAGCATGCATCCAACCGATCTACCCGTAACTCAGCGAAAAAGGCGCCTGTTGCTGTGAGTGTGAGCGCGATCAGCTCCCTCGTGCCTTCTGCCCCAATTCACAACTTTCATGCCACGAATTACACCGATTCAAACGCTTCAGCTCGTTGACCGTACGAGCCCATCTCCCGAAAATATCCAACTAAGAAACCTATCCCCGTGCTAGGGCCACTGCAGAAAGATTTCGCTCACAGGAGAACGGGATCGACCACTAGCTTTGGTCTTCGGAGCCTCGTATGACTCGGTAACGTCGTCTGAGATAGTAAAGTGTTGACCATGGTTGACCCAATCAGGATCCGCGCTCTCCTCCGCCTCATCTCGCTCCTTCTTGACGTGAACCGCTTTGAAACCCTCATCGACGGCATCATCGACGGCATCATCGACGGCATCATCGACGGCATCATCGACGGCATCATCGACGGCATCATCAACCCCATGCTTGACTGCGTCGTCGTTGTAGCCCAGGCTTTTTCTCTTCTCCATGACAGAATGGATTAGCTCTGTCCACTCATGATCGTTCGCACCAATCAAGCTGTCAAAGAACTGGGCTTTGATGTCGCGCTGCATAGCTCGTGTGGCATTTCCTTGAATGATTCTCGTCATCTTCGCCGCATTGTGTTCCGCCGTACGCGCCAGAGCCTCAATCTCAAAGTCCTTGGGGTTTAGAATCAATTGTTTCCGTGCTTGTAACACTTTGGCCTTTTCGAGTTCTTGAACCCCTTGGGTTAGCGAACTTTCCTTGGCGAGTGATTCAACTAACGCCGCTGCAGCCCGAGCATGCGCTGACGTGGCCAGCGTATGCTGCTTGAGAGTGTTGTCATATTCGATCTGTGCGGCTTGTAATCGCACTGAACACTCGTCCAGTCCGCGTTTGGACTCGCTTTCAATTTTAATGAGCCTCTCGACGGCTCCGCGATGTTGCATTGTTCGATTCTTTGCTATAGTGAGCGAATCTGCAAGATGACGATCCCGGTTCTGTGGGCCATTAGCAGGGTCATGCAAAGTCGACGAGTATATCATAGGTTTTGGTGTTCGGCTATTGCTCTGCAGAGAAAGCGGCACTGCATTGACTCGTGTCCAAGAAGCCATGCTGAGAGATCAGTTTGATGATGAGGCTCTTGACTGGGCCGAGTTCTGTAGCTTCCTCAGAGCCAGGGATTATGCGGTTGATGACAGGCTGCTGGCGGATTGTGCTAGCTGAGTTTGGACTGCCGTTGGCTATCACGGGTTGAAGTCGATATTAGAGAGAAATCTAAATAGGTCAAGGGAAGAAGGACAGAGATCGACTGTCGTCTGGGTCAGACTGTAGCCTGCGGAACGGAGAGTGAAGAGCAAGACCAGGTGAAGGGAAGAGTCAAAATGTTACTCAGTCACTCACTGCTTGAAAGAGAGGATGAAAGAGGACTCATGGTCACACGGTCTTCCGGTTAACAGAGGAATACACCGCTAGAAGAGCCGTACTCTGGCCACCAAGTAAAGCTCAACCTTGGTTGTTTAGAAAGAAACATGCTGAATTTCTGACGCTGTTGACTTGGTTTGGACCTCAGGACCACCCCTTGAAAGGAGAAGCATTGTGCAGGTATCGGGGCTCGATGTTCCGTTCCTTCTGCTCAAGTTTTTTCCCTTACGGCTTTGAAAGGAGGGCATAGTGCTTCAAGCCCAAATATCGGCGTGAATGTTGGTGCCAGAGATCTTACCGTGAAGCTCGAACTGAAACCTATTCATCTTTGGTCAAGCGAGCGTGTGTAGAAGCCCCGAGATTCGTGACGATGTATAGCGCTGAGTGGAAGACATAATTTGGTCGGCAAATCTTCGGGGAAACAAAAGGTCGAATGCAATGATTGCATCAGAGAATTGACATCCTGTTGAACTTTCATCGCAGAGATTGAGATAATCTCGTCTCCACGTAAAGGCCGATCAGCCACGCCCTCGATTTCTTCGGTCATCATCAAAATGCATCGTTCCATAGCTCGGTGCACTACATGTCGAGTGTCGCTGCTCGATGCCTTCACGTCTCTCGCTGGAGTCTCCTTACCAGCATCTACAAGAAAACCAGGGATACTACAACAAATCCCACGACAATACCGTGTCAAAAGCCCACGATACTTCAGTCAATTTGCACGCTTGAGGCAATCTGACAGCCCTGCCCCAGAGGCCGACTCAGTCGAGACGCCGGCGACTTCGACATTCATACCCTGGTATCTTCAGGTAGAAGATCCTGCACCACCAGTCTCTCACACCACACCACAAGATCTCCTCCGACAAGAGATTCCACCGCTACCTGCAAACCCACCATCGATCCTCTACCCTGTCCTCAACCACCTGTCTACGCAAATAGGACTGGACAACCTCGTTCTTCTTGACCTGCGAGACATCAATCCGCCGCCGGCACTGGGCTCAAACCTGCTCATGATCATCGGCACAGCACGTAGTGTCAAACATCTCAATGTTTCGGCGGACAGATTCTGCCGGTGGGCGAGGAGAGAGTTCAAGCTCCGACCCTATGCAGATGGACTACTGGGGCGCAACGAATTGAAGTTAAAACTGCGGAGGAAGGCGAGGAGACTCAGACTCGCGCGAAGCGTGGGCAATACATTGGTCGACGACAATGCCGACGATGGCATCACTACTGGCTGGATCTGCGTGAACATGGGGGCTATCGATGTCGACATCGACGTCACCAACCTAGCTGAGTCTCAACAGTTGGAAAAAGACGATTTCCAAGAAGGGGATGAACCCGAAGACGAAGAGGAATACAGCAACCCGCCAGAACCAGAGCTCCCCACCAACAACGCCGACCCATATATTGGATTCGGAAGCAAAATCAATTTGCCACGTATTGTAGTGCAGATGTTCACAGAAGACAAACGCAACGAGATGGATCTGGAGGGACTCTGGGACGTTCGCAATACGAGGTTGGGTCAGAAGGCAGACAAGGCAGATGCCGAGTTCGAAGTCGGCTTTGAATCTGCGCGTGACGACGCCGACGTTGATCGAGAGTCGAAGACGAATTCTCTCGAGGTCGACGCAGCGCAGGAGGTCAGGAAACAAGAGGTGGAGAAGTCTTGGGAGGAGAGTACTTCTCAGATCGCCGAGGAGGTAGAAAACTCCAAGAAGAGAGAGGGCGAAGATGAGTCAAAGCCCCTGGCAGGAATGGGTGCCACTTAGACAGACGACATTGCTGTCAATTCGTCCTTGTATTATCAGTAAAACCCTGTAGCAATACAACAGCATGAATCTTGCACGCCCAAATGTTCTTTCTTAGCTTCCGTAATAGCATTTCTCCTTCCCATGATGCTGTTGGACCATGCCTTGAGCGTTCGTGTTCCAGTCAAGAGCCAACTTTTTTTATGCACAGCCATATAACGTCCCACAACGCCACTCATGCCGATACACACACTCTCTCGTTCCGATGCCCTCTCGTCTAGGTCGTGACACACTCATTCCAAACTCGGGCCCAACATAACGACACTGAACCTCAACTCACCACCACCTGCCTCTTCCTCCCTCCTCAAAAACGCCTGAACACCCAACTCTTGGCCCTTCTCACTCAGCACGTCCTCGCCTTCGGCCAGCACACCTCTCGCCAACGGCCCCTTCCTCCTCCCGTCCAACTCCCACAACGTGCCCTTGTCGTCCTTGACAAACGCGACAAAATGTAAATCGACATTACTCTCGGCCTCGGGAGCCTCTGTGTCACCTCTCGCGGCGGCCTCAGCGTGCGCTGCCTCCAACGCCTCGCTGCGGTATAACAGATCTGCACGGTCGATCGGTGCCAGCGGGATCGCCTGGTCGATTAGGTCCTGTAGAGCGGAGCCGGGTGTCACAAAGGGCCGGACTTCGGCATTGGTCACGGCGTGCAGCAGGCCGATGAGCCCGCAGGCGTTGCGGATGGTCTGCTTGAACCACAAAACGGGTTCGTCGGGTCCGGAGCCCGTGTATTCAGTCTTGGACGAGTCTTCTTGTGTCCGGAACTTCTCGTACGTCGATGTGATCGGGAACACGAGGAGGAGTGCGTAGGCTGGTCGTGGGAGGAAGGCTAGGAGGGAGGGTTCCGTGAGGGAGTAGACGTCGTGGAATGACAGCGCGGGAGACAGGCCTAGCGATTGGACTAGCGATGTCATGACCTCTGGGTTGTTTTCTGTAGCGTATTAGTGTCAGAAGACGTATAGGTCCTGGCGTTTGGATTGCCAGCATCGAGTATTCGTTCTTACCGAGCGGCACAAAGGCCTTGTTTGTTGCGGCGGGATCCGCCATCTCGTAACCAGTCTTTTCCGTGATTCTTGTTGGTGTTTGTGATGATGATTGTGACGGGAGAAGTGGACGCAGAGAAAGGGAAAGCGCCGATATGGCTCTGTTGAGTGTCCAGTTTAAGATGGATGGTAAGTGAGTAGAGAAATACTAGACAGAGTGTATGAGTTGGTCATGAAATGTCTGGAGAAGACGTGGGGCAACTTTTTACACAGAAACACGACGAGATGCCCCTCGGCCTTTTGGGGTAACTTTTGTGTGTCACCATTCTTACTAGGTATTCCAGGTACGCAAGATCCCCTATCATACACGTGAATGCAAGGTACGAACGTCCCCTCCTGCAATGCTCCCGGGGTATGCTAGCTATGGTAGCTTCAGCTATTTACGCTGGGAGATATGCTTAGTCATCCTGGTTTTACTCAGTCGGCCGTCCTTTGGTCCAGGTCTAGTCTCAGGATTTGGCGAGGACCATGTCCGATAGCACAACTCTCCTTCTTTGCAAATAGAGGATTCGACCTATTCTGACAGTCGATCGAGATAGTCTATCCAGACTGTATTGTATAAATAGTATAAACCCACACTATAGAAATGGTTTCTCTTATCTCAGTCCTGCACTCTTCTCTTACAACTGTGCAGAACCTGTTGTCTAAAATGTATATATGACACAAGGAAGCGAGCATCGATAGACCCAAAAGGACCAAGGGAGGTCTAATCTAGTCCAACTTGGAAGGCTCGGCACCGTCTCTCTTCAAAGGAGTGCCGCCGCTACCGCTCTCGCTACCAGGTCCAGAACCGGAGAATGGTACACCTTCATGCACGGTGCCGGTGCCAGTGACATGACCATGTTCGACCATCAGATCATCCCAGTGCACGTCGCTGAGATACTTGAAGTCCAAACCTCTGAGCTCGTCTTCGTCTTTAGCTCGGATGTGGCATCCGGGGATCTTATTAATGATGAACAGCAGGATGCAGGAGACGACGAAACTCCAGGCTGCGCATGTGGTTGCCGCTGCGAGTTGGTATCCGAGTTGGATCCAGTTGTGTTCCCACCAACCACCAGCGTAGGCTGCGCCTGAGACTCCGTCCAGAGCAGGCACCCATGATGCGGCGAAGAAGCCTGTCAGGAGATCCCCAACGAAGCCGCCGACTCCGTGAATTGCGAAGATATCAAGGCCTTCATCGATGGACAAAAGGTACTTGTACTTGTTGGTGTAGAAACAGCAGATGGATGTCAGCAGTCCTACGAGCGCGGCGGTATAAACAGGGACTAATTCAAGAATGGTCAGTCATTGCTGCATTCCATGTGAGGGTCAGGTATTGAACCACTTACCAAAACCGGCTGCGGGTGTGATACCCACCAATCCAGAAATGATACCGGAGCAGAAGCCGATGATACTGAATTTGCCGCTGTAGAAGTATTCGAGAAGAGCCCAGCCAATTCCGCCACCACACGCAGCAAGATTGGTGTTGACTACAACGTAGATTGATCGGATTGAGAGATTGGCAGTACTGGCGCCTGTGATTTTCATGTTAGCAAACCCTTCTACTTCTTTATATCATTGAGTACAGTCCACGTTGGACATACCATTGAATGCGAACCATCCAAACCAGATGAAGCAGGTACCAATACCAACTAAAAATGGGTTGTGAGGCTTATGGTGGATGATCTTGAGCCTCTCTTCCTTGCTATGGTCGGAAATCCGGGGTCCCAACATCAAACTCCACGCCAGCGCCGAGAAACCGCTGGCAATGTGCACGGGACCAGACCCAGCGAAATCGTAGACTCCCAATTGGTAAAGCCAACCGTTAGGGTTCCATTCGAAGTAGGCCAGGATATAGTAAACAAAGGTCGTCCAGCAAAGCAAGAACAGCATTGACGGAAAGAGGCGGCCACGTTCAAGCATTGCGCCAGCCAAGATCATGGCTGTCGCAGTGACGAAAGTGAATCCGAAGCAAGCGTACAAAATGTCAGGGATGTCGGAGTTTGCCAACGATGGTTGAGCCAAGACGTTGTGAAGAGCGGCAAGCGACACATTTCCCAGCATGGGATTCGTTGTATGCGACTGGTATAAGCTATAGCCGTAGATCCAGAATTGAATACCACAGGCGCAAGCACAGAAAAGTGATTGGAAGACCATGGTCAATGCTGATTTACGCCTCTGCATACCGGCGTACAGATAGCCGATAGCTGGGGTAATCTGCCAGCATAGAATCGTGCATACCAAAATCCAGCAAAGGTCGCCCTAGATTGAAATGTCAGACGAATGTCATCTCCTCGTCGATGAAGCTTATGCTGTTAGGAACGAACCTTGTCGTATGGTGCATTGAGATCTTGTGTAATAGGATCACCACCCTGGGGGTTAACACTGTAGTCAGGCCATTCCGTGATTGGAATGATTTCGTCCGACATGGCGATATCAGAGGATTATGCTTCAAGACACAAGCCTAAGGTGTAACTCGAAGGTCGCCAGGAAACTTGGCCAGAAAATTCGAGGGAAGTCGACCGCGGGAAAGAGAGTGGATGAAGGAGAGAAAAGAAGTGTTTTGGGATACCCAGTCCAAGTGATGATATATCTATGAGGATGGAAGTCAGTGGTACCAGGTACCGAGCGTTCTCCTTGTCGCGAGGGCTTCGTGCTAATCGATACTAGTCGGCCACCCTCGAGAAAGAGCCAAGAGATAGACACTGATAGTCCTAAGACCTAAAACGGAAACCTTACCCAGAGGTGACATGATTATCTGGGTTCAATCTGTGATGGAACGTGGCTCAGACGAGATTCCAGCGGACTTATGCATCTGAGCCTGTGCTTTGCCCAAACCTTTGACTGGTATGATCCCTCTTACCCTCGAACGAATAGTATACAGTCATTTGACTGAATATCACCATCGTGAGCCATGGACAGTGCTTCCCGCCGAATCTGAGATCGTTCAACGGTTGATTACACATTGGTCCAGACACTTGCCCCAGATGAGGGAATCCGCTTGAGGTGGAGCGTCATAGGCACTCTAGCCTCAGGGAACGGCACTAGGTAGAGACCACCAGACCGCGTGGCATTCCACGGGTCCCGTTGCTCGCATGACAAGACATTTAGTTGGGATTTCGGTCTCATGTCCTGGACGACGTGCACATCGTGCAACGTGTGCTGCAATCTTGATCTGCAACAGTACTTCGTATGGCTTGGAATTCCACCGCGAGGGAAAGCATGAATTGGCACAATTATTCAAAACATGTTCCTTATCAGTGGAGCATCAAATGCCAAGCTCTTGGCATAAGTTCCGCCAGCGAGGCTGAGACGGATGACTGGATGAGAGGCCAGGAGATTGCAGGTTGCAGATAGGGAGGTACCTCTTCCACGCCCGTAAGGTCTTCCAAGAGCCTTGGTTGCCCCTTGGTATGGTCTTGGTTTTGGCTTATGGGGGCGGGATCCTCCATGTTTCGATCGTTGCCATACGGAGTAGACTCTGGTTATCGTCGTGCTCAGGCCCCGAGTCGGCTATCCATTATTAATTGTAAAACTGACCCATCGTCTCCTCAAGAGCGTGTGCCTGATACAAGCTCAAGACTGTGGGATATTAGGCGGAGTAAGAAGCTTACATGGTAGTCATCATTCACCTGTCTCTATTCTCACATGTGGCAAGAATCGAGACGACGCCGTTGTCCGGCGTGACCGGCCCTCTCTATTGGATATAGGCAACAATGTATCCTGGGGACAATTCCTAACTTTTCAATGCACGTGCAAGAAAACGTGGCGGAATCTACGATCGCCTTGTCGTCTTCGGATCGGCCGGGAAACATTATTGGAACATCAAAAGACCGTGAGTCCACCAGCGATACGGAAGGTGTGCGACTGTCAAGTGCCTGGTAGTACCCGGGCATGCTAGGTAGGTAGCAGGTACTCTGTACATGTTCTGCCGCATTCAGTGCCTGCGTTCAGTGGACTGCTGGATCGGAACCGCCTGGGTAGCTGCAGATATGGCGTTCACAATAATCATCGTGCCGACGTGTACCTGTGGCCACGTCTGTCTACCAATGAGATCGTGTAGATATCGCAGCTGCAACCGCGGCTTGAATACATCCAACATCTTGAGGACTTGTGTGGTACTGTCATCAGAAGTAGGTACAGTTGGATCAGGACATGTGGGCCTTCCGACCCATCGCTTTTGGCATTGGAGCCAAGCTCAAGTTTACGCAAGCTTAAGATGCTGTGAGATTGTAAATTGCAGATAACAGTTCATGATTGTGTACGGAGAATGTTCGCCAAAGGCTCAGTTTCCAATCTTACCTAGGTACAGTACCTATAGCTGTCTGAATACTCCTTCAAGGTCGCGAGCTGTCGCGCAACACAATCCGTTTTCTCATGCGAGTACTTCAGCTTGGGATTTTCTGACAAACAAGTCTACTCGACGATTACTTGAGTCGTCCCACCCATTCAGAATTTTAGAACTGTGATGTACTCTATCGTACATAAAAAGCCACATACTCCAGATGATCGTCAGCAGTCATATTGTCAACTGCTTCGTGGTATGTACCAAAGGTCGCAAAAAGCTCTTTCCGGGCAAATTCCTGTTTCACGTGACAAATTCAAGCTTTCCAAGCTACTTCCAAGCAACGTGCGAATGTGTCAAATCTGGAGTTATTTCATGCTCCGGCGGCATTGATCCTCCATACCCGGCTGCAGTTGGGTTCTGCTCGAAGCCATAGGGTAAGCCAAAGCCATGATGCCAATTTTCAGTCTTCCAGTGTAGCTGGCCTTGTGTTCATGTAGCACAATTACCAGTCGCCTCACTTGGTAGAGACTTTAACACAAGTGCCCGTTTCCAATAGTATATCTCTGCCGATGTTGATCCACATCAGGTCATATGAGCTGTGCGTGCCGCTGACAGTACTGAAGTAGATTTCGGTATGCAGTGCCTTCCAACGGAGTCAGGAAATCGGTGGTGTCCCAAGACATAACGTTTCGTTTCGCTGAGACCTTAGTCTACCACGATTACCCTTATTCGTTTGCCGGTTGCTCTGAATGGTGTGTCCATCGTGCATGTTTTCCAGGTTTGACAATGTCGATGTCAATAATTCGGTTCACTTGTAATGAAATAAAGGCCCAAATTGGGCCAATCTTTTGTCTGTTCAGCCCACACCGAGATACCATTTTCCTCGCTCATATACGAAAAAGCTGGTGGCAGACATCGGAATGATCTTCACATAACCGATCGAAAGCCCGACAAAAAATCCTCTCCAACCCCTTTCCCTAAATATCCGGCGCGCTGTTTCGGCGATACTTAGCCGATGGCCGTCACCAATCGCACCGCCAACCTGCATACGACGTCGAATGACCTCGAGAGGATATGATGCAGTCTGAGATATCAGACCTGCTAATGCACCTGAGAGAAGCTCTGCCGGAGCGTTCAGTTGAACACGCTGGTACCTTTTCTTCGAGTTTGCCTCTGAGGTTTCTACCGGTGGAATGCCTGAGATCGCGGTGGATCTCAAAACGGTGTAGGGCGCCAAAGCAGGATGCCTGAACCAGTCACCAATTGTATCATGAGTCAAAAAAGACATGCCAGCATATGGAAGCATTCCAAGCATAGTTGGAGAAAAGCCACGATAAAAATTAGCCAATCCAGATTTAGGAATTGCCTGATGAGCAATATTAGAGGCGGCTGCAACGGGACCGTTTGCCACGAGTGGTTCTGGATGACGTGGTTGTTCGCGATATATCTGTCGGCATATGCGAGACAGAGACGACCTCGAATCGTTTTTCGTCTCAAATGCTAATCGGACGCGCACGACTTCGAGGGGATATGTGAAAAAGACAGAGGTGATTCCCGCCAGAGATCCGGAGATAAATCTTCGTACAGGTGTCTCGTGTGCCTTGTCTGGTATGACGATTGCTCGAATCTGTTCATAGGCCAGAAATTTGATACCGGCGTAGGGGAAGACTCTGAGGAGCGTGGCTGAATGGCCACGAAACAGGCCCCGGACCCCGGAATGCTGATTTATGTCTCGCATCGCCGTGACAACGCCGAACCAACTCCCGGTATACTTGGCGAATTGCGGGTTTGAGGCCTGGAAAAGGATTTTGACTCGATCGAGGGGACCGACGACGGTTTTGGCCTGTGACTCTTGTTAGTGTGTTGCCCTGATGTATGGTAAGCTGTGAGAGTGGGCGACCAACCGCGCATCCTGCAAGTCCACCTGCGAGACCTGTCCTCGCGATATAATCCCAACTCCTCTTGTCTAGCTGCTTGCCCTGAGAATTCAGAGGAGGGCGTCGTGTCACCGCGGCATCGTCCTGATTATAGGTTCTCTTGCCCGGGGGCTGTGGTAAAGGCTCCTCGAGCAACCTCGCGGGACTTGAGCTGTCCATCTCTGATGGTTTTGAGGTTGGTGGTATTGTTGCTGCATGGCCTGTGCCTCGGGTAGGCATTCACTGGCACCTAGATCATTGCGGACTGACAGAATGCGGTGGACCAGGCAGAGAGTAATGAGGATCAGAAATCAACGGGCAAAGAACATGTTGGAACTGTGACGTGGGAGGGGAAAGATTGATGCGGAAAGCAAAGAATCCCGTCAGTCGTAGGTACGCCCGAGGAGCCTTGGATCGAACCCGGCCCGTTGCCCGATGAAATCTCGGCCCTTGATTAAGTGACCTATTACATGCCTATGGTTAGTAGGCACCTATAGGCTACTAGGGACTCAGGGAGTACTAAGGGCTCACGGCACTTTAAGGCCAACTTCGTACTCACTAACATTGTACTCCGTACTCCGTACTCCGTAGTACTCCGAAGTCACGAGTTGCCGGGTCACACACAGTTGGGCCTCGGATGTTCGTTCTCAAGCCTCCCAAGAACTCCTCGGGCAAGGTCGAGGACCCCACGTATTCGTGGTACTTTTCCTGCCAAATTGCCACCACATCGTCGGCTGGTGGGAAACGCCTCCGGATCTCGCACCCATCTTTCTCTTTCGTCGTGATTATCAATTCATTAGATTTACAAGGCTTGTGACTCGTGCAGTGTATTGTTTGGCCGCCTTATGGCTACCCGGAGAAATAGCCCGAGGACGCTATGTGCGGCTATCCACGGATGGCCGACTGCTCGGTTGACACGTGCATCATCCTTACGATTCGAGGAGAGGTATGGTCTAGCAGTATAACACTTCTTTCGTACTCTAACTTGTTAGTGTATCGGACTGCTTATATACATGGTCTCCCAAAACCTAGAACGGCGATATGGAGTAAAACTTCAGGGTGAGACCATTTTAGTGTCATGTTATATTCATTTTATGGTATGGTTGTGATATCTACCCAGCCATCCCCCTACTACATCATAATACATTCGCTCGTATGTGAACCTCAATAGCTTCTACTAGTACATACTGCGGGACTGGTCATTATTCTACCCCCATTCCCACCACCATTAACCATTATTGTTTGTACTGGAAATCTTACTTGCCACAGACAGATTCGAAGTCTGTAGACTTAATCGATTGCGTTGTTTCCTGGAATATGTCGATGTCGATGTCAACGTCGATGTCAGCGTAGCCCTTCGAGGCAACTCAGCCACCGCAGGAGGAGTGCTGCCAGGCGAGAGCCCGGGCGAGATAGGTTCTAGAACGGGTACAAATGTAACATTTGGTTCTGAACTTCTTGTCCGTGAATGAGATACTTTTGGCGTAGCTGGCTTGTCTGGACTTCTCGAGCGTGTGCGCGTTCGTGTCACAATTGGTGACAGGGTTTCTGAAAAGGTGCTTGTCCCCATCCACACACTGTCATTCCGGCGCCGGCCCTCCGCTTCCCACCAGTGAGGGTTGCGTCTGGCCACGGGAGGTGGCTTTACTTCCACGAATACCTCTGGTTGTGAGGAGCCTTGTTTCTCAGGGCAGTGTTTCTGTATAAAGGCTTTGCTCTGACGCCGTAAAAATGGAATGGAGAATTTCGAGCTTTCTTCGATTTTCCTCCACGGCTTTTCTCTCCATGAGAACAAAACGCTGTCCACACAAGCTTGGAGAGCAAGGGATATTGTTTGGACCATTGACAGCCAGAAAATCGGATGTGCGACATAATAGTCGTTATAATTCAAGGCATGGGCGGCGAAGGGGAAACTCCACATCAGTATATATACGAGTGGGTAAATGAAGAGATAACGCAGTTGCTTGCGAATGGCCGCCCTCGTCTTTTGTACTTGTTCGTTGCTGCCCTCTCTAAGTCTAGGGATAGGTTGGACCTCATTGTTGGCTTGAGGGCCGGCCCCGTCATCTTCGGCTTGCTTGATGACTGGTGGGTTAGAAGCATCCAATTTCGCGTGATTGACCGACCCTCGTCCCGAAGGCAGCTGCGTCTCGTCCGACCAAAGGCTACCATAGCGAGAAGGGAAGTTTGCAACCTCAGTCTCACTCAATGGTTCAGTCCCATTGCCTTGTAAGGGCCGCGAAGTAATGAAGTTGACGTTATCCCATGGATGCAGAGAAGGTCGGCGGGACGGCGAATTGTCATTCTTCTGTGTTAACGGTATTTGCTGTTGAGAACCTAGAGCTGTGGTAGGTGCCGATGTTGATGTTGATGCTGGTGCTGCTGCCGGCGCCACATCGGTGTTATTCAGAGAGGGTCTGCCGTCTAGATCTTGAGACTGTCCCAAGAAACTAGACCTGTGTCTGGAATTTGTGCGTGACTTCGAATCGTAAGACGAGTCGGTCTCGCCAAGATTTTCGAATCCACGAAATTTATAATGTACATAGACGTAGATCCAGATGTACATGATGAGGATCATGCTGATGATGAGATAGCGGGGAACCCATGATAATGCCAGTCGATACCAGAAGGGCCTTTTGGGCAGGTAGCAGAAGGTCCCTGCCGTAACGTAGCCTTCTTTCGTATTGACAAAAGCAAGGCTCGCTGCAAGGAGGGGTGGGCCCAGCCACAGCAGATAGATCCAGTTCCGCCAGCGATATAGACCGCCTTCGCCGACACCGCTCGTGGGCTTCATGATATAGATGATGGAATGAAGGGCGATAATGAAGATGGCCATGTCTGACGACTCAATCGCAAACAGAAGAAGGAATCCACTCGCCTGGCAGAAATTCGAGTGACTTTGGACTGGTCCCCTCACAAATACAACCACTGGGAATACAAAATACCAGAACGCTTTGCAAGTATCGCTGATGATCAGGAACATAACCAGGCGATGCCGGAAGCTCCTCCTCATCAACAGAAACCATCGCAAGGCGACCAGGACGGCTAAGAGGCTGATACATGCACATGTTAAGGCGACAATGTAAATGGCTCTGGCTTGGGTGGGGGTGAATGAGCCTCCAGCCTTTGCTTCCAAACTGGCAATTGAATTAAGAAACTCTTCAGCTTTTGGAAGATCGACCAAGTGTGCGGTTTGATTTCCGGAGAGAAAAGTCGACATGCTCTTATTCTCGAATTTCTGCGATGGTGAACCTGTCGGGAAAACCCTATCGCTGCGACATCCCTGAATCGGGTCGACTACCTTGTCTTTTGGGACTTGCGTGCTGATTAGTATGCTCGAGATGTATGGAGGAAGATAAGAAAGGCTTGTGAGGGCGATTCAAAGACGAAAATTGAGGGTTAGGTCGGCCAGAGATTTCGCAGAGGTTCAAGAGACGAGAGGTCATGCTCAACTGTCTCGTACGGCCAATTTCTTGTGGTTCATGCCAAAGTGAGAGGATGAGAAAAGGGTATTCAGTGGCGGCAGAGATAAACATTGAAAGCCCAGAGGCCTGTGGGCCCCTCCATTGTGATGCTTCCTTACCGTCAAAAGGTATGTGATACTAATGCATGGGCCCAGTGCATTGTACACACAATAGTGGATAACACGCTTCCGGTGACAGGACGGGCCTTGAAGCTCTGCATGCATCATTGGTAACAACGGGCAAAAATCTGTTATAAGAAAGGTCCGACCAATGTGACGCTTTGGTATGCGCATTGTCCATCTAGGAGTCCGTGTTGATGGAGAAAGCGAACATGATCTTCTGAAGCGAGAAGTAGTAGACGTGACAACCTCCCCAATTCAGATGGCGCTAGGCTGATTTGGGCCGGACTTACGTATTGTTCGGCGAAAGTCCCTTTTCGACGAGATACACGAAGACCTTGGCCCCTCAATACCTTAACTACTAGGTCCTTCGCTAAGTAGAATGCTACCTAGGCACCCAGGTAAGGTCAAGGGGTACCAGGGACCCTAAAAGAAATGCCTAGAGACACCCATAAGGCACCTAAACGGTAGCCACACATTTCTGGACATCAATCTGAAATGTTCATCTCCGACCTGCGACTTCCTTCCTTGGTCTTCGCCCATCATCGACTCTCTATCAATCGGGCAGGTACTCACTCTAATTATCATCCTCGTTCTCCTATGGAAATTGCTTCTACCTTCTGATCTCGTGGGTTGGGCTCGGTTCATTTCCATCTTTGAGACCCATCGACACCCACTTCTCCCAGTGTCAATGATCTGGACCCGCTCATGTCCGCGGAAATAATTAGACCAGTATCGACAATGATTGCTCAATGAGCCCATATTGGCACGCCTAAAGAAAAGTCTAACTGGCAGGGCTTCGAAAGAAAAGCAGAGCATCTTTACCGATATTGACAGATGATTCTGTAAATGCATTGCATTGATGGCCTTGGCACTTTTTCAACGACGAGTCTCGAGACCCCGGCGAGCCCAGTGCTTTGATGAAGAACTCAGCGCAGTTATTTCATGATGATGATCATAATGTCGTCCTCGTGGACATCCCATCTTCGCTGCAACATGCTCAACAAAGTACCTATGTCCCTATTTCTTGTCCGGCAATCACCCAGCCTTTTCCAAGTAGTGAGCCGGGAGGTGAGAAGAGACGAGCTATCCTCGCCACAATCCCGGCCGAAGAACTGGCATATCACTCTTCTCTACAGGTGTACATTAGAGAAGCACTGAGGCTTATCCAAACCGACTTCATCGACGGCCAAGGAGGAAGCTGGCACGTGCGACGGCAGGAGCATTCTCGGCCAAATAAAAGTCGACGAGGGTTACCGAACGAAATGGCACGAGCCTCTGTTGAAAATTCCTACGAATCAGCAACACCACAGCTGTTGGTCCCTGTGCCTATAATTCTGTCAACAACGGAGCCGCGCAATGAGTTTCCTTCACAACGTGCCGTGTCTAACGTCGTTGTGCACAATCCAGGACCATTTTCATCGGCGATCAGCTTTACATCGAATATTGATACTGGCTGTCTCATTCCTCCTCGAGCCACATTTCTATGTGCTACACTAGATGCGGGCTCTCCAAGCTTCGACCAGGGCTCTCGAACGTTGCAGACTCCCAATGCGCCGCTCTTTGACTTGATACTGATGGACCCGCCTTGGACGAACCGCTCCGTAAGACGGTCCAACCATTATCACACAGCCGAACGACAGGCAGGTGATCCGTTCGAGGAGGCAGTGCAAATCGTTCAGCATCATGCGAAACCCGAGGGGTTGGTGGCCATATGGATCACCAACAAAAGGTCCATCCATGCTAGCGTGTTAAATACGCTCTGTGCGCTGCATTTGGAATTGATCGAAGAGTGGGTCTGGATCAAGGTCACTGCTAACGGAGTTCCTGTGACGCAACTGGACGGCATATGGCGAAGGCCTTACGAGATATGTCTGATCTTTCGACATGGTTGTCCACCGATCGGAACTGGGCCTCGCCGGCGAATCATTGCTGCTGTGCCTGATGTACACTCTCGTAAGCCTAGTCTCAAGACTCTCTTTGAGTTGCTCCTGCCTCCTTCATACCAGGCACTCGAGCTCTTCGCTAGAAGCTTGACTGCTGGTTGGTGGTCATGGGGCGATGAAGTCCTCAAATTCCAGGATGAGAGTCTTTGGCTTGATCCGTCAAGCACCCAGTAAGTCAGTGGAAGACGTGAAGCAAATTAGAGACGACCATGTACACACCCTGCATAATACTCGGCTATACTTGATTGCCACAGTTCCTCTGTGACATTTTAGTTTTCCACTATAAGTCACTCCTGAGTCGGTGACGGGTTCTATCTCCAATCAGATAGAACATATGTCTCGAGACTGCACCACTTCCGACACACGGTTGCAGCTTATGAGGCGAGCGCGTCTAGATCGTGTATGTATTGTATATACATTGTATATCTCATTAAGACCCGACAATCCACCATGCAATTGTCGTGAGACATGGTTTTATCAGCCATCTCTTCCCAGTGACGGATCTAGTCTACTACACAACCAGACTCGGAGCACAAGTCTCAAACCTACTATTTCATGGCCTCGTAAGCGTCCAATCTTGTTTTCGGTGTCAAAGATCGTTATAGGACAGGTGAGTACACCCAAAAACCTCGCCATCCCCGGGTCTTGGCCCCGTTCTAGATAACCAAGTGGCCGACCATCACTGTGGTCCCTGACATGAAAGGTTACTCCTCTTTCAGAAAATACATTCGAACATGCCGACCTGGGGGATTTGAAAGACAGGTATTCTCATTCGTGCAACCGAGGCGGTCGCGGATGTGCAAGGGATTGTTTAATGCGGTGCAATGCTCATGCAATCAACTTGTCGTGTCTTTCGTTACAAATGGGCTGCGGTTCGTCTGCTGTATTAGGTCGGAAAGCGACAGCTGTTACGCACCAAGGCTACTCGGACACTGTCGTCGCGGATGGAGGCAATTTTCGTACTGGCGACGGACAACGTGTGCCACAAACGCGACTCACCCCCTCTATGACAGAGAATCCGGGCAAGTCATGATTCAAGGGCTCGGAGAGCCACACTTAGGCTTCGCAAATTCGTTGGTGCTGTTCCAGATATTACTCTCTTCCTAACCTTTCGCCTTCATCCCACGTCATCTCGTGGGCGGGTCGATAACATTCCTTGCCATCAGCATCCTTATACTTCAATTTGGGGTTTCGCAAGGTGTCATTTACTCCACCAAGACTGGTATATCCTTCGTCATACATGGTACAATACTTCAATGGTCCACCAGTTTCGAGATCCTTGAGATATGACGAGCGTAGGAAACACCATATTTCTGACAAACGCCAATCGATGACCGGATGGACTCGCATGAATGACGGCCAGTTGTGGTCCGTGGGGTCGAAATGAGTGAGGTGACCACCGTGGGGATCGGTGCGGCGTGTGCCGACAAATATGGCGCGCACAGAGGGATGGGCCGAAAGGTAGAGGGCGAAGGCATCCCGAAAGGAGATGGTAGGCTTTTGGGTCGGGAAGGGGAGGTCATGCTGCGATGTTGACGAGTCAAGTTTGGGAGGCGGGGTTGTGAGTGGTGGATTAGAATGGGAGCGGTGTTTTTTGTGCGGCCCAGGATTCGTAAGGATATGGACTAAATCAAGGTGGTAGAGGCGCGAAGAGTAGTCGACAAAGGACGATACCGAAGGAAAGGGATCAGGTGGTTTGGCATATATGGAAGGGATGGTGGTGGGGAATGGTCTGGCTTCTCGTCGGTCCGAGGGACGAGTGAAATGACTGTGTAAGGCTGCGAGATAGATGATCAAAAGGACGAGACAGTCTTTTCCGCCATTGTAGGATAGAGAGACATGTTCGAATCTATAAGTCCGAGATTAGGTTTCATTACAATGTGTAACAAGCGAGAGGCCGGCAATGGAAGGGTGTTTGGCTATAACTTACGTGTACTGATCTAAAGCATTTTCTATAACGGCCCATGCTATGCGAGTTTGCTCTTGAGTTCTTTTTGTTATATCATCAGAAGGATCAGAGGAGAGAAAGGCGGTGACTTGAGAGTATATGTTGGCGCAAACGTCTTGCAATGTATGTGATGACGGTAATAAGGATGTCAGTGATGACGGCGGGGATGTCTCGCAGGACACATCGGCTTCTCCATGACCTGCGGCGGAAAGCGAGCCGTTGGTCATGGGGGCTTTAGGCGGCAGCGATGTGATGTCAGTCATGGTGAAGGCATGGATAGCAATATCTATATTTTTAGATGAGATAGGAAATCAAAGGGGGACATGGGTGGGAAAACTCGAACAAGGAATGAAGGATTGCTAGTGGTACAGGAAATTGTGCAACAGATGTCGCAGTGAAAGTCGGAGAAGCAGATGGACCAAAATTCTAATTGACTATTTAGTTCGTTCTCGGAGAAGGAGTGAGGCGGAGTACCTAAACTGGCACACAAGTATTCCCAGTAGATGCCTACGGAGTAGTAGGCGAACCACCCGGCAGGCTGATGAGGCTACAAATCTAGAAATGTCACATGACCAGGATGCCGAGGGCCGCAAGTCGACCGACCGGAACGGCATGCTAATTGGCGGAATGAGGCCAGCAAGGCACTGAAGCATCTCTCTCGGTCTCTGGTGCAGTGAGTCTGCCGCTCCCCGCGTCGGGAAAACGTCAACTTCCGACGACGACGGCGGAAGACAGGATAGCCGCGGTCTAGACCTCCAAGAGTATGTACAGAGGACGTACGGCCCAGGCACCCTAGGCCTCTAAACGGATCCCTAGGCACCATCTTCAGCCCTGTTTAGCCCCTAGAGTACCTACCTCAGGCGTGCTCAGGTAACTCTTGTTCCAGTCTGTGCCCATTCATGGTACGCACAAGCAAGTCGCTTCTGGGAGTCAATGATGGCTACCTACCCAGGGATACAGCATAATTCGTGGCTACTCTGGATCATGGCTCATGGCTCATGGCTCATGGCTCATGCATCAGCCAAGCACCTTCAACTTCTTCTTTTTCTTCTGCTCCTCTCCTTTCTTGACCCCCTTCTGGAAGTCCCGCCAACTGTCTATCCGTTGTTCGCGTGTATTCTCCCACTGCTTTTCATGATCACGCTTCCGCTTCCTCTCCTCAAGTTCCGCATCCTCTTTGGCCTGCTCTCGTCCCTCCTCTTGCATTCTAGCCTTCATTTGTCTTCTCCTTCGTGCTTCAGCTTCGACCAAGACTTCAACCGTCTTCTTCCTCCACTCCACCTTGAATTCGTCTGTTTTCAATTCCTCCGAGTCAACCGTATACTTGTGCTGTCGGATAAGTAACTGGCGGGCATCGGCGATACATTCGTCAAGATGTTGGCGCTGCTTTTCATCGAGTAGGGCTGTTTGTGCTTTCTTGAGACGATCAAAGGCCTCGGGCGCTTGGGGATTCTTGGTTTTGTCGGGATGAATTAGTAGAGACTTTTTCCGGTACACAATCTTGATGTCTGAATCTGGAACACCCGGCTGTAGATCTAAGACGGCATATCTTCAGAAAGTCAGTGCATATCCTGGCGAAAGTGAGAGAGGAAGAGGGCCACTCACGAGTCGAGTTTAAAGGCTTTGAGAATTCGATCAATTTCAGCATCCTAACAAGGTCAGTGTTTGAGATGAGTCAGTCCAGGGCCACCAACTGACCTTGTCATATTCTTTGGCTTCCTTTTCAAGGGCATCAAGAGCATCCGTCTCATCATTAGCCATGGTGGGCTGACGGTGTGTATCTTACCGATCGCAAAGCCGCAGGCCCGCAAGCAGTCAAACAACAGTGGAACTGCGAGGACTTTTTCAAGAAGACTCTGAAGGGGAGTGTAGGAGTAACTCTTGTCGAGTCTGCCAGAACTAGATTCCTAGTTTTCTGAAGTGGTGGGCGGCTCCTGCACCTAATACCATGCGCAAAGCGACTTGAGAACTTGATGAGGGATCGATGTGGTCCAGGAAGGACATGGGCACGCCATCCTCCGTATCTGTAGTTAAAAGGCACCTTTACTTACCTTGTTTGGACTTAGCATCAGTACTACTTAAGAGTCCTTTCGGTTTTCCCCATGGGAGCATCCAATACGGCAACTCTGCCGATATGTTGTCACTAAAGCCATGTTGACCCCACTTGTTCCTGTCACTCCTCAAGCTGTCACTTCAGCCTCGTCCGCTTCTGATGCCTCACCACTTTGAGTATTGATACCTCCACATCTTCTGTACAATCAAGGCATTAGTATCTTGCACGGCTCCCACGCTGCTCCGCCGGTCCTTTACCTTGTCATATCTCGAAACAGCTAGCTCCTCAGTCGAGTTAAGACTTGCTTGGTTGACCCCGTCCGTCAAGTTTGTCGTTACTTCTTCGTCAGTAATTGCTCTGCCGTCCCTAGGTTGTTCTGGAGTTTCCTGGCGACCGAGAGAGATCAGGTGCCATCGGACCATCGAAATTCTTGAACAATGCCAGCATAGCTTCTCTTGTGCGGGAATCAACACCCTATGTTAGATATACATTTTCCCCAAAGACCTTAGTTAGGTTTCCCCTACCATCGCTTTTTAGTTTAAACGCATGAGCAGTAATGGTAGGATCCAAAAAGAGATTCCCATTCCGATCTTAGATGTTGTGGGAACGTCTGACTGGATGAAGCAAGCGCCACAGAAAAGCCTTGCATAGTACCTCTTGTCTGCGTTGCCCTGAAATCTCCAGCATTTGGGCCAAGATTTAGAGCATCTAAAGCATTGCTAGATATGATCAGCCTTCCATACGCAGGTGTTTTGACCATTCCTTATGGTAATTAGAACTTGAGAATGGCCTCAAAAAATCCCGGGCTAGGTATTTGACGTAAGTACCGCCTCCAACAGGGCGCTCTCTCCACTTCACGTGAGAGAATGTTAAAATACACAGTTTATCTTGGTCAGAGGTGGACGCATATACTCCTGCGTTTTTGGATGACTTTCCGAGCATAGCTGAGAGATATCGCGAGAGCTGGTGTGAAACCACAGGCGCACCTTCCTTATGCTAGACGCTTGCATCTACCACTCCGGCATACCATCGCGAATAACTCGGCTGAGCCGACTCCATTTATCTCCCAGCACAAACTCCAGGGACAAAATGGGCAAACCTCTGTGAATAAACTGGTGAAACTGTTCTATCAAGTCCTGTGATGATGGAAGGCCAACGTTTCTCGAAGCTGTTTACATGTTTTCCCGCAACGAACACGACAACGAATACCCCATGAAATGTAGCCTTGTGGAAATCTAGATGACTAAGCGAGGCTATGTCAACCCTTATCGATAAGAACATTTTCCTCTCAAAAATTCCTAGAACAAATTGTCTGTCTGCGACTAGATCTTCGTCCTACATGTCACCGTACGATTTGTAACCGCACGGATGGCGCCACGAGGAAGTCACAACGGCGGCTCCAAGTCTTCTAGACAAGGCGAGAGGCCTCGCATCCTCAAACGCAAGCGACAAGAGGAAGACCTTGATGCTTTGTCGCAACGAGTTGCGGCACTCGACCCCAAATCCACTGCACAACCAGAAAACTTCTCTGATCTACCTCTCTCACAAGCTACGCAGGATGGGCTCAAAGCCTCCCACTTCACGGCCTTGACCACAATCCAATCTAAGACTATCCCGCTCGCCCTGAAAGACTCCGATATCCTGGGTGCGGCCAAGACAGGATCGGGAAAGACGCTTGCATTCCTGGTCCCTGTCCTCGAGAACTTGTATAGAAAGAGATGGACGGAATACGATGGTCTCGGCGCCTTGATCCTCTCCCCTACCCGCGAATTGGCGATTCAGATCTTCGAGGTTCTGCGCAAGATTGGCCGTAATCATACCTTTTCTGCCGGTTTGGTGATCGGAGGCAAGAATCTGCAGGAGGAGAGAGAACGATTGGGGCGGATGAATATCCTCGTTGCAACTCCAGGGCGGATGCTCCAACACATGGATCAAACTGCAGAACTAGACGTCGGAAATCTTCAAATGCTTGTGCTTGACGAAGCGGATCGAATAATGGACATGGGTTTCCAACAGACAATCGATGCACTGATTGAGCATCTCCCTCCTTCTCGTCAAACTCTTCTCTTTAGCGCAACCCAGACGAAACGAGTATCGGACCTTGCACGCCTCAGTCTAAAAGACCCCGAATTCGTATCTGTGCACGAGACCGCAGAGAGTGCCACGCCGACGAGCCTACAACAAAATTACGTCGTCACACCCTTACCCAATAAACTCGATACATTATGGTCGTTCATTCGCGCCAATGTCAAGAAGAAGATCCTGGTGTTCTTTTCATCTGGAAAACAGGTTCGTTTTGTGTATGAATCATTCCGACATCTCCAGCCTGGTATATCCCTTCTTCATCTACATGGGCGACAGAAACAGACAGCCAGGTTGGATATCACGACAAAATTCTCGAACTCACAATACTCGTGCCTATTCTCGACAGACGTCGCGGCCAGAGGTCTCGATTTCCCTGCCGTGGATTGGGTTGTGCAGGTTGATGCTCCTGAAGATCCCGATACATACATCCATCGAGTCGGACGAACGGCACGTTTCGAGCATGAAGGGCGCGCTGTGTTATTTCTCGACCCATCGGAAGAACACGGTATGCTATCAGCGCTCTCGCGGAAAAAAGTTGAGCTTGAAAAAATTAATGTCAGGGAGAAGAAGATGCAGAACACGATCCGGACATTATTGCAGAACATGTGTTTCAAAGATCCCGAGTTGAAATATCTCGGTCAGAAGGCTTTCGTCAGTTACACCAGGAGTATCCACGTGCAGAAGGACAAGGAGACATTCAATCTCAAGAAACTAGATTTAGAGGGCTACGCAGCCAGTCTCGGTCTACCTGGTACGCCGAGGGTGAAGTTTATCAAGGGCGAGGATGTCAAAGCTAGGAAGAATGCTCCTCGCGCGCTTGTCGCTGCGCTTGAGGGCGACGACACAGATGATGATAAAGACACTGACGTCGAAGGCGCTGACGACAATGGCAATGTGAAGAAACAAGACAAAACGAAACAAGTACGCACGAAATACGACCGCATGTTCGAGCGACGCAACCAAGACGTTTTGGCCCCTCACTACACGAAACTCATCCAAGACGATGACGACGACGAGGAAGAAGCAGACAATCCAAATGGCAGAAAGAACAACAAATCAAGTCGGCAAGCCGACCCAACGGCCGACGCCGACTCAGACCATGACTTCCTCTCAGTCAAACGACGCTTCGAAGCTGGCGACGCAGGCCTCGATCAAAACGCATCCGCTTCATCCTCATCCGGGTCCGGGTCCGAATCCGACAGCAACACCAACAAGACACCCAAGATCCGCACGCTCAAACTCTCCGACAACCCGACAGCCGAACCACTAACAATCGACTCGAAGCGGCGCGCCAAGCTCCTGACATCGCGCAAGAAACTGCTCAAGTACAAAGGCACCGGGACGCACCAGACGTTTGACAGCGACAGCGACACGCCCAAGGACCACAAGGCGTACCGCGACGAAGCCGAGTTCGCACAACAAGGCGACGACGGCGTGCAGCGCGAGATCGGCGCGTTCAGGGACCGAGAGCGCCAGAAGGCCCAGAGCTACGATGTCGAGGACAAAGAGGTCGCAAGGGGCAAGAGGAGGGAGAAACTGTATAAGCGGAAAGAGAGGGAGCGGAGAGGCGGTGATGAGGAGCAGGAGGACGGGGATGACGATGGCAATTATGGCGTCCAATTGGCGCCGTACGACGAGCATGATGACGACGACGATGATGCCAACGAGCCCGTCGATGATTACGAAGATGCTGCACCTCCCCAGCGCGAACCTACCGTGCCCGTGTCCTCGGACCGCAAGGCCAAGAGGCCGAGGAAGTGGTTCGAAGATGCCGATGGCTCGTCTGCCTCGGATGGAGGAAACAAAAACAAGAAGAAATCGAAGCGTTCTGGTCGTGCCGCCGGCAAAATGCACGCTGGTGATGCTGAACCTCAGACGCTTGAAGATCTCGAGGCTCTTGCGTCGGGTTTGTTAGCTGGTAGTCGATGACGACTTGGTTAATCTAGGAATCTCGCTGGCTGGGGTGTGACTCATTCTGTGCTCCATCAGTTCTGTCAAGAGAGCAAAGGTGAACTCTGTTCAGGGCATAGAGATGTCAGTGCAAAGATTATAAAAAACATATTTATTGCCATTTCGATTAATTGGTGTTGTTACAAAACAGTCATTTATCTCGTTGCGTATGTAGTTTCGTAGAAGAAGCCGACGTCGGGGCTTACGATTCAGCCCCAAATGCCCCGTGTATGCGTACTGCTTGTGTTCGTCCTTTATAAGACAACGAAGCAGAATGTCGTGATGAACCCCTTGTCATTGCCGTGGTTGCATTGCAGCTTTCATGATAGCCAAACGCGATCCGTCCGTCCTCTCACCCTGAAAGGAGGATATGAGGCCAATGGCGTATGATTGAAATCGTACAGTAGTATGGTGTTCATGCACATATCGCGTATTAAAACCTCTCCAACCTCTAGTCTTGTGAAGATCATTGTAGCCTCCAAGCTACTCTCCAAGATTCATGCACATGCCCAAGTACGTCAAGCTCAGAATCCGACCCACTCCGAGAGAAGTGAGATCTTCAGTGTATGAAATGTTAATAGTAATGAAAGAAACGCTGAAAGTCGCCGCTTTCACCATGGTTGAAAATCAACTTTAACGTCGATGTTGATCACAAATGCCTCACAGTCGGGATGCCGACATGATGGTAGAGCAGCCATTGTGACCTACCCTGGACACAATTTCGTGACAGTAACCGTGACATCGAATGCATGTTGTTTCGCAGTTCCGAGGATTCCTATATCTTGCAAAAAGAAGGAAACGCAGGCGTGTCAACCGGACTTTCCCCAGGTGGGTTGACCTGCGCGCAGCGACTCCCCAGCCCAATGCCAGCATCAAGGCCAATGAGAAAGTTTATCTTTACACATTATTCGTATGGTGGTCGTGTTGAAGAGGAATTTCTGTAGTCGAGGAAAAAGATAATAGCCGTTTTTATGATATGCGTATCAATATTTCACCTGGTAAGGTTGAGTCTGAGGAAGAAGTCCAGTACGGCAAGAGTCACCATCCAACACAGGCTCACTCACGATCTCGCGGACCAAGTATCCCTTGAATGTCCATTTTTGGTCGTTTGGCCTCAGGTTCTTGTGTACCATCGTTCCTGACTTGGTCTGCTCGAGAGGATTGCTGAGATGGCGGTCGATTTTGCTGCTCGGAAATCGCAGGATCAATAGGCGTCATCAGTGGCGATTGACGGATTGGCGCTAGCTGGAGACTTGCAGATTCACGCAAAGGTGCTAGTGCCTCGCCGGAAGAAGATGGCGGACCGAGTGGGCGTGGGAATATGGGATTAGAATACTGCCCCTGGTGAGATAATCCTGTATGGCCTTGAGGGGGTGGATAATTTGGCACTCTGCCATAAGGAGCTATTGACTGAGCCAAATAATCAATTCGCGTAGGGTTATAGCCGCCCGTCGCTTGTCCAGGCACCATTGCTGGGCCGCTTGCATAGTGCGACGTGCTCGGAGTGAATGTCCCGGTCGCTGTAATTTGGTTTGAGGATATTGAGGGTGGGGCGTAAATGGGAGGAAATGGTGGACCTCTTTGAGAGTAATTCGGTTGTGGCCGAAGAGGAGGGTAGACTGAAGATGGTTGGTACACGGGATCGGAACCTGGAAATCGTCTCAAGGGATCACCGTGTGGTCCCGGTAGAGGATTTAAAGGGTCGTAGGAACGTCTCGTTGATGAATCTTCTGGCTTCAGAGGTGGTCGACCCCTTTTCTTATGCTCCACGTCACGGCAAGAGTCCTGTCTTGAGGTCAGTTACGCCGGTTCAATTCAGCTGCCGGTGAAGGATACTCACTGCCTTGTTGTTATGTACGCATCTCACGCATGGACGGTTATTGTCGCACCTCAGATGCTTCTTCTTACAATTGACACAAGCCGAAGCGACATGAGGTTTAGGTTTCCTGGTGGCTCTTGGAGAGATTGGATCCTGGGCACGGTGAAAATCGGGAATGGAGACGGGCACGTTTGCGGAAGATGTGCTCGAAGCTGATTGATATAGAGCGGGTGGCGGATAAGTTGAAGGATAGGGGTCGAAGTGAGGTGCTGTCGCAATGACTGTCTCTCCACCTCTTGCCTGGGTACTTGATCTCAGGGTCGTTTGTTCCAAGGAGTCGCTAGGAGATACGGCCACTCCAGCAGGGAGCCTCGGAGGGGTTTGCGATCGCTTCCTCCTCCGGCCAGCAATTTGAGGGGGTCAGCAGGCGGATCCGGGGGTGGAGAACCGGACATGGGAGGTGTGGGCAGAGATGCCCGATGGGGGCTGCGAAGGGTTTGGGCAGGCAAAGATCGATAGTATGTCGTGAGCTGTCAATGCTAGATCGATGCTTTTTGAATGAAGAATGATAGAGAGGAAAGTGAAGTGATCGTGAAGTCTGCATCAGGTTCGCGTTTGAGTGTGCGGTCTGGAAAACTGGAGGTATGATGTGCGGCGCAAACTCTGACCACGGCGTACAGTTTGAGGCGAGCAAGGACCTTTTGACTCGTGAGATTGTCTGTGCTTCGGTTCGCCTGGTATGTTATGGCCCGGGTGGGTAGCGCAAGGACTTTTCAGCAGGCGGCAAGTCTCAACGAACGCTTCTGGTGTCTATTTGGATGTCCTTCAAGTTTCTAGGAACAGGTCAGCGGCTCTGGAAACCCAATGGCAACGTCGCAAAGTTGGGTACAGCATATCTGGAGACCCGAATACTGCATACCTTGTCAATGTTCCCTTTGGCCCCGATTTCATTCACAACCAATATTGGCCAGACAGACAAAAGGAATGCGATCCAGTCAAGCGACGGGAAGATTGCTCGAACAAGGATTGTAGTTGAAGACAACAGTTGAAACAGGCAGGCATGTAGCGAGTGGAATGCGAGGACACTTTGATGGAACTCTGGTGGCAGGCGTGGGAGGGCTTTTGTGCGTAGGGAAGGAGCGTGTGGACGATATCGATCTCGTCTGTGGCGAGGAAGGCGAGACCGAGTCTCATATCCAAGGCTGAGAAAACGAGCAAGTCACAATCACAAAGGCATGAAAGCCATGGAAGCCATGAAGCGCCAACTCGTAAAAGCCAAGTTGAAGTCAATGATAAAAAAAAAGTAGGACAGTAGTGGAAAGAATGCGGCGGCTGTGGTCTTTGGTCTTTGGTCTCTGGTCGCTGGTCGATGGTGTCTCGTATTTGGGCTGTCTGCATGCAAGGGCAGTAATAGCCGTGCATGAGGATGAGCGGAAATCTGGGATGTAGACAAATCTCCTCCATGCTCAAGAACCGACTAAGGATGATCTGCTCTATTGAAAGGTACAGTCGAATATGCGCCCAATAGTGCCATCTGGGAGCTCCACCCGTGTATGGATGTAGAGTCTAGGGATCCATGGACGAGCTGAAGGTGTGCATTAGCTTCTGCATTTGACGGAGACTTGGCCATGTCTCCCGCTGTCAATTGCGACATGGCATATCCCACCATGACACCGAGTGATGCGAATGAAGGTAGGTGGTACTGTGAGCAGCCTGAGGTGGAGGTGGGAGGGTCACGGAGAATGCAAGCCTGGTCGTGCCCGGTGTGGATGAGGTTTCGGGGCTCGTGTGCATGGGGTGATAATCGAGAGTCGGTAGTACCAGATAGTGATGTCTCGGCAAGCCAGGTATGAAATGGCATCAGCCACAAGCGGCCCCAGAAGTTGAGCAGCGTTAGCAGGCACAGGAGGGCACGCAGGGTTTGATCACAAAAGACGAGCAGTGTCTCAATTCAGACTTTGGCGACGATGGATCCCAACTAATCGGTGCGGGCAATCAAGGATAAGCTTTGCTTTGGGCATGGGTGGTCTTAGTGGATCGCCATGGTCTTCCGCCACCAGGCGACTCTGTGCTGATCACCCCTGCTCGCATCATGGACAAGTGAAGAGCATGCCAATCAAGCGACTGAGATGCTATGCGATATGCATGACTCAAGATTCTTCCCGTCAACTAAGAGGGCATTGTCTTGGATGCAAGCAGTCCACACCGGAGCCGTTGATCACATAGCCTCCGCTATTTGTCGAGACTCGAGACTCGAGAGTACCAGTTAGGTGCCAGTGCCTATGGAGAGCACTCCGTAGTGCCTAGATAGATGCCTAGTACCTACTGTTCTCCGTGCTTCTTCTGTAACTCCGTACTATTTGATTCGAGCCCAGCGATCCGTCCAGGTTGCTAGTGGTATCTCAAGAGTGGCCTGAGCCACAACGTACCTGACGCCTTGAGGCTCGGTGACTTTGGCCCAACGGCAGACAGCCCAATCGTCGTCTCCACCGTTCGACAGAGCAGCTCGCCTCCTGCAACGTTCAGCCCTGGACTCGCCTAGAGCCGTCTCGGTCTGCATGTTGTAAGGCCTCCCTCCCGTGGTGACTTGTGAGAAGACCAGGCCAGGGTCGAACAGGCGTCAGTACTGAGTTGTGGCCCGGGAGACGTGCGCATAGAGGGCATGTCCCGTCCTGTCAGGCTTGTACGGAGTACATAGGCTTGAGTTTGTTTCTAGACACTTCGGCCCCCATGGCCAGCGAAACAAGACAATTTCAAGTCTTGGGCATTTGTTAGCACGATAATAAGCGAATGTTTAGCATAGAGGCCGGCATCTCATGGGTCAGAGGTGTCGTGGCCATTGACCATCTTGTCCAACCCGAGGGTCCTGAAAAGGGTTTTGGTGTCAAGGTCGTGGCCATATTTAGGCATCTCTGTGTGACCCTGTCGCCTTGGTCACCTTGGTCACCTTGGTCTTTGCTCAGTGGTCAGTGGTCGCCCACCGTCAACTTGGCCTACGACGACCTGGACGGTGGAAACCTCCGCAATGGGCGTTCATCCCACAAAGGCTCATTGCGAACCGGAAAGACTGTGATATGATTGGTGCTCTCGCATCGGAACCTCGGGCATTAAGATTGAATGCATTGAGTTAGGGAAGTCGCATCCTTGGTTGGAACTTGCAAGTTTGGACAAGTCCAGGAACCCGTTCCTGCCTAAGGCGACCGCCTAGGGCGACTGCCCACTGCCCACTGCCCAAAGCCCTAATGTCAAGATCGCTCTTTCCACTCTAAAGATCCCAACTGTCAATGCGCGTGGTGCTATGTCAAATTTTGGGGAAGGAGCCCCAGATGAAAAGATTACCGGTTGGTCTTGCCTGCGCTGCGTGTTATCGGTCTTTGCATGACTGCGTCTCCTGCTCAATACGGCCAAGATGTTCTCATTGCAACATCCACTCCCATGACTATCAAATATTTTACGTACTCTCCAGACGCCATCAAGCTAGGCATTATCACTATACGGAGTACTCCATTCAGTGTTCTGCATACAGAATGCGTTCGACATGACACCGAAGCGACAACACGGTCGCCATCATCCAACCTCGACAGATGTTGCCATCGATCCGCCTGCATCTTGCATCAATGCTCCGGTCCTCGCGTACAAGCCACCACGGCCACCATGCCGCGGTTCCCAGGCGGTCTGAGTGTCTTAGTTCAATGTCACTCCGGAAATCGCCCTGAGTCCTTCAGCCGAACAGGGACTCGGACTATTTCGCTTCTGCATCCGAACCGCTGGCGTGAGCTCGTACTGGTTGATTCAATCCGAGCTGGTTTCTCGCTTAAATCAAGCTAAACTAAATCCTCCGTTCCCTCTTCTCTGCATCGAGTCACTGACGCTGGAAGTTAACAAAGCCGTCACATCTGGAGACCTGAGTCTTGCCAACATTGACAACTCAACGAGTTTTGCTAAGGCTTTGCGCTGCAAGATGCCATCCCTCGGCTGCATGAATAATCTCTGTCGAGTCCTGAGTCCTGAGTTCCGAGCCCTGACAGCTCAATAAACAATGACACCACGCCTAGATTTGACACCTGTCCGGCTCCACATGTTCAATCTCAAAATGGAATCTTGTCCTACTGTGGCTACTCAGCTCCTTGGTGCCAGTCATTTGATCCAGCCTCCGTTCCAAAGTACGCCCGATCGAAGTCAATCTCGTGCCGGAAACCTACCACTCTATCAACTTAGCATCATCTGGCAGAGATGCTTTCGGTTGTAGCAACCATATGTGGCGGCATATGGTTTATCAAAAGTCTTCATTCACAAGTCACGAGGCACCGATTCTGCGAACAGTGGCGGTGAATTTTTCAATCTGCATATCCATCATGTCACCAGATGCCGGCAGTGATCTCAATTGTGTTCGATAGTCGATAAGTCGTTCTGCTTAGCACGTGCGGACCGAGCCAAGGCAGAGCGCTATTGATTTTTGAGCGAGCATTCATCGGAAAATTACCATCGGAAAGTGGGTAATGTCATGTACCGAGGACAGGCACTACGGAGTATAGGCAAGGAAAGGATCGCTCCGACTATTGACACCAGGCCCGGGCAGCTGACAGGATGTGATCATCAAAAAAATCTCCTTGACGTACCAAACAAGCCCCTCTGAAGTTGTTGACTTTTTTGTGCATCTGCTATCCAAGTATATGGGACACGACGGGATCATGGTCGTTTCCACATTTCCAAAAACGGCTTCACATGGAAACCCGGGAAATCAATTGAGCATTCGTCCTCGAACTCAAGTCCCCAGATTCATACGCCTCCATGCAAGTCATGGACCAGCTGTTTATGTCACTTACAAGGCTCAGAGCATCTAGGGTTGGAATTTTAACGTCTGTGAAAGTCTGTTTATCCTTTGGCATGCAGCAATGGTCGATTTTCCCTTGCTTGCAGCCTGTTGGACGCCCGACTAATAAGGGAGAGGGAGTATTTTCGTGTAGCGTGCAAGCCACAACGACTCAGGAAGAGCACTATCCCCTGAATGTGCCTAGCGAGAAGCGAATTCAGGAATACTCGGAGTAGTCGCCAGGGCGGGTAACGCCAAAGATCTAAGTTTGTCGGGGGTGGGCGCACTATTTCGTTCTTCTATAACCTAGACAAGCCTCGTGTCGCAAGCCTCCGCCGGTCACTTTTTACAGGCTTCGGGACAATTCCAATATCCCACCCTGGCACGCCCTAGATATTAGGGATGTGCGTGACGTGGTTTGTTTTCCGACTTTGGAGACAATTGCGAACTATCTCATCCCAAAAAGTGATCCAACATGACGGTTGATGGAAAGCTTAATGACTCCTATGACAGCTGTTAAATTTCCGTGAGCATTTGCACGGCCGGGTTCAAGGGTGTCAATGTCTTTGCCCAACCCCAAATGCAGGGGAGACGTTGGTGGCTCAAGCTTTTAGTGCCAAAAAGCACGTGCAAATTGGTAAGACGCAGTACGGAGTAGATGCACACAATCCCAAGTTTCTGCCTTGTCGACAGACGAAAGGGCTTTATGGGGAGTCGAGGTAGTCTGTATGAAAGATCAATCAACATCTCGATTCGCGACAACAGTCAGCCCTGCTCTTGTGTTCCACCCAGGGCCCAGCAACTGGCAAGATTTCAAGATAGCCTCAGGTAGTGCATGGCCACCCGCAACGCCATGATTGATAGCATCGCAACGCCTCTCGATCACTAGTAACTGAACTAACGATACACAAACAGGGTTCCCAAAAAGCCGTTTCCACCCTGCCGTGTCCACGACGCCCTCATCGACTAGCGCATTTCCAGATATGGGGAAACTCATCTGCTCCGTAAATGACTGATCGTCAACAGGTGACGCATCTGGCTGTTGCTCTGGGGCTTGAGGGCCTGCTACCGCCTATAGTAAACACAGTATGTACGTCCAGTGGTAGGGTGGCTGTCGAGACTAAACTGACCAAGTTAGTGCCTTTGCAAGGCACACGCATTCCACATGGCACGTCAAGGATTCTATTTGGAGAACAAATTTCCGTCTTCTTTTTCCAAATTGTCCGTCCCGCTGCCTCGCAACAACCGGTGAACACGTGAGCTCCACGGCAGGCCCCCCATGCCCTGTTGAGAGGCCCCTGTTGACAAGGATGATTTCTCTGTCGGACTCTCTGCGATGATTGCCAATATGGTCAACCCTTGGAAATTTGGGGCCCTTGACTCCTTGAGCGACTGGAATTATTTCCCTAACCCTTCCCCCACAAGCAGGATGTGGTCATGATGGAGATTTTGTCCCAGTCGGACGACAGTGCAATCTGATCCTGCGTCGTCACAACCGAAGTGAAGAAACCCTTTTTTAGCTACACAATAACAAGTAATAACATTACAGCAATAATGATGCTCCATAACCATGAAGTCTTACCTAAGAAAACTGGTGGCCACAGATTCATCACGTGACTATGGGAGATTCCTCGATGCGAGGTCGTGATCGATCGCCACCAAAGCACTACATACTCATGCGATCCGAGCATCAACATCAGCGTCTCAGCCACGATCGTGACAACCAGGCTACCCAGACCAGGGATAAACACCATACCCCGAGGGCCTTTCAGCGCAATTCGGAGGGTCGATGCCGTGTCAGACCTGAAGAATTTATCTTCCGAGGATAGGTCATCGATGTGGAAATGGCTTCTGTTCCATTAATCGCTCGCTCATGACGTCGCATGGAAAATTTACGCGGCAGTCGCCTGAAAATCGAACAGAGCCTGTCCAATCACTGGATTCATCATGATTGACCAAACTAGACATGCTCAACAAGCACTATCGAAAGAAGAACAAACCCCCCAAACCCCAGAGAAAAGACCAGATCTAATTCAATGTACCAAATCCGCCAGCTCATCATGCAGATCGGCCTCGAGGTTGATCTGCCTGTCGTCGCCGTCCAGCAGGCCGAGGTAATACGAGAGATCCCTGCCGTCGAACTCGCGCGTGGCAAAGCCATTGCCCAAGAAATCAAACATGTTCTTCGGATTGACGTACTCGATCTCGTAGTCCTCAAACCGCGGCTTCGACAGCAGATCCATGTACACCAGGCGCGAGCCGGGGAACATGGGCAACGGCCCGTCGACCCGGCCTTGCTTGAACCAGCTGCTGCATCCGGATGTCCAGGCTGTGCGTTGGAGGAATAACGCGGCGTGGTGCTTCAGTTGTTCGGCGATGGCGGCTTTCGGCGTCAGTGATTTGATGCGGTCTTTTTGCATCTTGTCGATGCATTGGATGATGTTGCTCGCGAGTGTCTCGATGATAGGCAGAAATGAGCCGTGGCCGAGCGGGCCGTACGGCCCGGCCATCATGAAGTAGTTTGGCACTTAACATGGAGGAACCTTCGTAAGTATCCGGTCGGTCTTGGATAAGAGGTCTGCTTTGTGAGTCAGGGTGATGACTTACTGTGTGGCACGCCGAGTGAGATGTAAGATGTGGCTTCCCTTGCCCACATTTTAGCAATGCTATAGCCGTTGGCTTCCACGGGATATCGCGGAATCCATGAGGTGTTGAAACTGTGAGTTGTTGTCAGTGCCGTGTTGCCCATCGAGGTTAAGATGTCCAAGCCAGAGATTGGTCCTACTTACCCAGTCGCACAGATTATGACGTCTACCTCGTGCTCAGTGCCGTCACTGTCGATGAAGCCCTTAGGGGTGATTTTCTGCATCTGTTTGGTGAAGACCTTGACATTATCCTGACTCAAAGCCTCGAGGAAACCATTACCGGGCTATACAGGTGTCAGCTCTCAACGAATGACGCATTCATTAGTTGTGTGGTGTGGGGGGATGACATACAGTTGGTCTTCGACATCCAACGCCAAAGTCCTTGGGGATCAGAGCTTCCAGGAGCTCGGGATGCTTTGAACCAAGCTTCTGTGCCATTTCATTTCGAGCAAACTGTGAGGGATTATGTGAGTCAAGGAACGCTTGGGCTCTCATGATGAGAGGTGAGAAGACACAACAGGTTACATACCTCCTTAGCCCCTTCAGCCTCGGCTGTACCGTTGAGTATAAACTTGAACCTCACATTCAATTCCGACTCGATCATCTTGGAGTACTTCAAGAAGAGATCGGGATTGTCGGCGAAACGTTTCTTCTGTTCGGCAGTATCTGAAGAGGAATATCGTCAGTCAGATCCAACGAAAGATATCGGTTTTTTGGGTTGCGAAGCTACGTACATTCAAAATTGCCTCCATTCGGACCGGCAAATTTCTGAGCAAATCCTGCGGTGATCCATGTTGGAGACTTGACCCAAGTATACAGTTGCTTGACTTGCGAGGCAATCTTGGATGTGATTTGAATTCCACTGGAGCCGATGCCGATGACGGCCACTCTTTTGCCGTCTAACTCGATGGACGTGTCCCAGTTGGCACTATGGGTGAGTTTTCCTTGGAAGGAGTGTAGGCCTTCGATATCTGGCCATTTCCAGTTACTAAAGAGCAGCCGTTAGGAGTGCTTGTCCACGAGGAGAATGGAATGGAATCGACGTACTTTAAAACACCACCTCCATTGACCAGGACGTTACACGTGTCGACGAACTCAGTGCCATCGGGCCGCTGAACGCGCACTTCCCAAACACCGTCCTCGGGCTTCCAGTATGCGCCGACAATCTTATGCTCGAGCTTGACATACTTGATGAGTCCGTGCTTGTCCACAACGTCCTTGAAATAGCGCCAAATCTCCGGCGACTCGGAGTAGTATTGCGACCAATTTGGATTCCTCTCCCAGGTAAACTGATATGACGCTGAAGGAATGTCACACGCACAACCGGGATATCTAACAGCAAAACCGACACGAATCGTCAGCAAACCGCTCAGCTCCATACGAAACAGCGATGCGCGGTATATCAAGGGACTATGGTAATAGGTACCCAAACCGCGACCCCCCTTGGCACCGGCCTCACTCACAAAGAAAAAAAACTGTGCCCAATTCCCTCTGACTCACCTATTCTCCAGCCACGTGCCACCTACATCTTTATTCTTCTCGTAGATCTGGACATCGACATTCTTGAGTCTGTCCTCTGCGAATTTGGCAAACGTGATGCCCGACGCGCCCGCTCCGATATGAACGACACGCAGCTTTCGACGGGTGTCGTATGGATCCTCGTTGATCCTATACCCGCTCGCGTCCTGGACTAGCCAGCCGAGCTCATTGTAGATCTCGCCGGTTGCGTTGGTCGAGAAGCCTTCGCCGTCTTTTGAAGGCGCCATCGTGGCCGTTGTGGTTGGACAAGACCCTTTCAATTCAGTTCAGATCTAGATCTAGGTCCAGATACTGCTCGGCTCGGCTCAGCTCAACTCAACTCAATTCAGCCTGCTCTTCCTGGACAGCCTTGTCTACCGGGGGGGACAATCTAGCCCAACGTGCGCCCTGTAAGACTAGAACTTGACTGCCCCGGGGCAATTACCACTGATTCGAGTAGGCGACACAACGGGCTCCAAATAAGTGAAGGGAGATGTTCCGACGTCCGTCGTTGCTTCGGCTCGTTCTGTAATCGCCGTCCGCTCGCCGAGGACAACGAGACCCCCGAGTATCGAGTATCGTACAGCGTTGCACGTGTTGACAGTGGAAATAATCACAAGCAAATTAAAAAGAAAGAAAATAATAAACAACAACAACAACAATAAATCTCTCTACAGTTGCTTTCTCCTGGGCTGTAAGTAGTAGTCACTCACGCCCTTGTACCGAACCTCTCAATGTCATCAGTATTCGTGACTCATGTAGCGGGTAGATTCCAGAGATGGGGGGTAGACCTCGGTCAGATTCTATCGTACGGTGCGGGGATTGGGTTGGGTTGGAGAGGGACCTGAAAGTCAGATAAGAGGGCTGGCACGGGCAGGCAATCAGTGTATGCGCAACAAATGGTCCGAGACCGAAAAATACCTGACTAAGTACATATTGGAGCTGAACAGACGTGTATTACTTTGATGGCTTAGTTAGTACTGCCGAGGGATATGCATATTGTGGTAGGAGCCGCCAGGATGACATATTTATGCCTGAGGTATACCTAGGTACAACTAGATATAAGGACCTAACTTAGTAATGCTGATTGGACGAGTCGACCTGTCCGTATAAATATTAGAACGCGCTTTTCATTGTGAGACATTCGCGGTACGCCAAATATCAAGATGAAGTCTGTTCTATGACTGTGGCAGATTTGGGAGTGAGAGCTACGGATGGGCATGAATAAACACTGTCGTACACCAATATCTACCAACATCTGACAATGAGATCAGCACCAGGCGTACTTCTCTTTACTAATCCAGACAGGATCCTCGCTATCTCCCCCTGACCAGCGAAGACTGCAGAGGTGGTCCTTGTCACGGGTAATGACTTGAACCCTTTCATGGATATCGTTCTTTAACACTTGGGCTGCAGCCACAACGACCTCGGATGGATCCCAAATCTCGACGCCAGCTATCATGTTCGAATCTGCAGCCTCCCTCTGAGCTCTCAGAAACAGGGCTGCCAAGATCTTGACGGTATCCTCGTTCTGCCTTTGATCCGGTGGGATGGCGGTGTGTAGTACATGTAATTGGCATTCCTTGGTTTGTGAGGTATATCTACGATTCCACACAATTGCAATTCCTGATTGAGGATGAATAGCGCCTTTGATTTTAGGGGCATCAATGCCAAGGACTCGGGCCTGGTATTCTTCGCGGCTATGATGCCATGAAAAGTGTTGTACGTCTGGGTCGATAGCGAGATAGGGTCTGGAGGGATCCGCCTTTGATAATTGAACCAAGTGCTGTTCGATGTAGGTGACGGCATGTAGGCTTGATAGGTCAGATGCAGAGAGATCTTTGACTGCGGGAAGAAGGGCGCTGGCGTTATCGTACTGTTGGGCAGGGACCGGATCGAGATGGATATGGGTGCTTTCAAAGACTTTCCAGCCGTAGCGAGTATAGAACTTGTCACCAATATCAGAGAAGAGTACCGAGAAGAGGTTGGTTTGACCGTCAATTTGTTGCCAAGTTTCCAGCCTTTTGCCTAAATCAGCCATCATCCTTCCAGCATAACCTTTGCCACGGTGTTCAGGCCTTGTATAGACAGAAGCGATGCCATGTCCTTGGACTTGGTGACTGATTCCTTGACGAACAACTCTGGCAAGAATGGGTAGAGTCTCGCAAGAGGCAAGAATAGGACGAGAGCCATCGGGGTTTGGGGCCAGATTGGTGCTGGTTAAGATCCAACCGGTGATGCGGCCATTCTTTGTCAAGTCGGTTGCCTGCAAGTCAACCTCGCGGTCAAGGTACTGCTCGATGGTCAAGGGACCTTTCCATTCTTCCCCATTCAACAAAGCAGTCTGGGCATATTCGAGTCCGGTTGCAGGAACTAATGCGAGATCAGAAGAGTTTGCATTGGGGAGTTGATCATGGTTCAAGGAAGGTGGCTTGGTAAAATCAGAAAGACTTGCCAAGAGGGCGGCTGTGATGGACATTGTATCAAAGAAGTGATGAATTGAAGGGGAAGACGTACGAGGTGATATGTCTTGGAGGCGTAGATTTTGGTTGCTTGATCAATATTTCAGACCGGTGAAGATTGAGTTGGCGGGGTTTTCCGAGTCAAGGTGGGATCGTGTGTCTGTGAAGGGCGTGGGCCATCTGTTGAGTCGCTGACTGACTATTCGCAACTTCGATTGTAAAAGAGACAAGGTTGAGAATTCGTTGTTCGCAAGACCAAAGACATGATGGAATTGAAGATTTTAGAGAGACTGGGATTTTATTTGATGACAAGCAAGTCTGGACAAGGTGGTTCTTGCCAATCTAGTCCCCTCATGTGGTCCTATCTATCAGACAACTACATAGCAACCACGCCTTATTGGGGATTCCAACTTCAACTTTCAACTTTCAAGGTCGGACTATGATATATGATATGACCTTTTAACTTGCGGTCTGTTTTGTTTTTCGGAGTGTCCGTACTTGAGATTGAGGCTCTGCAGAGTGACAATGTTGCCATGTGGTAGCCTGCTAAGCGTGAGGCGTGTCTGGGTTAACTAGTTCCAGCCCAAGGAGCCCATGCGACAAGGCAGAGCCTATGTGGGCTGAATCACCTGGTGCATGGGGCCAACTGTCTACTCATTAGTGCTTTTGTAACTTTGGGCCTTGTATCTAACCAAATGCAAAGAATAATTGATTCAATCAAGGAAAAGTTGGAACTGAAGATTGCCCCAAGCTATGGGAATGAGAGGTTGACTTGGAGCCTAGGCATCGAGCAAGTAAGTTAGGGAAGATATAGGGACTTTACTGTACCTAATTTCGTACCTAAGTAGGTATCTAACTAAATAGTCCCTTGTGAGGGTTCTGGCCGTCGACTGGTTGACTAGGTAATTAAACAGTTAGTTAGCAGCTGAACTAAGTAATCAAGTGGTGCGTCTAAAACTTGAGTACAGGATGTCGATACAGCGTGCCGGGTAGGCGCCTGCATTATGGAACTTTAGGTACGGCTGCCTTGTAGCCTTTGATCATGAATAAGAACAACCACCGTATCACCTCACTTAGGCACTTGCTAAGTGCACCTAGATCAATACTTACGTGACTTACCTAGCTACCTAGCTAACGTCACTAACTTAGCTTAGTATTGAGTTCTGACTAGTCAAGTACCTAACCTATCTGAGGAGATTTAGTTCGTTTAGTGCGATTCGGCGTCATGAAAATCATTGCTATTAAGGGAACTTACAATACTTCATGCAGACAATAACAAACAATAAATAATAAATAATACAACAATTGACAACGGTTATCAACTTTGGCCTCTGTAGTCTTTCCACAACTCAAAGGCGATATAGATTATTATAGCAAGGCTGCCTGATACCTACCCAGGTAACTAACTAGGCCACTAGGTAACTTGGTAACATGGACGGAGATACCAAGTAACATGACTGGTATTCTGCAAGCGCTCATGCCCTAAATGATAAGTCCAACGTCGAAAGAAATGCATCCTTGATGTCACCTGCAGGCTGCAGGCTGCAGACGGTCATGCGATGCCTTCGTTCCAACTCCCCTGCACATGAGATTTCATTTGCTTTCTTTGTACTTTGTCACCCACCTTACGGCGGCTGCGGCTACGGCTGCTGCGATTGCGGTTGCTTGCTGCCTGTCATTGGTACACGTTGATGGTTATGTTGAATCTCACCCTCGCTTCCCCTTCTCGAATCTCAAGCGCCGCGAACTGAGGGTCTCGTACTTTATCTCAACGTCTTGCCTTCTCATGCCAATTCCCCTTCCTCCATACCTTCGCTGTCATGCCTCATTGCACTCAAAGATCTTGATCATCTTGATCAGACCTTCATCCAACATAATAGCCTTACCACTAAATCCAAACCGCACTTTCAAATCCCTTCGTCTGAGCTTCGTCAACCCACTTTCTGTTTCTACCTTTCCCCCTTACTTTCTCTTCCATCCTCACCCCACAGAAATTGACTGGATTTCTTCTGTAACTTCGAGCATCACCGTCACTACGACCCACTAAATCCGGTGGTTTTCCTATCACATGCGATTTCACGCTGCACCATGGACACTGCCTTGAGACCATTTTCCATGTGAACCACAACTCCAAACCCTTTCCGCTCTGTCTCAAACTTTCTCAGACATGACAATAACATCGCCTCGTCAACAAGCCCCATGATGGACAACACGCTTATGCCCAGGTAAGTCAAAGCCCTCAAAGCCCTCGTCAGCCCTCGTCAGCCCAACCCAAAGGTCTTCCTGTTCCTAGGTCGATCTACGAGCCGGAATCACTGCTACTGTCTTTATCAGCCTTAACCTCCCAGACCCCCCATCTCGCCTTCATTAGATGTTAGATTTCTGCCCAAGATTCATCCCTAAACCCTCGACTTCATCTGGTCCTCCACTGACAACCTCTTTTGCCATCTCTAGGCTTCCCCACATGGAGAGGAGACCGTCTTTTCAATCACACTTGATAGTTGACATTTCTGATGACGACTCTGACGACGACATCGCAATCACACTCCAAAATCTCCAGCAGCCGCCCACTACAGTCGCGAATGCCCCACCACCAAACCCACCCAGATTAGACGAACAATCCTATCCCCATCATCGCAGAAATGAAAACCAGCCAAATAAGCGGCCACGGCTCGATCATGCCACCAACCCTGTCGGTTTCGACTCAACCTCTACACAGGTCGCAAGTCATCTCCTTCCTCAAAGTGCAATACCACTCAGATCGTCACAGCCGATGGGGACCAACGCCAGTCGACCCGCTGTCCATGACCCGCTGAACGCTCCCCAAACGTTACTCGCATCTAAGAACGGCCATGGTGGCCCCCTACCCGGCCGAACAGAGCCTCAGAGGTCAAAGAAGCCCAAAAAGGAACCGCCCTCCTACTTGGACCCTGTCTGGAACGTCAGAATGTACCGTGGACCGGGCTACGAGCGGTATCCCATCGTGTTGGGCACTCACAAAGAACATCAAGACTTTTGTGACAAATGGGAGATTGAAGACATAGCTCGCCGTCAGCGGAAGATGACAAGACTCAGGAAGGCAGGAATGTCCTTCGATCAACCACTTCTGGATTGCTACTCCGATTCTGAAGATGCCGATGATTTGGACCACAGAGAGTCAGCTCTGGATCAGCGATGTCTTGCCACCATTCTTGACATCTTTCCAGACATCAGCCGTCAATTTGTTCTGGACAAGATTCGTTCTCACCCCATGAGAACCAATCCAATCGAGGATGACGATTTGATTGCTCTTAGCGACTCCCAAATCTCCCACAGCATCATTTCACAGATAGCGGATTTGGCGGAATATCCTAAGGAATTAAAGCCGGGCCGAGCCAAGGAGGATTCGCACGATGGCTCGGGGAAGACAATCACTTGGGACAAGAACACACCCAAGGACTTGAGTTATCTCAAAGACGGCATCGTTCTTCTACAGCGGGAGTTTCCCTACGTCCCAACTATCTACATCCACCGATTAATCCACGAGAAATTGTCCATTTTTGACACCTTCTGCCGATTGCAAGAACTGGAAGCAGAATATCACCACCTCGGTACCCACGAAAGACCATACAGACGACTATATGCCCCACGGGTTACACTGGAGAAAAAATACCAAGTTTCACAAATGCCAGGCGCTCCCCAACGCGCAAGCCGAATTAATGAATTGCAGGCCGCAAAACAGTATTGGTACAGAGAGCAGAGTCGCATCAGTGTTCAGGAAGAAAAAGAACTCGCTGAAAAGCTCAATCTGGAAAAACACAGAGCCATGGGAGCTCTTGTTGAATGCCAGTGCTGCTTCGAGTCTGAAGTCCCATTGAATCGAGTCGTCAGCTGTCAAGGAGACCCTGCTCATATGTTCTGCTATGGCTGCGTTTCATCACTGGCAGAGTCTCAAGTTGGTTTGATGAAGTATGAAATGACATGCGTAGATGGCAGTGGATGCAAAGCCGAGATGTCACTTCAAGGTGTTGCAAAAGCCACCGATATCAAGACCTTTGACCGTCTCCAATTCAATAGGCAGCAAGCAGAAATCATGGCCGCCGAGATTGAGGGTTTGGAACAGTGCCCATTTTGTGAATTCAAGGCAATCTGTGATTCCGTCGAAACAGAACCCATCTTCAACTGCCAGAACCCGGACTGTGCCCGCCCCTCTTGCAGAGCTTGCGGCTTGGATAGCCATGTGCCCAAGACGTGCGAAGAATCTCGAAAAGACAATGATCTCACCGTCCTACACCGCGTGGAAGAAGCCAGGTCTGACGCTGTTATGCGAAAATGTCCTAGATGCAAAGTCAAAATCATCAAGGAATATGGATGCAATAAAATGATATGCTCACAGTGCAAAGGGATCCTTTGTTACATCTGCCAAACCGATCTAACTGCTCTCGCACATAACGCTTACGATCATTTCCATAAACCAGGCTCCAAGTGCCCCTTGCACGACTCTGTGGGAATTGATAGACACGCACAGGAAGCTGATACCGCCGAAGAAGAAGTCATCCAAAAGGCAAAGTTGGAAGATGCTAGTCTGGATGACTCCAAATTGCGACTTGGACAAACTAGTACCAAGGCACCGAATATGCAGCCGCACCCTGCTAGAGATATTTTCGCCCGGGCAGCAGCTATCGATGCAGGTAGGATACGGGCATTGGCGACCGCGCGCAGAAACATTTCCAGGGCGCAGCTCCAGCAACTGAGAAGAGATGTGCCTGGCCCCATCCTGAACGGTGCATGGCACCACGGCGTATTGGCGGGGATACAACCCCAGATGGGATATAACGCTTTCCCTCAAGCTTTGGCCAATACCAATCAACCACCACTTCCAGAATTTGACCGGATTTTCGATTGGATGGACGGGCAGAACATATTACAACAAAGAGCACGGCAAATTGTCGTACCGGAAGCCCCTCGACAACCTGAAATTCCACGACCCGGGTTGCCATGGGGCGGTCAGGCTGAGCAAAACGTATTTGGATATCCTTTCGAACCCCCAAATATTGCTATCAACCACAACATGCTATCAGCGGCGAACCTTGCAACTTTTCCAAATCTTCAGAACAATAACACAGCCACTAAAGACGGTTTCGAGTTTGGAAATTTTGAAGGAACAGCTTTTGGTGGGTTGGAAAATCAATTCCCCTTTCCCGCAGGAGATGTGACAGGACATAATGTTCTTGACTTCCGAGTCAGAGCACCAGGTGGTGATGGTCAACTTGGTGATAATTTTGGCGTCAATCGCCAATCTTTCGCCTGACCTAATTGATGTTAAGGGGAAAAGCCACACTGACCGAAGTCGACGCAAAGACAGCTTCACCAAGACCACGTTGCCCTCCCATGGCAGCTACAGAGGATGGATTTCGCAGTATGACCCAAGTGGATCATCATTGGACACCATAATGAAGGTAAGTGCTGGTATGAAATAGGAATAGCAATAGCAAGATGCAATTCATCGGATGGGTTCGAAACAGATGTCATCCGAATTAGTGTTAGCATGGTCAACTTTGCAGGCGAGGAGTTTTAGCGTGTCATGCTTTTATTCCATGGGTCGTCTTTTGTAATATACAATGGTTTCTCCAAGTAACTGCACTCTCCATAGTTTTTAAAGGTCAATCGAGACCACGTTTATATTGCCTAGGTAGGTAGTTAAAATAGCAAGTAATATTCCTAGGAGTATTATTTGACTAAATTACACTTCGAGAGCCTCAGCGGGTTCAGAGTCGCTAAGGAGAGCAGCACAGTACCTCCCCAAATCTAAAGAGGCGTAAATTTTCGGGGTCAGACGGTATACGATAATAGGGTTTTTGTTCCCATTGCCCGATTTATGCAATTCAACAATAACCATAATAGGTGCCGTGCTCTGACCATGTCTGTGGTCGCAAGTATTGATTTACTGAAGGAACATGGTATGTTCTCCTATTGAGAAGCGCATCGAAAGTAGCCATGGCAAAATTGGACCGGGGAACTAACTCTCAATCACACCCTAGAGCAGTGCCTCACAGGTCTCATGGAAGGTTCGTGCATGCGCATTCGTCTGTTAACTATCAACAATGTCCCATGATAATCAAACGGGGAAAAGCTAAGCAGGGTGCAACGTCGCCCATTCCTCCATTCATTCATTCCTTCTCACATAACAATAACTTCATCTCATTTCATTTCATTTCATTCCTTCCCTTCCTTCCTTCCTTTATTCAACCACGTTGATAATCCGTCGCGGCTCCACCCTGGGGCTTGCGATTCACATCGTGAGGTTCCAGGTCGTAGTCGTAATCGCCATGCATGCCCTGAGGGCGAACTTGTCGGTTCCGGCGCCGAAGGAAACATTCGCTCTGCGTTTCGCGGCCGCTTCGGACGCAGATGACGGCTGGGAGCATGGATAGTTGAATTTGGCGGCTGATTCTTCCACCCATACTTCCATGCGCAGCTCGCCGGCCTCGAGCCGTCGGATCGCGTGCGTGCGCGCTTGGTGAGGCTTTGGTTTTGGTTTTGATTTTGGCTCTGTCTGTGTCTGTGTCTGTGTCTTGGTTGTTGCGGATGGCATAACTCCTCCGGTGGCGGAGACTTCTTGCGACGGTGCCAGGTCGTCGCGGTCATCATCGTCGAAGGAGTCAGGCTCCGCGGCGATCCATTTCCGTTCTTCCCTCTCGAGACGCCCTACGGGTCTGTCAGCGGCGTCTTTGACTTCGATCGTCAATGTGAAACTGCATTCCGGCGCCCCTGGACCTTCGGGCAGAGGAGTGAGCTTTGAAGCCGACGTGCTGATGCGCGATAGCATGGCGCGGAAGTTGGCCTCGAGGTCGGCAACGTTGACTTTGCGGAGGAGTTCGCCGTCTGTGGTCATGGCCGTGGTGATAGTGGCGCCCTCACCATCGCCGGCAGTCGTCGTCGTCGCCTCCCCCTCGTCAAATGGAACGTCGCGGTCCCGTTTCGCGACGGTCGGGAACGACCGCAGGTCGATAGTCCAGCGCTCGAGGACGCGCGACTCGTCGCACTCGAAGATACACAGGGCGATCTTCTCGACCGTGTTTTTCTCCAGTTGGTCGCGGATCGCTGCCACGGCGTCGTTGATCCACCGACATACCTGTGGGTGTCGGTTCTGTCGCACAGGGTAGTTGTATGCCCGTGTCGACAGGAATGAGATGGCTGGATAGAGTCGCCGGAGGAAGAGGATGTGGTGTGTGAATACAGTTAGGAATGAGCTGAGGGTGTCGAGAAGGGCTCGATGTGTGCTTAGGAGATTGGATATGGTGCTGGGATTGGGTGGTGGATTGGCCATTTTGGATTAGGCAATGACCATGGTCGAGTTGTAGATGTGGTGTTGGTGTTGGTGGTGTTATCGAAACTGGTACGTCATCCTTGTTGCTTCGATCATCGTCGTGAATACAACACGCCCCAAGTGTGGACTTCAGTCCGTTGCGACAACACAAAACCTGGTACAACGGCCTCTAACTTCCTTCATTCACTGAAGGTCGTGAATGCCGTATATTTTCTGGAGTATTGATTTGTTGTGAATAAGTTAACCACGCACACGATTGGAATCTAGAATCAACAGATGAACCTAGATTTGTATATGAGGTCCCTCACTAGCCAATCATAGCGTGTGTCTGCCTGGCTTGGAACGGCGCATCAAATGGTCATCCTGCGCTCATTTTCTTGGTTAATGTACCTTGACTCGGCCTTTGATGAAGAGCTACCTTTTATCGTCATATTTCTAGTACTTGTCCTCTATCTCTTCTCAGCTGTTCATGCGGTATGATCACCTCCATACGGAGAGCAGATGTCTAGAATGAAAACACATACGATGATGCTGGTTCTGAAGCCATTGGTGTGCGACGTGGCTTGTTCTAGAGGAGCCCTGGTAACCCTCGCAACACGAACATTCCAAAGGCAAGAAGAATTGCGGAGCATCAGCTCAGCTTGCTGACGATGCTTTCATACTCCTGTTGGCACCAGATCCAGCATTGGCCACTGCTTGTACCCTGTCTTGACAATCTGGAAACTAAATCCATTGCCCAGCGACGATGGTATTCGAGTTTCCAGTTCCGCCTAAGAAATATCAATCCGGGCTTTTTACCTCAACCAGGAGAGCTTTTCATCCTCACGCTCTGTCCATATTTCTTTGCGTCTCTTTTTACGTTCGTTTATCAGAAGCCTCCCAGTCTGTTTGTTCAATATGCTTGATTATAGATCGTTACGATGGCTCTTAGCAACGATTTTATTGACACGAGAGCTTGCAGATGCTGCACACATCCCAAACAAAGTGCCAAGTGGAATGGCGTATTTCCCAAGACAAGCTACACCTTCTTGCTCACTTCAAGTCACAGTCACAAAAGTCTTTTCCTTGGTTCCTGTGAGTGGGCGATGGGTTTCGAGGCGGATCGTTGCTAATTCAATGATGCTTAGATTCATATTGACTACTATGTTTCTGAAAATACAACTCTCAAAGTATATGACTACTTTACACTGCATATTGACAATGCGCCGACTAGTATCAATGCCGTCTATACTGGCACGAGCCTGTCGTACATAACACCACTGAGTCCGCCACCGATTTCCCAGGTCACGTACGTCTTGACACATCTCATCACGCGCTTCGGCTACTGACACTCCTCAGCCACGCATCTTCTCATTTCAGTTATGTCAACGGATATAGGTTCATGCTGTCGCCATCCATCAAGGAAAGCCTGGGTACCAACCGACGATTTGGGAAGCGCCAAACCCCGGTATATCTTGGTGGATCAGGCCAAGTAACGAATAGTTGTCAAAACGCAGTGATTTATAGCTTAGTCAACGGCCAACTGTTTGCAAATACGAGCAGCGGTGTCACTCAGTTCAGTACCAATGCCGGCACGACGTATGCGAATTTCACCCCGAGCGCAACTCCAGGCTCCATTACGACCACCTTTTCAGTTGATTCACAGAATAACCTCATGTGGACGAATCCCAGTTTCTACAACAGCTTTGCGAGGTTTTGCGTTCTATCTGACAATACTATCGTGGCGGTATTTGTGGACCCGGCTCTTGCACCACCGGATTGCATGTTCGTCATTTTAAGTATGACAAGGGTCAGTAGTTGTGCAATGGCTGTTGGTATGAGCGGCCCGACAGGTATGGTGATTTTGAGCCGACAGTTTCGCTTGTCTCTAACGCCTCATCAGGTCCCCAAGGCTATCCAGGTTTGTGTTCGAGTGCCGCTCTTTTTATGGCTTTTCGCTGACTGTCCTTCATGCCCATCTGGACCTCAAGGAGATTTCGGTATGAGTGGCATTCCTCATGTGATAGAACACTTTGCTAACTTTGACGTATGCCCGTCTGGCCCTTCTGGCCCTGCCGGTCCCACTGGTGCAACTGGCCCAACTGGTTTGTTTCCCTTCACATATCGCTACTTGCCTCTGCTGATTTCAATTTATGCCCTGCCGGAGCTCAAGGTATGCCACAAGGTATCTCCGCTCCTGCGTGATACCATCTGCTGAACGATCCTGCAGGTACAATCTTCTAGTCTTCGAGATAATTTGACTGCTCTGACCTAGTTTCGAAGGTGTTCAAGGTGTAGCAGGAAATGCAGGTATGTACTTCAGCACATCTTATATTCGTCAACACTGAGACACAAATCAGGACCAGCAGGTAGGCGATTCTTATTCGAAGACACTTTATATCTTTAGCACTGACCGCTTCGGAAGGAGCGCAAGGCCTTCCTGGTAGTTCTGGTATGTTTCCTTTACCTTCACCATTGACGAGTCTGGCTAATTCAAGGATTCAGGTGAGTACCAACGTCCATTGCGCCCATTATTTCTTGGATTCTGGCAAAACAGGCCAGGATCGGGACACGACGGACCCTGGCAGGTCTATTGGCATCTTCACCCCATAGTTGTAGCCGGATGGTTCAAATGCATTGTTTCTGCAGTGGTTCCATTGGATACACGATTGGTGTTAGCCACTTCCTTACGCAAACACAGTGTGCTCCCTCTAGCGGCATGAGCTGCAAGATTTCGAGGATACTAACGTACACAATATAGGACCCGCAGGACCCTCGGGACCATTAGGACCGGTGGGGCCGCAAGGATACGCTGGAGCTCAGGGGCCTTCAGGACCTACAGGGCTTCAAGGCTATGCAGGACCTCAAGGACCCGCTGGACCGACAGGACCTGCTGGCCCTCCAGGTACAGCCGGTCCATCAGGTCCTGCGGGACCACAAGGTGCCACCGGACCGACGGGGCCTTCCGGAGCTCAAGGTGTTGCTGGAGCTCAAGGCGCAGCTGGTCCAACAGGCCCTGCTGGTCCTCAAGGTACAGCCGGCCCATCAGGTCCCGCTGGACCACAAGGTGCTGCTGGATCGACAGGCCCTTCTGGCCCAGCCGGTCCTGCTGGCACTCAAGGCGCTACTGGGCCTCAGGGACCGGCTGGAGCGCCAGGTGCCGATGGCAAGTCTGACCCTCCCTTGGAAGCAGCCCTCCGACAATCAAATAGGCAGCGGACTAACAGAGCTGAATTGATATAGGGAATGCTGGACCAGCTGGACCCCAAGGTTTACCCGGTAAGAAACCCTATCCACACCCTTTCCCGATGGCCTTTCCCCTCCAGTCTTCAACCCCCATGCATCCTTCCAAGAGACCAACGGCGTTTACACATGCTTGCAGGTTCAACGGGCCCAGCAGGCCCATCGGGCCCATCGGGCCCGCGCGGCGCGGCATCGATCCAATTCGCGTATCTCGGATGCTACTCACAGACATGCACGCCGAACGTGGCGGCATGCGGCGTGACTGGGTTCTACGGCCTGGACGACAGGACCACGACAGGCGGCTACCTCGCGACATATACAGGCTCGAGCACGCAGAACATCGCGTCGCAGTGCGCCACGGCGTGCATGACTCGTGGCGACCGCAACTTCTTCGGCACCGTGCTCAATGGCACGACGCAGGGCGATTGCTATTGCGGCATCAAGATCACCGCGCCCACGATGCAGACGGTGGATAATTGTGTCGCTTGTAATGGTCAGAATATCGGCATGTGTGGCAGGGCGAATATGGCTATTGCCTTGTATGCGAGGGCGTTTTGAGGGGTGGTCAGGCGTGAGGAGTTAAGGGTTGGGTGTGCTGTCTTTCGCTGTTGCTGTTGCTGGATATAGGGGATGGATGAGAACTGGTGGGCACTGAATCGGGCGCGCTGTCGCTTGTGTTCTCAGGAATGTATGCCAAGTCTACTGTACAGCTTTGTAGCATTCTAGGATGGTGTGGAGATATCTTGTCAAGATGTTGTGCGGATTGTCTCAGACTACTAGCAAACAATTGGATCTATCATGGATCTGAGTAGAGGAAACTGTACAACCCTTTTGATGTACAACTGGATTGACATCACTACTCCCCACCGGCTACCCTAAGGCAAGCTAGCGAGAGTGGTCTAGTCTTCTGATGTTGCGACATGGAACCGCGGCTACATATCAGCTTTGCTTCACCGTCTTGAGGCTCCCGTTAACAGCGTGTCCGTTGCTGTGGCCGTTCGCTTCCTCTCGAGGTTCCGATACTTTGACAATCTCAGGAAGTCGGTACAATCTTGGCCACACCATGACATAGTGCTCTTGATCGCCGTTCAAGATGTGTCTGAGATGAATGCCCCAAACGATATAGCAGTAAGCTCCAATGCCGGTTAACAGGTGCCACCATCCATGACCTTCCAGGAAGAATCCCACGGCATGCCGATTGCTCTTCGCCAGGTACGTAAAGTCGAGCAATATTGATTGTCAAGAGCCCAAATTCCGAAACCACTGAGGAAGACAGTAAGACCAAAAGCAACGAAGAGCCACATGGTTTTGAGGATCTGCATATCACGACTGTTTTCATAATGATTGTCCTCTTTGGCTGGTAGGGGATCCTGACGCCGCTCCCTCTCTCTTCGATGTCGTTCTTCGGATTTTCTCAAGGAAGGCCGAAGGGTAAACTCCATGCGATAAATGCTCTGAAAGACGATGAAGACAGTGAGTATAGCATACACAGTCTGGTGAAAAGTAGGATCCTGAATGTAATGATAATAGATGGTGATGGCGGCACAAAAGATGACAAAGAAGATCCCAAGTGAGGTCTGAGCGACAAGCGATCGAGAATATGACAGGTTAGCAAAGGCCATCAGGCAGGTAGTGTATATCATATTCAATTCGTCCACGAGTTGCCAGGGATCTATTTTGATTAGTTGGACTTGCAAATACCATAGGCCGAGTTAGAGACTAGACTTACACTTCAAGGTGGCATGAAACATGAAGCTTCCGAAACCAACAAGAAAATAACCAAAATAAGCGACTTGAAAAACGGTGTCGTGGCCATGCTTTCTGCAACTCTTGACACCCTCGTATGCAAGGTACAGAAACATGATGTTTGTCAATGTATTGATAATCTCTGCGGCATAATATGTGGCATAATAGTCCTGCTCACGATTAGCAGAGAATCACGACGTTAAGTTAGGGACGGCGCCTACCTCTTCACACCATTGGAGGGTCGATGTTACCGGATCCCAATATCCAGGTTGATCTGGGGGTGGGTATGAAATTGAGGGAAGCCATGAAGGCATTCTGATCAAGACTTTGACAGCGTCCTAGTCTCTATCTCAAGTTTGAAGTCGTAATGATAACATAGTCAAGAATCAAGTCACATCAAGAAACCCGAAAGATGCAGGAACAAACAAAGCCGGATGTTCAGGGAAGGGTGGGCCTCTGATGTAGGAATTCAATTGGGCTTATGAATAGAAAGATGGCACAGATAGACAGTGGATCAAGTTCTGGTGATTTTTCTCATCATTGTTTGGTCCTTGTTGGCAACGGATGTCGAGTCTGATATGACGTAGATGTTCCTTCCTCTTGGTGCACGCAGATCTGGCACGTGCTGCTTTCATCCTTTAAACCAACTTGTTCATTTACTTGATTGGTTCTGTTAGACACCTGCCGTAAGCCGTAGCCAGCCTAAAAAGATATCTGGAGAAGTACTCCGGACTCTGTACTTTAGGTAGGTAAGAGCGTTGGGTACATCCTGGAGTATTTAGCCTGCCTTCTTGCCTGTGAGGGTGTTCTAGGTACCTGCCCGCTTATCGTCAGGAGCACCCAAGTCAAGGACATTACGCACGTGTTAAGGTATCTAGAGATACATGACACACAAGTACGTGGGAAGATCCTCATGCAGGTCAAAGGCTTCCTTGGCCGATGGGCATTGTACACTGCAATGTCAATGTCTGCTTCCCTTCAACCAACGCATGCGGCTGTGGCAAGGGTAGCATCTCGCCACCACTTCCCACCTAGATAGGTAGTTACCAGGTAGGTACTGTACCAGGTAGGTGCCTAACTAACCACTACCGGGGTTAAAGAAGGCTAAAGAGGCAAAGGAGGCTGTCGAAGAAGTTGCCAACAAAGAGACGCGCTTGCCACTTACGCGATCTCGGCGGCTCTACCCCTCCTTCTAATTTGGTCAAGTTAAACTACGGAAGTATTTCTGGGCACCAGGAAGTGATTGCTTGCTTGCACGCTATCTTGTCCATACACCCAAAACTGCAATCCGTTCCTACCATCAAGCAGGACTCTTTCGCTGAGTCGAGATCCAACTAATGGCAATCCCAAACGCTGCTCTCCAGAAGGTATACCCAGTGTCTCTGTGCTTTCGCCCCTTTCTCTGACTCGTGCCATGGCCAGCTGCTGCAAGAAGTCGAAACGCAGGCTATCCTGTCGCAGCAGAAGATCACCCAAACTCAAGCCGAACTGAACGTCAAACGCCGCGATGCACGTCTTAACCTTCTTACCGCCAATGAACTAAAGTCTTTGTCCAAAGACACGAATGTCTATGAAGGTGTGGGTAAGATGTAGGATCATCCACCAAATGCCTGCGTTGAAAAGCCGACTGACATTGATCTGCTTAGGTTCGTGGCCGTTCCAATCAAGACCTTGAATCAACGCCTCTCGACCGAATCCGCTTCATTATCCAAGGACATCTCGGACCTAGAGAAGAAACTCCATTACCAAGAAACCACCTACAAGAATAGTCGCCAACACATTGAGAAGATTCTGCAAACTGGCGGTCGAACTTGAGGTTGGATCATTTCCTGTTCAAGACCCCATCTCACCAAATATCACATAGTCTGCTCTCTACTATTCTGTGTCGGTACATGGCAATACAGATGAATCGCATGAGGCTTGAGTGACACAAACAAGATTCCTTGGGTTCACTATGGGTCCGACACCTTGACGAACTGCCAGCTGCCAAAATAGCATCTTCAGAATTTCGGCGTGGCCTTATCAGCAAATGTGTCACGGCATTGTTCCCATCGAACCGCCAAGGTTCCATTTGCGTCTTCTCCTCGCAAGTCCACAGTCGTTCGACTTACAAAGTCGTCCTCAAGAAATGACGTTTTTGGCTGGCCAAATATTGCTTGTCATATGGACGGCATGCATTCCCTTGTAGCAGAAGCAGAAACGGCAAGATCAAGTATTCGGGACGGAACGATAATGGTATGCGATAGAGGGTAGCAATCCATAAGCGATTCGCGGTATACACCGGCGCCGTGAGATGGATTGGTGTAACTCTATGGCTGGTCTGGCGAACTAGTCGGTAGCGTTGGGCTGCAAGTATAGTACAAAAGTGTTACTCCGTTTGCCAAACCGTTGTCTAACCAAGACAAAATGCATGACGAATTCATGCACGACGTTGTGCATCTAGTTAGTTAGGCTTCCAAGTGCTGTAAGAAGCAGAACTTCAATGTTTAGTGACAATTCGACGCCGTCGGCTTTGCCGCTGTTGGCCCCAACTAATTAGGCCGTAGGTCACCGTTCAGGATACGCTTGCGGTTTTAACTACTGCATACTTAGGTCATCGTGGTCATCGAATGCCTTTTGGTCAACCTGGCTTGTCCAAGTTGTCGGCAAGCGAAACACTTCTGCTACACTTCTCCTACACAGCCGATAACTAGAGGTTAGAAAAAGGAGGTCGCGGCCATATGATATATCCCTGGTACGGAATACATAGCTCAGAATTAAATTACAAGTCGTGTTCCGCGTGATTCCTTCCCCCTTGGGCAAGCATGATTGCTCAGAGAGTGGGCTGCAGCTTGTTCGATTGGCAGCACTTTGTTTGGCCCGATTGTCGGGAGACGATCGGTTGTCTTTCGTCGCCAGTTTTAGCTTACCATACCTGACAAGTCAAGTCCTATATTGGTTCTGGCCCCCAGCCCAGGCATCAAGGGAAGTGGCTGCAAGAGCCTGAGGGGCGCGAGGGCCTGGCACCCAGTGATCAGCTAGGGAGCCACTTAAGTCCAAAGGATCCCGTGCTTGCAGGGCAGACAAACACTTGAAATAAAACCCAACTGCATTTCCCCCCACCAGCTGAAATTGCGGTATGCTTTTACTTTTCTCATAAGTACGGTTGCTGCCCTCTTCTTCATCTTCTGAATTGTTACATCAACCCAGATAAGGACCCAGAGCCTTGGAACCTCAATTGTCCCTTGTGTTTGTACGCCCGCGCCCGAGTGCATTCACCACAGTCGGGCGTTCACCCCACCGATTACAAACCTTGACTGAGATCAGCGGCGATAGGGCTGAAAGCGGGCTAAATTCGGTGGCTCTGTGCCCAGTTTTGGCCTTGGACAAGGAGAATCCCGCCACTACCCAGACAAACCCAGAGACGCAGTCACCATGCCAACATACTCACGACGCTCTTCAGGCTCGGAACATGAATATGTGCTGATGCCAGTGCGTACTGCAGGAGGTGGTAGTGACTATGGAAGATCACGCGGTGAGCCTGCTGTGGTCAATAATTATCTAGGAGTGCCTCAATCACGGCCTCGGGCATCCAGTACCGGTGGCGGCCCCGCACCTACCATTGTCAACATCGGCGCCGTCCCTAGCGTACGTGAACGGTCCCGCAGCCGTCACCGTCATGAACGGAGTAGATCGCGGGATTCCAGTCGAAGTTACTCGAGTGAACGTTCTCGATCTCGTCGTGGCCGTCGACACAGCAGCAGGTCCTATCATCAATTCACCGAAGGTGACATCCCCTACGAGCTGCGAAAGGAGATCGACTATGCGAGGCTACAACGGAAAGAAGAGGAGGAGAGAAGACTACAGGAAAGAATAAAGAAGGATCGTGAGGAGGCCAAGAAGCGATGGCAGCTCGACGAAGAGCTCGAGGCCGAGCGCAAGAAGAAAGAGCGTGAGGAGGCCAAGAAGCGATGGAAGCTCGACGAAGAGCTCGAGGCCGAGCGCAGTAAGAGAGAGCGTGAGGAGGCCAAGAAACGATGGCAGCATGAAGAGGAACTCGAGGCCGAGCGCAAGAAGAAGGAACGTGAAGCAATTCTACGCGAGGCACAACTCGAAGCCGAGAAGAAGAAGAAGGACGCCGAGGAACTTCGAGCTCGAGTACTTCGGGAAGAGGAAGAAAGAAAGAAGAAGGAAGAGGAAAAGAAGAAAGCAGAAGAAGCTGAATTCGAGCGCAAGGTCAAGGAGAAATTTATGAATGCTGGTAAGTTTTGGTCCGATATGATCGCCAAATCACTCCAACTTTAATATCCGTCGCTCTTTTCCCTACCGTCTTTGGTTTTGACTGGTGGCTAATTGATCTTCTACCCTTCTTTTGCAAACAGGATACAGTGCAGATTATGTGGAAGAAGTGTTACACAAGAAGAAGAAAGAAAAGGCCACCCTGGCAATCGATCTCCACCGCCCTACATATATCAAAGTGCACCGAAAGCATCTACACCCTGATACGCTTGATGCTTACGGCTTGCCATGGCAATGGGATGGAGTACGACACCCTACGAATCTTTCCTGTAAGGCTCTTTTGCTAACCTCATCCTCCACAGGCCGACGGTGAATTCATCATCATCAAGAAATATATCGATGACAGCCTCCAGGATGAACTGTTCGAGCATACGCGCAGATTAAAGGAACGCAAACTGATCACCGCACCATATGTCAAAGAAACAAAGACTATCACCACGCTAACTCCGAACGATCGCTACGTCAAGCGAGGCGACAAGATGTACGTGGTGCGTGAGAAGAGCCAAACTCGAAGCAAGAGCCCAGCAGATTCAAGGAGAAGGAGCTGGATGTTTTCATGAGGTGTATACGCTGCGGAGGAGTGCTATCTTCGAAACAAGGGATCATCAGAAGTTGAGGTATACCCTTGTGGCAACACGTCCGTGACTTTGGCCCTGGATCTACATGAGAGATTGTCCGCGCTTTTACTGGCCTGCACACCGGACACAACCTGCACAATGGTTGCGAGGCAAAGATTATGTGCTTGGCGAGAATGTCTTTCCAGAGAACTCCAGCTTTGCGCACTTGGCCATTTTACCTATGTTCAAGACAAGCGGCAGAAATGCGACAGGTCATGAGTTTGCGTTACATGCATGTGTACTTGCGAGATTTCTGCAGGAATCTCTAATGAATGAAACGACCGAATGGGGTGGCAATCTATTTCCGTCATATATTTTTTTGATATCAGACTTTAGCTCAACTCCAGATCCTATCTAATATCCACGTCTGAGTAACAGAATCCATGCGAAAGATCAAGAATTACACAAATAGTCCATGTACTAAACGAACTCTGGCTTGACCTGAAGACCGTCGCGCACCGGATTTCTAATCCAGCGGCCAAATCCAAGCAGAAGAAACACAAAGACCATATCCCACCAACAAGGCAAAAATTCCTCACCGCCAATGACTAGACAAGAATGAAGCTACAGTCACAATGGCATCTTACACACATGCGTTCCTGACTCATATATCACTCGCGTTCCGGGCTTCCAAGGCATTTCTCAAGTGCGCCATCCCATCCACGTGGCAAAAACGCATAATAAATTCAGAATTGCAGTGGTTGCCACGCCCAGCAGGTGCCCAGCACAGCACAGCGAGCCGTAAGTACTGTACTCCGTACAAGACGAAATCCAACAACAAACTCGCCGTCCTAGGTGTTCCAATCACGATAGGAACATCGTGACTATGGACACCGATAGCGCGAGTGCCGGTACAGAGTTAGGGTGACCACGGGTGACTCAGGCACACACACCCTGGGTACCAACCCACCTACCCACCTACCCACCTGCACCCACCTGCACCCACTCACCTACACACACCGTGACACACCTACACCAAGCTCTGCATCCTGTGACGCTGATATGCCAAACCGGTGAGTAAATGTAAAACTGACGTAGCCCATTCCGACACAAGTTGGATTAGATGCTGGTGGCGAGGTCAGGAGCATACGGGTGGTCATTGGCACAGCTCACGTGCAACCTTACACCACGGCCACAGCCACGGCCACAGGCGCACAAGACCACATGCACAACTAGGTATCTATCGACCTACCTACCTACCCACCTAATAATCATGCATCAAATCCAGCAACTGCTGTCCTTTCCTTGTCATCTGCCTACCTACAGGTACTGTAAGTACCAATCTCCGCGGGTCTGTAGCAGCCTGCCTAAAATTGCATACCAACCCGCTGCCTCTGATCACTGTTAGAGTGTGTGACAATCATGGAGCCTACATATGGGTAGGCAACCAGCTCAAGGATTTACTCATCTCTCGAAATGAATCGGGCGATGAGATTGATCGACTTAGGAAATGTATAGCTGTAGCATTATTCTCACTTGGTGAAAGCCTCGTCGATTCGATTTGTCCATTCTCGAAGAGCAGGGAGTCGGTCAATCAATATGTACCTACCTACCTTTAGGCATTGTACCTACTGTGGTGAGAGAGGCACGAGGGGACGAGGGGCACGTGGAGGGGCAATGGGCCTAAGCTGAGGGAAATGGTAGGGCAAGGTACGGTATCTGCACACTGGGCACCACCACGGGTCACGAGTCACGAGTCACGAGTCGAATCACGAGTTCTCCCACGACTCTTTCGGGGACTTGAGCCAGAGTCCCACAGTGATGCAGAGTGTCATAGTCGTGCAGAGAGTACTAAGTTGAAAGCTGTAAAAGTATGTAGTGTACTGGAGGTTAGGTACATAGGTGTGCGGAGGACGCATTCTCTTAGTCTCCCAAGCTGGCCAAAGCTGGCCAAAGCTGAACAAGTTCCAGCCTTCAGCCTTAAGGGCAAGCCCAATTGACTGGGATTATGGCTTGGAACGAGTCTGAAGAGTCAAGACTTGAACAAGTCATGTACTTGCTGTACGACTTTTCTGGGTGGAGTTTCTCGGAATCTCTCTTTGCCTAGGGGTGGGTGCGTGCTAACTACGGAGTAGGTACAGTACCTATGGATAAGTCTACTAGATACTAAGTTGGGTAACCGACAGGGAGCAGGGTAGGGTAGGGGTAGGGGAGGGGAGGTGGCCACGGCCGGCCTCACGGCGAGACCTCCAGCCTTGGAGTGAGCGACTGTGGGTATTCTCATGGTAATGGACGACTTGAAATTGATCCAACTCTGTAGCTATTGGAGTGACTAACCATGGAGTGAGCTCTGGAGGTACCTCATGTACCTAGACCGGCGCTTTTGGGTGGCGAGATACCTGTGAATTTTCCCGAGGACCCTCGTCTTTTGCCTCCTTGTCCACCCATCCCCGCCTCGCCCGAGGATCAGAGATCTGCGGTTCTCGACCTGATCTACCTACCATGAGCTTGTTCGCCTTGTGAATGGACTGCTGGTAGCTGCTCTTCTCTGCGGCAGAATCACGCTTAAGTGATCGTTAGGTCGCCTGTAGTTTCGTCTCGATAGCTTGTAGTCCAAAGCCCACGATGACCATGTACCTAGCTTAGGGTGCTGTTTAATCTCGCTGGAATGGAATGTGGAATGCAAAAAGTGCACAGCTCTGCCCTCCTGGACCGTTCTCATACTGCAATGCATGTGCAAGCCGCCAGTAAATGCAATCGGCTTCAAAGGTTGCTCTTTTCTGTCCTGGAAACCCTTGTCACATGTACCTTGTCTGCACATAGCCATGCAAGCCCACGACCGAGTTCGAGGGACTTGCAGACACAGCAGTCCCCACCAGAGTGGCGATTCTACACATGTCGTTGAGTGAAGCTGTAGTAAAATCACCAAACTAGGCAGTCAGATCACTTGTTCGGGACAGCGACAGCTCCATCTCAGCGGAACCGCGTCTGGATGAACAGTAAAGCTCGCCTTCCTGCATGAGCCCTTCCCCGCCGGCAGTCTGAGCAATGCCCCATAGGCGGTTCGAGATCAATTACAGGGGAGAAAAGCGGATCTCAACAAGGTAGACCACGGGCCAAAGACTAATCAAACCGTGGAAGGCGTGCTTGACGAAGAAATGCGGCTGGAGTTAGAGTCTTGTGCCACCAAAAGGCGGGAATTTGATGCACGAGAGGGGTTCGAGAGAGCGTATCTGGACAAGTTTGGTCGACGGTCCAACCATAGAACTCGATGGTGTGCCAATGCGTACGGAGCAGGCCTATCAGGATAACCCAAGTCTCAAGAGTGGGTGTGGGTGGCGACTTGATAAGATGGCTTCATCATCTGGGTAACTTGACCTGAGCTTGGTCGACTGAAACACCGGTTGTAGAAGCTTAACTTTCGCCGGGAAAATCCTGCTGCATTTCCGAACCCCAGAATTGCTTCGGCTTTCCACATGCTTGCTTGGTCGACAAGCGCATCTTACTCTTGTCTTATATATCTTGTTCTTGAATTCTTCCCTTCGGCCTAAGGTGAACATGTCCGCAAGAAAAAACCTTGTAAGATTGTCATAAGTCTCATGATATTGTAGTTCAATTATTAAATATGGTTCCGCCCGTGCTGCTTTTCGTGAAATTTGACAATCATGGCAAAGATCATCGCTCTATGCAAGGCTCTAGTATCGGACGATCACTACCGTCGCTCCTTCCCCAAGATAGATTTCTTGCATAAGATAACGCCCGTGTAGATCCTGTGGTATCATTGACTGGTAGAAATCGCTCCCCAACTATCCTCCAGCTTCATTCGAACCGCCGAATGGTGTCCAATGACTGCCTGTACTACAGAACATTGCCGTTGGTCATGGCGGGATGATGTGCAAGTTCGGGGCGGCTGACATCAGGACTGGCGAAATATCGTTCGCTCTTTGGGCTATGGCTGTACTTGGAACTCGATGCTCCAGGGCTTTGAGCGACTCGAGATGCAGAAGAATCTTGAGGGAATGGACTGGAGATTGCGGTGTGAATCTTGGGCATCTGAGCCATGTCACTTTTCTTGATGGTCTTGCCAGAGTAGTATGACGGCAAGGACTCTCGTCGGTTTCCGAGGAGGAAGGATCGATATCGACTTTTGCGATTCGGTGGCTTTGGGGTTGATGCCTCAACATCGGCTTTGTGAGAGGCGACTGCGCCATGCGATCGAACTTGCCGTGCTGTGAGGTGGCTGTTCTGGTCTCGGAAGACATAACTCTGTACTCAATCAGTAATGTTGCCTTGAACACTTTTACAGACTAGCTTACCGCCAAAATGTTCAGAGGACCAAGAACGAAGACAATGATTCCAGAGGCAATAACCAGTCTCCAGAAAGCCAAACCAAGACTTTCCTGACTTGTTGCTTGCTTGTTGAGATTGCCGAGAATGCTGTTACCCAAAAACAACATGGCAACGCCAAGCATGACAAAGCCGGATCGATGACTGAATAGTGGCCAATTTCGAGATATATACGACTTGAAAAGGGGAGTTCGGTCAGGATCAGGAAGCCTGGCTCTTTGTAAGTCTCAAGAAAAAGCACGTCAAAAAGTATATACACACCAGCCATGATTATCCTAACGATGTGCTCGCAAGCATCGAAGAAGAAGAATTTGTTGACAACGAAGGTCTTGACCAGCATGACCGAGCTTGCCGCCACAACCGAGAGTAATCCAATAATGTTCATTGCCCGGAAGACGTTGAGCACCACGTAGCCTGCGCCGAGCAGACGTCTACCAAAGGAAGGCATAATTGTCGATGATGAGTGCGTTGAGGATGGAGAGTCGAGATGGTATTAGAGATAGTGGCGGCGTGCTAATTATTCTTGTTTGAAGCTCAGGTGTTTCGTGGCGTTCAGATTGGACAGCAAAAAATAGAGACTAGATATAAGACAGGATATCATTGAACAGAGAGTGATGAATAGAACAATAGGATAGTTGGATCTTGAAGACTGTTGAGCATGAGAAGAATGAAGTGAATGGTAAGGAAATGCTAGGACACGGAAGGAAGGGATGAAGTGGTGAATTGGGAAGGAGCGATCGGCATTGATAATGGTTTGATTCTCTTCAGATCTGCAAGCCCAATATGCCTCACCTTTCTAACCCAAGGGCACAATGATAGTAGGCGCGAGAAAGAGATGAAGCTGTAGTAGGACCGTCATATCGGCCGCGTTTAGCACGCGATTGTTGGTCGCAATGGGGATTTGTCTGAGATGAGCATGTGTGCAGTTTCAGAGCATGTCCAGATCTTCGAGTCTTCTATCTTGACGCAAGGTCGAGGATGGATGAGGCACACGGATGCCTGAGTCAACATGTTTCGAGCAATCGATGAACATGTCATTTGGTCCTCAGGCGTTCGGGGAACAAAATGAAGGAGTGGCTCACAATCAAGGTTGAGCATTTGCTAGGAAACTCTGAAACGCGCTCCTGCGTGGTTGGTCGTTGACCAATCAATTGGCGCCAGTGCCTTTTCAGACCATCTTTTACAGCCCTGTCTTATAACCGCGGGTTTGAACCTCGGGTCTCTTCTTCACTGGCCGGGCCAGTCAAGAAGGCATGGATGATGGAGGATGACGATGAGGCGGAGAGAACAATGGCAAGGAGATTTTGATTCTGAGAGTCACCAGCAGGCTAGAAATCGTGCTTCGCTCATGCCTCTGCTCCACCGTAGGACGTAGTCACGTGTAGTTAATTATGGCTGTCTAGTCGTGCTTGTTTACTCCGCACTACTCCGTCCCCAGGCACTCAGGCCAACAGCAGCACCAGTGGCCACTGGCCAGGTACGGTCAGGCTACCCTGAACAATCCCGCTAAGAAATATATTTGGCCCCTTCACCAACTCTGACACCGCAAGTTTCGCCTCCTCATCCTCATTCTCGACGCCTACACAAATCTCCAGCGGAAGCAAGCTCCATCGCACATTGTCCGGTCCCCGGTACAGTCCAAAATCTGCATCATCATTTTCCTCTGATCCCACCAAACTCCCCTTAGCGTCAACATGACTCGCGGCAACCAGAGAGACAAGGCTCGAGAAAAGAATCTCAAAGAACAGGCGGGTGCAAAGAAGAAGAACACTCAATCTGGCACCGAGTATGCCAGGACCAAAGAGGACCAAGCTGCCATCATGAGAGCAAAACAAGCAAAAGGTAGGTCTGGAACGAACTCAGCAACAAAGAAGCCCCCCATGCGCCCTTTGCGACTGGTCTGACTCTGGGGTCTAGCTGAAGCTGCGAAAGCCGCGCAAGGCGTGGAGCAGAAGAAAAAATAACACTCTCCTTCCGGGAGGAGGGAAAGAGTAAAATGCCAGACAGAGTTACTTTCGTTCTGAGCATTTCTTCCCTTTTCAACCTCCACGGTGACAATCAGCCCGGTGTGTGACGATGGACGGTGGACAGTCAACTTAGCAAGGAGTTCTTCACGGTGTATGTACGACTCTATTTTCGACCAAGTGGAGGCATACGCCATCACCAATACTATTGTATCTGGTCTCAATTCTTCTTGCCTTTGGCCCTTTCGCTTCTTGTGGTTCTTGAGATACCCTTATCCCGTTCCATCCTCCCTCTGTTTCTCGGTGACAAGACTGGCCTTTTTTCGTCCTAGACATGAGATTTCGCCTCGAACGCCTAGGTGATCATATGATCCCTCCGTGATCTACACATTACCGAAATCATAAGTCCAGATTATCCTGAAGGAGTATGGTGGGCTTTACTTTGCAGCGCTTAGCTTCGTGCCACCATCTTAATTAAACATCCCTCATCCTGATTCTCGAGACTGGAAGTCCTTGTGAAACACCCAGCCATAAACCTACCACCACCGTCAAGAGCAAGCCAAGACGAGCACAAAAAATGTAAGCGACAGTCACAGATCCTTTTGCCCATTTCGATTGCCAGGCCAGGCTTCCTTCAAGTCTAAACAATAAAAGATACTTCATTATAGAGCCCTTTGCTCTGACCCATTGTATGTATGATTCCTTCATAAGACCCGGATGAGCGATCATTCCAACCATAAGATACAGACGAGGTCGTGGAGCCACACGTCAAGAAATGTACACATTGTCCCTCTTGCACAAGATTTGGTGAATCTACCGTCCAGAATAGCCAGTTGCATAACTATCCGGTCCATACGGGTGGATATTCTGGCTTACGCTCGCATACGAACCGCCGCTCGCAGGCGGACTAAATCCATTCAGCGAGTCGGCATGTCGATGTGATGACAACGGCACTGAAGCTTCGCCCGAATCCGCCTCGTACATAGGATTGATGCGCGATGCACGTGGAACTTGGAGGTGCGTACTCTGTGCATTCGACGTTGGGTTGAGCCTGGCCGTCGAGCCGAGATCGCTGTTCGTCCGCTCTGATGTGGCAACACCGTCATACTCGCCATTTGGGAGCGGAGAGACCGGCTCTTCCGGGTCCTCTGCTGTCCCGTAATGCAGGATCGGGTGTTCTCCCAGAGGAAGCAGGTCACCTCGCCTGTGCGTCGGCCGGACAGAGGTAATATGCTCATCACCAGTATCGGATGCGTTGGACCCAGTAAGATTGCCCCTGTTCACCACAGGCCTGAAGTCGACCTCCAGCATTTCTTCAGAGTTGTGTCGGTCGCCGTCGCTTTCAACCGGGTAGATCAAGCTGTCTAGACGGCGGAGTTGAGTGATGAAATCCTCTGGATCTCCCAGACGGACAAAAAGCCGTCGCTGGCGCTTGGGGCGGAACAATTTCTTCAAGGCCCACAAGACCAACACCACGCCGGGCTGTACCGCGGAGCGTTTCGTCAGTAATGTATATAAGTAAGAGATATTGATAGATTGGATTTCACTTACACTAATCATCGTGCTTGTCAATTTGGCGCTCAGTCGATCTCCGTTCCACATCGAAGCCGTATTGAAGAAGCAGACGATAGCCAAAGTGGACGCTGCGCCGAGCCATGCTAAGCCAGGTTGTAGTCCCTCAAACCAACCGGTAAACTTCCGGTCGTAGAGCTCCTCGTAGTTCTCATAGCCGGTGATGTTTTGCGTGTGGACTCGTCTCCTGGACAAGTTGTCAGAAGGGTCGCATCCCTAAGCACTTGCCTCCTACGACGTGTCACTTACCAGTGGGAGAAGGAAATGAACGCAATACATTGAAAGAACCACATGAGTACGCACGACACTGAGCCAACACTGATCAATGCATCTTGAACCTAGAATGAGTTAGCCCGTTGGTACGACATTGAGAGATCACATAACTGCTTACATCGTGTAGGAAGAATTCTTCGTTCTCGTTGGTAGGTCGGATTCGGATAAATGGTAGCCAGTACAGAAAGAAAACGCTCACCGTGAGCGCTGGCCATGGTGAACGTGTCCGAGCATCAACTCGACCTGGCCAAGACAACAATCTGCGTAAGATGTTCGAATCATGCTCGACAGTGATGGACTGAGTCAGACCATATAGTTGGCGAGACGCAACAAAGAGGGCTGTATTCGCGCAGCTAAAGGCTGAATATATGAAGCACCCATTCAAGAACCCCGGAAGGTAGCGGCGGCCTAATCCACTCCTGAGAAGCGCTATTAGAGGTGCTGCGTGAGTTTCGGGATAATAGTCGTAGTCGAACTGGGCAAGGTCGGCTGGCGGCGGTGTTGTGATGGTCACCAGAGCTTGTTGGAACAGCTTTGGCAGGTTTTGATCTTTCCAGGATATATTTGCAACGAAGGTCCCGGTAGCTACGACGTACAGGACTGTGCTGAACCAAGCAATATTTCTTGCTGGGAGCATCAATTCACCGGGATCCTTGGCCTCAAACGCAGTTGTGGTTAACAGTTCCACGCCGATATAGGCAAATGTTGCAAGGGGTATGGCTTCGCTGAAATAAATCAATTGCTGAACTTGAAAAGGATTTGGAAACAATCATACCAAACAGCGGTGAAATGATTCGCTGCAACATGTGGGTTATTTTGCACTCCGTCTTCAAAGTCTAGCCACGAAGTCAATGACAAAGCCAATGGTCGGTGCTGGCAAGCTTACATATAGAACCAATATGCCCGCCGGGGCCCGCTGCTTAGCATTAGCATTGATCCATGTCAGTATCAGCGTCGTCGGGCTGCTCACTCCCAGCGTTGAGACAACACATCAACGCGATAGTGCCAACCACGAGACAAACTTTGACGATGCCTCCAATCAACTCGATCCATCCAAAGACCTAAAAGCTTTTGTCAGCCCGCGGACATGTATTGTCTCCCAGGGTTATTTCAAACATACATAGACAGGGAGGGCATTTATTGCCAATATCACGAGTGGGGCAAACGCATAAATCAATGCCTTGAAGACCCAGGAAAGCTCCCAATAGGCTGTCAAGTCTCCAGCGACGATAATCAGTGCACTAAAAGTGACACAGTAGGTATACCTAGAGGAACCACTTGAGTAAGGCGATGGAGTCATGGATGATGGACTTACCAGTACATAATGCCGATGGCCACACCTAAATCTTCATCGACGAAGCTCCTCACGAATTCAACCATTGCATTGGGAATAGGCCAGCGAATGATCAATTCGCAGATACCTTCCATCACAGCAATAGCGACAACGCCGACCACCGCCACAGCAATGAGAGCACCCACGGGACCTGCTATGGCAAGTGATTTACTACTGCCTCGGAAGAACCCGATGCCAATGACGCCTCCAATGGCTATGAACTATGTGGTGATCAGCAGGTTTATTACAAAGCCGTTGGATGGGGAGTTCGACTTACAAAAATCTGCCAGCCATTCAACCTCCGCCTAGTATACCGTCAGCCTTGCTGGTAGCTGTCCGAAATCCAAACCTACCTCAATACCAGATGCGCCCGAGCTTGCGGGAAAGCCATGTTTCGGGAGATGAGATTTCCAAAGGTGTACGCCCATGGACACAGGGAGTAGGAAGGAGTGTTGAAACTATTATTTGTTGTCATCGACAGAAAAGTCATGATTGTAAGGCTGTGCTATTTTGGTATTGAGGACCGAAGAATGACGCAGTGGGGCTGTAGAGCCTAACCGAAGCACACTTAGGGAGATGTTCAAGCCATGGACGTTGTGGCGTGAACATTGCCTCTTTCCTACATCTTGAGCTGAGCCGCAGCGTCTCTTGACGTGTGACTCGAGGCCACCGGACGAATGAAAGCGCCTGCATTACGAGGAACTCTGGCCGGGTTGTAGGCACTTTTGTGTGATGAAACCAGGCAATCATGCTGCTGGACATAAAAGCATCTCCAGCCTCTCTGGAGGTCTCGTGCTTGCCTGATCTCAACGTTCCTAAATCCAGTCACAAAAAGCCTCGAGATCGTGAAGATCTTGTCACACTCAGAGCATTGCTACCAGCTATTCGTAACCCCAAATATGGCATTCTGGGATCGATTCACCAAATCGAGAAAGAATGTCTCCCCGACGACGACCAATTCGACTGGCAGTGGCCTGGATTCACTCAACGAAGAAGATTCACCGCATTCCAGTGCGTGCATCGCTTTTAATCGACTGAGCCCACGTCGAACAAGCTATATCGATAGGGAGCAACTCGAAGAGGCTCTGAACACAGTTTTCAGAGACCAAGGACCACTCAACTTCGGCATTGTTGTACGTTTTAGCATCCATGTGGCGGCTTCGCAGAAGCACGAACCGTGCATAGGCTGACCAGACCAGACTCGGGCGGACAGGTGGGCATTCTGGGCTCCACGCGTACTTGATTGGGTGAGTTGCCCCTTTCTCCGAAACCCTTGTGAGGCTTGGTCTCAAGTATTGACATTTCTTTCATTAGGCTGAATTACAGTAAGTTGATTCTGACAAACCGGTGTCCACAGCGCTCAGGTTCATGGCCATCTTCAAACATGGATGCAGAGCTGCAGAGACGCTTTCACAGCATATGTCTAACTTTTCATGTAGACCTTATTTCCCGGACGTTGATTGAAGACGTGGAGGCTATGAGTAACTAGTGATGAGGTTGGCATGATCAGGCTGAGAGTGATTTGGGTCTGGAGGAGGGGCGTTGGCGTTTTTGAGGTCGATATTGTGGCTTGGCACGCAGCGACGTGTGACTGAGAACGAATAGAATTCAAGAGGGCTTTCCCTCCATTCCACCAGTCGCCTTCTTCGTATCGGGCCTCATGTCCTGTCCATGTAACACTTTCCGAGCTCATGCCAACTTCTCACTTCATCAAGGAGTCTGCCTAGCTTTTTTCGAATACGAGACCAATGGCTGTGCGCCTATGCTCAATGGAGAGGCGTTAGTCCGGCGGCAGAGCCTTCAGCTGCACATGAGACTGGACCTGCTCGGGCCTCGTGACAAAATGTTGGTCGAGCATACATAGAGTGAGGGAGAAGTTCATGTTAGCCAGATGCTGTAATGACAGTAAACCATTTAGAAAGCGGTATCGAACTGGGTTCCATTAGTATGGGCGAAGACGCTGTCGATAACGATAACCGAATTACTCCGCCGACGTCAGTCGTGGCTACTCCACCGCCAGTCAACAGCGACGATAACAGCGACAACATCAGTGGCACTGATAATAGCAATGACAAGAACGATCCGCCTCCACTGAATTGGGAGCAATATCCCGAGTCACTCACCAATTTCGATCCCATTCTGTACGATGCTATTCAGATACGTAGGGACATCAACCAACAATCGCAATCTCTATTCTCCAACCTGGTAAATTTGAAGGTTACTGACGTGACGGGTATGTATTGTTTGCGATGGAAAGATTCGAACCAGGGATTAACTATGGCTCAGAAGAAGCTTCTGGATATATGTCGAAAAATTTACCTCTGGGTCGGGGCAATGCAGAAGCCCACATCGTAGCCACTCACCCGGTCCTGAGGATTATGTGCGACGCTACGACCTCAAAATCAACTCCAAACTAATTCGCATATAGATCTGTGATGCGCAAAAACTCTCTAGCGCCGCTAAACATTACCAGAGAGCTACTGCTGAAGATCCTGAGTCATCATCAAATCCAGCCATGCTTCTTGAACATGTTCTTCGACTTGAGAAAGGGTGAGAGACTGTCAGAAAAAGGTCATGCCTTCTGGGCACCATTCGCGGTGTCCGATAAGTCATATCGTAAGTATCTTTGGTTGAGATCCAGCGTTGTGTATCTATCAATTGACTCGACTCAGAGTTGTGCTACCAACTGAGGTACGTTGAAAAAAATGACCACAGACAAGGAGCGCCATGGTCGGAGAGACAAGTCGGAGTCTATCACAAATTTACACCCAAAGAAAATGCTACTATGGTCTTACTCCACGCAAGCGAGAATACTGAGCTCCAGAGACGTATTGAGGGTATTTTCTGCGATGGACAGCTGAAGGAAACCGAGAAAGCGAAACGACCACTTTTACTCCACGTTCTCCTGATCAGCACTTACCTCGACAACTGGAGGTGGGCCTTACAAGACTACGGCCAGCGCTGCATGCAAAAGGTTCGCACCGAGTGTATGTCCTCGCAAAAGGAATACTGACTCTTTGCACAGGAAGACCAATTCTTGACAACTCCACTGCGGGACCCTACTATGTCCTTCCGCGAGCTACAAGAACTGAGAAACACTGAATCAAAATTGGTATCGGCAGCGAGCGTACTCCAGGCCACCCTCTCAATCATCATCGGCCTTCAATCGTGTGAACGCAGCCTGAAGGAAGCCAAGTCGCAGGTCAAGAATGACGACGATCTTGCATACTTCGAAAGCCCAGATAGCCAAGGGTTGAAATCATTACGTCTGAAATGTCAAGGATACCTGCGTAGTGTCGAAGCCGTTCAGAATCGCATCAACATGCTCGTCAGCCTGGTAAGTCTTGATCCAAAAGCCGATCCCCTTTCGATACGAGAATCGACCCTGAATTAACGCGACTGCTAATAATCGAGCCTAGCTTGCCGATGGTTTGAACCAACAAAGCCAACAGAACTCGACTGAGATCGCAGACTCGACGTATAATCTGACACAGAAATCCGTGTCCGACAGTGCCATCGTCAAGGTTGTCACCGTGATAACATTGACTTATTTACCTGTTCAAGGTGTCGCGGTAAGACTGTTCGCTTCCTTCCAATCTCGATGAATCGGCTGACCACCTAGCAGACGTTCTTTGGAATGAATCTCAGTGGATTGCCTGCAGCGACTAACAGGATCCGCTTCGCCGACAACTGGTGGCTCTTCTTGGCTGCTGCGATCCCTCTTACGGCCTTGACGCTTGGGTTCCTAGCCTTTGCTATGTGGCGAGAAAACACAATAAAAGGTTCTGGGAGTGCGAGACGATCAGGCTCCTAGAGAGTCCCTGTTTGCTACACCGAATTTTGTTGTATGAAATAAGCGTCATGTGGAGGATCTTTATTCATAACTGCTTTCTAACTAAAATTCCGTCTGGAGTCAGAGATACTAGCGCTGGTGTTTCTGGCATTACGTTGAGATTACGAATTCCAAACCCATGAATGGCTTTGTCCAAGTCCTTGTAGAGTCTACCGCAAGCGTATGGCTTCCACGACGATACTCCACCGAGAGAAGTCAATGCAATTCGCTCTGCCTTTTGTTTCCCATGCTGTGATGCGCGTATTAAAATGAAGCCATCATCGTCCGGAAGTACGAGTCCGGCCTGTATATTGGCACTGTGTCCGAGGTGCACAACTCGATTGGAGCTGCCGTCGGCACGAATAAGGTAAATATAGTTCCGTGAGCCACATGCGACGAATCTTGGATAGCTATGGAATGGGATTAAGTGTGTCTCCTGAGCTTGAGCCATTGAATCATAAGGCTGGATCAATGGTCAGCTTGTGCCCGACAAATTGGGTCTATGATCATACCTCGACTATGTGACTGATGGTGTCGCAGATGGTCCGTAGACTGGCGTCCCATACTGTCCAATGATAGAACACCGGGCTGGCAGTTTGACCTCGTGGAGGGCGCTTTAGGCGATCTCGCTCCCAAAGGCACATGTAGGCACCATCTCTCGAAAATTCAAGGCCATGAAAGTGGAGTTGTTGTTGTCCTTGGACTTCCAGGTCAATCGGCACTGGTTGTGGACGCCTAGTTCGAATTAATACCTGGTCCAAATTCAGAATTCGGAGACTCGACTGACCCAGGGACGTGTATATCAATGTTACTGTCATACTTCACAGCACAATATCCTATACAGGAGAGCTTCACTATTTGCGGTTTCTGACGGAGTCTCACATGATGAAACTGCTCATACTTTCTAGCCCTCTCGGTGAAGACCCGCAAGAACCACTATACCGTTAGTAAGCAAATCCATCATCGCGATCACCAACTTGAGACTCACAAAAGTGGACTGGCGTTCTAGGACACTGATGAAACCTTCGTGAAGTGTAACTTCGACAATGATCCTTTGTGGCGAAGGCCTGATCACATGACGACGAGCTGGACTTTCTGGCCCTCCGGATAGCCATGGATTTGAGTTTGCAGGAACACTAGTCCATAGATTGTTGTCGTCTTGTATTTGGGTAAGGTCGTATATATAGGCAATTGAATCACTATGCAGTGCCACACTTTTTCCTGAAGGAGAAACACAAGCATTGCTAGCATTTGGTGGTGGCTCAACATTCAAGAAGGCAAGAGAATCATCTGGTCGAAAAAGCGAGGATCGAGAAGCGCTAGACGGGTTGCCCCTGGTAGGGGATGGTGCCGAAGAAGGGGGGAGGCTGTGATACCGATGAACGCCCCACCAGAGTCATTGGTGTCTGGTCGAGGAGCAAGATTAATTATAGTCGTGGTGACTTCAGGTGCAGAGCTAGCTTCACCAAACAGCCACATGCGTTCTCGAGCCAATGCTTCGGTATGCTCTAAGATTCTGGATAAGTCAGAGATGGCAACATCAATTTCAGGCCTTGAGACAACGTCAACCTGCAATAGGCCGAGGATCAGATTGGAGCAAGCAGTTATCCATGGCCGGTGTGATGGATCGTGCAGGGCTGGAGCGTCATCCGATAACCATTTGCGTATGTTCGGCTTTACCTCAGCATCAACCCTGTGCGGGCTTGATACAGTACGACGATTTTCAGGTCGTGCCGACGTACGGTGGCGGTAAAAGTAATCGTCACCTCTTGCTCTCAGTCTCTGCTGTTTCAATACTTCTTCAGGCCCACCGAGCGCGAAAGCCAGAATCATGGCGAGTATGCAGCCGAAAGACCATACATCACGCCGCGTGCTGACCTTGGCTGTTTCGACCGACTGGACTTCAGGAGGCTGGAAAGGCCCAGCTCCTCGTTTGGGTGGCTGAATGGACAATTCCCGAAGCAGATTGCCAGGCGCAAGACGCTCAGTTGACTGTTGTTCTGGGACAACATCCGCAGAGACCACAGACTCCTCGATATTTGCCATTCCAAAATCGGTGATCTTCCACCTGCCGACAGGATAAGTTTCCGGGCTTGCATTGAGAGGAAAGCAGACAAGAATGTTTTCCGGCTTGAGGTCAAGATGAGCACATCGAAGCATACGACCTCTTTCGGTCACCATACCCCGATGCAAGAAATTCAAAGCATGGGCAAGGCTGTAAGCTTCGATCAGTAGATTGTTCGGAGAGAAGTGGCGAGATCGTTCGGGGAAGTTGGTCAAAACCCTGTCGGGACTATAAAGAAAAAGGTCCAGGTCCCTTCCTTCTGCCCACGGAAAAAGAATGACAAAGTTGGAACCGTGTACGAAGGAGCTTAGGCTCCGCATGATGTTGTTGTGATGTGTCAAACATTTGATGAATTCCTTTGAGGCTTTGAGCTCAGCCTTGAAATCCCTCTCCTTTTTCGCCGTGATATGTTTCATAGCCATAAGTTGAATATTGGGATCGGATCTACCGTCTGCATATCTGATAAATCGACCATCAACTTCAACCTTCTCCACGATGCCTTGGGAACTCTCTTCCTCGAGACGCTTCCTTGTGAGTATTGGGAGTCGGCACTGAGAATCATAGACGCTATCGTGGCTATCTTCATCAATGAATACGGGATAGAAAGTATATTGTTCCCTCATAAAGCTTTGCCAGAGGTTTTGGGGAGAAACGGTTGGGTGTCATCAGGTAGAGGTAGATCTTTGTCCTCAACCTTAGGCCATTGCAACGTGTCGATATTGCCGTAGAAATGGTCTTTGAATTTACCCCACTCTTGCCAATCGGATATAATCAAGATGCAGATTATGAGTGCCATCTTTTGGTAGATATAGGTAAGGTCATTCTCTCTGTACCACGGAAATGGGCTGAGGAGGTCTCTAACACGTTCTCGTTCGAGAACTCTTCTGGCCTCATTAGGGTGGATGAAGATTTCTCCACCCTGAGGACGGGAGTATCTGTTGCTGAGATCGACGCGGATGTCGCTGATGAGCCTGAAATTCGGTTCGGCATCCCGTCGAGGTCTCCGGAAGAGGTTCATTGAGATTTGGTGTGGTGCCCTAGTAAACAAATCAATGCTGTTGTCGTAATTCTTCGAAGGAGGTCGGCCGCTGGGAATTCAGATAAGACAATTCAGCACTGCACAATTACCTCAAATGAGTCTCGTGCACGGCGGTAAAATCTAAGGTATGGGGAGGAATAGATGACCCTGAAAGTACGGGCGAAGGGAGAATCTTGCAGCACAGCCTGTCCCGGATGATTCAATGTTATACTGACATAATAGCGAGGTCAGTTCCGTGATCGCTGGGTGGGAAGATGTGTCGAAGTGCTTTGGTGAGGCTGAAAATGGCGCTCACGATAAGTTGTCATGGTTGCCTCTTCGAGATGAAACCCGAAGGCGTCTGGTAGCCTGAGACTGCAAGCCCTCATGCAAGCCACCGTCGTTGACAGCTCGACCGATCATTCATTAAATCTCGATTCTGGAGGCGGAGCAAGCCTTTAAAAATGCTGGGTTGAGAACTGTGCATAGTCTCAACAGCTTGGAGCAGGATGCCGACAGCCTAAGACGTGTGGAAAGTGTCGCTTGGATCAAGTGCTACAGCGGGCGAAAACAAGGGCATCAATCAGGCGTCGATAATATGCGAATCATCGTAAGGACCAGCATCTCACAGCATAAACCTGAGTCACAAGCTCGTAGATAGGTATACTTGCGATGAAGAGCACATTTCTTCCGAACGCATTCTTCAAATCGATAGAAGGTAGCAAGACACATGGGTCGTGAGGCAAGAACGTGCCCTGTTCGTGCTTTCCCAATATGTGCGGTGTCATGGTGTCACTGCCCAAGCCCCAAGGAGGCGCAGTACGAGTACCTTAGGTACTTACAGACCACCCTCCACTAACTGTTTTAATTAACCACTTAACCACTTAACTAGCCAGACTATCTGTCACTTAAGACGTGATATGTGCCAAGGGAAGTTAAATCTGCCCCGAGCCCACTCCCGACCGGGATCCGGGTGACGCCGCCTTGTGCTCACCCTTGCTCACCTTCTGCTCACCTTCTGCTCACCTTCTGCTCACCTTCTGCTCACCTTCTGCTCACCTTCTACTCACCTTCTACTTACCTTCTACTTACCTTCTACTTACCTTCTACTTACCTTCTACTTACCTTCTACTTACCTTCTACTTACCTTCTGCTTACCTTCTACTTACCCCTGCCTAAAAGCTAGGAAGTGCATTACGGGTAACTCACTATCCGTGGAGCGTATAATCGTAATCGCCAAGACGCCTTAAGGTACAATGCTCTTCCCCTGTAATTTTACTCCCTGTCGTTTTAGCACGGTGGCGCGAGGCTGGGGTGATGAGTAGCCAGGTAAAGTAGCAAGTAATATCCTGCACAGTATTATATTACTAGTCAGTACCTCGATGGCCTTGGCGGACTCTGAATCGTCAATAAGAGTGGCAACAGCCCACTTAAAATCGACAGGGAGTAAAATTACAGGGGAAGAGCATTGTATTGTATAGTACGACGCCAGTCGGGCTGTAAAAGGGGGTAACGTAAGAAGGACGAAAACGTTCTTAGTGGTACAGCGTCTTTAACCTATGCGAGACCACTTCCTACTCACCTGTTACTGTAGAGCTGCTCCTGAACTAGGGTAAACTAGGGTGAGGTAGGGTAAGGTAACTCAGTGTCAGGAACGATGGAGCGCACAAGCTTAGGCTAGCTAAATAGTTACTATCTCCTGTGTGGCCGGAATGGCATCAGAAAACCTTATCTCACGAACAAATGCAATGAACAATACTCTAGGCCAGTTTGGACAACATGACTGTGAAGCTCGTGATGACGACTGTTGAAGTCGCGATATATGTATAAAGTCTTTTGCCGTTGAGGGCGTGGAAATCCAGAGATGCTAAAACCCGCATCTCGAGGACCTTTGAACCACACAAAGCTTTGTGTTTCCGTGGTTCTCATCTCTTTTGCTGGCATCTCTCTACCAGTCGGTCTGAGTAGATGGGGGGATTAACAATTTCCCCACCCATTCACGCTGTCCGTGTGCTATTTAGGGTCGTCTGTATTTTCCCCGTTTGCTGTTGTTGGCTTGTGCTTACTAATCAACTAATTATTGACCGAACTATCGACTGGCCAGTACGTATATTCGATATATTAACAAGTACTCACCTAGTGCACTCGATTATTAATTTTCTTGCGCATTAGGAGAGATTTTCTCTTATTTACACTCATTTATATAGAGAAGAGGAATCCTCATTATTCTATAGACTAGATAGATATTAATTTAATCTATTTATGCGTATTAACAGTTATTTCGTCGACGCTTATAAAGCTAATAGTTATAAGCCCGGAAAATATCCGATACTAAGTTACTACGCTAAATTACTTAGTATTATTATTCCGATATCCTAATTAGTTAACTTATAATATTATTCGTACTAAAACGAATCTTAGTTACCGAATTAGGATAGTATACCGACTATATAATTATTATAGTAATAATAATATATCTAACGAGGAAATATCTTCTAATTTAAAGGTTCTAAAGGTTCTAAGAAGTTCCGATAATTAGCCTTAATAGATTCTATAAGTCTAGTTAGATATAGTTCGCGAAGATATCTAGAGATATCTAGATCCTTCCCGTAAGGAAAGGCTTCCCTTAATAAAACCTACTATTCTAACGTTTACGAAATATTAGAAGAAAGCGATATTATTTAACTAACTAATAGTAGCCTAGAAGAAATTATTCCTTATAGATAAAAAGCTCTATAATAGATAAATTAAGGAGTATAATACCGTTAATAAATTAATTAAAAAGATCGGCGAAACAATTATATCGTCGATTTTACCGAACTTTAAATTATACTTAAAGAAGGCTACCTTAGTAGCGGAGTAACTTACTTAACTAAAGATTCGAGTCGCTCCCTTATTAGGAGCCTTAAAGAGTACTATTCTAGCCGAATATTAAGCTCTTAAGGAGTATCTAAAGACTAAGGATATTCTATATTAGATAGACTAATAGGAAGATATAGCTACTCGAGCTTAGGATAAAGGAATCCTAGAAGCCTTAGGTACTTAACCTATTATAGACTTCCTTAATACTATAAGAGATATTAACGGAGGCTTCGTAACTAGTTACCTTATATAGATAGACGATATAGAGACGAAGGATATACTCCTTTAGGTCCTTAATAAGTATCGTAACTTATATAGGTATATACCGACAACGATAGGGAGTAGGATATTATACTTTATATTTAACGTCGAATAATAATCCTTAAATAAGGATTAACTACCTTTATAACCTAGAAAGTATATATACGGAGGAAACTACTCGATAGAGAAGGATTACTATCTAAATCCCGATCTTAGACCCTTATAGTAGACGGTTAGACCTAATATTAAGAAGAAGGTCTATAATAAGGTCGTTAATAGTCTAAAACTTAAGAAGAGGTTTAAGGATTTTATCTTCTCCTATAAGAAGAAGGACTTATAAGTTACTATCGCTATAGTAGTAATAATAGGAAGAAATCTCCTCTAATAAGGAGATATCTTATTAGGATAGATCCTTAATTTAGGATCTAATATCTATATTACTAATAACTTAAGAGGCTTTAATAAGACCTTACTAGGTAATAGGTAAGTAGTTTAGGCCGGAATAACCTTATATCCTATTAAAGCCTATAGAATAATAACTATATCGGTTAAAACCGACTTATAAATAAAGATTATATAACTCCTCGACGTCGCTTATATCCTAGGCTTTCTATTTAACTTAGTATTATTAGCGAGACTTAGCCGTAAAGGTATCTACTAGAATACTCGTAAGGATAAGCTATTTTATTATAAGGGAGCCTTATATAACCTTACTCTAAGTAATAGTTATTAGCTTCTATCGACGGACTAAATATACTAAAATTTCGCTATATATAAACTCTCCGAGGTAGTCCGTAAGTTAATAAGCGAATAGTATCGTATACTAGGCTACCTAAGTAAGGAATCGATCTTATACCTATAGGAGGTATCCGCTAATATAGTACTCGACGAGAACTCTACTAAAATAACTCCCTATAAACCCTATTAACTATTAAAGGTAACTTAATAAATCTCTAGGCTTTTAGGATAGAAGGAACCTACTATAGGTCCCTTTAAGAGAGTCTCCTTTAACTTAATAGATCTATTAAATAGGTATAATAGGTATAATTAGGTTACTTACTTTAAATACTTTATTATAGAAATAAATTACGTATATACGCTCCTAAGGAAGAGCGATAGTCTATAGGCGCTTACCTCTTACCTTAATATCGTTAAAATAAGGTATAATCGCTAAGTTATATTTATAAGGCTTAATAGAGAGACCTTATTAGGAAAAGACTTTAATATCCTTATATAGAATCGAGGATTAACTATAAAAAGGTTATCCCTAAGAACTCCTATATAAAATAGGTATACTAAGAGAGCCGGGCGCGTAATTATAACTCTAGTAAGATATATAAGAGTATAAGTAAATCTTCTAGCCGACTTATAGCCTAAGATTATTATAACGGCGGAATATCTCCTTAATAGAATCCCGTATCGATAGGCGTAATAGAAGACCCCTATTAAGATAATATTAGGTAAAAAGCCTACTTATACTTACTTATACCTAATAGGATATAAGGCTTACTTCCTTAATAAGAATATTATACGCCGCAATAAATTAGAGCCGCGCATATAGATTAGTTACCTTATTAGATATAATTTAAGAAATATCTATCATATATAGGAACCTAGAAAATATTATATTCTTAGGGTAAGAGATATTACCTTTAATAATAATTCCTTCTACGATCTAAAGTAATTACTACTTCTAGAGTTACTTAGGACTATCTCTATCGTCGATAATATCGAGGTAATTATAGAGGAAGGAAGACGAAGCCTTAATAATAGCGAAACTACCGACGATAAGATAGGTAATACTATAGAGGTTATTTAATAATAGTATCTACTATAAACCTAGTCTCGCGCTAGTAACGAGGCTAAGTTATATAATATTAGAATTTTATAGCCTTATCTAAGTCTTAGTACCGACGAGGCTAAACCTTAGAATATTTAGTCTATAAATATAGCTACTCTACTACTAATTCCTTCTTACGGTACTAATCTTACGGTAGCTAATATAGCTATATCGGTTAACCCTAATTAGAATCCCTAATATAGGTTCGGCCCTAGAAGCTATACGGCCGGTATATATTCTACTCCGAAGCCCGATATAGTAACGGAGAGGTTAATAACGATACCTAAAACCGATATAGAAAGCCGAGAGTCTATATCGATAAGTATTAAGGAGGATAGACCTCCGTATTATATAAGTACGGACTTCGATAAAGCTAATATTCTTCCTCCTAGTACTTAAAGATAACTAAAACCTCGTTATTAAGTATTTATAATAGTACTAGATAATACTAAGAATAGAGGACTTACGGCCTATTATATAGTATTTGCTACTATACTTAATAAGGGAGGAAATCCCTATAAACGATACCGAGACTCTATACTATAAGAACCTTACTACTAGTATAAAATAAAGGTTTATCCTTTCGTAAAGGAATAGCTTAAGGTAGTTACTATTAAGATTAAAGAACTCTAAGTAAGAGGAACTTAGGAAGAGGTTAAATTCTAATATATAACCTCGAAACCTCTACTACTAATATAGGTATTTAAGTATAAGTTCGATAATAAAGGATATCTAGAGAAGTTTAAGGTAAGGCTATATATTAGAGGTAATTTATAGTATATAGAGAGCGATAATTACACCGTAACCTTAACCGGAGAGACCTTTAGGATTCTTATAAGCCTTATAGTAGAATATAACTTAGAATTAAAGTAGTCCGACGCTATAAATACCTTCCTTAATAGTAAACTTAATAAGGAGGTCTATATTAAAGCCCTAGAAGGGCTTAGCGACGGTAAGGTCCTTAGGCTCTTAAGAGCCCTATACGAATTAAAGAGATTACTACTCCTATAGTATCGCGAACTTATAGAAGAACTTATTAGATTAGGCCTTAAGGAGGTTAAAGGAGTTAATTATATACTATAAAATAACTTTATTATTATCTTCTTCTACGTTAATAATATTCTATTTATCTATTATAGGAATAATAAGGAAAAGGCTAAAGGCCTTATTCGAGAACTTAATAAGATCTATAAGCTAAGGTACTTACTAAAAGCCGATTAGTTCCTAGGTATCCGAATTATTAGAGACTAATAGAGAGGTACTCTCTTATTAATCTAGGACTTCTATATTAATAAGATAACCTTAAGGTTTAACCTAGAGGATTATAAATCGGCTAATATACTATTATCTCTAGAAAAGCTAGAGCCTAATCCGAAATAGGTAACTCCGGAGGAGATTTATCTCTATTAATAAAAGATTAGATTTATTAACTAGGTTATAATCTAAATAAGGCCTAATATCTTATTTACGGCCTTATAATTAGTATAATTCTTAAGAAATCTATCGCTAAAGTATACCTTACTTACTAATAGAGTTATTAGGTATCTAATCGGTACTAAGGACTAAGGAATCGTCTACTAACAAGGTAATAATAAAATAGAATAACTTAGAATTTACTTCGATACGGCTTTCGGCAATAGCTTCAATAGAAAAAGCTCGCAAGGATTTATCTTTTACCTCTTTAAAGGCCTATTTAGTTAGAAAGTAAACCGATAGCGTATAATTATAACGTCGTTAATAGAGGTTAAGCTTTTCGCTCTAATAGAAGTCTTAAAGGAAGTAATATAATAGAAGAGGTTTCTAGAATTTATAGAGAAGAGTCTTCCGATAAGCCCTAAGATCTATAACTATATCTATATCTTTTATAATAATTAATAGATAATTCGCTTATTTATAGTACTAAGCTATAAGCTTATAACTCGACTTAAATATATTAATATCTATAGGTACTAAATAAGAGAATTAGTTAATAATAGAATTATTACTCTAGAATAGGTAGCTATAATATTAATAAGCGCTAACGGACTTACTAAACTACTAGGAGAGTAACCTTATAATAGGTTTATAAAGTAGTTAAACCTTTAATAAATTATAACGATAACACTATAATAAGATTAATAGAAAAGGATACTAGAGGTAAGGAAAATACTTTAATAGTAAATTACGCTCTTTTAGAACTAAAACACTATAAAAAGTCTATATAAACTAATTTTATACTAACGAGAAAAGCTTTATAGGCAACCCTATTATTATAGGCTTCCCTAGGGGGTGTGTTAGCTTATGCTTACTAATTAACTAATTATTAACCGAACTATCGACTAGCTAGTACGTATATTCGATATATTAATAAGTACTTACCTAGTGTACTCAATTATTGATTTTCTTGCGTATTAGGAGAGATTTTCTCTTATTCACACTTATTTATATAGAGAAGAGGAATCCTCATCATTCTATAGACCAGACAGATATTAATTTAATCCATTTGTGCGTGTTGACAGTCATTTCGTCGACGCTCATAAAGCTGACAGCTGTACTCACCTCCACATTATTTCCATCACTCACTGGCACATTTGACGTATCTCTGTTTGAAATCTTGATTCCGTCAATGCGTGGGCCGTCCTTGACATCTAGAGCTAGTTTGAGAAGCTCCATTTGGAAGAAAAGAGTAGGTGGAGCTTCCTCTAATTCTGCCGATCTCTGCGTTGAGCTAAAGAGTTCAGGGAATTCTAACCTGATATCGCATACTGGTTCGCGCTCTTGTGTCGTTATTGGCATGCCGATAATTACTGGTTCATCATCCGTTGCGGATTTGACTGCAGTTTCTGGCACTTTTTTCGACGCTGGTTCGTCCTCCGTTACGGGCGCAACCTCTGTTTCTGCCACGTTTTTCGGTATTGGTTCATCCTCTATTGTGGAGTCAACCTCTTTGGCTGGCACTTCTTTCGGTGTTGAATCATCTTTAGTTTCAGGCTCATCATCGATTAGAGCCTTACCGGGTTGGCCTAACTGCATGGTTTGAAGGAGAGGGAATTCTTTGTTCGAGTGGATCGCTCCAATGGATCTTGATGGGCTGTTGACTTTATATGACCCCGACATCTTCCCCTTCATTGCGCCCGCACTGCCAATGGCTGCTTCGATCATTTGTAAAGCTAAATCGCCATTTAACGCCGACTGTTTGAACCCTTCCGGGTCAAGAATTGCGGCCATTCCAACATTAAAGGCCATTGAGAGCATTGGGCCGGCGTATGGGATGAGGCCGAGGAGCGCTGTCGTGACTGATTTAAAAAATCTCCAGAAGAAGGACCCCTCACTTGCGGCCTCTGTGTAGGGTTTCCATTGCAGTTGGACTCCGAAGCTGGCGCTCACAAGATTCGCAAAATCCAAACTCCAAGATTTGCGCATCTGGTGTACTCCATTTGCACGGATCCAGTTGGCTGGACGAATTGTAAGGGCTTTTGACGACCATATGTCTGTGTCACGCAGCTGGCGTGGAAGACACAGAATTGAATACATTGCAGGAATGTCGATCGCGAGGCACTGATCTCCCCAAGTACCCAATCCGAGCGTAGAATCGAACGAGGCACTTCCCCAACTATTGTTGTGAGGTCGATAAACATTCCTACTGCCCCCATGGGTCAAGTTAACCTGGACATAAGTAGCAATATCTGGATTTTGTTCGTCTGCGATCTGCGAGACTGGGAAGTAAAGTGCGCGAATTGGCATTGTCATCTATAACCCTTCTAGCAGAGGTACGAACAGATCAGTTCGGTGCTTACATCGATGAATAGCATTGGCTCATTCTCGTTTCCCAATTCCAGGGGCGCGACTTTGACCTGGGTAAATTAAAATCAGCATATGTATTCCACTATAGTCTGACGATTCAAGGCGAAGTTCTCAAATAATCAACTTACATAGGCGGGCCGTTGCAACCACCGTCTCTGTTTCAATTCTTCCCAGTTCGTTTGCTCGGCAAAGGGAATCGATTGGTAACGGGTGATCGAATTGTCGCGTCTGCCGTGTAAAATATGGGTACGTTCGTAAACAAAAAAGGACTCAGTATCCTTCTTATATCTATACTCAGTCGTCCTTGGGTTATGTACCCCACTAGGGTTATATTCGCCCGTTTTCTCATTGGTGACATATTCGATGAGAAAAGTCTTGTAAAATTGATTCTTGTCGTTTGCACTATATACCCAATCATCTTTGGTGAGGTGTAAAGAATTACGTTTGAAGAAGACTTCGCCTTCAGGATATGCCAACGCCATTTGAAGCCTAGAGTGAGGGAAGAACCTATTGCAAAGAATACAAATAGTTTTTCAACTTGGCTTTCCTTTCAGGCCCTTCAAAGGACGGAAGACACAAGGTGGGAAGCCAGCACATTTAAAGCGTGAAGTAGTGGTCCACGCTGCCGTCCTACGATTGTGAGAAAAGTCAGTTCTGTTGACGAGAAATCGCAGAACCACGCCGGATGGAATCACGTAAATGAAAGTTTGCGTATATTTACACCCACAGGACAACGACTTGGTACCAACCCTCATATGTACAGTCTGGACGTGCCAGGTAGTTCGTAGTTTGCCCTGCATATTCTACGGACAACCGAGCTTTTAGGCAATGGGCCTAGTGCATAAGCAATCCCTGCGAGTCCACGTGCATCCCCTGACCGGCTGGATTCCAGTCCCGTCCTTCGCAGTGGTGCCCAACCTCGAATCGAAGGCTTAAGCTCGATCCGGCCGATAGGCTCAACCCGTTATGCATGAAGCCTGGAAAGCTTAAATACGAACCGAGACCGATTGACGTAAAATGCTTCCATGCGGACTTCCTCGTTGCCAGCGTTGAATGTTTCGTAGACCTATGAGGCGGGAACACGTTCGAACTTTCCAAAGCGGACGATGATGGCTGGCTGGAGCTCTCCCCGTATTTGGTCTCTAAGCGGATCGTGGGTCCACGTGTTACCGGCTCGGAACGAAAATATTTTCCGAGCAATGGATCCACTGCTATTCAACCTTGCGTTCGTCCATCCATCAGCTTCTGCTCAGCAGGATGGATCCCAATGCAGGCCCTTTCGCAGCCGGGACATCGAGAACCGACAGGAGGAAAGCGAGGTTAAGCGAGCTGCTCTATCGATAAGCACATGTCGGTTGTTCCAGGCCCTGTGTTGGAACGAGGCTAAGGGGAGTTAAATCTGCTGGAAGCCTACCCCCGGGAACACGGCTGATGCTGACCCCGTTATACTGTACTGTACCAAGTGTATAACCTCCAAGCTCGTGTAAGCGCTCTAGTAGAATCAACCCGCGTTTTGCAGCGCTTCGAACCGCGCACATCCCTGAGCAGCACGAATCGGGATGTATATATATTCTTTCTCATCTAATAACTACTCTTGGTAATGTAGATATCCGTTGAGTGGATGAGTGGGCACGTTTTGGTCCTGGCGTTACCCCAACTTAGACGCGTTTTGTAGTTCCAGGTAACTAAAGCATTCAAAGATGACTCAACCAACGCGTTTGGTAGGATTCATACCAAAAAAGTGCCATGGGAGGAACTTCAAGTGCTCCCTGTAGCTGCCGTAGCAAAAAAAAAGGAAAAAAAGCCAAAAACAAAAAGGACGTCCAAGTGCTCGAAACTCCTTCTGCAAGCCCGCACGCACCTGAAAGTATCCACCAACTGGCGAATGATCCTCATGAAGCCTATTCTCCACTATCTCCGGTCGCGAATGAGTGCTTTCAAGTGCTACTAGGAGAGCGAGACCTACTGAGTCTATTCCTGGCATTGTTTGGTGGATTTGAATCGCTTTGGGTGGTGTGAATGCGACGAGTACACGTGCGAAAATGCATTCATCCACGAATGATTCCTCATCAAAACGGCGCCCCTGGAAGCTCCTTTAACCTATTGAGCTCCTCCGCTGGCTTGGAGGGCTCATTTATATGATAAGTTACACTGAACGGAACCGCTGGGCATACTGGCAACGCTCAGAGCTCGGAAACTCGCATTAGCTAGATCGTTTTTTGAGTGAAAACCGATGGGCTTAAATTCATCGATTCCTGAACTTCAACCCTCAACCACTGCGCCAAAATGAGCCTTAGTTCAATAGGATTGAGCCAGTGGCTAGTAAGATCCGTAATGACTGCCAAAATACGGTCAAAGCCTCTACTTGGATCGCTGTTGATAAGGTAACGGCTAGTTATGCGGGTCGTACTAAATCTTCGGTGAATTTTCCATCAATGCCCACCCTAAAGAGCTACAAGATATGAGTCCTTGCTTTATAGCATGGATATATGTATAATTTCCATCGTTATAGGTTTTGCCTCTCTTCGCTGCCTCGGGGTCAACAATCAGCCTTGACCAGACGTGGCAGGATCAAACTAGAACCGACTGGCAGTGGCGAGAACTGGATAATTGTCACGAAGGCTCGGCGTAGCGAAGCAATACCTATAGCAATAAAGGGCTTAGTGCGAAGACTTCCTCTTATCGCTATTCTGTGACTATGTAGTAGACTTCACGCATGGAGGATGCAAGGTACTCGCATGCGAGAAGCGGTCAAGCTATATAGGAAGGGGTCTTTACAGACGTTTTCACTTGCGGCTTCGAGTCCTCTTATACGGAGTATATTTAAGATTAATTAGAGCTCCGCATTTCGATCCACGGAGCCCCAGAGAAGCCTGACATAGGTAAAGCGCGTGGCCAAGTGCATCAATCGGCACAACCCAAGATGCTGAAAGAGTTTCGAATTTCAGAAGATAAGTACGGAGTACCATTAATACTGTGTTGTGTGTGCTAGGTTTGTCCAGTTTGTCAGGTCCTTGACAATATGCCCAAGGATTTATCTCGTGGACCGAGCACTCTGAAAAACGACCGAACATAAAGGGTCTCGGTAAAGAATACCGAAACCGTCAGCCTCAACATGGTCCGGCACCATAAGGGCAACTTTTCGTCGCCAGATGTTGTGGTGAGTGGAGGGTGAGCCGATGGGTGAGCAGCAGGACGGTCAAGGCTGAGTAGTTAGAGGGTGAGCGGGTGAGTATGACTTTGGTAAAAGCGGCGAGGCCAGAGTGAGCGGTTCATGAACTCGGGCAGATTTAACTCTCACTAGTAGGTACCTAACCTACATACTCCGTAGGTATGTACCTGTGTATGCTGCCAAGTGCCTTTGATTCTCTTGGCGGACTTACGCTGTTGTTGGCATCTTTGTCTTCAACCACAAAATGCATGTATTGTACAATAACTGGTTCCATGAAAAGTCAACAATATATGTCCAACAGCTCTCGAAGCAACCCTTCAATTTTATATCATCCTGAGAGACATGCCAATTATCTAATCGTAGCGCACTGAAATGTCGATTCTTCAAAGGCGAGCTTCACCCAATCTCAAGCAATATCAAAACAGCTGACCAAGACCCCCCAGTATCAAACCCTTCTGGCCACTGCTGTTCACATTCATTCTGCCACGGGCCATCAACTACTACCGCGTGGTCAAGACTGCAATCCGGACACGCCCACCGCCGCAGCCATTACCGCAGAAGACCAGCCAGGGTCTGAATGCACTCTTCGCGTCGATATGTATCTTTCTCTATCTGTCCTTACCCTTTCGGGGCAACATAGAAGATCACAATATCTTCGTTGTCACGCAATCGCCGCTCTCACTCTCGACAGAATCATTACTTCAGCGTGTGTCGTCGATGCGTGACCGTGGAGTTCTGACGCCACTCGATGAGGCTCTGAGAAGTAAGTTGACTTCATCAAGGTAAGCTCCCGTGGGAACAAAACTCCATCACCCACAATCAAACATTCCAACGTTCCCAAGTCCCTTCAAATCTAACATGGGAACCATAGCCTGCGCCAAATCTATCTCCGCTTCGGCCCTGGGACCCTTGCAGGTTGTGCATTTTGCCACCCGGACGACCCGACCGGCTACCTGCTATACCATTTGCCAACCAACGTCTTCCTACCACACCTCTTCCACGTTCTGGCCATTGGTCTAGCCACCTCAGAATCCGTGGCTGGCATTGAGGCCCAGCATTGGCGCCGACGAGCCCTGATCGGCAGCCTGATCCTCTTCTCCGCCGACCTCTGGCTGACAGTTACATATGCACCCACCGTCCCGTCCAACGCCATCGCTCCAGCTGGCACATTCTGGATCGCCTCCAGCCTTCGTTACCTGGGCCTCATGCTCTTCGACGCACTCGTCGCATTCCTAATCTACGCCTCCGCGACCCGGCGCTTCCTGCTCTTCTCCGCCCCATCCTCGGCAGACCCGGAACTCGCCCGCCGCCGTGTCGCGGAATTGCTCACGCAGTCGAGCCTTGCTTTGCAAATGGCGACCACTAACCTTAGGGCGTATGCAGTGGCCAGGAACGCCGTGGTCCGCAACCCCGCGCTCAAGGCTGCAGATGACGAGTATTGGCGCACAGTTGTCGCCATTGAAGGCGATGGCGGCGATGAGAGCTTGTTTGAGGATGAAGAGGTTCAGACTGCCCTTGCCAAGGCCTACGGAACCGGTAGGATCGATGTCCAGACTATGAGGAAGGAGGCCGAGACGTTTGTAAATAATGCCACTAAAGGGCTGTGATCGCCTGCTTGGTCAAAGCATTGGATCTGAAGATAGATAACAAATATAAAGATGGGGTTCATCATGCTCTTCGTAACATTCAATCGTAATCTGGTCATGATCTAACTATATACACCGTGACACTATGCACGAGCTCTTGCTGTCTAATCCTCCGGCTCATCTTTGATGATAATAGCTTCATCATCATTTTTCTCTCTTTTCACAAAGTCCCTTTCCAGCACTCGATTGCCATTACGGCCCATAATCTCTTCCGCAAAGATGACCGTCTCGACGCCAGCAGGGACTCGCTCTTCTTCACCTTCCGGCAGCGCGTCTAGATCGATTTCCATTCCAATCAAGGACTTCAGGATCACCTCAGCCCCGGCTTTGCTCATGATCATATTCTTCTCCTTGCAACGCTCGTCACAGATACATTCTGTGCAGCCTTCGAGGCAGTGGCAAGCCGCGACCCGCTGAACTGCCCGCTCTAGAAGTACGTCAATGAACTCGAAAGCCTTGGCCGCAATACCTGAGCCAGCGGCGCCACCTTTGGCATCGTAGAATGTCAGCCTCGCTGGTCGTTTACGTTGGGTTTCTTTCTTGGCAAACTCTTTCAATGCATTCTTGCACTCGGTCCGCACGTCTCCTGGCATAGAGATGACGAATTGAGGCATCAGACTCATCAGCGCATGCTCAGCAGCATGAATGCCCGCCGCTAGATTGAGCCGCTTATCTTTCAGGATCTGAAGGGCGTATTTCGGAATATCTAGCCAAAGACCACGGGAGAAGAGGTCAATTGGTGGATTGTCGACTGCAACTGCATCTAGAATGCGTCGCTTCTGATCGAGCTTGAAAAAACCGAAGACAACTGCGTGAACTTTGATGCGTCCGAAATATGCCTTGGTAAGAGAATTGGCCGATACGCGCCGTACCTGCTCCGTCTCAATCGGATCAACATCTGTGTAGTCACGTTGCTGTGTTGTCCAATCAACCTTGACTAGTTGAACACGAGCGATCTTGCGTTCTGGAGAAAACTCTTTGACCATATATGTCCGACCCTGGTGGAGGAATATTCCACCATCGTAAAGTGTGAAGAAGGCGCGAGATGGCTCGACTTCCTCAAGCACGATATTTCGTCCATGGGTTATGTCGACCACGGCGAAATGACCGTCCTCAGTATCCCGGATGCTCACACACTTGGAAGGTAACGGGCGGAACCGCTCATGACAATGATAGAACCCCATAGGGTCATAAGACAGCCTGGTACTGCATATCTCTGGTAGGGTTTTCCCCAAGAACTTCTTGTCCTCATCCGGTTGAATGGGCATCTCATAAGCTGCGCATTGCACATGACCCTCAATCACGAGATCATTCGTCAAGTCCACCTGTAGCTCTGTATTTGGTTTGGTAAAGATCTCATCTGGATTTTGCATGTAGTACTGATCAACCGGAAAGCAGTCACCAACCAATACTGACAACGAATCTCGGTTTCGACGTCCAGCTCGTCCGCTTTGCTGTCGCAAATTGGCGATTGTGTAAGGGAAACCCATAGTCACTACGGCATCAAGTGAACCAATATCCACTCCTAGCTCAAGTGCTGTTGTTGCCACGATGCCCATGAGTTTTCCACCAAACATTTCCGATTCGATTCGACGGCGGTCTTGGGCTGAATAGCCACCACGATAACCCATTACCAAGGCTGCACATTCTGGTCGTTCTAGGGCAGCAAACTCAACCTTTACGGCTCCTAACAAAACCTCGCACTGCTTCCGTACTCGACAAAAAGCGATTGTGCGAACACCTCGTAGAATGAGCTGACATATCAACCGAGCAGTCTCGGCAAAAGTATCTCCGCGACCTGATGACGGGTCTCCGGGATCTTTGTATGGGGTGTTCCAACAAATAAACTCCTTACGACCAGAAGGAGAACCATCAAAATCGGTCAACTTGACTTTGTCGACTCCAAATATTGTTTTCATGTGCTCTTCTGGGTTCGCTACTGTTGCCGAACAAGAGACGAATTTCACCTTACGGTTTCCTACCGCGGCACATATCCTCCGCAATCGTCTCATTATGAATGCCACGTGAGCGCCGAACAGTCCATTGTAGACATGCAACTCATCTACCACGACATATTTGAGATTCCTCAGGAAAGTCCTCCAGCCGCTCTCTTGGGGAGAATTGTTATGTGAAGCATGTCAGGATTTGTGAATATGATCCGGCCTTCGTCACGAATGGCGTTTCTCTCTTTCATAGGTGTATCACCATCAAATGTCTCCACAATAACATTCTCGAACCCGGGCATGTATTTCAACAAATCTTTCATGCTCCGCCGCTGATCCTGGGCAAGAGCCTTAGTAGGGAATATATACATACCCCGACTTTCGGGGTCGCTCTCAAGAGCATGGAGCATGGGCACCTGATAGATCAACGATTTTCCAGAACTGGTCGACGTAGAAACAATCACATTGTGACCATCATGAAGGTTGTTGATAGCTTCAGCTTGATGTGCATAAAATTGTGTGATGTTTCGGGTATTGTAAAGTGCATTCACCAAGTTCTGCGATAGGGGAAACTTAAGTTCGCCATATATTGGTGGCTGGGGGTCAAACACCCGATGACCATCGGGAACAATCTGTTGAGTGTACCATTCCATCTCACTGATTTCTTTGACAATATCCGAAATTGATTTTCTGTCCTTGGGTATTGACTTTGGTAATGTGCCGAGTTCTGGACCTGGTGTAGCTGGTCTATCTGTACTTGGATGGGGAATGTACTGCTGACTTAAAGCAAGAATCGACTCGACAGCGTCTTTTTGTTCTGCTGCACATTCGTTGAGATATGAATTGATAGCTGAGGTAAATTTGACATTGCGCTTTTCGATCAACTTGAGCATCGACTTCTGGCTGAAAACAGGCATCTTCAAAGCCTCGTTTCTCAATTTCTGCGTGGCTTTGGTTGGCAGACCCGTCTTAGGGTCCAATACCTGCCTTTTCAAGTCCCCATCCACGAACTCAAAGAGGAGCAACTCCTTCTCCTGGTCAATCTGGTCCTTGGGCCCACTTTCATCCTCTTGTAGGGAACGGAAATGATCGGCTCTCCCTCCTTTGATCCCATCTTCCTCACCCATCAATGTGACAAGGAGGTGTTGCTCGTCCACATAGGCAAAATTGATTGCACGAGGGATGAGTGCCTTGACCTGAGCTACATCTTCTTCGAGCAATGGTCGCTTTATATGCCCCTCGACTGCGGATTTGATGTTATCCCACGTAGTGGCAAAGTGTTTCCGTGTACAACAGAAAGTGTATACAAGGTTCAGAGCTCGATGTAATTGCAGAAGAAACTTGAACGAATCTGGCCAAGGCACTTCGGTTCCGACCAGATTTGTGGAGGAATTGCGACGTAGACGAGCCGGTTTGGAGCCTGCATTTGTTCTCTTCACATTATTGCCCCCATCATGGGTTTTCGTGGGCACCGTAGTCGTATTGCTTGTGATGATAGGGTCTATCGCATTCGCATCTTCGGGTGGCGGCTCAATATTCTGCTGGGCCCGCTTGCGTTTGCGATTTACTGGGATTTTGGACACGGTTGCTGCTTGCAACTTTGCCATATTTTAGGCGATGCCGAAAGGATGACAAGGATGAGGGCAGCTTCATGGATATAAAACGATCTTTGAAGGGATAGTGATGGTTTCTCCCTGACCCTCTGTGAAAGACCGCAGGCACGGGGGATCATGACGTCGAGAATCACGACTCCAAATTGACTTCAATCTACGCGTGCAATCGAACACGCAGTCACGTGGATTCTGGAAGAGGCACAAACCCGTATGATGGCTTACATGAATGTCGACACCTACATAATTCACCACTGCGCTCATCCATGACCTGCAATCTTTGAAAGTCTCCCGTTAATCGACATGAAAGGTGCATCAGCACCTCCAAGGGAAATAAATACTCTATACATAAGACACAGACATCAATAAAAGCCATCTGCCATCTGAGGAAGCAGTATGGAAGTACCAGATCTTATGCTCCTATAAGAGAAAAAAGGCTAGGTGAAACAGGTATATAGCCGCATCTGAGGCAAACAGTCCTCTGGTACAGATTATGAGTTTTCGTTTGGATAGAAAATGAAAAGCGTTACCATGGCTCCACGAGGCTTTGAACATTGGGTCGGAGTGGGAGAGATCCAAAAGTAGTGTTTAGTGGTGACTCGTATCTGCAAGCACTATACGCGTGACGCGTTGGAGGCAGTGACCTGACTTCTGCTCCACCGCAGGTGTAGCACAATCACAATCCCTAATTGACGACTGATCTCAAGACAAAGGCCTGCATTGTTTATATCTCCTACGACAATGCCACCTTCGTCAATCCATCAATCGCTGCACCTTCTCCTGCCCAGCCACCAGAGTAAACTACCTCCTTCACTAATCCACCTCTCAGAGTCTCTGCTAGCCCAGTCCAGACAACGAGCGTCAAACCTAAAACCAGAGGAAGAAATCGCGCGGGCGCACGCATGCTGTGAGATCGCATGCAAACGTCTACGTGCGCAATGTCGACTGCCAGCAGTAAAATCCGGCGGTGCTCCTTGCAAGCCTGCGGTATATAAGAAACTCGTGGGCTTTTTGGAGCGAGTGTTAGATGGAGACGGGAATGGTGGAGGCACTGCGCTAACAACACCGGGATCGCGGACAGGAAAGAAGAGAAGGGCAGATGGCAGCGTGGTCAAGACTGGAGGGGAAGCCCTGAATGTCTCGAATGGGGACGAAAGTGTGACACCTACCAAGTCGAGCCGCAATTCCTCGTTTGTGGGAAAAATCCAAGCGACAAACACAACAAGCCTGGCGGATCAGGGGATTGAAGCACCCAAGTTCACCATGCCTTCGATCCGCAAGTTGTGCAACCTCTTCGAAACTCCACTGCTCGCACCACACGTTTACACTGGAACCTGCATCGTATTGAAACTAGCTGGTGTCTGGCCATCTACAACGTCAGATGACACAGATGCTGATACAACACAACACACACGCATTCCAAGCACTGCAACCGTGGAACATACGGTAACAGGTCTGCTGATAGCATTATACCTCATGACGTTGACGAAGATGCAAATCGCGAAAATGACCATCACAACATACACGGCAGTGTGTCAGCGATCGGTCAAAGAACTACGATATCCATACGGGCAGAAAGGAGTGGAGGAATGGATCCGCTGTATCAATCGAGACGGCTACATTCGTGATCAAGAATGGTGGGAAAGCGTTCCGAAGGATGTCTTTGATTTCGACTATGGCGGTGCACAACTGAATGACGAGGACGTCGCAGACCAGAGTGACGGTGACGAAGTGAACATCCTAAGTACGCAGAGGAAGCGTCTGGCACGATCAGGTCCGGGAGGTCGCAGAGGTGCAGACGTTACGACAGACGAGCAAGAAGACGATCCAGAAGGCGTGCTATTGCCCGGATTGGCTACTATGATGCAGGATGCAGTGGACTTTCTGAGCGATGAGAGGACTCAGGCTTTCGAATTGTGGAAGAAGGCTTTCATGCGGAAACTCGATCGCCTGGACAAAACTGCCAGGACGAGTAGCGCTCGAGCTGTTGCTGTGAAGTAGATAGATAGTCAGACCAATATCAATAGCGTACATATCTCAGCTTGCGCTCACATCGTTGAAAAGTTAGTATAAGAGCCATTCTGGTGGTTTTTGTGCTTGACTGTCTTTTTGGCCTTGAATCATGGGTGGGTATCTCATTTATTCCGAGTTATATCATACAAGTTCTTCACGCCGGCCAGTAGCAGCCAGTCCGCCTGGCGAAGCGACATGGCCTATGAATCTCAGGAGCAAGCCCTGGCTCGCTCACTCACCACATCGTTTCGGTCTATAGTCGTACAATGCACGCGGAAAACTCAACGGGGAATCAATAGCGGCCGCGACCACGGCCCCTGCCACCTCCACGACCTCCCCCTCTACCGCCGCCGCCGCCACCTCCTCCACGATGACCATGATTGAATCCTCCCCGACCACGCCCTCCACCTCGTCCATAGTGGCCGCCACTTCCACCACCACCTCGACCGCGCCGATCTCTTGGATTCCGGTGATCATCGTCCACAGGTCGTGGTCCCTGTTGAATTCTCGCATCTCTCTCTTCCTCGCTGATGTCGAATTTGTTCTCTATGCCGAGCAGAGCACAGTATGCACTGGTCTGCGGGTTGCTCACTTCCCGAGGCATTTCATGTGGTTCAACTTGCAGATCTGGATCGTACACTGGTGCGGTGATGGTGAAGTTATCGGGGACATCCAATTTCCCGGTCTTCACAATGTGCTCGCCGACCCACTCCGATTCTTTCAGGACTTGGTCTCGGTAGTATGTGTCGCCACGATGCGGGGGAATCCTGTCGTTGGGGTGTCCGCCGAGCGAGAGCTCGGGGCAAAGACTCGCTGGATGGCTAACCATTCGGGATCATAGGATAATTTCAGTGGTCGAGTTATGGTTGTTTCGGGGTCTGTAATTGAGTTGATTTCGAGGAGCTGTAAGAATTCTTGATATGGTTCGCATTTTCCTAGTGCGAGAAAGTTTGTGGTTTTGTTTGTGATTTCTTCGGGAAAGGGTAGGGCGGGGTTTGAACGATGGTTTCTCGTTTACTGAAGTTTCCCGATAGAGCCGCTAGTTGTGCTCTCAATTCGTCTGAGACTTCAGTTTCCATGGTCTTGGGGCCGTCTGTTACTTCTTCTGTGTGCTGCGGCGATGACTGAAGAGGCTTGCTAGCTATAAATTCTTTTGTTTCCGTACTGAGGTCGGAGCCGAATGATCTTCGAGAACCAGACAGGGAATCATTTTTCAAAGACGACTCAGCTGCATCCGGTGATGGACCAGGCACAACTGGGCTTGCCGCTGGGTTTAGCTTAACTCCGCCCTCTTCACTGTCACCAGTTGTAAGTCCCTTTTCTTTGAGAGCTGACGCCTTGATTGTGTCTACAGCCAAATGTGGCAATGAATCACTAGGTGGGAGTTTCTTTTGATCCGTGCCCGAATCATTATCGTCCTCATCGTCGCTCATATCGATGTCAATGGCGTCCGGATTGATCATTGCTTGGTGGTGGCCTGAGTGTGTCCCAACTTGTGCAACACCAAAGCCGCTGTTGGGCGGCACTGGCACTGTTTGATTTCCACTTTCCGTAGCACCCTCCTCCGGCGTCGGGCTGCGTAGTCTTTGCTTCTTATTCGGCCTTGAAGCAACACAGCCATCAACTTGAGGTATACTATTTTGAATGTTTTGTACTTGATTTAGCGTCGTCGAAATGACTGAGCGGCTAAGGCTGTCATCAGAGTCGACCTTGTGAAAAGTTTCGTTGAGAATATATTGAGGACCTTGACGAATCCCTGTTTTTTCTTCCGCTGCACGGCGGTCTTCTCTCTCGCGCCAGAGCTGATCTCGTTCTTCAGCATCTGCCTTTTGGGCCCCAACATGGAACTGCTGCCAGGCTGATAGCTCATTCCGGTCGGATTCTGGAAGAGTAGAGTATTCTTTTGCGGCCCGGCTCGATCCGTTCTCGGCGGTTGCTAAGGGTTTGTTACCATCGGACGCTTTTGTATCATGTCGTAATATTGCAACAAACTTCGTGTGAAGGTGAGCAGAGAACCAGTAAGGGGGCCTGAGATAGTCTAGGCAATTTTTGGCGGCAACACTTCCCAATCTACCGGACAACGAGTCCGCCTGAAAACCTCGTTTAGTTTTGAACAGCCACTCATGATCACCAAACATCTCGATTGCTTGTGGCCAGTCATGCGACAGTCCAATATCAACTTGTGAGCGTATAGCGAGTAGTTTTCTCACATCCAGGTTCCTTACATGGTAAATGCTGCCGATGTCTCTCTCGTTGTATGGAAGTCTCTCGAAGTGCTGCTTGTGATAATCATATGGTTTCCAGATGCCGCTAAGGCCTGCGATGCGAAGCGGTCCGAACCGGATGACATTTGCTGCCCCAAGGTAGTAGATATTGGGAGCAACCCAGCCGCCGTAGTAAAGCTCAAATAAATGATTGCTTGCTTCGTGATTGCCGCCGATGAAGATGGTGAGATATGGAGCCGTCCTCGTGCCGCTATAGTATTCATGAAAGTCCGCCATTCGTCTGAACCTCTGTGGCATTGAAGTGACATTGAGGTCATGCTGGTTCCTCACAGCCTAGGCGGAATTGATGAGCAGCAGGAAGAAATTGGTTGGAATTGACTTACCTGGAAGTCTCCACCAATAATCAACAAGTCAACTCCATCCCAACCCTTGACTTTACATGATTCTGCTATTGAGGCGTAGATGGCGTGCAATGTGCCATGGCCCTGAAATTGTTATCATCAAATTTGTGAAAGTTTTCGAAGGCGGTACGACTTACACATCCTTCAACAGCAAGCCTGATCGCTCTCTCGTTGGCTTCTGATCTTTCCGTCATGTTGCCTTCAGCTCCACAGAGCCGAGCAGAGTTTAGATCGCCGTACCCAAAGTCAAGTCCGCTGACATTACTGTGGGAAAGCGTAGTCAGTAGATCATGAGAGATAGAGCGAACGAATAGAGATAGCAGAAGGTGTTGTACTTATGATCGTGCCGACATCTGGTCAAGTTGATGCGCACGTGAGTTTTGCAAGACGAATCGGGAGACTCGAAAATTGAGGATGTCTTGGCAAGTTGGTACCAAGGAGTCAGGGGTCACGTGCCTCGGCAAGGCTGAATGACCAAGTCATGCCCCTGCCTGGCATTAACTTGTCCAAGGATAGCCTTCTTCTCACTTCCTACTGCTCCAGGCTTTGCACCTCCAATCTTCACAGAACGGCTTCTGTCATTGTGCTATCTGGGATATATCATTCCTTAGGGTTCTTCACAAAACCGCACTGGCAGATTGAGACACCGCTAGTCCTGTACATCGATAAGACGCCGGTGCCGCTAGGATATCGACAGCATTGTATCAATTTTGACTCCGTCCAACAAGTCATTACGACGTAAGGAAAAGCACCTGAGTAGTTCATGTTATGCCAACACCATCTTCAACTTGCGGCATAGCGTGACTCGTCTTCAAATGTTCGCTCGTCTGGACGTCCTGCTCGCAACAATATTGCCTTGTGCACCTGAATGTCTGAGGATTGTGGAAGCTCAGGACAACAGTACCTAACTCATCGCAAATCCAGTCTTCTCTAAGATGTCTTGGAGAACTACCAGCCCCATCACCCCACTTCTTGACTTTTTCCAAACCTGATCCAACACTTTGACGGCGCTGTTCACGATGGGCATCTTGTACGGTGAATCCGTCAGGGCTTTCGTAAACAGCCACCGTTGTATATGGGTTGTTGCGCATGAACCAATCACCATAAAAGGCCAGAGAAGTGTAGTTTGGATTGGCGTCGCATATTCAAGTTTCGTCATCAAGGTAACAGTTTCAGACACATGCGCTGCAACTTCTTCAAGAATTGTTTCTTGACAGGTTTGTTCAAGACGAGAATACCAAAAGTTGAGAAGAACGAAGGTGGCCTGTTGAAATATAAGTCCAGAGGTTATGGTGTCAGGTTCCAGTTGCTGATCCGGGCTTATAGCGTGTTGAGGTGTCCATGCTTTTATACTGTCTTTTAATTGTGCATAAACTATTCGAGCACTGGATGGATCATTTTCAATATCGCTGTCCAATAAAGAGATGGTCGCAATGATCTCAAAGAGTTCACGAGCATAACCAAGCATACTTCCGAATGTGCTGTATTTATGGAGATGTTGCAGCGACCGTACAAACCAATCTGAAAGAAGGACACGCCGCCGCTTCGGTGTCGAAGCTGTGAGCGTGCCTAAAATGGTGAAATACACATAAAACTCGAGAACGAAGCCAAACGCATCTTGTTGCTGACCATCCTGCTGACTGTCCAACGCAGCAAGGATGAGTTCGCGGCTTGCGCGAAGATGCTGGTATGCTAATACTTCGGCATTGGCACCAAGAGCCTGTATAGTGTCAAAAAGATACTCTCAGCCCTTTAGAGTCAACAGGGGAAACCATGGGACAATTTTTTGAGGATTCAAACTGTTACTCACCTCGATTTGGTAGAGAAGGATGGCTGTGGTCAGAAGATCCAGAGTACTGTCGTGTGCGCTTGGGGACCAATCGGCGATCCCTTGCCTCATGTCGGTCACTGCTCGGTTGTAACAGACTAAAGCGTGATGTTTGATCACCGAGTCCTGTCTATTATGTGCAAGATGAATGCCAC